>CM067087.1:44628589-45361089 GCA_034008185.1 Gorsachius magnificus
GAAAATCATAAGCAGTATTAGAGGAGCCCGAAAATCTCCATATTTATGAATGAGGGATGGATGATTAAGATAAAAGCATCCCTGCTATTGATCACAGGCCTCTCTCATCTATTAAAATAATAAAACTACGTAACACTGCAGCACTTAAAACTCAGCACTTGAAGAAGGTGACCGAATGCAAACGCTGGTGGTCGCATCTCCCCGCGTGGCAGAGCACTCCGGCTGCTATCCATCCCTCAGCCAAAACCTGCCGGAGACCACAGCCTCCGGTGCTCATCACGGACCTGGTTCAGCACAGATCACAACCTGGCTGTCCTTGCTGTTGCCCACCGAAACGCAGCGCTGAGCTCCGAGGCACTCAGCCAGTCTTCACCGCACCAAACCCTGTGCACAGCTTGCTGCATCGGGGTGACTCAACACTGTAATCATCTGGATTTCCACAAGGATGGATCTTGGAACAGCAAAAATATGTTCTGCGAGACAATTCCTTCAGCAGAATACCCCCAAGAGGTATTTAGGACCATGATCTCCCTCAGTTCTAGGCACCCCCAGTCCCACATAGGAGTTACTTGCCCCCTAGCAGTACTGGTTTCGTAAGATTTCTGAGCCTCTCTTGCCCTCTTTTGCAGCATCAGTGAGGGACCACCACCACAGTCCCACGGCATCGAGAGCTCCCACTGATGTGTTCCAGCACAGGGCTCAGATGCGGCTGTTGGGTTTGTGCACAGAGCTGTTAGCACCAACAAAACCTACCGGTGACCAGAAACTGGTCTAGCAAAGCACCATTTGCAAACTATCAAAATACAGCCCTGTATAAAATATTTTTATTACCTATATTATTCTGGTTTTCTTAAGAAAAAAAAAAGGTTGTTTTTTTTCCAAGTGAAAATCACGGGGGTTTTAAGGCAGAAAGTGTGTCTTTTTGCTTGGCAGAGGGTGGAATATCCCAGTCGTGCTGGAAAACCACTGTGTGCTGGCCTGATATTAGCCTGGATCCAATTAGAAACACTTTTCAGTTTTAACCCAGGTGGAATTGCACAATTATAACAGCAAAAGCCTGTGCTTGGGCGGAAATGGAGAAAGTTGTTCTCGCAGAAGAAAGGAATAAAGGTCTGTTCAGTGCTCCACAAAAAGCTCACAAAAAGCCGGCGAGCCGAGCACAGCTTTCAAACTGAAGATCAAAACTGATTTTGCGCTCAATGGTTATTACCAAGTACTGAGGACTCATTTGTCCCACCGGGAGGGGAGGAAGCACTCTGGTTTTCCATCAGGGAGAAAGCCAACTTCTCCAGACCATGATGGACACCGTCCATACAAAACTGCTCCACCTAAGCGCCTCTCCTTCTCAATGCTTGCCTACACCCAAACTGACCTTGTAAGAAAAGCCCACCAGTTCAGCATGGCTCCTTCCAAGAACTCAGCCAGTTTGCACCAGTCTGAATAAGGGAAATACCAGCAGTTGCTCAAAGCCACCCTCCATCACGCCGAAAAGGATGAGGCCATGGACACTGTCGTTTACGTGTGTCGTTTACCTCATGCGGGTCCCTGGGGACTCTGATAGTCCCAAGTACGTGGTAATGACTTGCTTCAACAGGTGCCTAAATCCTGCCAGACTTAAATGATTTCAACAGACATGCTTTCACAAACCGGGGTAAAAAGCCTAAAACTCTATGCTGGATATAATTTCTTCTGAATAAAAAGAAAAAAAATACGCTCACACAAGCCTAATTCCACTGAAAATTTCCTTTAAATTACCTTGAAAACTGTGAGGCAAATAAATTGCATGCATACCCACATGTATACAAAACACCTACAAAGAAAAGGTGCACTGCGCTAGAACCTTTCTGTCTGCTGCTTTCCAGGACAAAGATGCTTTCAAGACCTTTCACAAATGTAAGCTTCCTTTATTTAATGGAAATTACAATTCTAACAACTGTGGACCACATGAAGCAGCGTGAGGTGAGAGAGGTACTAAGTGAGGTGACATCTGTGATAAAATTAAGGGAGTTGGCAATGTAATGCAGGAAAATGCTCTGTTCCACTCTCTGGTTCCTAGTTCCTACTTTTCTTATATAGTATCAAAGAAGAAAAATATAGCATTTGGATTTTTCTCCGTCAGAATCCTGCCATATCCGTGATGAAGACTCATGTAATTATAGGATTCGATTTGCAGAATCTGAATTAACAGAAAGCTGTAGGAGGACGTTATTATATAGCATAAACTGCAGACTGAACCAGGTTATTAAGGGTTAACAGCTAAGGGATACAGATAGCTTCTTTCTAATTACTTGCTGCAAATTTTCTGAACTCTTTTCCTGGCTGCTTTTTCCAGGTCATATTCAGAAACAGCTATACCAAAATACTCTACCATGTGTCTGACCCAAACACGAGGAGGACAGGAACCTTCACAAAAAGAAAAAGGAAAGGAAAAGATAAAAAGAAAAATAAAAGCCTACCCTCAGAAGATATGCAGACCCGTATTAGAAATGCAAGAGGTTGAGATAGTTTGGATAAATGCCCAAACTTCTGAGAGTTTAATCAAAACTAAACCAACCAATCCTCTTCCCCTTTTGAGATTTGCCCACCCAGCAACAATTACGATCAGTTTTAAAAACCACAAGTACTTAATAAAAACTAGAATATTATAAATCTTCTGCCACATGAAGCTAATAAAAATAAATAATAATAATAAATTTTAATGTTTAAGGCACCCAGGCCCAAAGGCACTAGCCTGTAGTTGTGCCTCAAGTCAATGGTATTAATAGTTCTAGAAATATTTGAATAAATATAGCTTTTGCAAAAGGGTATTTTTTTTTATACACTTGCCAGGTTTTAGACTGATTACATGGACTGCACTAGGACTTGTAATGAGATTGTTTAAGACGTTATTCCATTTACATGTTCATCTGACATTATTAAATCTCTATTTGTTTCTATCACAGAGAATTTAGAAATATGTTCCAGAGAGCATATTGCTGGCCATACGGGCTATCATCAACCTCATTCTTTCCAGTTCTATATTAAAGTTTACAGCGTTGACACTGGCTTGCACCAGCTGTTCAGCCTGGGATGCCTACAGCCAAACAGCCCCAGACATCGCTCTCGGACCGCAAGAAGTCATTTATTTTGCTAGGCCTGGAAGTGATACTTTTTGTTTCTCACTGCCTCATCCCACCTACTTTACATCTTCATTTAAATGCAGGCTATCCCGTAACACCGCGGTCGCTCCCCTCCCACACCCAGCGGGTGGATGACATTTCTACATCACCTACGCAGCACAGAAAACATTCATTTTTTAAGGGAATGTGTTTGGTTTAGCTGGCCTGGTTCTAGCAGGAAGAGCAGAGGTAAAACATCAATCATCACTTGGAAAAGTTTGGAGGTGACGGCTAAGTGCAGTGTGACTTCAGTGCCATGATTCCACAGGCAGCAGATTGTCCCCAAGCCCCAAATCTAAGCTCTTTTCCTACTTCTATCCAAGAAAAATTCCCATATAAATCTTCCAGTGGCTTTTGCCGGCAGTACGGATAAGTAAAAGCTAAGCACAGATATTTTAATTGCTCCAGTTAATAAAAAAAAAATGCACTATTGAGTGAGCAGTGCGTATTAATGCTCAGGAAAGTCACTATTGTGCTTTTCATCCTCAGAGGCTGGGTTACAGCACCCTGGTGGAAGTGGCAGACAGTGGGTTTTCCCTTAGCATCATTCATTGGTAAAAACAAAAATTGAAAGCAAGCACACATGCAAAAAAAAAAAAAAAAAATCCTATTTTGGGAATACATTGGAGCGCTTCTAGAAATCGCTGAAACTGTTTTCCTAATCCTTCCACTTGTAAGGCCAAATGCCTTAATTACCATGAGACCAACTCGTTACAGAAGGCTCAGAAAGAGCCATAAAAACATTTTGGAGCGGCCCAAAATAGCTTTTCCTCCTCCAAAAATAGAACAATGTACAGAGAAAACACTTCGACCCCTTTTCGAGGCGACCGAAAAGTGTGAGGCTAGCCCCAGGGGGGAGGCAGGGATCCCCCAGCCCCGGCACCACGGCGTTCTCCACCACTGCTCTCCCAGGCCAGGATACTCTGCCAAAAGCATGATGCTCTCCTGTATCAAAACCCATTTCTAGCCTGTACTGAGTCTGACCAGCCTTGGGTCTTGAGCCAGAATGATTTTTTTGGGAGGAAATTCCACATTTGGGAGGGAAAGGATGAAGCATTTAAAAAGGTCAGCTTGCCAGCAGAAAAAGGCAGTTATAGGAATAAAGGGGAGGAAAACATTTCCTGGGTCACTGAGTTCTGTCCAGCGCTACCAGAAGGAACTAATTCATATATCGGCTTTCACAGGCTGACCCAGCTCTCGCAACAGGCGGAAACGTTGGGATCCACCTTGAAAACAGAACACGAGCCCCTGCGACGGCCAGTGGTGCCTCCGCAGCTCCCGTCCCCCGCTGCTGCAACCTTTGCAAGGGTGCAAAGAGCAATATAGCATTGCCAAAATGCGTGCTTAGCCCAGAAGTCACGCTCTTTTTTTTTTTTCTTTTTTTTTTTTTTTTTTCCCAAAACATCTGCTGCTGAAGAGGCCCCTCTATAGCACCATTTCATCAGTTCAAAAAGCAGAAGGAAGACCAAGGAGAAAAACAAACTCTCCTATCCGATGGGGATGAGCCTCCAGCCCCAGGGTTGAGGACCCAGAGACTTGCACCATGACAGGAGATGTGCATCCTCCCCTGCAAAAAGACAGGTTCCAGCACAGTCTTGACACTGATTGTTTGTTAAAATTTGGCAAGTCTCTCAACTTCCCTGCCTCAGTTTTCCAGTCTGCAATACCAACATTATTATTTACCTGCCCTTCTAAAGGCCTTTGTCATCTGTAGATGACCACTGGGACAGTCCTGACACTAATTTCTGCTTCATATCAGATTATGCGATCGTTATTAACCTTCCAGCTTTCGGTACTGAAGGGTCAAATCCATCTCAGCTTAGCAGATAAAGCTCTACTGGCTTTGCTTAAGTCGCAACCACTTACTCCAGGACTGGATTTAGTCCTGGGCATTTTTCAATTTAAAATACACTGGCAAGGCAAAGCCAGCCCTATTCCTTCCAGGGGTGGTCTGATTTCATTTACAAGTATTTGTGCTGGCAAGTCCTACATAATGTTCAGATGCAATTGTGCCTGAGTATTAAATATAATGGTCTAGATGTTATGAATAGGAAAATGAGATAACTTGGTAAAGGAGGTTTGACAGCAAGAGTGAAAGAATGAAGATTCAACTTAAGCTGCTGAAAGCCTAACAAGATAAAGACAGGCAGGGGAGAGTTCCCTTAAATGTGATGAAAATAAGGCCTGAAGGGGTGGAATGATAGAGAGGCTGAGGAGTACATGCTTCAAGACAGAAGATGAATGTGCCCAACATGACAGTAACATGTAGCTAAATTAATCAAAGTACCCACAGCACTAAATAGAACCAAAACATATAGATTTATGCAGAAATCCCAGAACAGCAGATACGAGACAGACAGAAGGATGCATCTTTTCTATCTAAATCAATTTTCCATATTTTTGGTCATCGGCTTTTATCATTCTGTGTCACCAGAAACGTTATAAATCTCCTTTTTACATTTTAAATGCGCGCCGCCCGCTTCAGCATCGAACCCACAGCTCCCACAGCACATGCTATTAACGTCTCCCCATTAAAGACATCACAGCATATGCCATATATCCTGAAGCTAAATTACCAGGAAAAGTTTCCTAAAAATCACAGCAGCTCGCGACCGTGTGACAAAAACAAACTGTTACAACCGCTAATATTTCACCTTGAAAGTATAATTTTAAGTTAATTCCGTTTCCATGATTCACGCTGGATTTACAGCCTTTGTTGAGCCCTGTGTTTTCTCCGGGCAGACGCAGAACCAGCTCGCAGCCACTCTGCTCACCCTCCACTGCTGCCGTGCCCCCGGCTTCTCTGGGGACTTCGCCGGAGCCTCCTCCGCTCCCGCAGCCTTTGCAGAGGTTGGGAGTTTGACTTCTAGACCCTCTCAAATGCCAAAGGGCAGGCAGTAAATTGGGGGTCGTCGCCCCCCTGACTGGTGTTTTAATCAGTGGCTGCTCAGAAGGTAAATTCCCAATCAAGGCAGCTGCTAGAGATTAAGTAAATTCAGATCAGATCCTGATTTCACTTGCACTCAGAGTGCAAATTTCAGTGTAACTTGAGTTTGGAGCAGAATTTAGCCCCAAGGATTCAAACGAGTGCCCCAAGCCCGCACTGCAAGCCCAGTGAAGGGAAAGCAAAGCAATGCTCTTAGGATGGAAGACCCCCTCCACAACCAGGAGCCGTGCGAACACGACGCATTTGTCATCACATCCCGGGAACATGCTGGATGCCAACTTGTTACCCCGCATCCTGCCTTTAAGCATCCCCTTCCCTTTCATCTGCCCTAGATGATTTATCCAGGGAAGGGCGATGTCCCGGTGCACCCCACCTCCCCAGAGAGCGGCTGAGCGGCACAAGGTGCGGAGCAGAGGGGTTCGGAGCGTTGGGGTTCCCGTAGTTCGCAGCCCGGCTGCTGCTCCCGGACAGGCAGCGCCTTCCCAGGCTTTGTCTGACATGCGAGGGACTTATACTGGTTTTGATCCAAGAGCCAGGGCTGCTTTCCTCCTCCCCACCCCGCGCCAACCCCAGCCCTCTCAACGGAAGGTGATAGGATTAGTGGTTTGAATTCCTCGCTTTATTTTTTACTTTTTTTCTTTTTTTAAAGAACTGGATGCCAACATGACTTTTTTGTCTGCAAGAGATTAGGCAAACAAATGCGAGGGGTGACAGGAGGACTCAGCCCTACTATCCAGAGGCAAGTTTCTGGGAGGACCAGCTTGCGCCTTCACCCTGCTGTTATGAATAGATTGATCTTTTTTGTGTGTGTCTTGGCTCAGAGAAGTCAGTTAGCTAATGCAGAGCTGGGAGCAAACTCCGTCCAAATAGCACCAAGCCACCAACACACACTTTATTTGCTTATAAGTAGGTTTACGAGATGCAAAGAGAGTGAGAAAGAAGGGCATTGCCTGGCACTAACACTCCCTCTGTTGGAAAAAGAGTATTTTCCTAGGAATGTGCATTATATTCCCTAGAACAATGCAAAATAAAGCAATCAGCACATAAGCAAAAAGTCTCGTAATTTACTGGGAAAGGGGCTGGGCAACCAGGGCATTATTTTCCACTTCGTAGAGAGCAAGGAAAAGTAATACGCTACGAAAGTAAACCATGCTTTAAAAGCCACCATGCTAGATAAAAGTTAGACTTGCAAAAAATGGGGCCGTTACACAAAAATTCAATTTATTTCCAGTCCACTGCACAATCTCCATTCTTCTGTGGTTGTGCCCTGGCGTGGCACCCAGCAGCTCCCCGGACAATTAGCACAGGTAGCTCCCGCTGCTACCAAATACATGGTTTTCTAAACAGAGGGGCTTCTTTAGCCTTCTGCTGCCCCTAGCAGAAAACAAGGCTATGATGACGCAGCACAAATATGTTCTCCATCTGACATCATTCCGATGTAATACATGACACGAGCCAGAAAAAGCTGTCAAAGATTTAAATCCCCTAGGAAGGAGCAAAAGTGAGAACGAGGTTTCTCTGCCTCTTCCTTTCCCCTGCCCAGTTTTCCTATAACTAAACGGGGAATGCCGTTTTCCCTGGCAGGGCTTGGTGGCAGGACCATACACAGAAGCTCCTGGGGATGAGACAGAGAACAATGACTGAAGCCTAACCTCAGCTCCAGCCTCCATCACAAACAAGGATTTTACCTCTAAAAAGAACAGAAGTTTTAATATTCTTCCATCTATACAAAATGGATCATTTAGAGACAAACATATCACTGGTATAAATCAGGAATGTTCCCCAGAATTCAACAGAAATGTGGATTTATGCCTGCTGAAGTTCTATTGTCCATAGGAAGATGACAAGGGGAAGCCAGCCAGCACCTCAGTATACTCCCAAAATAGATTAGCACCACTTTTTTTCACCAGCCAGCTCCTAAGACAAATCTTGGTTGAGGGTACAGCATCTGACCCCGCTGAAAGTGAAGGCTCCCAAAGCTCAGAATTGATTTGTCTCAGGCTTTTATCTCACAGAGAGCTAAGAGGAACTTTTCAGGCAGCCTGGTTCTAGCCAAGGAGGCCACACTCCCTTTCACCTTGCTCTCCTCCGCATTTCAGGGCATATTTAAAGCAATGTGCCAGGAGAGGTGGCATTTGCAGGTAACTTCAAGAGCCAGAGGTACAACCTCAAAACTTGCAGCTAAATGCAAAATGCTTCGTGCCTGGCCACAGTCTGCACCACTAGCGGCGTTGGGAAGGCTTCAGGATGCTCTCCCACCTTTGGATGCGGACAGCTGTAAAAGCCAGCTCAGAGCATTTAACATGAGTTTGACAGGTTTAAGCCTGTTTCCCCACATTAAGTATGGATGCATACACTGGAAGAACAAGAGATTAGCACATGGTGCTCGCTGGAGGAGAGACATCCGCAAAGCAGGAGTATTAAGTGGGGATTTAGTACCTATTAGCTCCATCCAAAAAAAAACCCAAATCCATTTGGAGTCCTGTTACAGTTTTCCAGTACAGACCATGAAGCTCTCAGCCCCTCTTTGTGTGATACCCATAACGGAGAGAGGGATGGAGGAACCTGATTATGGGGAGAATATTCAAAACCTGAAGGAAATTTAAGGAAAAGCAATGAAAAAAAATAATTTGGTGATATGAGATTAGATTTGTGAAGAAAGTGTATGAAAGAAGAACTACATCAAAGGTAGGGCTCCAAACACTTTGGAGGATCTTTGCAAAAAATGTTTTACACATCTATTAAAAATAAAGGTGTATCACAAAACATGTGAAGGCTGTTACAGCTTTTTAAAGATATTTTTTCATTTTCTTTTGAAAAATTGAACTTTTCGAACATGTCTGAAGAAGTTCCCTTTATTTCTATCGAGAAAAAAATTATGATTCTTGAAGGAATGTTGCCACAGCTTTGCCATTTTTCAGTTATCTCTGCAGACAATTTTCAAATAGCTCTGTACAGAGAAACAGCAGGCTTAACCCAGGCATTGCCATATCCAGGCAGGAGATGGCCATGAGAAGGAGAGCTGCCTGGCTCTCGCAAAGAGGACCAGACAAAACCCTAGAGAAAATCAGGGCAAAACCCTGCACAGGAGAACAGGCCAAGTGAACTTGAGTAGAGCTCTTTGTACCAAAATCTACAGATTACAATTTATCATTTAAAATTATATTACCTTATTCTTTAGCAATATAGTGATTTGTACCTCAATTCCCTTCAAGCCCCTCACGGAGACTATGAGATGTGATCATAGCCAGGACAAGGCAGAAAAGATGAAAGTTAAATTAATCACACTTTTTTTTTTGTGTGTGTGAATATATATATTCTTTCACCCCAGGCCTCACATAAAGCAACATTGCTACGATTGGGTTTTTCTGAGACTCAAAAAAAATACACATCCAGAAGACTTATTCTCATATTTCCGGCCTCAGCAGAGGCATCTCGGGTTTTGCTTCTTCTACCTGGGATGTACTTGCCTGTGTTGATTCAGAAGCAGACTAACGTAGAGGACCTTAAATTCTGTATGACTCTGTGTAATGTAATGAACACCAACAGACTTTAAATTTCCTGTATCTCATGGGTGCATTTTATTGCATTATATGGCAAAAGTCCAAGAAAAAATTTGCAGGGAGGAAAAAAAATTTTTCAAAAATGAAAAATACTTCGCTACTGAATTTTCCGACAATATCACAGGAATGTGATCTCCCCTTAATATACATACTGATGATCTATTTGGAATTTTTATCCACAGTTATGAAGAAAAAGAAAATGTTATTCCCTCGGAGGCCAATTTTCATCTTGCTCTGGAATTCTCATTTAAACATCTCAAAGAACACTTTGCCTTCTCTAGATATTAAGTACTATTTGTCTCTGGCTTGGGGCTCATGTCTGTTACTGTATGAGCTACATGGAAACAAATTCCTAATCGTATTTCTGACAAGAGTCCTCACAATCTAGTTGGCTGCCGTCATCCCATTTCCAGTATTTCACTAGTAAAATGTAGGAAAGGTTTCGTCTCCTCTTACCCAGCATGTGTAACTCCCATTAACGGGAGTCGCCATATGTGTGCAGATCAAGAGAATATATTGTTTAAGGAGGTGAACTGCACGGCAAGCACTGCTGCCACGGCTCGCTTTCAGATTCCAAGATGAAGATATATGGCAAAGAGATGGCAATAATTGAAGCAAATGCCTGGATCCTCCTCTCATGCTGATATCCATCAGGATAAGCTGGGCTGAAGTTCAGGCTGAGGATCCAGGGGCATTGCACAAGCGAGGCAACGGGTTGGAGAGCACTGCCCAGTTTTACAACCCAAATGGCTTTGACGCCAATAACCATGATTCAGAAATCCTCAAAGCCTTTCGCTGCTGTGAAGAGCTGTGCTGCCAGTGATGAAAGCTTTATCCAGTTTGTTCCTACTCCACATGGCCCCTAGGCACACCAGTGTTTCGGGTTTGGTTTTCCATTGCCTTGCACCCTGCGTGAGCTATTGTATCTGTGCACGTTGGGCATCATCCTTATCTGGCAGCGCTTAACATACAAGCCTCTGCCCTGCAGGCTTATGTGCAAATGGCCACAATCAAGTGTATATTTATCTTGAATTAGATATTACAAATGTCCAAGGTCAAACCACAGCAATTATCTCAATGATTTGGCCAATTCCTTTTACCTACATTTTTGTGACTCCCCTCAGGATATTAGGTACAGAACTATACCCGATCAGTGGCATACTGCAGATGACAAATTAGATAATAGGCAACATTACCAGGAAACGGTAACTCGGTCTTGGGTGCAGAAAAAATCACCACCAACAACAGTCTTTGAAAATTACTGTTACCCATATGCATGTATACAGAACATAACAACTCTCAGATTAGGAAATAAGACAGGTAAATCCTCTCCATGAGACTAGTTACTTGTTACATGTGTTCCTGGAGGTGCCTCACCTCTCCGAGGCATGCTGGGACCCAAGGAACGGGTTGACTTGCTGAAATCAAAGGAAAATTTAGAAGGCTTTTGGTGTATGTCTCCAGAAAGTCTGCCTCAGGGGTGTTCTGCTCTCTGTCCTTCTCCTGACACCATCTTCCTAAATTTTCAGGGTCTGAGTCTTCACTTCCTTCTATCCATCTTCCCCAGCATGACCCCAGTTCATTTCAGCAGCCCATCGATACTGTGTTCATCTTAGCCTTCCCTACACCTCTCCAAAAGAAACCCCAGCGTGTTGTGAATTCAGAAAACAAAGGAGAGCTGCTATGAACCACTTCGAATGACTATTTGAATGAAAGATAATGAAAAATGCAATCCTAATACTTTCTCTACATCCCTGCAATACGGATGAACACCGCATTGGTGACATCTCAGCCCGTGGAAATTATTACTGTGATGGGTTGCATACTTCTTGGAACAAAGAGCACGCATTTATCTTCAAGCTTGCAGCCACCTGGGAGGAATACTCTAGACAGTGAACCAAAACAGTCCATGATCCTTAACAAACCTGTAATTGAAAAGTCAACATTTGTCCCATATAGAAAAACAGTTTCCTCTAAAAAGACTTAAACTTACAAGCTCCTTAAGTATTTTTTTCAAATTGTATGCATGCATATTGTCCCGATTCCTGCTTGAAATATTTTTATTCAGCCTCTTTATTTTCCAACTCTCTAACTCCTTTCCCCTCCCAAGGCCTGTGTGGGGGTTCAGTCTCCAACTCTTCACCAGCCAAAATTTTTTCACTGAAAGCTTTGCTCAAGTCAGGACGTGGGGGAAGAGACTCTTGATGTACATTTTCAAGAGCTCAGCTTGCAGTTATCCATCAGACCATGAGCCACATAACCAGCTTGGCACACTGGTTGCAAAGTTTTTTAAAATCATAGCTAAAGTATCACTCCAGCTCAGGGCTTAGGTGGACACTTCAAAACATGAGCCAAACCCTTTGAAGAACCTGGGGGTTATACTGTTTTTTCAGCTTCTGTTGAGGAATACAAACCTGATTCTGCCTCGAGGAACTCAGCAGTGCATTTCTCTCCTAGAGGAACAACTGCGAGACTAAAGCTTTAACAGTCCAGAAGAAAAGGTCTATCTATGTTCTATCATGCCAACAGTTATTTGTGTAATTAACAATTGTATTTAGAAAAGGAATAGCGAAATCAATGGATGCGGAGAAATTTAAACACAGATCTTCTTGTTTCAGCTATCCACAGAATGAGGTTTGTTTCATTCATCGCACTGGAGACACCTACTTTTTTTCACAGCATCTGTAATTTGTCTGTTACACGGGGTCCGTGGTTTCGTTAAGCTGTGCAGATATGCGAAATCCAGACATGCCCAGCAAAAATAAAATGCCAAATTCTTAATCTACTCAGGAGGTATCAGAGTACTACAGCTGTTGACTTCTTCCAAAAAATCAGGGCAGGTGAGATGAGCAAACCTTATCCGTATTCATACACAAAAAAAGTAATACCCAGGCAACAGTTTAAAAAAATCGAATGCCAAGAGCACTACTGGTGTAAGTCAGCGGAGCACCACTTAGCCGATTGCAGCAGCTCCAATCAAAAGAGCAGATATCTGCCCTAATAACAATTTTATTGATCTTTTCTTTAAAACACACACTCCTATATACACGATATATTCACCATGTCTATCCTCTAGGATTATTATAGAGCCATAAGCAACAGCAACAATTATAGTTTCTATTTAAGAGATGCAAATCAATATTAATTAAAATTAGACAACTGTTTGTGATGTAAGGGGTCCTTGTACTCAAAGGGCACAGTGGCCATTAAATATATTAAGACTTATTACTTAAAAGATTTTAGACAAAGTCAATGCATCACGTGTCCTAAGGGACAGTTCAATGCCTCAGTAATGTTGTACAACATTTAACTATAGGTGCCACAATCAAAGGCAAACACAATTAAGTATCAAACGGTTAAATGCTATGTGTCACTCTCTAAAGAATCTATATTGAAATGCTTAATTAAACTTTTTTTTATTAAAAAAAAAAAAAATTCCATAGCACAGGCTAGCACCAAAACAAGCACTTATTTGGTTCGTATTAAATAACCTGCATATTAAGTTGCCTGTTTTTCTCCTGTTCATTATCATGAAGGCAGCATTTGCATTTCTTGATAGACTATTCCTGTTTCCTTCCCTTTTTTTTCTTGTCTTACATCAGTCAGTGGAAAGAGTGCCACCACAGGCCATCATTAACCTTCCAAATCTGCCTCAAAACAAATAGTACAAGAGCTCACTAATTTGAAGATCAAAAAGCCACTTGTCCATTATATAATTGGAATGAAAGGCAAAATGTTGCAGTTCTGAAGAGCACAGTAATTACTAGCTGTTAATTGCTCTCTCGTGGTGGCTCACTTTTAATTAAAAAGAACAGCTCGTCGCAGGCCGATAAGCAATGGTGGAGACCACTGGTTTAATCAACAAAGCAGAAAAATTTGTTTCTGCCGCAGCCAACAACAGCTTGAGAAATCTTCAGATGTCCAATTGAGATTAAAAACTGTCTATTTAGTGCAGTCAGATTTTATTTTAACCAAGGAAATGACTATTTGAAGTCTTCCAATGTGAGTGTCCCCACCACATCCCCGCTGGTGCTGCAGGGACTAATCACTGGCTTGTGGTTGTGATCATTCAAGTAAAGAAATTTAGCTACTTTCCTCTTGACTCCATCATTCTTGGGTAATTGGCCTGTCTGAGGTGAGCAGTTGTGTTGGGTTTTTTTTTTTTAAGAAAGAGCTTTAAAGTATGGAAGGCCCACAGACTGTGCATTTAATTACTGTTCATATTTCATGCATTAAAACAGAATTTCATTTAAAAATAAAATGATTTACCTACTAAAAAAAAAAAAAAAAACACAACCCAAACCACTCCCCCCCCCAAAAAAACCCACCTTATATTCACCGTGTTGGGTGTTTTGCTCCTTTTCCTTTGGTGGTTGCATTTACATAACCAAAAAATATATTCAAACATCAAAGTTAGTTCTTTCAGAGCTCTCTGTCTTTAACTCTTTCATCTAACGACAGTTGCCTTTAAGGGAAACCCCACTATATGTTGCAGTAATGGTTTATTTAGTTAAGCAGGTTAGGTAGGTTAAGTGGAACGGTTTTACCCTGGTTTGCCTCATCTCTCTCTCGCCACGAGCCAGTTTGCATCTCAGTGGCTTTTGTCTACCCTCCCCTTCTCTCCTGCCCTATTCCACTCCCAAAGGCGTTGTACTTAGCCCTTTGCTTTCTTGTATTTATTTGCTCCTGTTGAGTGAAGGGCTCTGCTTCATATTGCACACTGCAGACGAGGCACACATGTTCATAAAACCAAACCTGGCAAACCTTCTAACACCGCTGCGCTCCCTGCCTGTCTTACTAGCACGGGGATATGAATGTCCGGCAATTATGTACCATCTAATATAGGAAAAAAGGCATTTCCATTCAACGGGCTCCAGGCGTTATTGTTCTTTTCTACCTTATTCCTGTTAACATCTGGAAGCAAATGTCACTATCTGCAGCCATAGGCAGCTTTGGAATATTGGTCAACTTTGGTTTGAACTTTGAGACATATTTCTGAGCTGAATAAACTATGACTCTCAAGGCTGCCAAAGGATATTTTTCTGTTTTCCTTTTCATACTGAGGAAAAAATATATTTGTTTGTCTTCTTACATACACACAGAGAGAAATATATATATATATGTTATTTTTTTTAGTCTCTTTGTAGGCTGCTGCGAATCACTTCTCCGCCCTGGGAACAGGTGGATTTTGGGTCAGTGTTTCTTTTATTTTTAAGGCTTCCTTCTTGGGCAGACCCAAAAATGTGGGAAAAAGTTACCGAAGACCTTTTAACTCCTAGTTCCCCTAAAGTTCCTACAGTTCCCCTGTCTTTTGGACATACAGCCACTCCAACGCAGTGGCCAACTTCTTGTCTTCCTTTCGACACAGCAGAGCTCTTGGGCTGGGGGCGTCAGAAGTCCCCCTCCTTATTGCTCACTTCTCCTTGGAGCAAAGTAGAACAAGACTTTGACTACTGATTTCAATAGCAGCACGACCTGGCTCCTCCAGCCCTCAATTACAGGGTTTAAAATGTTCAATGAATGGTCTGTGCTCGGATGCTGTGAAGGATGTTATCTTGGGAAGCTGCCATAGTGTTAGTTGAAATTCCAAAACATCTGCTCCAGATATTTCAGACAGACCTTGTCATGTGCCTTTTCATATATTCACTGATTCCCATTCATGGGCACCTCTTTATTTCTCATATAAAAATGGCAATTTTGAAATTCCTAATGAATATGGAATCCAGTGTGTTGCATTAAATTCTAAGTGAATAAACCTGAAGTATTAGTGCAATCGGTACAATCCTTAAGCTGATGATATAGTTTAAAACTTGCAAGAAAAACACCACAACACTTTCAGGCACACGTATGCCAAAAAAAGTGAGAATGCTACACATTTTCTTAAACCAATGTCAACCCATGAAAATTTACATAACAAAGTTTAACATGGACACATGTCTGTAAAAATGAAAAATGGAAAAAAAAAAACTTGGAGTATACTTGAGTGCTTGAGGTAATGAAAAATAAAATTATTTTCAAGTCAAACTTCTTCCTCATCCTTGGGCAAGCAGTGGACAAACAAAGTGGGTTACCCAGTTTCAGTCGTACCTTTCAGTCAATTCTACTCCCAGTTACCCATGCAACAGGTTAGGGCTACAAAATGAGCTATAAAACCTGATCAGGATATTTTTAAAAAAACAAAACAAAACAAAACAAACCCAGAAAACCACTTTTGCTTCTATTATGAGTTTCAGTTTTTATATATAGGGTGCATGTACATGTATGTGCATATATACACACTTTGTAGTTACACATATGAATGTATATGTATGTGTATATATCTACACGTATTTTAAACTTTGTCCAGGGCGAAATCTGGGACTAAACTCTTGCTCCAACCCTGCCGTGGGCGCCTGCTCCTGCAGCCCCCAGCCAGCCCTGCCCCACAGATGGCGTTTATCAGCAGCCCTTCTGCAGGCTCATCTTCCTGCCCTCGCTCCAGCTGCCCCAAAACGCGATAAAGCCTGCCACCTCTCCCGCTCGCCGGGCCGATAAGGCGAGCTGCGAAGACGTCTTTTCTTTGCTGGTTTTTCTCCCCCCACACCTTTCCTGTTCCCAGTTTTTGGTGGGCACCTGTCACCACGGTCTCGACTTTCACAGCTTTCTCCCGGCTCCCTCCACCCCACTCGAAGGGGCTGGAGGGGTTTATCAGAGGAAACACTTGCGCTCGCGGGGATGGCCTCCGCACCGCGGCAGATTAATCCGAGTTGAGTGCACTTCCTTCGGCCAGAGGACACCAATTACCGCGACGGCACCGGCAGCACAATGCGGGCGGACATCTGACAGCCCGGGTCCCGCCAGCTCCGCATTGTCCTCCCATCAGGCGCTGTCAGTTCCCAGCCTTAATTACATCCTGTTTACAAACACTCGGCCGGACTTCAGATGGAGTCTTAACAAAGGTTGACAAAGGTCAGGGCCACGTCATGAGGATGTTATCTGTCTGTGTGCTCTGGCTGATAAACGAGGAGGAGGAGAGGAGGCGCGGGGCTGATTTCGGAGATAGCGCAGAAGAACTGCGCTGCCAGGGCCATGCAAAATACCTAAGCTCTGGCACCTTGGCCCAAGAGAACCTCAGCAGCGCTGAAGGATGCACTCGTACCCGGGATCACGCAGGACTCACATGTACACTTACAAAGGGAGGACAGAAAACAGCCATCATCGACCTGAAATAGCAGCAGCTGGAGGTGACCAATAAATTGGCAAAAATAATAATTATAAAAACCTTCTAAATCTGCTTGCTTGTCTCAAACTCTTGCTTTAACAGCAGAAACTGCTGCTCAGAAAATGAATCCTACCATTTTTCCCACAGAGATCACTGAGACCCTTCCATCCTGCTTCCCGGAGCACGTGGCAGGGATGGAGACATCCTTTGCATCTCCAGCCACAGGGAAGCCAGAGCTGAGCGGGAGGTCAAGATAAGCTTGCCCCAAATCCTTATGTCCCTCTGTTCTACCCTCTCATATTTTTCTTGCACTATGGATATGGGCTTTCACGCTCTCTTTGGCACCAGGAGGGAAGCTTTTTTTGTGGGAAGGAAAAAGCTTCCCTTTTTGCACAGCTTTCTAGGTACACAATTAAATTACCCAGGTCTAGGCTCCTATCTTACATTTTCGCAGTTTGCATAACTACTTCGTTCACTGTAACTTGCTGATGTCTGGTGCAGATGAGATCCGAAAGATAAAACACTGGGAGTATTCGACAATTACAGTTGGGTTTGTATGTATGGGAGCAAGGAAACCAGGCATCTCTGCGAGCCAGGGTTGCCCATTTGATGTCATCTCCCTCCTCCAATATCTTCTTTCTCCATCTTGAGAAAGATAAGCACAGAGATGAATTCAATCTCATCTACAACTCAAGGTGGAGGAGTGTACGCAGGAGTCCAGCACTTGCATCGATGTCCATACTTGATATGACAAAGTTAATAATAATACAGGAGCTTGTCACCCTGACCCACCCCTTCATCTGTTTTCAGTTATTCATGCATCCTAATTAAGGCACGTTAAACCTCACCAGATTACACATTAATTGCCAATAAAATTGAAGCCCCAGTCTGTTATCATATCACCCCTCTCAGAGGAAATACTGGATTAACAACATGATAATGGTCAGCAGTTGGTGACTGGCATCGTAGCTTCGTGTTTCTGCATGATAGGATGAGGGGGAATGGTTTGAAGCTGCGCCAGGGCAGGTTTAGGCTAGACATTAGGAAAAACTTCTTCACAGAAAGGGTTGTCAGGCTCTGGAAGGGGCTGCCCAGGGAGGTGGTAGAGTCCTCATCCCTGGAGGTATTTAAAAGAAGAATAGATGAGGTGCTTAGGGACATGGTTTAGTGGTGGGATGGCAGGGTTAGGTTAAAGGTTGGACTCGATGATCTTAAAGGTCTTTTCCAACCAAAGTGATTCTATGATTCTATGAACTCTGTGAAACGACGGGCAGAAGTCGCTATGCTGGTGGCTGAGGTAAACACATGGGACCATCAGGGAACCAGCCCAGCATCCTCAGCCTGAACAGCAAAACATCTCTATGGAAGTGCCCCTGCCTGCACAAGGAAGGAGAGGCTTTACCTGTTTTCATTACTTTAATTAATTTTATATTTGGGGGGGGAGTCAGATTTTGATTGTTCTTGGTGAAAAATGTAAATGCAAGGTAACAGCAAAGCTTACCCTGACCAGCACAGAGCCATGGCTGTGACTTCTTTGGGATCACATTCTGGTTTTGAACCTGCCCTTGGTTATCCAAAATTCTATTTAAACAGAAACAATTTAAACCTTTGCTTCTATAAATAAATTAAAAACCAAGGACCAAAAGGTATGTCTTATTCATGTATCAATTGCTAACAATCTTTGGTAAAAATTTGGTATCTCACCTGAAATGGTTTACAGCCCAGGACTGAATACTATAAAAATGTAGACTCAAAGACAGTACAGTCACACTTCGATAATCCAAACAATCATGTTCAGTGAAAGCAAATTCAAAATTAAATTCTACAAAATCAAAAAGGAGTGGAAGGGTTGACTTGGTGGAAAGGCTTAAAATGTTTGACAACCTAAGCATAGAGAAGTTGAAGGTTTAAATAAAGTCTGAAAGCTCACCGCTGATTACATACATGCAGAAATATTCCTGACTGGTCCTGAGCATTTGCACGGGCTGAGCTTTTCCTGCAGAGCAGCAGAGCATCGCGACTTCTTGGGTGCTGCAATAAACTTCAGTCACCCCATGCAGGGATATAGCTTGCGTCCTCAGTGAAAGATCAGTAGGTAACAGAATAAAAAATGGCACTCTCTAGGATTAATTATTTATCTATTTACTAAATAGGCAAAGCAGAAAGGAAAAATATCTCCAAAGTTTGGGCTAGCATTTCTGAAGCATTTCTAAATGGGTACTAACGACACTTTCTTTCCCTTTATCTTGGTGCCAGAAGTGGTCTGATTTTCAACCGTGCAGAACAGGACAGCAAGTCTCTTGACTTGATGCTTAATAATTTTAAAATTAAGCACTGGCTCCAAGCCTATCCATAGGTGCTAGGAGGTTAACCGAAACTACTCGTTTCTGACAATGTAACTCTATCAAAACACCAAGGGGATAAAATGAATGCCCAGGTACCGTTCAGAGCATGGCGCTCCCCCTGCAGGCGCCCACTTTGCCTTCCCCAGAAAAAGAGGCTTCGTTGCTCCAGAAGAGCCTCGCTAACACAATCAAACACCATTTTGCAGTTAATAAAACTACAGGCTCTTCCTTTCTCAGCTTCGTGACAGTCGGGCTCAGTGTGGCTCTTGTTCCAGACAACGTGCCAGTCAGCTGCTGTTGCTGCAAAGCTGAGTTTAACATCTTCTTAATTAGCCCAATTCCCTACATCTTGGCCAAGTTTTCTAGTGAGAAACAGCCTCGGGAGTTGTACAGCTCCGCGTCTGGGAAAACCTGGTCATTAATGCGCATACCCAGTCCAGCACATCTTGTTTTCTCTCAGGCTGACCAACACGGTGTATGAATTGTATTTGGGCTAGAATAACATCCTGCTCAAAATCGCCCGCGAAAGCTGCCAGCAGTTACAGAGCTGAAACGGCAATCCCGCAACTTTATATAACTCAATGCTCCGAGCCGAGCATCAGCTCCGGCCTGAAGGACAACTCTGCTCCTCTGACTGGAGCCTCTTCACCTCCATGCACCAGACATGAGTCAGAAAACAAATAAAACTGATTACATAGCTTGTATTTATTTGCTCAAATTTATGAGCTTTGGACGTACGTAAACCTTTTGCTGTTGCACTGGTATAAATGCAGCATAACATTACTGGTTTCAGTTGAATTTATCCTAACTTAAACCAGAAAGAGATCTGCCCCATTTTTTATTATTATTATTATTATATCCCTATGCCCTCTCTTTTTCTGTTTTCTGTTTCTCCCTATTATTTTTTTTTTCCTTTAAAGTCTGCCTAACATTTTATAGACATCTTCCTCGCAGCTTCCGGAAGGGTGCTCCATCTTAAACTCGACAGCAACACTGACAGACGGGTTGATATTTTCTTTTCTTTTGCAAGTAATAAAAAAGGCACATTTCACTTCACATGAAACCAGAGTACTGCCTTAAAAGAGTAGTGTTTGCTTGGCTATAAAAACAGTTACTCTTTTGCCAGACCCAGAATCAAAGCATTTGTATTTATGTGTTTCCTTTGTTAATAAATAAATCCAATATTTTTAAAGTTCATCAGTTTTAGATTATTATTGTTGCAAGGATTATTTTCCTCCAAATCCTTTGAATGGTACAGCTGTGTCTAGTCTGCTGTGCAAACTTCTCGACAGCATTGCAAGGTAGGTCCATGGCTTACATTACTTAATTGCGTTTCCACAGAGTCCATTAATGAGGCTGCAAAGGGTTAAACCTGGAGCTGGCTGCAACATTTCCGACCCGGGGTTTTCTTCCAGCATGCTATTTCATTTGTGCCAGGGCATCTTCCAAAGGTGTATCAGTTTCGACAAGTTTTTTAGGAAAGGGTCTCTGAAATCCATGACCCTCTAGTTACTTCTAATCAAAGAGACAGATTGAAAACCACACTCAGGTAGCACAGACGCTGTCATTGCCACATAATTCCATTTTACAAACCTGTTTGCAAAGTTTTGGATTGTTCCAACGCAGGACAGGACTAAATTTTAAATCATTGGACTTTTAAAATAAAACCACCGTCCTTCATTTGGCAACAGATAATCCCTTTTTAATCAGAAAGCCAAACCTGTCAATGCAATAAAGCCATTCCCAGTCATGCCATAGATCCAGAAAATATCAAGAATGCCATTTCACATTACAGAGCGAGAACAACTAAAGGATTTATTTTTGTGCCAAAGGATCCCAGTAGCCCTCAATTATATTTTTGGGTAACATTTTCATTTGGGTCCCAAAATAAAGATTAAATACGGCAATCCACCATTTCACAAAGCTTCCCTTGCACTTGCCCACCCTGCTTGTATTTCGCACGTTTGAAATGTAGGTTGGTTGATGTAACCTCATTACGATCGCACCCTGCTCCCGTTGCCCCACTGGAAGGTGCTGCCCCAGGTGGAAGATAAGAGGTGCCCCCCAAAACAGCTGTGGATCTCTGGAAGCTAGGTCACCCCCGCATGGACCATGAGCTGCTCACCGTCACAGCCCAGTATCCTGCTCTGAAGCAGGTCCTCCACTGCAATTCATCTACGACCACTTATAAGGTACCTCCGACCGAGGCATCCATATAAAAAAAAGCAAGAGGACAAACTCAATGAAAAACCATCATGGGGAGGTCTCTCCTCTTTCAGTGCACACTGCAATCACCCTCTCCCCCAGGCTGAGGAGCATACCAACACAACAGCTGGATAAGCACATTGGCTTTTCGCCGCCATTTAAATCCTACAAATTAAAAAAGAAAAAAAAGAAAGAAAAAAAAAAAAAAAGGAAGCTCTGTTTTTTCCCAAGCCATGGGTTGGCATCTTTGGAAAGAGTGGGAAAAACAAGGGGTAATCCTTCCTCCCTCTCCGGTGAGGATGCCTTGCCAAAGGACCTCTCAGCTCTTTTCCATGCATATCTCAGCAGCATCAGAGCCCAGCTACCCTGTTTCGGCAGCAGCATTTCTCTTTCTCCATTTACCCAGGGGCCGCCTCTTCTCTCCCCATCCACCGGCTGTGAGAGCATGGGGCTGTGAGGGAGCCCAGCTCCCGGCAGCTCCCTGCTCAGGGGGAGGCGGCGTTCATATCCCAGGTTTGAAATATTGAAGTCATGGGCGACTCAGAGGCACACCATGTCGCAAAGGACATGATAATATAGCAGAATTGCAACACTGAAACTATCACTAGAGGATGACATCGGAGATAAGAAAGTACAGTATTACAGGGCTGCGTTAGCATACGAGGAAATCGATTCAGGCAGACAAGCTAAATTTATTTACTTTATTGATTTTAAATTTTACATGAACTGCAATATAAGTAAATCTTTCATGGTAATTCTAAATCTTGAAACCTATTGTAAATAACTAAAAAAATGTCCAATATTCAGAATAACCATTTCTTTGTACTGGAAGTGCATTATTCTTAAAGCCCAGGACAAAATATTTTGTAATGAATACCTTAAATCTACCTTGGCAGCCAGTGTTGATATTTTTGCTAAAATAAGAGCCTGCTTTTGGTGTACCTGGTGATTCAATATAGCAGAGATTTTTTTTGGGGGGGGAAGGGAGGACAGGGGGTGGAAAGGAAGAAGGGAAATTGTTCCTGTTGTATTAAGTGAATACATCATACAGGGTTTTGACCGTATGGCTCATTGTATAAAGCAGCTGAGCACTAGACAGCACAGGCAGACCTTCATGCACAAAGAGTTGGCTGCAAACGTTGGAAAGAAACCTGCCGGAGGGCCAGGGTGGTGAATCCCAATGCATGGGCTAAGGCACCAAGCACCACGACCCAGCCCTGAAGAGAGGTGATGAGGAAAAAACACAGGAACAAAATCTCCTTGCCTTATTTACCTAAGAGATCCAAGCCCAGACACCAGGATGACAGAGGTTCAAGAGAAAAGGTTTTACTTGTGTTTTTCTCCCATCCAAAGCAGTGGCTCACACTTGTGCCCAACCCCACCAGGGAGAAACCAAAAAACATCATGACACATGTGAAAAAATTTGTGATCTCCTCTGATGCTCAACCTGATTGATGCAGAAGAAGACTATCTGAAACTCCCGGCCTGGAATACAAATCTCTCCGCGCAGGCAGGCGGTACACATCCTGGCAGCGACGGGGAACGCCAGGCAGAAGCCAGTGCACGCAGGCAAGGTGCCCGCCGAGACAGCCCAAAGCCCTCATGGATGGGGTGGACGGAGCAATGCCATGGCAAGAGGAGGTGGGAAAAGCAGCCCTGCAGCCCGGCTTTCCCAAAATAACCCTTCCTGCATCAGCAACTCCACACTCCAGATACTTTTATTAACTAAAATCCAGAAACTCTTTCTAGCTCTTCCAGCCAGCTGAGCTGGGAGAGGCAGATTTGGGGCACCACTTCGTGCCAGAGGTGTTCAGATTGCACAGCCATGGGCAATCTTACAGAAATTCAAGACAGACGAGACTTCCCCACCCCAAGAAATTGTAAGGCATCCTGTCTGACACACTTTTAGAAATACTGTGGCTATACAGCCCAGACACGATATCCCAGACAGACAAGAAAACCTATGAACAGAGACTACCCCCTCATCCTTTAACAACAGGAAAAAATACAGTGATGTTTACAAAAGCACTCATCCAGGGAAGTTTTTTTTCCCTCACGTTGTTGTTGTTTTCTAAACTAATCCATATTACCTGTGCCTTTTGATTTCATTATGTTAGATGCTATTAATCTGGATATATGATTTCAACAGTGAAGAGATGGAATTTGTCATCAACAAAAGGAAAACATTATTTTTAAAGGAGTGAAAGATTAATGTTCCACCACGGACTACTTAAACCCTCTACAGCAACAGCACTATAATATTAATCCAACTTTGATGGGTTTTGCATAAGGCTCATAATTAAACATTTTCTTTTCAATACTTTATAGAATCCCCATCTGTTTTTAATGGCATCATTTTGATGTTTTTCTTAATAATTCTGGCAGCCTGTTCTTGAAGCTTCAAGCTTTATTTTTTGTTCCTAATGTCTTCTTCTACAGTGGCTGTATTGTGCCAAAGCTGAATGCAGGTTTTGGAAACCCATAGTTCTGCTGCACGTTGCTGTCTCTCCCCGCGTTCCCGGGCGGCACAAGGCACAGCAGAGCTCTGTGCTCTCGCTTTGCGTGCCGGCTCTCGTTAGCACTTATAGCAAGCATAGGGATACCGCCCCTGGATAACGGAAATATTTGCTCCTTCCAGACCTCGGCTGGGCAGCCGGTCTGCTTCTGCCATCCCTCGCCTCCCTGCACCGAGGTATCTCTTCCCAGCACAGCGAGCCCTGGCTCCAGGCACCATCGTCGAACCAGTAAATAAATAAATGAATGAATAGCCAGGCTTACTCCAGGAAACTCAAACAATATTAGATAAATCACAGAGATGCAGCTTAGCCACAGTCTTTGGCTTTCCTCTCCACACCAGCACCCAAGACATCCAGCAAAGGCAGGGAAAGGGATCCCCTCCCACTCCCCCCCCACCTTCAGGTATTGAAACTGGGGGGCAATATCAGCCTAGGGCATAAAACCCAGCCATGTGAGGGATTGAAAACATCCAGAGCTACCTGATGGAACCCTAGAATGTGAACCTGGCAGTGACTTCTGCAAGAAGCATCTGCTTTCCATGAGCAACGTTGGGATTTTATCAAAATGAACAAAATGGAGCATTCTCTTACTCGGCAGTATTTACAAAAAAAAAAAAAAAAAAACCAAACCAAAACCAAAACCAAAAAACCACACACACCAGAAAACAGAACTAATTTCTGTCGGGGGGGGGGGGGGGGGGTGTTAACTAATTCTAAATATATTTTGCATTGCTGCCCAAATTGTAATGATTTTCCAACAAAATATTAGGAAAATAATATTTTCATTTTTAGCAAAATTTCTGCTTGAAATTTTTTTGCTCGTATCATTTCTAGCTCTTAGACTACACTACTTCTTCCTCCAATATTTTTCATTCTTTTATATTAAATGCATATTTGGTGACCTCCTGTGGTTCACATGGATTAGAACGGAGGAGCAGGATGATTAATGGCTTCAGTTTAAATATTTTATACTCTCTGTAAAAACAGAACAAACTGATGGATGTGTACCTTGCTATTTTCATTTCAGTGTCAGGGTCTCCTTGATTACATTTCCCCCTTATTTTTCCCCCACTACCCGACCTTATTAACATCTTTTCCCACAGAAAAGGGACCCAAGGGCTCCTTGCTCCCAGGTTTGGTGCAGGCAGGGCTCCCACACGTGAACAGATATTGCCCTAATCAGGGCTTTCAACCTTGAGGAGTTTTTAAATGCTCTAAGTGTATTATAATGGTCTCCTGGTCTCAGGACAGACAGATGTGAACCACAAAACTGAAATGTTTCATCTTTTGGCGCCTTTCAGTATGTTCCATGCTGTGCTTCAAGTTTGCTGAAGGATCAGAATTACTTCAGTTCTAGGCAATATAAACGGAGTGATCAAAAACATTTAATTATTCAGGGTCAGCAAATCTGGAGAATCTAATAGTAACAGACAGAAATAACCCTTCCAACCACTCTCATTTTCATTAACTGTTATAAAATAGAGAACTGTTTAATTACCAGAAAATATCATAGCAAAAAGAGACCCGGCATCTTCCCAAGAGTCTTTCCCAGTCCACTCAAATGCATTTGGCACTAAAGCATAATTTAATTTTCTGTAGATATAAGCGTACGCTTGTACACGCAGCCACGCACACAAATAGTTCAAACCTTTATCTTACCCCTGTTTCAGACCGACTGCTTGCACACAGATGCAGCCTTTCAGAAGGCACCGTGTTTAAAGAGACTTTCACACGTTATTTCTGTACCTGTCACCCTGCAATGTGATGATGAGGATGATCCAAATGGAAATGACAACAGAAATGGTTTCCCTATTATTTCCCCTATTTAACTTCACGTTATGTACAGGTGTCTGGACAGCACGCTTCATGGCGCTGGGGCACAAATTTCCCCCCCATTGGTTTTCTTTCCCCCAAGGAAAAAAAAGAGGATGGCACGGAGTCATCCCTCCGCACACTGATCTTTCTGTAGTAGTGGTTTTGTAAAAACAAATACAGAGCTGGTAGAAGTAGATGATCTTACCATGACTGACTACATGGGCCTCAGCAACAAAATACACATTCAGAGTATCCCAAATTTATTTAGAGAGTAACGAGGGGGGTTGGGAAAATACAATTCCAACTGGGATCCATGTGCTGCAACGATAAATAGAGCGAGCTGGATTACAGCAATATGCTGATGACACCCAGCTCTCATGAAATCAAATTAATTACATTCATTATGTGCAATAAGAATAAAATTCCCACCAGTTACACACTTACTGCTCGAAGGGATGGTTTTACAATGCTGAAAACCATTATCAAACCATCCAGCGGAAAAAGAAAAATTAAATAGAAGTACGAGAATGATACTTGGGATCGGCTCACGTTTTACAAGATGTTTACAAGGCTTTATTCTGTAGCCGAGAAAGTAAGTTGCCACAAAAATAAAAAACCAGAAAACCTATAAAACAGTGTCACTTAGAGGGGAAGTGGGAGCTGATATAAATATAATAGAAAAGAGGGAAGCTAACAGTCATAAATGTTAATTTGAAGCTATAAATTACAGAAATTTGCCAGAGGAAAATAACGACACAAGAAAAACTCAAGTTCAGTAGGAACAAAAGTGATCTGAATTATGGCACTAGTTAATTGTCAAAAATAAGGTACAAAACAAATCAAACAGATGCTTCTGTGAAATGTTTGGGGGCAAACTCGTATCACACATACACACAACGATGACCCAATCTCAAAATAACCCAGAAGGGAATTAAATTGCAGCTATGAAAGCCAGAATTCTTACATAAACTTATCCAAACAATTGGCATGCAAGAGTTTTAAGGCAGCTGAAGGAGACATCCCCTGAATTGTGAACATGGATTTCTAAGAAGACAGCGCCGGTTTCAGAGGACTGCAGGAAACCCAGCCTGGTTCTGGTATCTGCGATGGACCAGAGGCAGCAGTCGGGTAAAGACAGATTGACCTGATATCAGAGAAGGCAAACTACACTGCAGTTATTTCCTTAACCAAGGGGGTTTTCTTCCTTAGTAATTAAAGTAATATATTAGTAGGTAATGCTAATTAATGTGTATTTATAGATAATAGATCCTGTCAAAGTAAATGGAAAATTTTTTGATATAAGTTTATGTGACAAAGGTAGTTCTGGTCACATAATATACTTAAACTATTCAAAAGGTTTGGCTGGATGATAGTTATTAATTTATACTACAGTATAAAACCTTGGATGGTATTTTAGAGACTGAGATATGGAGAAGGTTTTACTGGTGTACCTGATTATGGAATCAAATAGAATGATACAAAATACAGACAACCAAAAGTTGGCTTAAATGCAACTAGAAATAGGAAATCGTCAACAAGTAACTACAATTTCCCCTACAAGAATCACTTTCCAGCATTACCACAATCAGAGTTTTTAATCGATGACAAGGAAGAAAACACCTGACTAACATCCAGGAGAGTACACAGAAGATGCAAAAATCAAGGAGCTGCGAGTGGGGAAGAGACAAGGGCAGCAGAGGAATTGGGGTCCCCTGAAAGCCGAGCAGCAGCAGGCAGACCTGCCCATGACACGGCGGCGATGCCAGCAATGGAACTGCCATGAGGTCTGGCACCTACACTTTGAGGAGGAGTGTGAAATATTAGTGAGGATTCAAAAGAAGAGCAATGAGGACGATGAACAGATGAGAAAGTGCGCCTTTGTAGGGAAAAGCGTGGAGAACAGATTCTTTAGCTTATACAGAGGGTAGGGGGAGACAAGATCATAGCGGCCTGATCACGGAAATCTTTTGAGCTGAAGTACACAGATGTATAACAGAGCAGTGGCTGGAAGCTGGACACGCTGCTGTGAGGAGTATGACCAAAAATAATCATTAGGGGAGTTCACCAGATGCTGCGCTCGCTCAGTAGCAGGATTCGCTGCTTTCCTAAGAGAGATGCTCTGGTTCAAGCAGGTATTAATGCAAGGAAATTATTGCCTGCGTGTCGCAGAAGGTCAGGCTGGAAGAGCACCGGTCCCTTCCGATGTCAGGACAGATGTGACCTCAGGATTGCTATCTGGAGTCTTACCCCATGTCTACTAAAAGAAACTAGAGGAAGAACACAGCGTTATTAGTAAGCGATTATATAAATCTGTCTGATAATGGAACCAGCTTTCTTTGTCTGATTAAGATCTGGAACTCTGGCTGTGATTTATCATTTTTATACTATTCTCTTCCCCCAGGCTCCAGGTCACAGTGGTGGCATTGCCACAATTTATAGCGCAGGCTGCTCGGCGGAGACGTAGAGCCTTCCTGACATTTTCTTATTTGGAGCACCTGGCTCTCCTTGTTTTCGCTCTCCTCTCTGCAGTGGCGAGGATTGCTTGCCGTTCTCCAATATGAACACGTTTCATTTTGTATATAAGCTGAATAAGAAAAATTGAGAATTTTCGTGTTTTCTGTTTTCCTATTAATCTGCAACACAGCGTGGACAGGAATTGGCAGCTCTCATGTGAAACACTTCACTCTCGTTACCAGATTTCTGACAGAGGATTAAACTCCTCCTGTCCAGCTTATGTATGTACATCCTCTCCAAAAACCCTTACAGCCAGGTGAGGAATCCGTCCCTCCAGCCGCAGCCCCGTAATCCATGCTGAACCACTTAAACTGCATTTAACTTTATCACAGTTCCATGGTGAAGGGGTTAAATCACAAAAAGAGCCCTGGGCAGGGGTACCTGCACCAGGCATCCCCCACCTCCTGTGAACAAGGCAGTGCTGCTAAATTCCACCGTTCAAATGCACTCGGCAAGGAATATAGCTTAATTATTTTTTTTTTTAATTTTTGGTTTGGGGTTTTTTGTTGTAACAAATGCATGCTGGATTCTAATTATTTGCCTTCTTACTTGGGAATGTTTTAGGCTCACACTTTCCAGCTTATCTCTGCTACCACAAAGGCTGGAAACTTCTTTTTTTCTTTTTTTTTTTTTAAATAAAAGATGCCATTGCCACTGCAACACAATATTGAAGGAAACAGGGCTTTAAGAAAACCACCAAATATAGCAAGACTCATCATCAGAGAACTGGTGGAGGACCTGTTTGCACCCATGTTTTCAGATTCACCCCGGCACAGTGCACTACCACAGCCTCTGCAGCATCTTCAAGGACCAACATCGCCATGGGAGCAGGACCGACACCTCAGAACTGCACCAGCCCTGACCCTCTCCTACCAAAGCACCACACTGGTTCTTCAGCCCAGCCTGCAGCCCACCAGCCGCCCGCACGGCGCAGGACAGCTGAGGGGCACAGTAAACCTAAAAGTTTAAATCACTCCCTTTTGCTTTCTCCAAGAGGACAGTTCTGGCACGTTGACGCTTTGGAGGTGACTCTCGCAATGGCACCACACACCTGATCATCCCCTTTGGATGGTGTCCTTCTTTCAAGATGTTGACCGTAAGAAAGCTTACACACCGCTCCACTCAGTGCTCAGTAGATGGCAGGAAGGGAAAGTCAGGTACTATTTTTTAACCTTAAAGTAAGATTCTGATCTCCAAATTTACATTATTATTATTATTATTATTATTATTATTATTATTATTATTATTACTACTACTGCACTACCTAGAAGTGACAGGCAGGATTCACTTCACTGAGCACTACACATCACCTTCCAGCAAGACAGTCCCTGATGCTGTAGAACTTATAATATGAACCAAGAGAAGAGAAGAGAACAGAAGCATCGTCTTCTCCTCCCAGACAGGGAGTGGAGATGAAGAGGCACCCAGGGCAGCTCTCAAGGAGAGCGAGACACTGCAACCCCACCATCACCCAAAAGCTACCTGCCTAATTCCAGGTGTAGAGGCAGGAAAAACACCTCTGACGCTGTCATTTCTGAACTGTCAATCACTACCTACACCAAAGCAGCCCTTTCTCAGAGAAAAAGACATTTCTCCTCTCCCATCTCACCCAAAGGCTGTCGCCTGTCCCAGCAGGATCACTGCTTCACTTGGGGGGTTCAAGGCCAGGAGCAACTCTAGTGCTATGCCCATGGAAAAAGGGCTTTTTTCAGAGTACAATTAGAATTATCCTGTGACATTATCTGGACCTGTAGCTGTTAATGTTTGAAGAAGTTTTCATTTAGTCTGACTGTAAATTCATTTTATAATTCAGTTCACACAGAATCCCAGGATGGCAAGAGTTGGCAGGGCCCTCGGGAGCTCACCCAGTGCCACCCCCCTGCTCAAGCAGGCTCACCCAGAGCAGGGGGCACAGGACAGCATCCAGGCAGGGGTTGAAGGAGATTCCACAACCCCCCCTGGGCAGCCTCTTCCAGGGCTCAGTCACCCTCAAAGTAAAGAAGTTTTTAAAGATGTTGTCAGAAGCTGACACCCCTAGTTAGGTGCTGTTGCAAAAAATAAATAAATAAAAATTTCCTTCAGATGTTTCTCATGACTTCATTTTGTCACTTAAACAAATTGCTCCTCCGCACCAGGCACACTGCAGGGAAAATCCATCCTCTGACTTCAGAGGGGATTAGATTTGGTTCTAAGGCTCCAGCTCTGCAAAGCACTTAAGCACCTGCTTAACTTTAAGCACATGCCTAAGTCTATCCATCTTTTTTTTTTTTTCCTTTCAGGAAAAGCCCTGAAAGTACACAATTAACCATGAACAGGTGCTTAAGTCCTATTAAAGTCAACAGTGCTTTCAAATGTCAACGGAATTTAAGAACATGCTTAAGTGTATCATTGAATAGAAGTCCTAATGCAAGAAGAAAGAACGGGTTTTGTCATCATCTTGGCAAAAGCCATAAGAACACACTTGCAATTCAGAGGATTTTCTTTGTCTGTGGCACTCTGCCTACTCCGTTACTAAAGAATTTGTAAAGAATGTTCCTGCATTACTCAACCCCTCTCACATTTATTGACCATATTTCCCATATTAATAATCCTTAGTGTAATTATACTCCCCCCGCCACTCCAAAAATCTCAAACATTTGTTTAGTATCACAATGTCCCGGGCTGGAAGGAGGGGACAGTGAAGAACTGGGAGTAAAAGGAGGCAACTGAGGTGCATTGAGGTCTTAGGTTTGCATGAAAGCACTGGAAGATTTGGGAAGAGGGTGCATCTGCCCCTAAACCACAGGGTCGTCCTTTCCCTCGTTACCGCAAGCTAGCACTTGCTGAACCTAGAGAAATCAGTAAACTTTGATTACCATTGTTTCTATTTGCATCTTTACCTCCACCTCTTTGTTCAGAGTACTGCAACGTCTTGTTTATTGAGCTGTCAAATAATTCCTAAACATACACACATGGTCCAAACTGCGGCTACCAGGGTGCTGTACCACATGAGGCTGTGCTCCAGCACCGTGCCCTGTTTTAAATCAATTGCTTTGGCTTGCAGTCAAGCAGCATGTTACTTTTAGAAACTGTACTGCTTGTTTTTAAGATGGTTTCACTTTGGCTCCAGCTCCACAATTAACCAGAGAAACCCTTACCGACGCTGCAGTACTTTTTGTTCGTCCCACAGTAGCCCATTAGGAATGCCATACATAACAGCAAATATTCCTGAAAGATTTTTCTTTGCAGAAGACTGATCTCCTTTCCAGTCAAATGCGTTGTCTTCTAAGAAGCTACTGCATGAGTAAGAGCGGCTGCAAGGTCATGTCAGAAGACCTATCTCCAGTTCTCCTCAGTGCTTACATATGGAGATATGTAAAATACTTGAGCAAACAGTGTTTTTTATATTACTGCCAGTAATATACCATATAAAAAGATATTAAAACAAATTCTGACCAACTGGTGGTAGAGACGGTAACAGACCATAATGTACCCATTGTAAAGAATTCCCAGTGGAGACTGTGGAAATCTTACATTGATTGAGTCGCACTGGACTGGAGATGCATTGAAAAACTTCCAAATGGTAAAATATTAGAAATACTATTTTGAAATATTTACCAGTTAAACACTAAAGTACTGTTACTGGCTGACCTTTTCACAGCAGTTGTTTCTGTTGTACTTTTGTAAAAGCAGCCAAGAGTTTAAGAAAAAAAAAAAAAAAAGAAAAGGAAAAAAAAAAAAAAGCTTATTTTCAGTCTAGCTACCACCCCTGACCTGTGCAATAACATCATAATGGAAGAATAATCATTGTAAACAATGCCCATGGGACTTTGCTGGCTACAGCAAGGGACGAGAGCAGCCAACTCCACTGCTTTTCTTTACTACATCATTGCATTTTTGTCTGCATATGGATAAGAAGGTTCTACTCAATGCCGGTTGATGGAAAGTGCTAATTGTTGACACATTAGCTAATTGTTATGATTGCTTCTTAACAGTTTGTGTCTAGGAGTCCAGATTTCATCCAGCAAAGTGTGAAGATTCTTTATAGCAACAAGTGCTGTGAAAACATTCACACAATGAGGTCCTAATCTTGTGGATCTCTCGACCAAGTGGCAGCCTGGCAAACGTGCTGTCAAAGTGCAGACACTCAGGAAAAAAAAAAAATAGGAAGAAAAACTAACTCCCTCGTCCACCCCATATTTCAGACACATGTCATCCGTTGTTATCATTAATGATCTGTTTTTACAAATAGAGTACCACTATGGAAAACTGAGAGCAGGCCAATCAAAATAAACCCAGCAAAACCCATAATTGTCTACTGACAATCTGGGCTGCTTGGGATGTAAGATAATGTGGGTGTATTTAATGCAGAAATGCATTACGTGCCACGCTTTGCAACTGCCCTGTTAAATCCAGACCTTGATACAACATAGGAAGGCTGGGCTAATCACGGCTGCTCCTGAATCCTACCTAAGCTCAGGTGCTAAAAAAACCACACGGAGTGAAATCCTGGCACCATAAAAGTCCATGGCAAAACTCCCGTGATTTAAATAGGAGCAAGATTTCACAAATGATGTTGCTCTGGGGGAAAAAAAAATAACAATTTATTTTAAAAAACAGAGAAACAAAGGTCTACAGTTCTGAGCAAACACGGGGCTCGTGTGCCGACACTTGCTCCCACCAGCATGGCTTTTCTGACTGGAGCAGTGTCTTCTCCCATTTGTACAACAGCAAGGGCAAAAGAGACCAGCTACGTTCCTACTGTTTATACCAGAATCACACCTTATGGCTTTATTTGGGGGTCAAGACCCTATCGTGCCAAGGACTGCAGATAAATAGTGAAGAGGCAGCTTCTGCCTATGTCTGGAGGGCTCATGGTGCTTCTGCTCTGCATCTCACTGGTGGTTTCCAGCGCGTTGTGGGAGATCGCTCAGACCCTGGCGTGCTCCCTGTGCTCTCATCCTCTGGCCTCATATACAGGTCTTCCATATTCAGGAGCTTCTACCAAACTTATAGAAATTATGTGCACCAGGAGTAGAGACATGTCCCTTCCACCCCGCACTTCATCAGAAAGCACTTTTGTAGGCAGAAGAGAACCTCTTGATGCAAAACCTTTTTGAACTGACAAAGAAATAAAATCAAGTGGTGGCCCCAAGTACACTCAAACTGCAGATGGAGCAAAAGTACAAAATGAAACCTTAAGATGACACCTCATTTAACTGGAAGACTCTTCAGATGGCACGTTAATATCCCATCAGATCGTACAGGGCAAATGGCTCTGTTCAGACCAAAATGCAGTCAGCAGGCGTCCAAAGAGCTTGACATTATAAGGTTCATCTGGGTTTTGTCCCATATAACTCACCTTTACAGACTTTGACTATATTCCAGCATTAAATAGGCAATATCTGTTGCAAAAGGGAGCAAGAATCTCTCTGCCGTCTCCCTGAGCCTCTTGAACTTTGGGGCCTGGCAAAGAGAGAGCACACAGGGCCACTTGTCTGCTTCCTCCATCCCTGGGGCACGGCAGCAGGAAGCAAGCTGGGAGCAGATTACGCGTTGGCCCGACTTTTCCCACTCGTTGGCGAGAGCCACTGAGTGAGAATGGGGGCAGATGCATATTGCTGATAAAAACCTTCAGCAAATTCCCATCCTCTCCTCGCGAGGAGGGAGGAGGAAGTCACAGGGCAATTGTAACTCCCAGCCGCCCTGAGAGATAGCACTGAGCCGCCGGGACCGACGGCGTGCCCAGAGGAGAGCTGAGGAGAGCTTGCAAGGTCCGTGGATTACTCAAGTTGGGATTGCTGCTGCTTATCGGGTTGCAAAATCCGATCCTATATTTAAACGTCATTCTTTTTTGCATCAAATTGTCAAGCCGTTCCGCCCTAAAACTGGGTTAGCCCGCTCAGCGAAAGCTATAAACACTGAATGTTGCACGTGCAACACTCTGCCAAAAGAAAATAAAATTAAAATTACCCAGTTACATTGGTAATGGGAGAAGAAAAAATATTTTCAAGAATTGTGTTTTGGAACAGAACCCGAAATTTGGAAATTATGAAAATTAACTTGATCTGAATAATTTTACCATTTCTAGTAAGAAACATAGACAAGGATTTCCAAGTACTCATAAAAAACATAGTTTAGCATAAAAACCACAGTTTAGTAAGAATATGTCACTCTCTACTGCTCTTCATAATCTTTGCATTGCAGGCAAGCTGAAAGATTTCGGATTCCTATAGTGTATTTCCTAAAGAGGGCTCTTGCTCGCAAAGGCATACAGAAAAGAAGAAAAAAAAAATATCGAAACAGACAAGTGATATTGGCTACAGAAAAAGGCAACTGGGAAATAGCACATTGTCACTGGGAAGCGATTTCTGTGTTGCTGTGCAAAAGGACCCATGTGTCATGGGCAAACATGTGCATACCCTTCCACAGGTGGAGGATCCAAAAAGCAGCATTCTACTTGAATGCAAGGAAGCCACGCGTCTTTGGAGAAACACATTTTGCAAACAAAACCAAAGTTAACTACTGGAGTAGAATAGAGTGATGTTAAAAAGAAGATATGAACCCATAAAAGTCCTAACTCTATTTGCAGCTGCTCTTCCACCCTCAGCACATTTTACCATGCCCAGGCACTAGAAGCACTTCCCCATGGACCACGATGCTCAGTCCTCGGTGTGTCACCATCCCATGCCTAGACATGGCAGGGCAATCCAAGGACAACCTACCAAGCTGCAGTTTGGATTTCCTGACTTTTGTTAGCTTGGTCATAGTTTTAACGTGACTAAAATATAGACTTTTGTGTGTTCATCCGAAACATCCTGCAGATGCCAGCCACTGCTCTGGTTCAACTGCTAATGAAAACATCACGGCAAGACCATGACTGTGCGGGATGATTGACTCATGCAATAGCCACGACACTACCTGGGTCAAGAACAGCAAACAAGGTGAATGAGGTAAGGGAGGTCATTCTTCAAAGCAATGGTCTCGGGAGAATGGGAGAATCCAAAAATAAGACATCTGTTGACTGGATGCCCTTGAGCTGGCAACCAAGCTGACTTGGTAACGGAGCCAGCGTCAGACATCAGCCTGGGCTTGCTGCTGCCAAGCAATCCCAGTAACCAGCGAGAGTTAGCAGGAGAGAGACTGTGTGATTTAATAGATTAAGAAATAGGCTAGAAGCCAGTCACTCCCAAATTTTAATCCTGGCTCTGACATCAGTTGGACTTGGTAACCTGCAGGTATGAAATTTGTGCTTTTAAACACAGGTGGACGTAAGAGGGCATTAACTGGAAGGTGAAGTGGCTGTCACCCTACATACGCTCCCATTCACTGCCATTAGCAGCACCACCACCTGCAGTCCGTGTGTCAGCACACGCGATGTAGCCCAAAACACAGCCCCCAAGCTCCTCATCCATGGCACGCCTGGATGAGACCTGAGGAGCAAGTCTGAATTTCAGACTTATCGCACCAATGGCAAGTGCAACCATGTCCCGATGAGGAAAGCTCAGCTCTGGGAAGTTTAAGTCACTTAAGCTCTGTTGAGCTTAAGGGAGTTATTCCAGTCTTACAGCCTGGCGGCCTGGTTTGCCACCCTTGCTTCCTTTAAACCCTGCTCTCAAAAGTCTTACTACTGATGTTTACAGGGGAGCCCTTCCTCCAGCCCTGACCCATGAGCTTGATGGTGAAGCTCCTCAGTTGTATAGATCTGGATGCTGCTATAAGGCAGTGAGGTACCAGCTGACAACACTGTTACTCCGATCCGTAAAAGTCTAGATTGGCAATTTGCTGGAGGTTGATAAAGTCTGCAAGTTGCATGTCTGACCAAGAAAAATTTTCCAGATTCTGACTTCTCTGAAATAAAGAACTGTAGAGGCTTTTGTTTTCCATTTCCTGAAAACAAGCTTCTAAAAACATTTTGAGAGAAGGTAAATCCTAGTTAAAAAATCATTAGAAAAATAGGATCTGTTGATTCATATCATGCTAGTTTCAATTTTCATTTACTGATTTGGTAGATACAGAGTTTCTGGCAGAGGTGTAACTTTTGAAGGTGACAGTGTGCATTTAACTCAAGTTCAGTACCTCCTCTCTTGCTGTACCTGCCTGGCTTCTGTGTGCTCAGCAATCAGAATAAAAGCCAATTGATTTTAGGTTATAATGATCCTGCAACCTTGGAGGTGCGTTGAAAGGAAAAAAACTCCAGCACCCTCTGCTGTCTGCACACAACCTACGCGGGGATCCACCACCGCTAATTCCGGACATTTACAATATACACCCCAGCTTCACACAGGCTGCAGAAAACAGAGTGCTGGAAGGGAATGTTCCAGTGACTCATTTTAGACGTCCAGTTTGAGGTGAGATGACATCCTACTAGCTGTCCATCAGGTACAGAGGAAATCTAAACAATTTGCTCCAAGGTAGGCGTGCTCATAGACACCTACAGCAGACAAATCCCACCTCGACAGCCTGCGAACAAGAAGAAATGGAAAGCTTTGGCACCAGGAGGCATCACAGCAGATGGTCTCGGCAGATGTTGTGCCCATGTAGATGCAGGCTAAATTGGGTAGAGCAGAAGAAAACTTTGTTTGGGTTGCAGGGAACAGATTCTGCTCCTGGGCAGCTGGAGAAGGGTATGAAACTCCGAGGATCAACATGACCAGGAGGAACCAGGAGGGCAGGAACCCCTGTGCTGGAGAAGTACCTATTTGCTATGAAATCTGGTCTCTGAAAGGTTTGCTCCCACCCAGCTCTCTCCCACATCAGCCCAAATAGTTGAATTTCAGAAGCTATATATTTTTGTTGTAATAAACCACCTATCTCCTGTCACCAACATGTGGGAAGGAATAAGACCAGCCAAAAAAATACATTATGGGCACGTGTCATGCAGCTCCTATACAGTACCTTTAATATCTCCGAAACTCACAGGTACCTGGCTGACTCTGAAAGTCTGCACTGAGATCCTCACAGAAAAAAACTTGGATGAATTAATGCCTTCACCCAGGAGGCAGAAGGAGCAGATTTCTTTCTAAAATCCACATTCCTGTCAGGGAGAAGGATCAGACACTTTCACCAGGAGCAGTTTCAGTTGTTGAAGAGATGCAACTCATACCTCGTCTTGCCATTTTGGCTATTGGAGATGGAAGGGAGTGCATCTCTTCATCATCCCTGATGGGGTTTTCTCTTAGAAATGATGCAATTACCCAAAGAAAACACAGAGATGCTCTTAAATATTAACTGTCAGAAAAGAAGTTCATCCGTTGGCCCTACAAAAGCACATGCCAAATCACAGCTAAAGAAAACTTGTACTTTTAAACGAACTGAACTAATATCTTTGTTTATTCCACACATACCAGCAGCAATTTAACTTTAGAAAGCAGCAATTTCAAGCAGCTCTAGCTGCCATGATTCACCATTGTGAATGATTTTGCCTCTCACAGCAAACCGGGAAGTGGTGTGAATGGCTTATTTTCCTGCTCCAATAAACTCCAACTCGTCATTTTGTAGATTTGTCTTTGTTTCTTATTTGCCTCCAACATAAAAATAATCTGAAGAATCAAAGGAAAAGACTTGAATGGGAACGATGATCTCAAAACTTATTTAGTCGTCTGCATCTGTGTGGAAGCAGCCGCTCTTGCTTCCTGCCAGTCACCTGTCTGCTGCGTTTTTGCAAGTCCAAGTACGTTCCTGCAAGATGGAGCTTTATCTTTTTGACAATTACTCAAACATAGCAGAATTTAAATGCCAGATAAAATTGGAAAGTTCTGTTTTGGACAAGCTCCCACCTCACTTTTTGTTTCAAAACAGAAGTGTGAAGTAAAAGAGACATCATTTTTTCCAGCAAAGTGAAAATCAGTGCATCTCAACACCCAGTTAGCACATCTGGGGTTTGACCCAACTCATTTTTTATGTGACCCAAGAAGGCTGCCAGCGAGGCCGTCTGTGAGCACCCAGGGCCCGCAGAAGAGCTTTATCTTCAGCTGACGTTGAACGCAGCTCTGCATGGGCACTACTTCTGCAAATCTGCCCGGGCCGTTTCTCAAAGGTTTTATTTTCCACAGCCCACATGTCCAAAAAGCTCACATGCAGCGATAAACATACATCACCATGAACACGCTCTAAGCGCTCTCTGTCTTCTACATACATCAAGAGATTTTCAGCCCTATCTGAAAGAAACTATGATTCCGCTGCAAGTACCTACATAGCTCTTTAACTACTTTCTGAAATGGTTTCCCTTTTGTACTGGCTGCAAAAGGATTTCCTGGAGTAAGTCACTAACCAGGGCTTGCGTGAGACCGCTCGGCTGGCTTTTTCCAGTGGGTACATCTGGATGGAGACTTGGCATTATTGCTACAGTTTACTACCAAAGTCAACAGCAAGTGTCAGCGAGCCCAGAGCTTGCACTGGTTGGGAAAGGGCCCGCAACGTGCCCTCGAAGCGTGCCGCTGCCCAGCACAGCCGGTCCCAGGAGACATAGGCTGTCCTTTGGGATGAGCCGTTGTGTTTGCTCGCTGTTGCTGCAGCAGAGCCTGCACTGCCATCCTGGCTGACGGGGCAGGAGCTTGCAGCACCTTTACACCCCTTGCTCTTCTGAACCTCTCTGCAAGCCAACTGTTCATTTAGGAAACGTTAATCACTCCTTTTGCACCCATTTTATTAGCATTTACCACCCATACCTAGCCAACACAGAGATATGTTTGCAAGCTGCAAACATCCCCCTGGCCACCCCATAGCTGAGGTCAGCTGGATGCTGCTCAGTGAGGATGAAGAACGTATTTGGGGACCTCGCAATCTCCCCAAATGGCTGCCACAGGTGACGAAGTTTTGTACCCTCATTGCGCTACGTCCCAGGACCAAGCGAGCGCCTGTTTAACCCGAGCCTCGCTGCTGTGGCTTTGGAAAGGGGAAAATTACTACAGCTCAGCCTTTTCCAACTGGAAATGATTATGCTTCTGTTGCTACCGAGGGTGCTCCTTGGCAGGCAGCCCAGGCACCACAGGTAATGGCCGCAATAGGAGGTGCCGCAGAGACATTGGCATTTCATCACGGGGGGAAAAAAAGGGGGGAAAAAACGCACTATCTGTGAGCCAGACACAAACAGCTCAGGGTAAACCCATTTGTCAGAGTGGCAAGTGACCTTTTCCGTTCACCTGTGATTAAGGAACCAGATTTGTTCATTAAGGCCAATAAACCAAATTAAGACGGCTGGGTGCAGGGGATTCAAGCAGCTTTTGCCATCCCACTCCTTGAACTCATCTTATTAGAGCAGCCTGGGAAGTGGAAGGAGTAACTCAGGGCAGGTCAGGGCAAAGCAGTGCTAAATCTGTGTCTCTCGACCCGTTGTTAATCATCTATTCTCTTTCTATAAATGAATTTGGAATGTGGAGCAAATCATACTAAAAGATTTCTCCTCCTTACTGAATACTTCAGGAGCTTTAAGGAATTCAGCTCAGGAGCAATGCTTCATTCAGGGCTGTTGATTAGTTCCACCGTGGAGTGCACTAGACAAGACAATAAGTGGACGACAGACACAGTGATTCATAGATTACTCTGCTGAGAGTTGCAGGTGTTTTGGGATCGAATGAAAGGAAAGGAGGTTGGGTCGGTTCTCAAACCGCCTTCCTGTTAAAGGATTAGCACGGGTAACTCAAAGTTATTAAAATCAGTCTCATAAATGTAAAAGTTGGAGTTTTTCCTCAAAATCGCTTTTCTGTCGTGTGTGTGTGTATGTGTGTCCCACCCTTTCCTCGCAGAAACAGCAAATATCTCGAGTTTAGAGTTGGCAGCAGCGCCAAACAGAAAGCAAAGAAGGGGGCCAGATCCTCACCTGGTGTAAACAGGAAGCATCTCCAGAAAACTCGGTGTAGAAGTCCAAAGAAATGGATTTAACCAGAGCCCTGAAACTTTTCTCACTTCCCAGAGATGGTTGGATGCCATAAGATGCATGCAATTCCTTAAGATACAGGTATATGACTATAAGACCCTTTTCCTTTATCAGTATGAAGCATGAAAACCACAGGATAAAAGCATTTTAGTGAAATTGGAGAAAAGGAGAGGGTAATCTGTGCCTCACTGAAGCCAACAGAGGAGACTGCCTTAGCTGGGGGAGAGCAGGAGCAAAGGGGGTGCCAGCCTCTGTGGGGGGACATGGGGGGTGGCTCTGCTGGGTGCCATGGCTACCTGTCCCCCCAACAGCACATCAGCAGGAGAGAAGCCAAAGGGGTTTTGTTCTCCAAGAGCACAGCCAGGAGGGCATAATTATAATTTAACCACATGTCCTGCTTAGCTAAAGCAGGGAGGTGGTGTTGCTGCAAGCGCTCAGCCACCCACCCCTTCGCTTGCGCGGCCAGGGAACCCAAGTGCCGCCTTTTCCGAAGATAAACCAAAATCCACTATTTCTCCACCAGCTTGCACAGGATCCAACCCTGACGCTGCCCCCCCACACCGCTCTGCCAAGCCTCGCAGAGCCCTGCATTTATGTACGCAGGCCCTTAAGGAACCAGTCGCCAACATACTTTGAATTTGATGCTCCAAATGGGTATGCAAATCCCACATTTCATGCATCGTGGGGTGTTTTACGCTTTGGCAAGAAATGAAAGTCACCTAAGAAGCAATTGCCATAATAGGGTGATGAGCACAATAGAAAGATGTTTACAGGGCTATACATATTACTGACATGTCTGGTTTGACAGAGTTTCAGTACAGCAAGACGTGGAGGTCACATGTCAAAAACACGTTTTCAGCAACTACAATGGACACATCCAGAAGTGCAGTACTGTGCTCTGCTGTTCTACAGACGCTGCCTAAAATAGGAATTAGGAAGTGTTATTAATTATAAAGCAATCTGTATATACTGCATGAGTAAGGCATTGCATTCCCTCTGGGATTTTGACTTGAGGAGATTTCCAACCATGTAAAAAAAAAAACCTCAGTGAATTTTTGTCAAAAGATACACTAAACAGAGTAGATTATAAGCAATAGCACGTGGTTCAATGATCCTAGCTGCTCTTTTCACTTTTAGAGACTTATATAAAACATTTATTTTTGTCTTTTATGTTTGGGGGATTATTCATTTTGAAATCAATTTTCCCATTCTAGGATGCACTATGTAGCAGCATTCATGTTGACAGCCATGTTTTTTAAAGTGCATTTTATCAGATATCCCTTACTTGCAAGCAAAACTATCTTTCTTCCTCTGCTTTTCTTTCTTTCTGACCTGCAACCATGAAAGCAGATTTGGGCTGCTAAGAGCAGCTCCCAGCCAACACACCTCTGCAGGGGGCAGCAGCAGTTCCCCACTGCTCCCCTTCCAAACCCCAGTTTCCCCAGGACTGGGCTCCGGGCATCAGGTGAGCAATCCTCAACTTGCATTTCTTGCAACCGGATTAGCAAAATCTGCCAAGCAATGAAGGGTGAGCTAAACTGGGGAGATCTGGAAGACCATCAAAAGCTGAAGGAGACACTCCATCTGCAGTCAAAGCCAAGCCTGGCACAGAGACCGCAGCTGCTCCCCAGTCAGCCCTCAGCCAGGGCTACAGGGCAGCTCTTGTGTGGTGGGTGGGAAGAACAAGGACATTCATTTAGCAACTGGCCTCAGTTTTTTCACTTAGCCTGGAGGGAAAATTCACGCCTGCAAGCAGCAGCCAGGAAGAGCCAGGTGGGAAGGTCTCAGCCACACCATCCCCATCAAGGACACGTTCCCCGAGATGCCTGCCTGCTGCACCAGCCAACGTGCAGGGGCAGGGTGAGAGGATGTCCCCATGTGTTTCACCCCAAAGTCCAGCATAACAACATTTCAGTGGAGGATTAAATAAAACTGGAATGTAATCCATAAAGCACTTTGCTGTCTTTTGGGACAGAAGGCTCTGTACTGTGCATAGCAGCATGAGCTAATATTGCTGGAAATGAAAGCACTGAAAATATTAAAAGGTGCAAGATCATTCAGTGCTGAAGTTTGCTGACCAGAGGATCCATACACATCCCAAACATGCTGAGCAGGAGAGCATCATGCGGCTGACACCCAGTCCTGGCTGGGCATGGTATGGACAAACCAGCCCCTAGCAGCAGCCCCACAGACCCCCCATGTCCTAAAAAACACTTGTTTGTAGTTTGTCATGTCACATTAAATTGAAATCTTTCATTGCCTAGCTAGAAAAAGATAATAGAAAGCAACATTTCAAGGTGATCTACCCTTCCAAACATAATCTTTAACTAATTAATAATTAACCAACTATTTATTGGTCAGCCGATACTGCTCAAGATATGAAGTTCCAGGCAATGCACCAGTGAGATCTCACACAGCCTTTCTGCTCTTAATTAAGTACAGGTGAAAGGATATTTCAGGTAACCCTATCACTCCTATTAATTCCCTCTGGATTTGGTCCACTCTCAGGCACCTCTGAACGGGATCGGGCATCCGTTCTCCCAGGTACTCCCCAGCCTGCCAACCACTAAATTTCCAGCATGCCTGTAGCCCCCTTGTGGAATGAGGTTTCAAAAACTATGCCGAAAAGAGATATTGTTTTAATTTAAAAGCACGGAGGAGTTATTTTTAGCTGCCATGGGGCTGATCCTGCAGGTGCTGCAGGTCCCAGGACAGCAGTGGTTCCCAGCACCTCTTGGGATGCCCTGGAGCCACCAGTGACCCAAGGGAAGAGCCAACTCTGTATCATATTTAAATAGCAGCAAAATCTTTGCCTTGTTTCTCTATAATCCCTCAGCACAGGTTTCTGGTTGGGGCTTTTTTAGTTTGGTTTAGCCCAGAATTGGGGGGTTTGCTTCACAGTTTTATTTCTAGCCCTCCACTCCGCTTCTCCACTCGGTGCGGGACCGGAGGCACTTTCCAGCCCCTGCCGCAAGCTGTCCAAGCACTGCTCTCACTTTCAGCATTTCCCCACTTGTGCCTGATAAAATCAATTGCAAGAGATACCGAGTGGCTTTTAATTTCACTTGCACTGAAAAGATCTCAACCCTTCTCAAGATGTCACCCCCATCAAAATCCCAAGCGGGATGCAGGACCCAGCAAGTGGTCCAGGAGCACAGGCACAGCTTCGTAAGGCACTGGGAGGGAGAAGCACGATTAACATGCATCTCTTTCCCAGCACACATCTAGCAGAGCATATCAAGGAGAAAGTGGGGAAAAAAACCCACACCACGGTGTTTCTAATAAACTAAGAAACTTTTTTGACTTTCATGATGTACATATGGCCGTTAATTTCAATGTCATGTTATGATTTTTGGCTGAGCCAACAGTATGTATGTATGGAAGGAAGCAAGCAAAACAAATGCATTTTGTATTCAAATTTATACACCACCATACATTTTTATGCTGTTTATTTGAAAATTAATTTTGGCTTAGGCCTTAGAGACAGCAAATGTTGTCAAGATTTGAGGGCTACCTGAAAAGCCTTGGGGACAGCATTACCCTTATGCATAAGAAACAGCAAAATAAAATAAAAATAAATGAATTTCCAAATACGTCATGGCTAATCCCTTGAGCTGACCTACAAATGAATTATAGAGGGTTTGCTACAGGACTGAGTAGATCTTGTGATTTCACTGAGAGATTTATCTTATTTTCCAACTTATTTTCATATCTTATTTCCTTTTCTTTTAGAATTAGACTGTAAATAAAAGAGCTAAGAACGAATGAAGCTCCCTTTCACCGCACTCATATTGGATTGATAAATTAAAATGGTGAGATGAGTTTTGTATGACCCATCCTCGAGGATTTGGGAAATTTAGCCGATGCAAAACAAGGCATTAATTTGGAGAGGCCTAGCTACTTACAATGCTTAGTATTCTGACAATGATGAATGGCATCATTCCAAGCAAATGGTAATTTCACTTTTTGTGACAGTACTTTAGAGCAAAACCGACTTTCTTCACACAAAGAATTTGCAATCCTATTGAACAGAGGCTGTACCTGAATATCAGAAATCCTTCATTGTTTAAGTATCATCTGATATTCTTGATTGGCTCCAGACTGAAGGTTGCAGTTGAATTAGGGAGAACGGAGGTTAAGTCCTAACCTTGAAAGATTTAGCAGCCATTGAAACACTGCCTTTGGGCACTTATTGGCCTGTATTTATCAAAAAACTTTTCAATTCAATGAGGGGAGGGAGAAAACACAAAACTTGTCACATTCATCAAGTGAAGCCACTGGAAAGACATCTACAGAAGAACACCCAAAAAGCATAATCTTTCAGAAGAGCTGATAGAAATGGTAATTGGATGGGATGAAGAATAATACTTCTAAAGCAGGGGTATAGAGAATATAGCTAAAAAAATCAAGGTCAGGAGAAGAGAATGTATCCTTTTCAACTTAATAAAACTTACATTTGCCTTTTGTATTGCGGAAAATATTCCAGGTACCATCTCTAATTTATTTCTGCACAAACACTTCTGAGTGAAAACAGGATTACAGACAAACTGGAAGCATGTTTGCTTTTAGCATACGTGCAGCAAACATAAAAGCATTGTTAGCAGATACAATTAGGAAAGAAAAAAAACCAACACACCAACACAAAACAAACTCCAGGACTTCCCTATTATTTAGAAATGTGGCTCAGCCTTCAGAAACACAGAGAGCATCTTTAAAAAAAGCATCTCCCTAAGGCACTCAAGAGCCACCTTCCATGATTGGCAAAGAGCACTGACATTGTCTCCCAAACAGGGAACAGAAATGATGAATCATAAAAACTTGATTGCACTTCTTCCTGCCTCCTTACTAACAAGCTAATCAGAGGCTGCAAAGCAAGTGTCATGAGTAAACAGATGAGTTGTACGGGGATGCTATATTGTCCCGTTTTTATCTTGCACAAACACCTCTGGCCTGAACTTTGAAGGCTTTTGGCACATTTCTCAGGTTTTGTATCAGGGGTCCTATACAGCTGGTGAAGAAGGGGAAATACTGAAGTGCTGTGTCGCTCTGCTCGCCGGAGTTGCACGGATGCAGGTGTCTCCTTACTGACGAAGACATCAGCTAAGGGGGGGGAAAAAAAAAAAAATCTGCAAAAGGTCAGTATCTGCAGACACAAAACCTCCAGCCAGCTCCCTAAACAGTTAACAGAAACAGCACCTACTACCAAAACATCCCCATAAATAACTCCTGTAATGAAAGTAGAGATGAAAGCATTTGTTAATTTTCCATAGTCCAGGGAATTTGGCTATCGATGCCTATTAATCCAGGAAATATAGCATTATATTTGTCAAGAGCTTCTCAGGATGTAGGGCTGGAGGAATAACCTATGATTTGTGATGACAACATTTTCTCGCCAGACCAGGTACCGTATTTTAGGGTTACGGTGCATTTAGTGACAGCAGTGACTGATCTGCTCGGGGCACTATTGCTCATCAGTGAGGCTTTCCCCCTCCGAGGTACCTGAAAAACAACCTTTGCCAACCAGAACTTCAGGTCATCCCAATCTCAAAAAGATCAGCTGCAACCCATGCCAGGGACAGGTCAGTGACGACACTGACATGACGAAAATAGCAATGAAGGACAAAAATACAAAGCAGCAGCACAAAAAACCCTATAAATTAGGGTGAAACCTGCCATCTGTTCCTCAAGACCTTGACATGAAGAAAGCCATTATGGGGATGCCCTGGTGTGCCTAGGCAATTGTGGACATGTGGTATGTTTTACCATTAACTGCAAACTTCCTCACTCTTACTGTTTTCTGCTGCAAGCATCATGGTTCCTTTAGCGTGGATTTGTCACGTGAATGTATTTATCATGTATTTCATGTTTTTCCCAGACACTGTCCACTTCTTGGCTTTCTTGGTCTCCACACTGATCCAGGCCATGCCACGGCAGGGACCCATCCAAGCGATGCCAACTGCCCTGTAGGACCTCGGGCACCCATTTCAGTGTCAGAAATGCTGCATCCCACGACAGGGGTCTGCACTCCAAGCTCATTTCTCCTCCACAGCACATGGACCTGCCAAATCTCCCCCAGGTGACCACCACCCTGCAGATGGCCAATCTCAAATACTTCCTGAAGCTTTTTTATTTTCCTGCCCAAGCCAGACTGGACATGTCTTTGGCCACATTTAGCTCTGGCATGAGCAGACCCTGCATTGCCCACCCTGTGTGCACCTCTCTTGTCCCGCCATCATAACCCCAGGAAGAAAACAGCAAGGGAAAAGTCAGATATGCTCCTGGGTGACTCAGTCTCACATAATTCCCATGGGGTCACAGCCGAGGTAAGCCCACATCCACCTCAATGCCTCTAAAACAGCCAAGGAAGGGCTTTTCAAGACATGGCCCATAACTACAGAGGCACAAACTGGATGGCCACAGCCCACGCGGTGATGGTGAGACTGGAAAGGACATGCTATTGGTGATGAAAGAAAGAGGTATGTACGAGATCAGTGCTTTTAGGTAAAATCTGATGGCAAACATCTAGAAAATTAAATATACATTAACCATAAAAAGAACTAACCTCTTACATCCACAACAAATTCCTGTATCACCTGCAGTTATTCAGAGGCAGATCTTGCTCCCCATGTCAGCAATCCTCAGAGCTGCCCTTTGAGATCAGTGTAAGATTTGACTGAGCAGAAGTTGAATAAACACCTCAGGATCTGACGCTCTGATGTTGTGCAACCAATCTTAATTTAGAGCATACATTTCCCAAAATACATTAAAAGTGTAAGTCTTTACTGCAACAGGCTCCAGGAAAGCAAGCAGGTCATTATTTGCAGCAATGGTGGTGTGTGTGATTTTTTTTTTAAAAAAAAAAAAAAAAGGCTGGGTTGTGGGAAATCACCGAATTAATCGCTACCCCGCATAAAAGGCCTATATTTGACAATGATTTCAGCACGCTTCTATGAATTTATTTATCCGCCCGATGCCACCTGTTTCGCTGCCGGTTCCTCCAGCCACATACCGAGGCATCGCTGGGGGGGTCAAACCAGGAAAATTCCTGGGGACCATCTGCTTATTCATAAGCCCCAAACCCATATTTCCATCTCAGCATCATATCCGCCCTTATCACAGGGCATTGTGCACTAACGACCATTATTTAATTAACAGATGAAGAAGCCCTGAAAGCCACGCCGGCAGATTTTGAACTTGATCTTCTCTCATTTGCTGTCATGCAAGACCAGATAAATGACAAGTATTTCGAGAGTCTGCAAAGGCCCTTTAGAACAGCTGCACAGGCTTCACCCCTTCTTTGCAGCAGGTTTCTCACTTAAGAAAAAAACACGCTTCATTACATCGCCTCTTACTTGAGCTGCAAGGGTCTATTCAAGGAAGATAAGCCTCTTAGAAATGAAGTAGCGTTGAATTTAGGTTCTGAGTGACAGGAGGAAGGTTTATCCATTCAGCAGACAATACTGCTTTCTCTGCATTAATCTAGGAGGCGGACAATGATCTGTTTTTTAGGCAGCATCTCATCTCTTTTCCCACAGCAGAAGGTGATTAGAGTTCGGAAGCAGGGACTGTGAAAGAAAGGCGAGCGCTATCTCCCCAGCCCTCCTGTTTCCTGAGCGGGCAGGAGGGAAGTTCTCGGCCAAGTGCATCAATCACAGGGCTGGTGCTCAGGACGTGCCGCCTGCTCGGGGGCTGACCGGGGGCTGGCAGGTGAGGGCACGGGCACCCCGGCAAGCCCCAGCCCTGTTATCTCCACAGATAAACACACGGGCTCAACGGAGGGAGTTTCATAACCCCACGCGTCTTGCATTCGGGACAGGGGGGAAATAAATCCCTGGTATGAGCCCTGGGTAGGTAATAGGTGTCAGAAAAAGCTTTTCATTAAGTGGGTCCAGCCAAGAGATTGCTTATCAGTGACAAACCCTGGCATTTCTCAGCGCACCCCTCGCAGCAGCACCCTGTGCTCCCTGGCAGCTCCATCCGGGCAATCTCCCAGCACTCAAAGAGGGCCGTGCTGGTCCTGCTTTGCAGAGAGGGGAATCAAGTAACTGAGAAGCAGATTTGCCCAAGACCACGGCAGCAGACTGACTGAACCCAGAATTTTGGCTCTCCCCTTCCTCCCCAGGACCTCCCAGTGGATTACACACAGCCAAAGGGGCCAGGAGCCAGCTTGGGAAGCCTGCTCGCCCCATGCACGCTCCTGTAGTGATGCTCAAAAACTGCTAAAACTTTTTTGTATCTCGCATCACCTCCATTTTTCACATTTAGGGAGCAACCTGTGATTCAGCCAGCTCTCCAGCAGGAAAAGCGAGCTACTGGGAGCCCCACAAGAGGGGCACGGCTGCAACCTGCTCAGCGCACTGGCATTTCTCTCTGCTTTCCTAAGACCTGTGCCCCCCACTGCCAGGCTGGAGGGGTCTTAGGCACTCCAGCTTTTCAAGCACTGATGCATAGGCATGAACAGGCAAAGTAACAAGAGAGGCAAATATACTGAAGTGTGAATAAATACACTGCACAAACACCATAGTTCATGCTGGTATGCAGGACATCAAGTTTTCCAAACAGAATTATTAAACTACCTATACACGCATCTTCCTACATGCGAAACAACCTGCAACTTCAACCATTTTCTTTAGGTAATCGCTATAGCACCTAAATCTTCACAAATTAATGTTGCAAATACCAACTAATCCACAAAAATTGGGTTTCTCCTCCCCATTTGTCAGGGAACCCAGCAGAGGTTATGCCCATAACTGAAGGCTGTCACAACCCACTGGGGAACATCAGGACCGAAAAAGCCAAGACCAAGGCACATTGGAGACCCCATCCCTAACTGCCCAGGGGCCTGCTTGGAGCAGAGCAAGCAAATCCAAGCCTACATAAGCTGAGCAATTAAAAAATAAAACAAAAAGCTTCCTAAAAGTATTTCTGCCATTTTACGTAATACCCCATGGACGCTATTTTTAAGTAAGCAATTCCTCTCTAAACCAAACATTTTCTACATCAGCAGGACCTCGTCATGTCCCAGAGCGAAGCAGCTAAAGGGAATCCTTTTTCATTGCCGGGGCGCTCTGAATAACTTTTAAGGGGCAACACAGCAACCCTCGCTCCTGTTAGCGACAGCCCACAGATCAAAATGCAGCGCGTTGCAGAAACACGGCGAACCTTCCACAAATAAGGAGCGTATTGACACATTTTTTCCCTTCGCCCCTTTGTGCTAAGCCTGTGTAACTGCGCTTCGGTGAATGGCTTTTTGTTATTCTTATCTCCATGCCTCAAAATTCCTCAAAACACATCTGTCACGGCACAGCTTGAGAGCCAGCCCCGAACAACTCCGGTGTCACAGCTCTCCTATCTCCCCTCCCAGGTGGGAAGAAGTTTGCACAGACATTTCTTTTGCTCATCGGAGCATGGCTGGCATGCCAAGTCAGCACCACGCAGACCCACGTCTTTCCCCCTTTTTTCCTTCTTTCCACCCCCCCCCCCCTTTTTTTTTTAAAAAGGGGACTTAATTGCTTCGTTTCAGATGTTATGTTTAACCTCAGGAAATGGTACTATAGACATGGCAAACAACTTTCTGGTTGTTTCCAATCAGTACCATATTATAAAGTACAGCCAGTTAAGAATCCTATTCATTTTCTTGCCCTGTCATCTTGATCTTATTTGAATGTCTGGGGAGCAGGAGGTGCTCGCTCGGCCCCGCGTTTCAGAAGTGGGGGCAGGAGCGTCTGTGCAATGTGTTAGAGACACTGAAAGTTTTCATTTTGACTCCTTAATGAGAGCGACCTTTGCCACGGGCTGATGAGTTCCATACCTGTCCTGGTGTGTTTTCTGAAAACATTTGACACTGCTCACAGGTTTGACGGGGATATGACTAATGAAGTCTTGGTATAAAAATAATGGGCTGCAATTGCAAGTCATTTGTGTGAAACCAAACTCCTTAAAAACTTGTCTCTGCTCACTTTCTGTTTTCTAAATGAGTCAATAATACGAATCAGATGGCTTGAAGGAATAGACCCCCAAATATTTCCTCTCTCCCTTCTATAAATTAGCTGCCATTTTGTGCAATTTTTGTTGCCTCCAGGCACGGTTTAAATTGGACTGTAGTTACTAAATTGCTGGAGCTATTGCAAAATGTGTAGGCTAATACATAATACCTTGTTTTTGTTAAATGTATAGTAACAGCTCTTCTTGTGAGGTCAAGAGGCCCAGGCTGCTACTACTTAGAATGCATAACAATTTTATGTAAAGTAACAGGGAGGCAAGCAGGAGCGTGTGTTTCTGCTGCAAGTTTTAAATACTTTTTTTTTTGATTGTCTATTGTTTTCACCTTTTTTTTTTTTTAATCTGCAGCAAGGGCAGAGGGATGCCCATTGCACCACTGTGCCTTGCCTTTAGCCCCTGCTATGGGACTCGCATCGCCGTGGCTCACCCTCCACCATCAAAGTTTAAATTCTCTTTTGAATTGAATAGGTACATCATGAATCCAGGCACCTGGGTATTCAATTTCAAATATATCAAACACTGCAATGACGACCACAAAAATATCCTGGAAACTCTCGAACTGTGCTATATTCACAGCACAACTGGATGTGCTACCGACTCTTCCAATTTTAGCCTCAGTACTGATAATTTGTGTTTCACTTTAAGCCACAGCTCTTGGAGTCATGTGAATACATGAGGATTTTAACTCCCTATTGGAAGCAGCAGCTTAGAACACGACAGAACTCCTTCTGAAATTCCCACCCAAGCTACCTTAGGAATCCAAAAGCTTGGGGGGGAAAAAAAACCCAAACAAACACCAACAAAAAATCAACTCGTGTGCTTTAACTTCCATACTTCTGAGGCACCTGATTCATGATTTTTGATTGCCAGCAACTGGAAAACCTGTTACAATGGCCATGAAAACTTCTGTCATAAACTACTCCCACTGCTTTTAATCCAGCCTGACCACTGTTTGATGACAATGGGTCCATACAGGTCCTGACTTTCCCTAACATATATATAACCCCACATATGTTATTTTATATCACCCCTCCAAAAAAAAAAGAACACCCCAACATTCCGCTGAATACAATACAGGAAAATAAATATATGATGGAGGTGTAGTCATGCGCTAGTGGAAAAGGGTTCATATTGTACGGTTTTAGAGCCCACGTGGACTAGAAGGGGCCACCGCTGCAGGGACTGCCAGCCACCACCGGGAGTTTTGTTTGATGTTGAAACACACAATCAAGTTATTTTATATAAGATACTATTTTAGCCACATTTGGATAGGCAATTCAAAGGCAAAGGTCAACATTTTTCCTTCAGTTCGGGGATATATATACACCACACAAGTACAAACACACATTGTGCTCGTGTACATGCGTATATAGGCGCGGGAGTGTTATGAGCGTGTGGAAGAAATAACCTGCACAGGTTACAGACATTTCCCATTACAACCTGTGAGTAGTTTCATTATACCAAAGCTCATTTGCACTCAACACGCACAAAGTTAGGAACACGTGTAAACCTTTGCAAGACCAGGGCTTAAGTACACACTCAAGCTCAGGCTCCAGGTTTGGACATGCTGTTCTTCAGCCCTAGAAAAAAAACGCAACGCTTTGTGCGACTAAATATAGCCAGTATACAAGAGATTTTGTTTTGTTTTGTTTAGCAGCTCCCCTGTGACCCAACAGAAGTTACGAAACCAAATGAATGTAATAGAGCGTTCATTCCCTGCTTATTGATGTTGCCTCGCCCTTGGGCATATTTGCAAAGTTTCCTTCTACATAATAAAAAATGGCATGGCACTTGGTGTGGCCAGCTGGACTGCGGACCAGCACTAGTCAAACACAGAGGCTATTCGCTGTTAAACACCTGCTGCTCCTTCAGGACAAAGGCATTCCTGGACTCAGATAAAGGTGATATTCTTCTGTTCTGAATCTCGGCGAGGATGGCACAACGGTTTGTTGGTGGTGTTGCCCAGAGATAGGGCAGTCCCTTTGTGGGAAGTTTGCTTGCAACGCAAACCCGCTCTGTCAAGTGGACTCACAGCAACCCTTGAAAGAGCCGCACATCCCATTTCATCATCTTTTTTTCCTGCATAAACAAACACATCTACTGTCACTGACGTTTCCTTGCCTCCAGCCCCAAGTGGCTGCCATCGAAGGGATGCACAAGAAATCCTCCCACATGCAGCTTGGCAACAATAACAAGAGACCAGAAGCCAGAGCACCCACTTTTCACTTTCTTTATTCAAGGATTCACTAATAAATCACCACTAGCCCAACTGAGTTGCTTTGGTCCTGCCCTCCCACATCCTCCACAGATGCAACCCAAAACCTGGAAAGAAGAGGATTCCAACACCCAAGTGCTCCAGGACCCCATGTTTTCTCACAAGCAGCGCCCACCTCACCTCCACATAGGAAGATGGTGATGCTCCCAAGCAGCACCCACCTCATCTCCAGGCAGGAAGATGGCAGACAGTAAATGCTCCCCAGCATCATACAAGATGATCAATAACCACGAACTCTGGCATTCATATCTCTACAGCTGCCAACTTCTGTGGTCAGAACAACATCTCTCCTGGCTTTTGGGAAGGCACTTCCCAGCAAGCGATCACCAGGCCTCTTGCTGCAGTCCACAGGGGAAGCCGTAATGGAGACCTCGCCCCAGATGGATGGGCTCACTATGGTCTTCTCACCGTCACCTGACAAGGGGGCCTAGAGTGTCCCGTTGAGCTGGATACCAAATGTTCAGACAGCTCAGACTAGCCAAGATTAATCTCACCTTTTGTGGCAACCACAAGGTGAAGTTCTCTCATCCTTGCCTGCTTCAAAACCTCTCATATTATCCTTTAAAATACAGGGTATCAACTATGGCAGAGAGATGGTCCTTGGCCAAACTGTCCAGCTCACTCTGGGATTTTCTACTTTCTGAACTCTGTTTTTGCTGGCTCAGGCTCATTTGTAGGTAACTCTGCACATATTTTCACCCTCCCTGTGAACCACAGCACACACTATAGCTAAACCTAATTTGCAGTTTGGGTACAAATGGGTAATTAGACATCCACTCCTTCCAATATTTGTGCCAGCAGTTTAAAGTGGGTACAGAATTACTAGGTTAAAATTGCACCTTACACCTTGACACCAGCTCTGAAAAGGCTGGTCCTGGGACATTGGATATATGTCCATAAATACATGCACAGCCAGGAAGAAAACGGTGCAAGCCAGCCAGGATTCTTTTTAATATATCTCCTTAATTCAAGGGGCCCATTATATATAGCACTCAGGACGGAAAAGGAAGACTTGTACCCACTTGGGGGGGCGGGTTATGGTTTAGCCACCAACTTTCTTTTTTGCTCACACAAGGGCTAATTCATAGGTTAAGTGGAGGATTATAGATGATAGAAATGCAGCAGCCCTTTTCCTTTCCTCCCCATGCTTTTCATGTAAAGAGAAAGAAGGCTTCTCTCATCCCTTCTGCAAAAGTGTCGACACATTTCCATAGCTCTGTGAGAGGACCTGCCATTTCTGTCACTCCACTACCCCTTGTCCCTTTGTCCCCACAGCATCTTATTTCAGCTTGGAGAAGAATAATTCATGGCTTCAGGAGATAAGACCAGATTTCCTAGAAAACACTTCTGTAAAAAAAAAAAAAAAACCTGGACTGTAACCATGCCCAGAATAATGTGACCCCAGTCTTTTTTTTTTTTTTCATTGATTTGTAAGAGTTTTGCCACCAACTTTAAGACAAGCAAAATCAGTCCTTTGCAAGATGTGTCTTCCATAGCAGCATCTTGCTTAGTGCAACAGCACCTGCGAAGTCACCAGGCACCTCTGAGTGCATTTTGTCAGCAGGAACAAAATGACAACATGGAATTTCAAGTACTGGCCAAATAGCAGCCTGCCTTCAGGTACCCAGCCATACCGCCCTGTCAGAATAAACATTTGTCTTTGCCGGGCAAAACTATAACCAAATACCAAGTAAATGCTTAGAAAAATTAAACAAATTGTTACAAACTAAGGGCCTAAGGCTGCAAAGACTCACACTGAAAATAAACGTGTGCATGAACAGACAGCCCCATTGGGCTACTGGTGACCCAAAGTGACTGACGGGAGCAAAACTGCAACTATGGATTTGCTTAAAAGAAGCCTCTGTGGCCTTTTGCTGCCCTGAAAACACACCAAAAGCTACAGGCAGATCCCTTATGTATTTGTGCATGCATTGCATCTCAGGGACAACACATACGTGCTGCAGGCTGCTGCAATTTTCACTTGATCACACGCTGTTGGACAAAACAGTAAATAAAGTACCAATATAAAACTCACGTAACTTTTTCTGGCATGAAAATTAAGGCTTCCCCTAGCCTTCCAGTAACGTAAATGCTTTCCTTTGATAGTTTCCCTTTTGTTTCTTTCAATTTTGTTTGTTTTAAAGAAATACTTGGAATTTTAGCACAGGATCTGCAAGTTGCCTTTTTTTCTCTCTCAACTCCTCCCTGTTAAAACTTTGATTCCTTTTGACTCCTTTCTTGAGTGCACAACAGAGACATTTTCAGGGTTCCCAGAGGGAAAGAGGAAACAGAGAAAAAATTTTTTAAAAAAAAATTTTTTGGGGGATAAATGCACATTCCATACTTGTTCTGGGTAAGACAGATGGGAATCCTACATAAAAGAAGATCTTTGGGTTTTGAAGAGTGAAGTGGGGAACCAAAAAATGTCCTTTCATAAAAAAAACATATATATATAATAGTTTAGGATCATCTATACATGTTTTTTCATGTATTTTCTATGGAAACATGGCCAGAGCTCACAGTTTCCACCTTAGGTACATTTTCCCTAGTTAATTAAACCCTCTTTCCCCACATGACAAATGGGCCCTTCTCAGGAAAGGGCACGATTGCAGGCGCGGGTGAAGTCAAAGAGGGCATTCTTAGTGATTAGACATGAAATACAGACTTTGAAAACATCAAGATTTTGAATGTAAAGAGGGAATAACTTACTGCATCCTCAGGGTAAAGATAATTTATGCATCCTTTGCCTAAGTGAGTTTTCTCTATCTGTTTATTTTGGGTTTAAAAAGTCTATTTATCTGGTTGGGTGGACTTTTTAAAATGTACTTCCCACAGCCCTCCCCTTCTGTATAGTGCTCACATGTTTCCCAAGCCAGATTCATTAGAAATATTGCCTTGATGATATGTGAGCTTTCAAACGTGCCATGCTTGCGGAAAAAACACGGGCACTGATGGGCTGAGTTTGGGACCGGTGTCACTGACTGACCCCAAAAGAACCATTGCAAACTGCCAGCATGCAGGATACAGAAGTCATGAATTATGAGAGGGGGGAGTTAAAAATTGTGAGATATTTTATATTTAATGAGATACTGGGCTTGGCGCTCCAGGCCATGTTTTCAAGCACTGCTTTTCCACAAGCGGTGCTGGAAACTCACTGTATTTTAAATGAAAACTGGGGTTGTCCCAGTTGCTTTCCCTATAGAGGTTTGGGCAGGGAGGTGTTGCCAGCTGAAGCTCACAGCCTACAGGAAAATTTGGGAGGTTTCTTCCTTTTATCGGAGAGGAACATTGAGCATCAGGAAAAAAAACAAAAAACAAAAAACAAACAAACACACACACACAACACCACACCACAAACCCCAGAAAAAAAAAATATCAAGAATTGAGCTGAGGAACCGGGGCAAAACACAGGTCAGCAATACAGGCAAAGGTACTGAATGTATTCAGGAGTTACCAAATACATTCAATTCCTCCTGCATCCTAGAGCTCAAGGACCACTTCTTTCCTTAGCTGTGCTGTTTCTCCTTAGTTCAGATAAAGTTCCTCTGGCTTAAATGGGGAACTAGGATGAGCACAAGGAAAAAAGAAAAAAAAAAACCACACACAACCAAAACAAAACAGAGACAAACCTATTCTTGCTGTAGCTCAAGTAACTTCCAAGTAACTTGGCTTGCATGGGGTTCAGAGGGCACTTGCATAAGAAAACAGAAAAAAGAATTCAAACCCAGCAGGAACAGTGACTGGCCCATGGTCTCAGTCAAGTTCCCCATCCCAGTTTCCCCATTTTGCAGAATGAGGATGTTATAAAGAAGTGTGCTAAAGCATAGTGGAAACATCCATATCAGCTAGCAACACAAATACCATCTATATACTGAATGTAATTACTAAACTCTGTAAATGTGTTAAAATTAATGGCAGAGTTAGATTAACAGACTGGATGATCTTAAAGGTCTTTTCCAGCCTAAATGATTCTATGAAATTTGGGGGGTGGAACTTTTAATTTTCCACCAAGACATTAAACTCTGCGTTAAAGTATCTTGTCCACTTTTAAACAATAAAGCAAACACTCACTAATTCAGTTCTTCCTCATACTGAATTCATAGGATCTCTCTCGACCGGGTGCTTGTACTTCAGAATGGCAGCAATTTCTGTTCAGGTGTGCATGGGTGGAAAGTAACCATTTAGAAAAGATTAGTCATGTACTGGTGCAATTTAAAACTGAGAACATTTTTGGAAATAAGGGACTACGCATGGCCATCAGTCTTCCTCCAGTTCTACAGAGATGCAAGGGTGCAGAGGGAATATGGAGACTGGCCATGATCAGAGCTGAGATGTCCTATTCACCTGTAGTTTAATGTAAAAAAAAAAAAAAAAAAAAGAAAGCCACACACAAATTCATTGTACAACACATGAGAAAACAGAGTAGAAGTTTGCACCATGGAAATACAAAGGATTCTGGCCTAATCCCATTTTCTGTAGGTATCTGAAGTGGAAACATTCAAGGCCAGGTTGGATGGGGCTCTGAGCAACCTGATCTAGTTAGTGGTGTCCCTGCTCACTGCAGGGGGGTTGGACTAGATGGCCTCTAGGGGTCCCTTCCAACCCAAAACATATTCTATGATTCTATGATTTCCAGCACACAGACAGCAATGGACCCCCCACCACCTTCAGCACGCACACTGCCCCAAAGCACACTACAGCCTTTCCAAGAGACCCCTGCACCTCTCTTCTGATGGTCAGTTAAGTTTTCCAGAGGGAAACACTGTCCTGCTTGCTCCTCACCCCAATTTGTCCCCGAACGGCCTTGCTTGCACCTCCCACTGCAGCAGTGAGGGCTCCTTGGAGCTGACCCACCACTGGCACGAGCTACCAAGGAGGATGCCAACTGCTTCGTTCTGGTGATAACTGCTTCCCAAAGTATTAGGCATAAGAAAAAAATACCCCAAATCCAGGCCTAAAACCAGGAATAAGCCTGGCATATATACGCAGCTCTTTCCTGCCGTAACTTAGGGACCGTAAAACACACTGGCAAAAATTGGGCCCCATTCTCGCAGCCCTTACTCAGGTGGCAGCAGGGCTACTCGCATGAGTTGGCAACTACTTACACAGCCAAGGAGCTGCAGGATCAGGCCCTTAATTGCTTAAAAATACACTACCCACCGATAGTTACCTAATTTAGCAGAATATATTACCTCTCTGCTTCATAAATCTTAATTAAAGCTGTTAGTTTTCCTATTATATGATCAAGAAATGCCCCATTAAAGTTAAGCAGTTTCTCCAAGTAATTATATACATTATGTGGCGTGAGTGTAAAGATGCATACAGCATTCCACTTCCAATTATTTTGCATACCCTGAAAAGCACTATCTATTAAATAAAAAACTTGCAGAATTTCATTAATGCACGATTTTTTAATCTCCCAAAAGTCAAAGCTGTCCCACAGGAGCGTATATACTCAGTGTTGGCTCCTTATAATACGATTTAATGCTCACAAACACAACTAAAGTATTTAAGCATTTACAGCAGTTGTCATAAGTGCTTTTCTTATTTTTGATCAAATTCAAGTCTACACTTAATACAGTTAACTGTAGTTATTTAATTTCAAAACTCAAGAATCCAACCTCAAAAATTTATAACAATATAAATTTAGTTACATTGATATAGGATATGTATGCTACTGGGAAACCATTTTTCAGTAAGAAGTGTAGAACTGCAAGATCTAAAAGGAGTTATTTTTTAAAGTAAGCATTATTTCAAATAAACCTTGTCAGATTTCAAATAATATTTTCCTATTCGTCTGCAAAATGATTTCATAATTTTTAGTGGTATATTTCAAGCCAGTGCTAAATGCTAACAAAAAACTAAATATATTTTAATTATGCTTTCTCTTTTGATGAGAATTTCATGTAAATACTGAACAAATATTAAACTGAGACATTGCAAATATCTTAAATACATTATTAACCAAAGCACTTCATTTCCTAGCAACTGGCTAGAGAGGATGAAATTTGGAAAATTATTCTTAGTTCCCCTAAGACACTGAATTTATTGCCTGGCCACATTAACAATTAAAAGGTATATGCAAGATGTTCGATGTTAAAATATAAGGGAAGGAACTTAACATCTGCTCGTATAAGGCAAGGAACCAATTCCTGCCCTAAGAAGTAACCTAATCAGGGTTGCAAGAATGTAGTATTTTAAGCAAAATATTATTCTCAAAAAACTGCAGAGGCTCGATCAGACACATTAAAAAAAAAAAAAAAAAAAAGAGGAAAAAGAAAAGCACAGAGAGCAGCAGCCCCGGCTGATGCTGATAATCTTTGATCCAGTACAGTTTCATATCATCCCTCAGAGCTGACAGTACATTATTAATTGAAACGTTGGGGCTGAACTATGTCCTCTTCTGTAGTAATCGTAATATAATTATAACCCATAGGCCGAAATACTATTTCCACCTCTGCCCCTGAAAAAGTAATCTACAAACTGGCTTAAAAATGCGTGAAACCAAATAGTTCACCACCACGCTATGGTATCAGTACTCAAGGTCCATAAATCATGATGCATATTCTGAGGAAACAAATAAACGAAAATATCAAACATGATTTTTATGTATTACAAAAGCATCTTGGATAACTTGATTTCAAACTATCTGTCTGGGTTTCTTTTTATAATTTTTTTCCCCCCCTGTTTTTAATTTTTGCACAGATGTAGCTATATAAATAGCAGTATTTCCTGGAATCCCTGCAACGTCAAACCAAACATATTTTCCAATATTAAATGATTGCATTCCATTATATCATTACCACTTAGAATAGGCTATAAATTCATTGACTGAGGAGTTTAATAGCAATGCTTGATCTTTTATATACCATACTTTCGCTAATAGAAAATTGGCCTCTTCTGAAACATTAGCATGTTACCCTTTCTAGTAAAGCATATCAAATCACATTAGTGAAAAAGTTGCCAAGTCAAATGGAAGTTCGGTGCCAGTTTTCTTTTTTTTTTTTTCTTTCTTTCTTTTTCTCGAGAGGCAGGGGGAGAGAGCGCAAGAGAGGGGGGATTAAATTTCTTACTAAACTTGTGGCAGTGAACATAAAATATAATAATACTCTTTTAACATTCCTATCATGATTTTGGTCCTAGCACTTAAACCAGCCAAGGACTGAAGGAGTTAACACTTTAAAATGTGCGATAATCCAGGGAGATAGCTTGCATGATTTGCAATATACTTTTTTCCTTTGCAAGATAGACTCCAGAGCAGACAGATCAACTTTGCAAAAAGAAGTGGGGGGGGGCTGGGGGGGGGGGGGGGGGGGGAACTCTACAACCAATCAAACCAAATGCCAGAGCAGAGGGCAAAGGCATATGGAAACTGAGAAGATAGACTTCCAAGTCCTTTCCTGAAAGTGCTTGGATTTTGAGGAGAGTCCAACATCGCCTGACAAAAGTGTCTTTGTGCGGCGACACTGGGGAGAAGGGAGGAGAGCTCGGGAAACCTAATGAAAACAGGCCAAGCCTTGTACATTAGACCCCATGGAGAACTTTGAATCATATGAGCTGCAGACAAGCACCGAGTATGTAACGCCAAATTAAAGACCACCAAATTTGGGGAGCATCGGAGCAGCACCGGGGCAGATGTGCTCACAGTACAGGCCAGCGCATCCCTCGATGCTTCCATCCAGCACCCCGGGGCAGCACAGCATTCCTCCCCGCGGGGACTTGTGGCTCATTAACCCTCTAAGGAAGATAAGATGCATCCTTTAAGAACCTTTTTCTGCAATCTGGTTGAACATTAGCAGCGTTAATGTGCTAGCAAAGAGGTTCTGAACTGCAGCTACAATTGCAACACCCTGATGTGGAGCTGAGATGACACCTCCTTACCTGCCCCACAGCCCAGCCTGCCCGGCTTTCCAGGATCATTCCTTCTCTGTATTTTGAGATAGAGAGGGTATTTACTCTTGCCTTTGGAGAAAAAAAAAAATCCAGCCTCATGCTACTGTTCATGGGACTTGTTAGCAAGGTGCAATCTCTGCAGCTCTCTCCCACCCAAAGCATGCACCTCGTGATCAGAGCAGCAAGGCAAGAATGAGCCAACAAATAGGAAACTCTTTCTGCCCAACCACCAGGATGCTTCAGTAGCGAGGTGTTTGCCATCCGCCTCCTACCCGCTCATCCTTTCCCATCACTAATATCGCAGCATGGCATCTCCACCTTTCAAATCAAGCAGGGCTTGCTTTGCACAGCACCCGCTCCCTGACCTCACTGCTGCCCACCCAGGCTCCTTTCTGTACTCTCCACCAATATGAAAAGCATCCTGATCCCATTAGTTATTCTTTCTCCATCCTGCCACCCACTCCCTCCAGGGAAGAGCTGCAAACATATCCATGGCTCTGTACGGAGGAGGTGGTACACGATGATGTGCCTGAGCTGTGCTAAACTCATTGTAACAGTGTTTAATAATGTCACAGTGAACATGACCCTGCTTTCATGCAAATCAGCAGAAAAAGCTGTAATTAATTTGAATGAGAACAGAGGAAGGCCTTGCACATGCTTTCCCCTTTGAGAGTCAGTGCTGCTCAGCACCTTCCCAGCTTCCCCAATCTCCTCTCCCATGACCCACCAAGGGGGATGAGCCCCAAGCAGGGGACAAGCAAGCAGGGGCAGCCACCCTCACCACCCCATGTTGCAACACAGGGACAGGCAGCCACCCCCCCCAGTTACTTAGTCCTATGCAAAGATCAGTCAATTTTGCCCTAAAAGCGTTGGGAAAATCTGCTATTAAATAACCCAAGCACTCCACCCAGCTCTCCTTCATCAAGGAAAGCTCCTAGGCAAAGTGGGTGAGCTTTGGTCCCAGCTGCTAGGAACTCTTCAAAACATTTCTTAAAAAATTGTTAAAAATTTTAAAATCTCTCCATTTTAAGAGCAAAACAGGGATATCGCCTCTCCCAGCAGTGAGGCAGGGCGAGAGCCAACAGGAAAGAAACTGAAGCAGAAGAACCCACCTTGCAGGTGGGGGAATCAAGAGGGGCATTTGTCCCTCCCCGACAGTGCCACGTATTACACACAATCTGAAAAAACACCGAGCCAATTTCTCAACTGGTACTGCTCCTTAGTGGTCAAAGCTAAACCTACTTGCAGGAGAGCACAGGATTTGTCCTTGTTAAGTCCAAAAAGTTTGTAGGAAACATAGAAGTGGCTGATTTGGAATAGAGGAGAAAAAGGAGGAACAAAAAACAAAGCCAAAAGCAACGTTTTGACGTAGCTAGAAAAGACCAGCCACTTTTCAGCTCTGAATAACAAACGTGAAAATAAAATCCCCTATATTTAAAGTAACACTTGGAAAAACGACCACTGTGTTTCCTCAGCACAGCTGAGCCAATTTCTTCTCTCAGTCGCCTCAAGTGTAGAGCAATGCCAAGCACGGTGAGGTCAAGCTCATGTAAGCGACCTCCATTGGCCAAAGCCAAGTACCTGTACACAGCAGAAAGCCAGGGCAACCTCCAGCTTTGGTGGGATTGCCCTGGATTTGCACCAGTGTCTCTAGGGGAAACATTTGGCCCAATAATTCCTTAAAAACTCAAGGTGGTTGGGTGTTTTTTCACCCCCCGCTGACTGTGAAACCTCAGTGAAGTCAGTGGTGTTACCTAGACTGTAGATTGCTACAGGTTTTGGTGCTTTGTTTCTCGCTAGATATTTTCTGATAATATATTTCTGGCAAAAATTGCCATTCATTTATACAACAGCAAGCACACTGGCTGCTCCCCTGATACCTACCTGTGCAGGCTGGACCCACCCAGTAAGAGAACTCTGGGTTTTCCAAAGTCTCATAAGACCCAACCTTTTTATTATTATTACTATTTAAATCCAGTTATTTTCCCTTTCTCTGGTATTTTTTCTTTCAATCCTTCACCACAACCCTCCCAGGCCTTTATCACATTGGATCCTTGCAATATTATCCTTTAATCAGGGACAGAAAAGGATGTTCATCTCTCCCTCCTCCTTTCACCTCCCAGTTCCCCTTGTTCTCCTGTCACTGCCCCCATTTCCTTCCCACTCTCCCATCTCTGGTACCACCATATTTAAATGGTTCAGCACACCCACAACTGACCTGCTCCTCTTCGTCTTCAGCAAGCAGCTACTTAGATATATAGATCCATATACAGTAAGAGGGTTCATATCTATTGATTTCAAGACAATTTAAAGTGTGCTTGCAAGATACTGCATGAAGACAGCCCTACTGGGCCATTCTTCTTCCCACTAAAGTTGATAGGACTGTTCAAGTTGACATCAGGAGCCAACACAGCCTTTTTTGGATCACAAGCCGGAGACTTGCTTTCACATTGCCTTGAGTATTCCTTTTCAAGTAACCAAATTTACAGTCAGTCTAGCCCCAGTAAGCACATTTGAATATTAATAGTGACTACCGATCAGGCCACTATAATATACTGAGTCTACCCATCAGACATGAACTTTTATCATGGATGGCCCTGTTTCAAATTTTGCAGGAGCTTACTTTCACTAAAAAGATAGTCACGGATATGGCAAGGAAATTTTCAATGTTATTTGTGCACAGTAATAGGAAAAAAAAATGAAATAATCTTAACTCCCTATTTGGACACTGAGAGAGACTGGTTTGGAGCCGAAATCAGGCTGACCGTTCCGCTGCCTGTGACAGTGACAGTCTATACCACTAGCATTTTATAAAGATCATTTTATCACTAGATCTATTAACAGCATATCCCTAAAACTTCCCTTCCTACCATCTAGAGTCAAGTTAAAATAAATACTAGAGAGCACTAAATAAGAAAAATAAAAAGACCATGATAGTCCCAGACTCTGCAGAATCCTGGATTTGTCTCAGAAGCTAACTGATATTTCTGGGGTATCTGAATCCAGCACTTTGGCTTGGATCCTTCACTACAATTTATAGAAAGGTTTTTTTTCCATCCCTAACATGAGGTCCATTCATTTCCACTGTCATTTACTAAAGACTGGATGTACCTTAGAGCTAAACAAAGAGCGAAGACGACGGCACCTTCGGCTTCGCAGGCGAGCGGTGGGAGAGGGACCTCTTTGCCTGCACACCTAGCACCACCAGGGCTTTCTGGCACTGTTATTAAATCAATACAAAGTACCAACAGAGAACGTGCATCTCATTTTTTAAAGCCGTATGTTTTCTGAGCTGCTTATTCAATCATTTTAACAATTCCTAAAACCGTGACTCACACCACACGTGTCCTTTCGGTGGGAACCATAGGTGATATGATCAAAGTTAGCCTACACCTAATCAGAGCGCGAGAAATAATCAAGAATCTTTTTTTTTAAGACGTGTTCAATTCAGCAAAGGGCAAAGACTATTAGTCTTTTCCTTATTTACTACAGTTTGGGTGAAATCCACATTATTCCCATTAATATCTTCCCCGCCATATCAATTATTATAAGGTGCACTCAATAACAGGGCCACGTTATACCTCGAGCAAAGTATGTTGCAATGTGGTTTCTCAAGCAAACAAGATTTACATCCTAATTCAAGATACACGGCTTTACAAAACTAATGCCATATGTGTCTCTTTTTCAGTCATTGCCCCAGTGACATAATCCACCAGGTAGATTCGACGTAGAAAAGAACGTCAGAAGCTCCGCAAAGGAAAACAAGCGCCAAAACAGAAAGTTGGATGGGATTGATTAAAGCACCACTTCTAAATGTGTCGAAACAACAAATTTTTCCCTACTGTGACCAAAGAAATCTGTCACAGCAGATTTAGTCATAAATTGTCCTATCGATACGCAGAAAGGAGGAATCTCACGTGGAAAGGTTTGGTTACGTATTGAACATCCCTAATCCACACCCATCAGGAGGCCTAAGCCAGCAGCAGCGCGTGCGTGTATCTCTATAAAACAGCATCTCTGCTTTCCCCTAATACAAAATTCCTGAACACCTGGATGCTCCCACGTCATGAAATAAATGCTTGTAGAATAAAAATTTACAGTCCCCCACATGCATTACATTTGTTTAAACACTTTTTCAAAGCAAGGGCCTTTTTTTTTTTTTTTTTTCTTCTTTCCGGGCCTTTTTTCTTTTTTCCCCTCCTTTTTTAAATGGCGAGCTGTATTTTATAATGGAGCGCCAGCTCTCCAGCAAGCCTCCATTCTTCCAGCCCTGACAGACTGTTTGTCAGCTAAACTCCCCTTGTCATGTATCCCCACCACTGCCAACTCATGCACGGAGACCTTCACTTTTACTGCTACCACTTGCACCCTGCGCAACCTTTGTCATTGATCACTGATCCAACCCAGTGCCCACATGTTCTTCAAGTGCCTACACAAGTAATGAGGTACTTGTGGTGTAAAATTAAACTGTCAACTGTCAGCGATTGATAACCACAGCGAGAGCTGACCTAGAACACCTGCACCCGTGGCCAAGACAGGTGTGACACGTTTGATCGCTGAGCCCTACTAGTCAGCGTGACCCGACGGTGTCCCTCCATGGATTTCACCCCTGACAGAGATGCTGTATTTCAGCCCCAGGTTTCCAGCACCAGCACGGGATCAGCCCCCTCCCCGATCGCTGCAGACCCTCTCCTCCATCTCCTCCATCACGGTGGCTGCAATGCGAGCGACGCCTGATTTTGGTGGCGACAGATATTTATGGCCACAGCCCCCCATCTCCTTTTCCCCCCTCCCTTCCTCTTACCCCCCCCCCTTTATCAGCTGTCATCCCCTTTATCGGGGTTTTTGCGAGTGCCCGGGGTCAGTCGGTGTCTCCATTCCCATACATGCATTGATTTAGGAATAGCACTGAGTAGCATTTATGCCTATTTTCATAGTGTAAAGCCTCTGGTTCTGCTTCTGCATTACTCTGCATGGCAGGACCGCAGAGCTGAACATCGCTTTGGCGTTGCTTAAGTAAACTCGGTCTGATGCTGTTGGGAACACTGAATAGGAAATCTCCATTCCCCCTCTCATCCATTCCATCACTGCTGTGGAGAAACACATCCCTCTTCACCCAGCAGTAATTAGTTTTAGTTGTGGTTCCTACACAGCAGGTAGACTTCAGTTCATATTTGAATATTTTTATTATTTTTGACCTATTGATTTTTCACTTTAAGCAAAAAGGGGCTTTTAAGGCACACACAGTCTTTTAAAACCCCCTGAAACACATCAGAAAATAACGGCAGGAGGGTTTCCCCCCTCCCCTCCAACAGTTGCACTATATTAAGTTCATGTGATGAGAAGATAAAAATCTATTAACTTGCTGCTGACCTTATCGACACAAGGATCTCTGCAGACATTACAGGAACCATATCTCTTCTGACTTTTACATCCAGAACCTCATGCACCAGTGTCCCAAACCAAATATAAAATCTTCATGATGAGTGAAACAGTGACACATACTCCGACTCCGGTCCTGCCGGCTGGCAGGAGACACGGGGTCCTCCGGGGCCTGGGACCAGCCTCTACTTTCAATTTGACTTCAGGGGCAGTTTTTTCACCATATGCTGCTGGGGGCTCTGAATCACAACAGTTTCTGTAGGACCATATGCTACGAGGCAAACGTGCTGGATACAGAAAGGCTTTTTGCTCCCCCGGATCACCATGATGTATTGCAAACATAATTAAAGGCGAGTAACGCAGGCGTTCCTGTTTGGGTTAATCATTCCTCTTTGCAACTGGAGCCAGTATAAAACAAACCAAATTTCAAATTAGACCAAAAGTCCATCTAAATACACATTGCTCGCGTACACCTCCCACATTTCCACGTACATACCAGGCTCCTCTGTGCAGGCAGTAGCTCTGGAAAGGTAAAGGATTTAGGTTTTCTTTATTTTTTTTATTATTATTATTATTATTGTTAAATAACGGCTCTTTTCTGCAGAGCAAGGACTCCTGCCTGTCTCCCATGCTTCTCCCATTTCAGAAATGAGTGAGATGGGACCATCGCAAGCACCACCACACTCCAGGTGCTAGGGGGCAGGGATCAGGCAACCACATACTGGTCTCCAAAAGGAGCTGGTGGCAGGCGGTAGGTGCCACCAGGAAGCCGGCAGCAGGGTTTGCTGCTCGCCAGTTCTGCCTGCCAGGAGGCAGCGGGTTGCCACGTGGTTAGAAATAAGCCTGCAGGATGCCAGCACGGCTGCACCCCACACAGCTCACGCTTGGATTATATCAAATGAAACTGGAGCGTTGCAACACCATCAACCGCCGTCCACGTAGTTTGCTAGTGTCACCGACACCTGAATTCCTGGGGAATTTGCTCAGTAGTGTACTTAAGGGGATTTTGCTTGGACTGGGCCAACTTTTGGGGTAATTCAGATATTAGCTCAGCGGATGAGGTACCCCATACCCCCATCACACACCAGAGGCAGGGCTCCGCATAGGCACCGCTCACGGTCTCCCAGCCCACAAACACAGCCAAGACTCCACCCAGCTCCTCCGTGCTTCAATTAAAAGATAAACGCCAACGCTAACAAATCATGCAAGAGCCAAATGCTTTCAGAAGGCAACTGGAACTTAAGCAAGCTGCTCCCAAAGCTACACAAACACATGGATGAGCCTGCAGAGCAGTTCCCTAGTGACTCGTCGGTGCGTGCAGTTATCACCTCCTCACCGAGGAGGTTTCGGTGCCAAACACAGGAGAGTTTTCTGGGACGTCCAGTGACTCACTTCTCCTACCCTTATGCCCTGCTCCAGCCACCCACCACAAGAGACAGGACGCTGGGCTGGAGAGACCTGTGGTCTGACCCAGCATGCGTGGTTTTACATTTGGGAACATGCTCACGTAATTTTTTAGCAGTACCTGGAAAATCCTCAAGCGTGCTATTAATTTGAAGGGCCAGTGTCCCTCCAAAGCTCCTGGCATGCCAATGCAAACCACTTGAGGAGCTCCAAGCTGGAGCAGTGCCCGTGCCCCATTCCTCCAACCCCTCGCACACGTTTCACTCCAGAGAGCTCGGAGGAGCTCGTGGTTAGAACAAGGACTGGCCAAACCGCAGGCTGTATCCCTGTTTCAGCCCCCCATGCTCCCCTGGGATCACTAGGAAAATGGTTTAGTTTCTGTGCACCCCAGTTTACTCTTATTTTACAAGAACTAGTAGCAACACCCACCCCACGAAGGTGTTGGGAAGCGAGCTGTGGTGGTTAAACATGCCTAAGCCACATTCATATCGTGAGTAATAAAAATATATTACAAATGCCTAACAATAAAGAAATAACATGGCTCAAGCCACTGCTGGTTGCGGTTGTGGTTTTGTGAAACAAAAAATCTTACTGATGGGGAAAATTGCTGATGATTTGCTTCACAGAAAGAAAAAATAAACAAGTACGATGTAACATGGAACAAAGTTACGGTTTGATCAATGATGCTCTTTATATTAGCAGCCGATGCAGGCTGAAAAATTTGGATGCCGATTCAAATGTTTTCAGGGCTCAAAGATGTAGCGCAGAGCTCTGCATGCCGAATGCGGTGAACCTGATGGGAGGATTGCAAACAGCTCCTCTTCATCATCCTGTCCAGGCGCCAACATCTGACACCAAAACTGCGGACTCCCTGTATTTGCAAGCAAGCCCTAGTATTTTTATTGCATATACAGCCTCTCTGTTGCTTTGCTGCAAACAGTTTTCTGCAATTTGTGTGCTAGAAGGAGAGTAGATATGTTGCTTCTCACTGATGCTCGCTGCAAGACACACCGAGATCAGAGACTGCAAACCAGCCCAAGGAGAGATCAGTATGTAAAGTATGTCTGGAGCACCACACACAGCTCACTCCAGCATGTGCCATCAAGGAGAAATTAATGATATGTGGAAAGCTCATTCCAGATGATCACAGTGACCAAAACTCTTGGACCTAGAGCCTCTTATATTCCACACCCCCCCACCCCCGCACATCCAGAGAGAATCCCTCTTGTTTTTATTCTAATCACAGAGCTGACTGGAAAACCAGAACTTCCCCAGCCACCCAAATGGAAGCAAAAGAGCTGATTTCGGAGCAATAAGGACAAAACAGAGTCCAGATTATGCACCTCCCATCCTGGCATTTTGAAATCAAGAACAGCGCACACCTTCTGGCATCAGGGAGAGATCCGTAAATGTAAAATTAAACAGCTAAACTCCTGGGTATTTCTAGGGACAGAAAAAAAAAAGTCAGCAAGAAGTGACATCAAAGATAGGTTGTTTACATATCGGGGGACCTGTCTGCCTGTCTCTTCGCATTGATTTTTACGGTACAAAAATATTATTTCAGTGACAAGGATGTAAACCTTATTCAAAACAGGATTTAAACCATATCCTGCGAGTGAGGCATCTCTTCAGATAGCCTGCCTTGCACTTACAGCATACCGAAGGCATGCTGATTTTCATCCGCGGTGTTTGTTAAGAGGGTCACAATATCAGGAAGCAGGAGAAGGCTCATCAAAGCCTCGTTGCTCGCCTTCGCCGCTCATCAGCTAGACAGTACCTTGTTTTTTAAAGCAGAGCGGAAATGCATCTCCAGTGACCCATTGTTAGAAACTTCCTTTTGTCTTTAAGTTTGCTGGAAGGAGTATGGGGGCCCCTTTTAACTCTTTTCCAATAGGTAATTTCCCTTAATTAGGGCTCTCGTTACAAGTGAGAATTTATCAGACATGATTAAAGAAGCATCTCGTCCCTTTCCTATCGCCTCTAAAGGGGCGGATTTTGATCTCACAGCGTGTCTTGCAAACACAGATAAGCACAGGCACTGAGCTGGGAGATCACAGCAGAAATTTGGCCTGCCCAGAGAGTTCATGTTTGGATCTCTGCATCCTCTGAGCTTCCCTCTGAATTGCAGCGTGTCAAAGCCACCGCCGTCGGGGAGCGGTGGGGTTCCAGGGACAGGCAGGAAGCCGGGCAGATGCGACCACAGAGCTGAGCTCCAGGGCTTTGGGCAAGCCACGGTTCCTTAAAAACCCCACACGTCCTGCGCAAATCGCCTTCCCGCACGTCCCTGGACTTCATTCCTTCAGAGCATCCATTTCGGACAGACAGTGCCCTCAATATGAAAGGGCAACTCCTCCCCATACCCATGGGAGTTTCATGAAAAAAACTGAATAAATCTCCCATTTGGAGCACCCCTAAGTGCATTTCCCCATGCTGCAAGCGCGAGAGATCCAACACAAAGCTTGCGGAACCAAAATCCTGCCCTCGCATAATGTGTTTGCTCTACAGGTGCAGCCCTCCCTGCCGTCCATCCCCTCTGCAGTGGTCTCGCTCCTGACGCCTTCGCCTCGGTGGCTGACCCAGCCTCCTTCGACAACAGGGGGAAATCTCCCATTGACTTCAAAAGGCAGCTGGATTGGGACGGTATGTTAAAAATGTACTTGTGCTCTCAGTAATATTGTTTACTTTTAATAAGCACGAGTGATAAACTCACAGCTAAGTATACTATTTTATAGAGTAACTATAGAGATGCAAGTTATTGTTTTATTACTGTGAACCAGCCAAAAGCACCAAAACCAGGGTTATAACAATGAAAATATTAATTCGCACCAAAAAAACAAAGTTTTCCCACCTGCAAGTTATGGTACGCAGTTACTCTCATTAACAATCTAGTATTTACACTCACATTGAGCGCAGAGCGAGCATTAACCTGACAATAAAGCAGCAACGAGGAATTTTCCGAACATTAAAAACATTCATAATCTGTGAATCACCTACAGTCCGAGGTGTCGCAAACATTCATCTCCGTACGTGTCACCCGCGAACATCTGTCCCCTCTTCCCCTCGCATGAACATGCATTCCATTCAACCACAGATACGATCAGGCTTTAATTTTATTTTTCTCACATAATGTTAATCAAGAGCTAAAAAGATAATTTCCTTGTACCACAAAGCAATTCCACTGTGGTGGAACAAACTGTTATCTTAAGTTTCACAGAGCAATTGTTCAATAATTCCTGTTTGTGGCTCTTTTCCAAATCCTTGAGAATAGCTCAGGCTGCCAACCCTTCTTAAAAAAAAAAAAAAAAGAAAAAAAAAAAGAAAAAAGAAAAAAAAAAAATCACTACAGAAGCCGAAAAGCACTTGCTGTCACTCAGGGGTTCAGTGGTGGCAGGCTCGGCCATTTCTCAGAAGAAACTCCAGCCCTGAGACTCCGACACGCAGAAATGCACTGCCTGTTTGAAGACAATTGCCTGGAAAGATATAAGCTCCCAGACTGTAAATTTGTCGCAGCGCTGGCCCTCCGAGATGGTGTTATCTTGGTGGATTCAGTGAATTGGAAGCTCCAGGAGGAAAAAAAAAAAATAGGAAGGATATTTGGCATTTCTGCAGTGTTTTCTACATGCAAAGCGCAGAACGAGCTTTAAGCAATTAATGTTTATTAAAGAAGAATGGGAGGGTGTTTTGTTGCATGAAAGGAAACTGATAACGTGGATTTCTTCAGCGAAAGTAATAAAGTATTCTGTTTCTATGGAAAAAAAAATAGAAATAATAACAACAGCCCTTACTCAGAAAGCACCCTGCATTTCAAAATCACTATTAATTTTAGCCTGTGAGCTCACCGAGGAAGGGACAGTCATTTACTACAGCTTGTACAATGAGCAGCACAACAGGGCGCTGCCCTGCCCGCCGGTGGGAGTTACCATCAGACAAATATTAGAGCAATATTAATCATCCCAAGTGAAAGTGCAGCATTAAGCTGCCATTTCAAAGTCTCTGGGTCTGAGCCGTGGCCGTGCACAGACCCGAGCTGCAGCCTGACCTCCTCCAAAGCATCCCAGCCTAACCCTACGGCATCCTGGCTGGGAATTCTCCAAGGGTTTGGCCATGGCTTGCAGGAGGCAGCGCCTGATTGCTCGGGGCAAACCCAGCCACCGGGCAAGTCTGGTGTTACCAACACCACACTCCCATCACGTTCAATCTCAATGCTAAAAGGCGTGAGCGGGTTAACCACAATTTTTGGCTTCATCTAAACATTTCTTGACGTTGCTTGCACTCTGGTGTAAATGCATGTATCCTGATGAAGCTATTCTCACTCTACAGAAGAGTAAAATTGAAGAATTGAGGCCAGACCCTCTTCTCCAGCCAAGAAAGGAAAAAAAAAAAAAAGCTACCACCCTCTGGTTAGAGTAGCACAGCAGGTTTTTCAGGGCTAGAATACACTATTTTACCCAGTCTCCTAAATGTTTTTGGACTCTGAGCACAACACAGAGCAACCTGACCATTCTGGAAAGATGCTCTCCAGGCAGAAGAGGGAAAATAAACAGAAATAAATAACTGCCAGCTGCAGAAGAGCTCAGCTGCATCCATACCTGCATGCTGCACAAAGGCAGTGAGATTTAGACGAGGTACAGCTAAGTTGGAAATACTGCTGTGGAGCTGAGCAGAAACATGTCCCCACCAGCCCAGGGTACTGGGGTTATCACCCCCCCAAAAGACACCAACCAACCAAACATATTGCCATGCGAAGATAGGCTTCACATTAGCATTTTGACCTATTTGAGCTCACAAATCAGATAAAATATATAGAACTGCCATAACAGTGAGCATCAGCAGGAGCCCCTTGCCATGGGGTTAGAGCCCCATGGAAGGGAAACCAGCTCGGCTTCCCTGCTGGGGGTGGACGAGGCTCCAGCCCGCGTAGCTCAGTGTCTCTGCTACGGGACAAGGGGCTTCTCCTGCTGCTCATCTGCTCAGGATGAAGCTCAAGAAAAGCAAAAATCAATAAGGACAGGGAGAGGGGAGAAGCCAGATCACAGCATATTTGCCAATACACAAATCACATACTGCGTTTGGGACACTTCCGTGCTCAGCCATGGAGGTACCACCAAAGTAATTATCAGGAATGAAGATACTTGTTAATTCCTGTTTTTTCCCCGTGGCTTGCCAGGCAAGCAGTGTTTATAAGGCCAGGATCTTTCCACAGATCCTCATGCATAAATCCCGCTGAGCTCAGCTGGGGTCCTGCACAAGCCTCCCAGACTATAACGTGGACTGGAGACCACACCTCCCTTTCATCCCAAATCCAGGTCCCCACATTCAGGGGTTTACCCACTACACCCCAACAAAACCTCCTGATTTAACGTCCCGCAGCTTACAGGGCCCTTCCCTTTAAGTTGCTCCTGGCTGAGAAATGCAGACAGGAGAGCGGCCACCCTGGGCTAAAACACACATACACGCACATGACTTAACACCCTGATCCTCCGGGATAAGCTATGAGCCTGTAAATCACCACACTTCCAGAAAACAATAGCTACCTCTTGTTTAAATAAAACTGCACCTGCTATATTAACATACCACCCAACAATCGCTTTGTTTTTCATTAGGCATCCAGGCTGAAGCCACGCTGCTTCCTGACCCATATACTGGAAGACTTATTCTTAGAAGGGGATGGGGGTTTCATGCCACGCAGCAGTGTTTCACGGTGATCACCTTCCTTCCTTCTTTTGTGCTGGGGCAGTACGTGGTTTTGTTTAGCTTTCAACAGGTTTATTTCCATCACGGCCCTCCAAGACCTGTTGCAGCCCTTATTTAGCAAACGTTCCATTTTTGGGTTGGGTTTTTTTTTTTTTCCCTCCTATCTTGGGCTATTGCAAGCTCTGAACTGCGATTTGGGCCATTTCAAGTCATTTTTCAGGAGATGTTTCTCCCATTGAAAGACTTTGGGAAAAGCAGGCACCGGCTAAAAGTTTCTTTGCCAAATGTTCAGTCATCGCTAAATCATTTTGCTTTCCCCGCAGCAGGTTAATTATGGTGCCCGTTTCAAGTATATTTATCTCTGCCCGATGCTTGTTTATCGATTGAGCTGGGACCCTTTTCTAATGGAGTTATTTTGCTCAAATAAGGTGCTCAGTGGTGATTGAAAAATGGACTGCTCAAAGAGGTTGGGTCACAGATGTAGGGAGCAGTAAGAGTTTTGTAGAAGTACACAGAAGATGAGAGCCAACTTCTCCACTTCACTGAAAAACATGGTGTCTCCAGCAAGGAGCACAGATGCGGCATTGCTAAGCCAAAAATATGTTTTATTCCTGAATCCGAGCCCAAAGCAAACCCAAACCCAGCCTGGCCAGCATATTTCTGCTTAAATGTGCGTCTTCTGTCCTGCAGGCTACCGCGCTCGAAACAAGTGCCCTGCCTCCACTCGCTGCTTCCACCCATGGCCAGGAGCACTTCCTTGTGACCGGCTTTCCAGGAACACGGTGCCCGCTCCTCCTTGCATCCTCTTCCTGGATGTCTGCCCCACGCCACGCTTCCTGCGCATCCCACGCGGCTCTTGGCCAGATCCAGCACCTCCTGGTTCACACAAGGATTTCTACTCTCTGCTGCCTGAAGCCAATGAACTTTGCAGGGAGCTGAGCTCCACAGCCCTGTTCAACAGTAACATCAAGGCTTCAGCCATTTAAAATTACAGCTGAACTTGTAAAACACCATCTGGATGCAGACCATCCTGCACAATTATTTTAGCAACTGTAAGAATATTTGTCCTGCTCCTGCAGGCCCTACTAGTGGGTTACTCCTTTTTAAATTAATTACAGCACTGCAGCCTGAGTAGTGGGTGACCTTTAGTGCAGCAGCTCAGAATCAAAGAGAATTTTATCAAACCACATTTCAAGGCACTACTTGGAGTTTCTGGGGAATCCTGGAAGCCAGGTTGCAAAGACAGTCTTCGATGAATTGACTGACCCTGACCATCACAGCAAGTGAGATTTCCTCTCACACAAACCAGCAAACACACAAGCCCACACCAGTGTCCTACTGCACGGCTCCTTCACAAGAGTAACCATCTCTGTACATCTCTTCTGCAAAGTCTCCATCCAGTCCACTCTCATTATCATTCCCTCCCAATCAATATATTAAATTACTTTTAAAAAGGTTCCATGCGCAAGGCATGACATTTCTCAGAGTCCCATATAGAGGAAGAAATTACCCTGAAAGCCAGGTTAACCTCCTCATCCCTCTATCAGCAAGATGTGCAACCATATACCAGGGGAAACAGAATCCAGCTCTTCTGAAGCCCTGCCTTGGGCAGTGCCTGCCCTGCCACATCCCTCACTTGGGATGTGCCCCCATCGACATCTGTGCTTGGTGCCTTGGCCAAAACCTCCAGCAGCATCAAGCTATTTGGCTGCCTCCATCCTGGAGAGCCCAAACTGGGGTGCAAAGCACCTGCTGTGCCTCATACCAGGTCCAGCACCAAGAAGACCAGTGGGAACCACCAGTGCCTGCAGAGCTGCACCTTTGCAAGACACACCAGCGCTGCAAGCCTCAGCGGTGACCATAGTGTCCCAGTGGGTGCTTTCACCAGGCCACAAGAGAGGCCATACGTGGGACAGCCGGGTACTGGGAAGCATTCGCAGCCCAGCAGCAGCTTGGGGGCAGGAGGAACCTGTACATCTTACAATGAAGGGAAGCTGAGCCAAGCTCTGGACCAGCCCCTCCCCAACGCAAGGGCATGTGAAACATGGATCAAGAACAAAGCTCCCTGTTAATAACAGCTTGTTTCGTGCAGTGAAAAATGTGCAATATTGGGTTCACAAGCTGAATTCCAAACTGCTTGGCCATTTTCCCTTCAACTTCCCAAATTTATTGAAGTGTGAGAGTTTGGCTCTCTTTATAGTGTTTGAGTGACTGGCACATCATTTAGTCCTGGAGGCTTGCATCCCCCATCACTGCTGTGTCCAAGGGCAGAGACAGCTCCTGCATTTGCATGCACTGGCCAAGTTCAACATCCACTCGTGCATCCGCAGGACAGCTAATTTCCGCAGAGCCCGCACTTATCAGTCTCCCTTTATTTTGCTGCACTGGGGGCTTCCTTCCTGTCTTCTTCCTTCCAAAAGCCAGTCAGCTCCATCACCTACCCTCCCAAGCACAGCGATCGATCCCACAGGTATATCTCAAACACAGATGGGGGGAAGCAGCCACTTTCAGCATCTCCCAAACTCGCAAGGGTCAGAGGCACAGGGGGAAGGCATTCCCATTACCCTTGGAGGCAGGAGAGATACCTTCATCCTCATGGCAGATGGTTGTCTGTCAACTGTAGATATGTGCAAGGTCTGCCAAGCAGAGGGACCAGCTTGTGTCCCCAGGGGATAAAGAGAAAAGCAAAGGGGGATCATTTGGCCATGGAGTGAAGCCCATGTGAAGCTCCACTCTGCTCCCCACACAGATCTTTGGCCCCCACACTCTTCTCCTGTTCTAGCCACTAGAGAGCACTTCTTCCCTTCCCTTTTATCAGTCAGGCTCACAGATTGAATGTTATCAATTGACAGCTTTAAAGCTAAGGAATTGTATAAATTAAATACGGTCTGCAGCAAATATACTGAGGAGCTAGAATTTATATACACACTAGATATGGGAGCTCTTAGTTATTACCCACTTAAGGCTATGGCACTGATGAATGGTTAGGCCACCCTATCCCTGAAGGCACTTTTCATTACCCACAGTATAGGAATATTGAGAAGTGTATGTATGTATCCAGCACGACTGCTCATTTCCATAGTTCTCCATCAGGTTTGCATTCAGTTTATAAAATAAAAAATTACTCCGGGGACATATTTCACTCATTCCAGAACCCTTTCTCTCTCCCTCTCCCCCCTCCAGCCTATATCCCAGCTGCCTCTCTCCTCTTCCCAGCCCCAATACTGTAACAATGCCTTTAAATCTGATGGCGCTTATTAAATGAAACAACTTAATTACTATCAATATATAATGTTGTGCACTTCGGCCTCAACCGAGACATCTGATCCCATTCTGCTCCTGACCTTTAATGGCCATCAAATCAAAGTAATTTTGGTCAGCTCAGTACAGCTCTGACACATGCCCAGGTCAGGAAGATGAAGGGACCCTAATCTACCCTGTTACCCTGCCCATTGTTTAATACCTTTTTCAATAGAATCTAATAACTGGAGAAACGCCAGTTTTCTGTCTAGTTTGGGTTAAAACCTCTTTCCTTGAAAATAAATAATTATGGAACATGCTGAATAGCCCAGGGTTTACATGGTTGGTGCCTCTTAGACAGGGCAATATACTTGCCTTTGAAGTTTGCAAGGAGAGGAATTTAGGAATTCAAATCAGCGGCAGCGCTCCTGAGTGCGCTCCGCTCTCCACCTTGGAGGGGCCAGCACCAAAGGAAGCTTAATTAAGGGAAGTGAAAACCACTTTTGATTCACCAAGGTAACACAACAAGTGCATTGCTTCCTCTGAATTGAGGGGAAAATAGCAGGAATGCTTCCACTCAACAGCAGCTATTCTGCAGGCTGGGACTCAAGTCCTTCAGGGGGAGGAAAAAAAAACCCTATCATAAAATAACTAGTAACACAGCACCCCATGCGTAAAGGCAACAGCAGTGTTTAGGTTCAAGCATTACTATTTATACATATTGTTTCCCTAGTGCTAAACAAAACAAGTTTTCCCATGCCAGAGCAAGGGACGCTGCCAGGAGAGCTAGACACCCTGTCTGGATCGGACAAATAGCTTGACCTATCGACGGGGCAGCTGGATGCTGCAATATTTTATAGCAGGCTCACTTTGCTAATGCACTTGCATCAGGCCACTCTCAACGCAGCCCCACACTCCAGAAAAAACTAACTGCAGCACGAAAATGTCACGTCAAGGCAGATACCAGGGACTGTCTGGAAAACCAGCCCCAGCTGCGCGAAACACAAGGGCAGAAACTAGGGAAACGTTCAGGGATTGCCAGGTTTCAAATCAGACCTGCCTTTGCATTTGTGAAGGAGGGAGGCTACAAATCATATCTGCCTGGCTTTTGAAAACACCAGTCACGGACGCTGAGCAGAAAACACAGAAGGATGTTTTTGTTAATTACCCGTTTCTCCAATACCCATTCTTTACCTTAAGTCATTAGTCATGTAACATAGCAGGCAGGTAACAAAAACCAGCGACCAAGATTTATAGGGCATCTCTCAACCCGAGGGTCCCACAGCAGCTTACAGGGTTGGGATTACATCATGCCAGAGCTCTTCAAAGGCTGAAGGGCCAAAACTGCCCTCGGTGCCTCCATCCCACCGCAGGTGCTCCTCAGGGCCAGGAGGAGCTTTGCAGATCCACAGGGACAGGCTCCATCCCTCCCAGCTCCCATCTGAGGTGAGCAGAAGCGGGATGTGACAGGCGCCATACAGCTCAGCCTCCCCATGCTGCCTGTGCAAGGGGAACGGGGAGGAGTGCCACCGGCTCCGGGGGAGTTATTTGGGTGTAACTTGGAGCAGGATTTGTAATCAATCCTCACCCAGACACTTACTTGAGAAGGAATTCAGGGTTTGGCTGTACGTGCACCAGAATCACTTCACAACCACTGAATACATTTATGGTGCAATTGAATCCTTTAGTGATTTTTCTTAAAGGGAAACCTTATCCATTTAGGGTCGATTCTGCATCATTAAAGTTAATGGGAGTTTTGCCACTTACTTCAGTGACAGTAGGGCTGCAGAGGGATCAGGGCAGGGCAGCTCACTCTACGCAATACATCAGCAGCATCGCTGGCTGTCAACCGAGAGTCACAAAAGGAGTATTTTTCCTTTAATTTGGAGAAAAGTTTACTCTTTAAAGGAACAAATACTCAGCCTCAATCAGAGGACCGTGACCAAGCTCTGCTCTCACCCAGGCTGAAGTAAATCCAGAGGGAAGCTGCCAAATATCAGTGGGGACCCAGTCTCAGCCCCTGCAGCGGTCAGCGCTGGACATGAAGGGGTTTCGGCACTGGCCCACGTGGTGCCCCCGCACTGGCTTTGCAAGAAAATACTATCTACTCTCCAGACACAGAAGCTGAAGTGCAAAATATCCTTTTGATTCAAAAGTAAGCACACAAAAGCATTTTTCCCTCATAAACTGCCATGCAAACCTTTTCCCTTTTCCCAGCCAGCCGTTCTCTTGCATCTGATCCCACATCTGGTTGCCCTAAGTGGAAAACACTGGTGAGTTTAAATGGCGTGAGTCAACTCCCATAACCAAGAAGGGCACAGCCTAGACCACCAAATCACAGCTTATGAGTCTTTCCGAGAGCATTCCGAGATAAAAGATCTCAGTTTTATTCAAACAGAGCCAAGCCCCACTGATACCTAATTTTGCTTCTATTACCTCATTAATAACCTACAGACATTCGCAGCTTACACGTCTTTATGTCTGCATTGTGGTCATCATCCACAGGCACAAGGGCTATTTCTTGTTGTATTTGTTTTGGGCTTAATTCCCAATTCTAGTCTATTGCCACCTTTGCAGGGCTGGGCTCAGTTAACCCTTTTGTGTTCTCTTTGCAGCGAGCTGCAGCAGTCGACAAGCGATAGTAAGCTTTTAACCCGTATTAACATATTCACGTGAAAATATTCATTGACAGCTTTATGTAGCATGGCAATCACTAAAAGTGGCATTTAAAGTGCAAAAGTCGCATCTAGTAGTTAAGTCTAAAGGCATGTTCACGTCACTTAATTGTAAACATGTTTATCATGTGTATTTGCAGCTAAAAACAAACCTGTCTCTTTAACAAACATTTTTCATACCGGTCAGACTGGCAAAACTGAAAATAAGTTAAAGTAATTTGACCATGTCAGGTAAACTCTTTAAAAAAATGTTTTAAATGAGGGATAAAACTGTTTACAAGTTTTTAGCTGTAAAATATTTCTTTTCTTCTTGTATCTTGCCAATATCAATAAAGAAACAACATGTATAAATATATATAAACAGACACTTGGCATAAGAACACATTTCATGAAATACGAGTAAAAGAGCAGGAAAATTCAAAGTATATTTCTTTTTTACTGTATTGAATAGGCAGGTTACTGTAAAGAATACATTACGTGCAGATGGATGAAAATACAAAGCCACGCAGGATACGTAGGGTATGAACAGGGTGTTCATTTCCAGGTAGAAATGCAAACATTTTGGTTCATTTCAGATCTCACTTACACCGCGCTATTTAGTGTCATTTCATTGACTCCCATGTATTTGGACTTCAGGCCAGCAAAGCACTTAAACACATGCTTAGCTTTAAGCGCACAATAGTCCCCTTGAAGTCAAATTAAGCACATATTTACGTGCTTTGCTGGATCGGGGCCATACTACAGATTTACACAGATGTAAGTGAGCTCAGATGAGCTCAAGCCACAATGTTTGTGTCCAGATTCAAATCCAATTGGCAAATGCTTTCAAAAGCTGGAGGTATTTGGATTAGGGGTTTTGGTCCAAGCCAATCTGTAACTTTAGTACCCGAACCCGCATTTCTTGCGCGCCCAAGACTCCCATCAGCATTAGCGGAAGCTTTGGAGGCACAAGAAGTACAAGAGCAAGACCTCTGGGACTAAAGAGCCAATTTATTTAAACCCAAATTATAACATTTTTTAACCTTTAGATTAAACCAAACTCCCACCAGAGTTCAGCCCTCGCTCCATTACATTTCTCACCCAGCATTTGGATTTTTTGTTTATCGTATTACTATTGCTTTTGGCTAGCATTCGCTTTATTATATAACATTAACCTAGGAAAAACTAATGGGCACCATCAAATAGCTGTTAACGTAAAACACTTATAAACAAGTGCCATTAGCGAACCAGCAGAGAGCACAGGAACTCATTTACGTTACATCTGTTAGCGTCGGATAAACACAGGTTTACAATTTTAAACAGCAAACGATGCCTCAGCCTGGTCAGAAATTAATTTCCAGGTTTTTCACAGACTTCACCAGCCCAGCAAATGGACGCCACATGCTTGAACCCCCCAGCTATGGATAAGCCAGCTAAGAGGTGCTAGAGCCCACGGCAACGCATGTTTTCACCCATGTACATGCACCGGCCTCTAACATCACCTGCTTGTTCACCTGGGGCATCAGACATGCAAGTCCCCTTCCACATGTGCATGGGAAAAGAAAAAAAAAGTCATCTTCAAATCATCAGGAACAGAAGCTATCATCTACTACTCTAGCATGCTCTACACGGATCAACAGGTTCCTGCTTCTGGTATTCCTCAGACCAGAGGTGGCTGCTGGCTCTGCAAAGCCTGCGGTTCCCATAAATGTGGGAAACACCAGCACCGACATGGGAAATCTCCCCCCCCCCCCCCCCGGGAAACCAGCCCAGCACCAAGGGCAGCACAAGAAGCTAGAGAGCCCTTCTATTAACCAAAAACAGAGGGAGATGGTGCTATTCGATCACTGCCACTGCTGCAAATACAACAGGCAAAGCTCTCCCCACGCACAGCACACTGAGTTTTCAAGAGACAGACGCTCTCTGAGCATCCTCAAAGCCATCTCTACTACTGATGAGGGCAGCATGGAACTAAAGACACACACTGGCTTCTGCTGCTGATTGATGGTGGCCTAAACCTGCAGCCAGAAAGGATTTTTTTTTTTTTTCCTCCATTTTTTATACATATTTCTCTACACTGGAAGGAAGTACACAGAATATGGCAGAATCACAGGGCTGGAAGAAGAAACAGTTGAGGCACTGGCACTCAAGGCTGGGACAGAAAGTAAAACAAAATGTAGCATCCACCCCTATTCCCAGAACATTTTAGCTGTGGATGAGGAGACTGCCCTGGGAACAAGAGTGGTTTGTCTTTCCCCCAAGCTAATCTCCAACATCATCTGAAAAGCACACAGGGGAGGAAAAGAAAAGGTCTTTCTCCTATTGCTTTGGGATTTTGTAACCAATGCTGAAAAAAAAAAAAAATCAGTGCCAGTAGACACAACACTAAGTAAAAACTTCGAAGAAAAAAAAAGTTAGATATCTTTGAAGAAAATATCAGATCATTCCTCGTAGCCTCTGCCCAAATTCCAGGAAGAAAAGCATTTTGTTGACACCAGTGCTGGGATAACACCTTGAGACTGCTGTTACAGCACGTAATTACACCAAGGAGAGGGAAGCACCCTCAGCTTCAACCACAGGCAGCACTGGGGGAAACTGAGGCAGCAAAGAGGCAGCTCCACACCATGTTGAAGCCCAAAAGGCACATCACCCCTAGCCCCATCCCACCACCAGCTGAGCGGTACCCAAGATAGTGGCTGCACAAACACGCAACCCTGCCTGGAGCAAGGTGCAACACGCCAGCAAAGCTTTCCACGAGGTCCTACAGGATGCACAGCAAAATACTTAGCAAGGAGAAACACACCTTCTGCCCAGCACAGAGCAACCTCCACGCTCCTTCATTAACTTGCAAACAAGCCCAAAATAGAGGGCCCAATTTCACCGTGATGTGGCACAGCTGAACAGGTCCCTGCCCAGCTGCGTGGAAGTGAAGCTTGGGAGAGGCAGGACGCACCCTCGCGATCTCTCTTTTTTCATTGTACTGAGTGATCTTCACTCCTGTATCTCCCACCACCTCCATGTTCCGTCAGATCTGGGGCCATCTGGCACATAAGGTGTGTGAACGTACCAGGCAAGCCTCTGAAAACCTGAGACATCCTGATGCAACCCCAGGAAGAAATCAGCTGGGCAGCTGGGTACTTGAAAGAGGACAACATCAGGTGGTGCACAGTCCCAGCTCATTAGTGCATAATTATAAAAGCAGATGTCCTGCTCTTCCATGCTGGTGTTTTTGGGGTTTTTTTTTTTTTGTCCTCTTAAAAAAAAAAAAAACCACCAGCTTAGTTAACAGCCTTTCCTCACTCCAAAGCTCAGGAAGTCAGTAACGATATAACCCAAGTCTAATCTTTAGCTTCTTTTCAGCTGGTATTGCACATCTCAATGGAGTTTTTTAAAGACTTTATACAATTTTTTTAAAAGCCACCAAGATCAGTGTAGCTATAATACTGAAAAGATATCCTAAAACCTGATAATGGTGCTGAGGGCTAGAAAACACAAGAGTGACTGATGGGCAGTCTTGATAATTCTGTATATCAGGAAGTGGAATGAGAGACAGATAGATAAAATAATGTTGTTATATAGCCATGAAAACAAGCCTATAAAGATATTCCCAGAAATTAAAGCCCAGGCTGTCTCACCGTGATCCTATGCTCTGAAAAAAAATGATGCTTATGGAAGAACACAATCCCCAGGAACATCCAGAAATCCAAAAGGGAGAGAAAAATCCTTCTTTTAAAGAGCTGTAAATATTTTCCGCTTCCAAGCGTTAGAGGCTAGAGAAGACCTTGACAGAGTGAAGATTGCCCTGTATCTGCTTTCTCCCCACCCTGGATGGATCCCAGGGCGAACAGCCAGCAGAGCCGCATCGAGTCCATCCCCTGCCAAGGCGGGTTCTGCTTCCACACCAGTTCTATACCGGTTTAGGTCCTTGAGCTTTGGGGCTGTTACTTCAGCATGCTAAGGGGAAAAAAACCCCTCTGAGCCAGCACTATCTGTGTGGTTCCTGCGGCTGACAGGAGGTATGGCTGGGCAGGCCACATCTGATCGGCCGGGGAAAGGTCTGTCTGCTTCTGCTCCTCTGACGGTCAGGGGAAAGGTATCTTGGAGTAGAAAGGGATAAGAAGCTCCAAAAGTGAAAGAGTTTGGCTGAAAACCCCACCAGTAAAACATACTTTCTCTTGCTAGCCTCCTCCCGAATATGTCTGCAAGCTATTGGCAGATTTGAACACACAGAAAAATATCTTTTGCTAAAATACATTCTGTATCAAGATGATCCGGATAATTTCTGAAATTAAATACCTTCTTCCACCTTAACACGTATTCGCCATGTACTTCTATTAACTCAGTCCAGTGTCAAAATACAGCAGCAGAGGTTAATATTTGGACGTAGTTGTTTTTCTAGCCATTCATATCACTTTTATTTCCTTTCCTTTTTGTTCTTTCCTTAACCTCTTTTTTACTGCTGTTAAATTCCTTGCTTTCATTTTTGCAGAAGTTCAGCCTTCCAACCCACTCTCCGATGCTGTTAGACATCAGCTCAGGCTCAGACTTATTACTTCTGATATGTCACTCCACAGGCAGGGAGCCTAAAGCAACACTGCTCCCTCCAGCCCTCGCAAGCTTCGGCTGGATCTTCACCGACCCGCAGAGCACAGTTATTTCTGCAGAGCAGGAACCCAGAGGAAATATGTGGACCTGAAGAGTAAGCCCAGCACCTTCATTCACGCTGAGGCTCTGAAGCAGGGGGCTAAGCGGGAGGCCAGGACGCAGGGAGGTGATTTAGCCATGTTAGCTTGCTGAGCTCATGCATAAATATATATATATATATATATATATAAACTGGTATAGCACTGGGGAGAGGAAACCACGGAGAACAGCATATTCAGGGCCTACTTAGTATTTGAAAAACACTGATCATCTCTCAAATCAGATGTCCTGAATTACTTTAAGATTCCTGCGCAGAAGGGTGCCAACGGAGCTGATTTGTTTGTCTCCTTTTGCTCAGGGGTCTGACAGCAATCCATCAGGCATCTCCCATCTCCCAGTCCTCTCCCCGCCTCCATCCCTGCCCACCATCCGGTCCCTTCTATTTTATTTCCACTGCTACCCTTGCTGCTGACAGCGAGAGAAAGCCCTTTCCTTCCAGTGAAACACAGAAGGCTGGCAGGACGAGTTTGAGGGTTACTGGCTGTCGTATGCACGAGGTGCAGAAACAAAGTGGGTATAAAGACATCAAATATTGTCTCCTTCTCTCTGCCCTGTGGCACCAGGAGGGGCAACCTTTTGAAAAGGAAATATGGAATAGGGACATGGTGTAGTGGTGGAATGGCAGTGTTGGGTTACAGGTTGGACTTGATGATCTTAAGTTCCTTTCCAAACTAAACGGTTCTATGATTCTATGAATACAAAATATTGGAATCAATGCTCCATTTTCCTCTAGTTTCTGCTCCTGTCTTTTCCTTTCCCACAGTGTTCTCTGCCTTCCCTCTTCTCATTCAAGCTACAAAAATAGTACTGAGCACTGATGAGTGCTCAGATTCTGTTTAAAACCCCAGAAAGGGCTTTTAAGGTTATATCTGAATCCTCAGACTAGTTACAACTGGAAGAAGAAATGCCCGTGATTTATTGTCTAATAAACAAACCTCCAAGGTCATGAGGGCATCTTCTCCCATACCCATAATCACTTCCCTCAACATTTTGAGCTGTTGCATGTATCAGCAGTACTCCCTCTAATGCCTGGCCACATTTAATTTTCCTTCTATAAATGACTTCCCAAAGAGAAGTGGGTGTGAATTATTACATTGTAAAATAGATTTTTAAAAGATGAACCATGCCGACTGTAACATAACTATTTGTGTGAGGAGGAAACATAGCCGAGGTTTGTCTTGTGATTTAATCTTGGGATTAAAATCAACAGCCTTTGTTTTGGAAGATGAGTCTTGAGATGATTGTAATGATCACCTCACCTGTGAAAATTGGGGCTTTTAAATGCAGTTCAAATTAGGAATGCTTCACCCTCCAAAAACAAATGTATGTCACTCATCCCTCAACCTGGGTCAAGCTCTCCAGTTGGCTTCAATAGGACTGTTCCTTCCAGGGGCCACCCAGACATGCTGGGCTCAAGGCACGGCTTTTCACGGCAGAGCTGCATGCCACTGCCATGTCCTGCCTGGCAATCTGATCCAAAAATCAAATAGTTGGGCAACCAGGACTGCACAAGGCTGTTTCCTGCAGCAGCTCCCTGTGCTGCTCACAAAGCCATGGTACCTTAGTTTCTAATGTGTCTCCCTATTTACAAAAAATTTTACCCAAAACCGTTGCATTGGTAACCAAATTGCAATCAGAAGGTAGGAAATTGCTAAATAAAGCCCATTTTACTGCCTAACTTCAAGGAAAGCCATAAAATTATCAGTCCTCTCTTTCCTCAGTATGTTTTCTTTGCAGTTTGTGATGCTCCGTGGGGTATTTCTCTATGTGAACTCCGTGATGGTTTGGCTCCAAATTATCCGAACATAAAACTGAGCTTATGAAGCCTCCCTCAGAGGTTGCGTGGACCCTTTTTATTGGCACAGACTTAAAAAGAACCTTAATAAACCTTATAGGCTTGGGGGACTTCTTGGTTGCTGGCACTTGCCAGCCACGCTGCTCGCATCCCTCTTGCAGCGCCGGGGTGAAAAGCGGGCTGGAACCACAACCTGTGGATTTTATAGGGCTGGATTATCTGCTGGTATTGCCCCCTTCCTTCCCGGCAAATCTCAGAGCTATTTGCTTTGAAAGCAAGTGGGTGATGCTGCAAGGGTACTCATAGCTTAATCCGGCTTGATCACCCAAGGTTACAGACACAGCCAAAAATAATAGGGTCTAAAATGGAGCCGGGGGGGGTTGGGTGGCATTTGCTGGCGGAGGGAGAGGTCTGATGGGATTAAGCCAAAGCACATCCACCCATGTGCAAGTGGAAAGCTTAACACTCTACAGCCCCAACTTCATGGACTTTCCTCAAAGCATCCGTTTCTCCTCAGGATTTTATTATCGCCTCCAACGATGCTGTAATTGCATAGGTAGGGCAGCAGGACCAGAGTTTAATCTGCATTTTTTAGGGCCTAAACTCTACGCAGGCTGCCCGCATTTGCACAGAGCTCAGCACAACAGGCACCTGGTCCTGGCTGGGCTCTGCGGTTGCTGCTTTAATTCAAGTTATAATAAATAATAATGTCAGGTTGGAAATACATCGGTCCATGGCTGATCCCTCAGCATGGTGCGTGCTGAACACACCAGGTGAGAAGCTTTGCCCCATCCCATCCTGGGTCTGACTCTGTGCCACCCCTTCTGGCTCAGTCTCGGTTTGGTTTGCACTCGGGGCGTTGGTCCAGTACAGATAATTTCACCTTTTCTCTCATTCTGAGCCTGTTCACTGATATTAAAGATACTACATGGTTTTATCGCCTCAGATTTTTCTGATCTGCGTTGTCTGGAGTGACCTAGTGCATCAGTTCTTCATTTCTCAGTTACTTTGACTTTATCTGGTATCGTGCATTGTGCCACATACCACAAACTCCCTGGTAGTAATTATTCAGGCAGAGCACAAATGCTTAACAGCACTTACACAGGCAGCCAGTGACTGCTTAGATATCGCTTACTACATGAACGGAAAGAACCAGGACAAAGCTATAATATCATTCTCCTTTTACAACTAACAAGTCATTATTGCTGCGAATTATCTTTATCATGATATAGTAACAACAAAACGGCAAGAGTATAAAGCAGTGCTGTTAACTCAGACAGAGCTGATACCCCTTTGCTTTTCAATGTTGTGTATTCTTAGACCAATACTCCATGCCAATGCCTGCAGCCAAAAATACATCGAGAGCCTAAAAAAAGTAAAATAGAAACATCACTTCAAAATTCTTGCAGACAACATGATTCCTTTTCTCCCTTTATACAGAGCCACCAAGAGAACAGGAAAGATTAAAACTCACAAAAAGCATTGCTTAATTCCTCACCAAGGTGCAAGTAAATAAAACGTGGTGAAAAAGCAGCCATGGCAAGTTCGAATCACAAAGAGTTTTCAAGAGGGAAAGGGTAATCATTTCTGTCAAATGTTGGAAACGTTAAATGGTTGTTAAATCAGAAACTTAAGCAGCACCGGTGACTCAAGTCATGTTTTAGACATGTTTGGGGTGATGTTTTTCCAGCGGTCAGTGCTTGTCTCTCACATACCTTCTGCTTGTCTGAGATGAAGTTGGGAGGCATGAAACGGAGCGCTTACTGGAGGCACCAGGTACTTTCAGCAGCAAAGCTATTTTTTAGAAGGTACAAATCCAGGCTATTTAGAGAACCACAGTCCTTGGAGGGCAGAGCCCCACAGCACAAGCCAGGGGTGCTGGACCCCTGCCGCGCCCCCCGAGCGCCCGCTGCAGCCCCCAGCGGTCCTCGACCCCATGGGAGTGATGGAGAGCACAGGGAACGGATGGGGCACGGCGGGAAACAAGTATGCGAAGTCACCGCAGTCCCCCCATCAGCGGCGTTCATATTTCATTGTAATGGCTAAAACGACTCTTAAATGAGGCCAGATTATAGGGCCAACCTAATTCACTTACACTGATGTAAATCCAGGTATCTGTTACAACATCACATGTTGGGGCTCACCGCAGAGCACAAGCTGCTGATAAACGCCCCCCGAGGATGAAGGGAAGCTGATCCCTCCCAGCCAGACCTGATCCAAAGCCTGTTGAAATCGGTGCGATCTCCTTCAGCTCCAGTGGGTTTGGGATAAGGCCCACGGCGAGCGCTGAGCCCACTCTGCTGCCAAAATGCAAAATCCTTTTCCATTGGCTTTGCCAGTTTGGTGTTAATACGTGTGTGAAGGAGCTTGCGGGGGGGAGGTTTTTGAGGGTTTGGGTTTTTTTAAACTGGGGAATGATTTCACCCATTGCCAGTGCATAGACTTTGTGCAAAAGAACAGGACAGGGGCCAGATGTTTTTCTGAAGCCATCAGCTCCCTGTCACAGCATCCCAGCGGAGGGTGGATGTGTCCATCGCAAGGACCCCTCGGTCCCTAGGGCCAGGTTGGTCCCCGCTCTCCGCTGCAGAAGGGCAAACCTGGTCATGGGTGGATGTGAGTACAGAGCCCCACTCGCCAAACTCAGCTGAAGTAAGAAGAGGCTTGATAAAACATGGGATGCGGGAGGCAAAACATCCCTTGGACACAGGTGAACCCACCCCATCCCAGGATAACAGGACCTGCTGGGAGCTGGTATCATTTTAATCCCATTTTCTCTAGTAAACGATGTTGCCCCGAACCATCCTCTGCCATGCAGCTTTTCCCCCAGCGCCAGATTTTTTTGTTGCACATGTCCCATACAAGATGCTGTCACCCCTCTGGCTTTCCAGGGAAGGGCTCTACCTTCCTGTGGCTTTCGGAGTGCGTAGCCTGGCCGGTCTCAGAATTCGACTGTGGCCTTTGCAGGCTGCCGCAGTATAAACAGTTTCAGTAGGGCACATGTTATACAGTAAGATCATCCGAAACCAAACATCTTCCCACTGCACACAATAAACATCCATAATAAATTGCATTATACAAAATATATTTATGGCTAATTTTTTAATTTAAACCAGGTGGGAAATTCTTGTTAGATTGGTTGATATGAAGGTCTCAGTATTCTGGTAATCTAATGATATCTAATAGACAAAATAGTATGATGTTACAACAGACTCAAAGCTTTCATTTTCTGTAGCCCTCTCAGAGATCAAACTGGCAGAACTCATATTTTTTGAAATTTTATACATAATTGGTGATGCAATTGCCAAAAATAACCTATTCATAGAAGTCTTGCTCTTCTGGTTTCTAACTTACTGTAATCACGAAACAGAGCAGTGCACTACTTTGCAATGGAATATGAGTTTGGGTCAGGGAGCGAGGGCTACGGTTGTGTGGCAGTTTCCATTCTGCAGATTATTTTACAGGCGATTTAAATTTAGTTTAGAGTTTAAACAGGGCTAAATAGTAGCGCACCCATTTAGACATAGGAGCAATTCCTCAGAAAAGGAATAAAGCTGTAACTTGGGTATATCTGTTTTCTGAACCAAAATTTTGCTCTACTATAAGATTTTTCTAAACAAAAGCTGTTGGTGCCAAAGGGGACAGAGTGTTTCTATTGCATAAATTAAGCCCAGACCTGCAATCCTTCCACATAAAACTCTCGTGCTCATCACCGATCAGCCGAGATTTCCAAAAAGACTCGAGAAGGTCGCAGATTTTGTTGAGCCAGCCTCTCTCTAGTCAATACAAATCCCAGCTCAAACTGTGCTGTGTATCTGCAGCGAGCGCTGGCGGCTTGGTAGTTGCTGGACTCGTTTTAAAGCACAGCCCATACCTTTAGCTACTTCCTTGCCTCCTGTTGTTCCTGGGACTTGGAGGCCATGTGGTACATTTCAGCCTTAACTTTGAATTTCCTTTATTCTGTAGATCAAACTTTGACATTCCCTTAAGGTAGTGGGGTTTTATGTCGTTGCATATATCCTAGTTTAAAAGATAATGCTTCACTGAAACAGACCACAGTATTAAACCCTGAAATAAAACGAATTGTATTTCACTTCCCAACTCCTGGTGCTGGATTAGCTCACATTTCTTTCTCTTTGTTACATATTTAGCACCAAATACAAATTCATTGCAGGCTAGCTTCCCTCCTCCCACACGGCTCTGCGGCTGCCTTTTCTTCCAGCAGTGCTGGAGAAGGCAATGCCTTGCTATAGCCTGGAAATGCAAACAAAAGGGAGGGAACATAAAGTCAATGAATGATCAGGCAGACTTGCTTTATACCCTGAGCATTTTAATTTTTTGATTTAAAATGGCAATGCAAAGAGACAGAGTCCCAGGGATAACACCATCCACTCCTCCTTAGCTTTCCCAGCCCCTTCCCCACCTTGCTGTTCCTTAGCTGAGTTTATCTGCCAGCAAACACCTCCCTCCAGCAGCCCCTGCAGCAAAGGAGGGGCACCTGGAGGTGCTTTCTGATGCTTGTTGGTCCATATCATGAGCTGTACTGGCCTTGTCTGGCTCTCACTTTGGAGTTTAAGAACTGCAGTGGTAACCTATTGCACATTGACATGGCAGGAACCCACCAGAAAGCCATCGCAGAGCAGCAATCAAACCACCGTGACCCCGGAACCCACCAGAAAGCCATCGCAGAGCAGCAATCAAACCACCGTGACCCCAGACCCCCTTCTCTGGATCTTAACCTCAGCGTGTACACCCTATTCCTCCCTCCCATCTTTGCAAAACCCATCTTTGCCTTTGCCCTTAAACATGGCTCCAGGGATGCCTGTGATACAGGTAAGCAGTGGTAAGGATGGAAAAGGCTTTGAGCCAGACGTTGGTTCTGCATTGTCTGAGTTGAACCCAGGCTTTTTAACGGCCATTTAGTTTTTAAGTGCATTCCTGTGATCCCAGCCTTGAGCTTACGTCTCCATACGAAATGGCACAGCTTTAACTAGGGGCATAGATTATAAAACCAGGACGAGTGGTCTGGTCTGCCCCCCTGTATAACACAGGCTACAGGAATTCCCTAAATTAATTCCTGTTTGGATTAGCTCATATCTTTTTAGAAAAACAGCCAGCCTTAATTAAGACAAAGGAATTCCAGTGATGTTGAAATCCACCCAGCTCCCAGTAAGTTGTTTTACTGGTTAAATACCTTCACTACTTAAAATATAAACTGTATTTCTAATCTGCATTCATCCAGTTCTAGCTCTGTCTACTGGACAATATGACACTTGTATCTGCCAGCTTGAAAACCATGTGGGATTAAACCTCTTTCTGCTCTTCGTAAGCCACTCCTTGCCTAACTAAACTGAAATGATGTAAAAGCGATTGTATTAAATTACAGCAAAAGAGCACTGAGTTGCTCCAAAAATGACAGCAAACCTAGTTAAATTTTAAGTAAACAAACATCAGGAATTCTTGGTCAGAAACCTAAGTGTCTGAACAAGCCCTTCCAAAGTTAAAGTACATCTGTTTAGAAAGCGGTTTACTGCAAAGCAAAGCAATTTCTGTGGACAAGGCTTCATTAGCCGAGATTTATAAAAGCCCATCTGCTTCCCCACTGCCCTTTCCTCATCCACCCTGGGCTGGAGCAACCACCGATGCTTTCCTTTATCCTCCCGCACCACGTACCTGTCCTGGCCGAAAATTCATTCCACTTTCTTCTTCAGCAACTTAGATGGCTTTAGCAAGGAGCTGGGCTCCCCAGGGCAGCCAGAAACACCTTCTCTGTCCAAACACCTTGACTTACACAGCAAGTCAATAAATATTTTCCAGTGAATACTCCCACTGTGGAGGTACACAATTAGCGTGTTTGGGAAGCGTCGCAGGGAACAACATCCGGGCCCCTGTGTATCAACTCCGTCTGCGTTCCCCATAGGCACCCGCAAGATTTCAGAGCCTGTGTGGATGGACAGACATAGGTGCACAGGCTGCAAGCACCCCAGGATCCTGTGCATACCACAAGCCCCCTCTAAACCAGCACGTCCATTAATTGCAACTGCAGATATCAAATGCATTTGCCTGCTTTTCTCTCTGTGTGTGCGCACACGTAAGTGGGATTTTTTATGTATATATATATACACATATGCACACAGACAGACATATATATCTCCGTGGCATAAAAAGAAAGGCATGTTATGAACGCACACGTATGCACACGTACACCGTAAGCACAGACACATACACTTACGTGCACTTAAATAACTGGGTGAATAGGTGAATATGAACACTAATAGCCATTTATGGCAACAACAATGAAAGCTGTCCCTGGAGCCCGCCTGTGGTACAGCAGCCAAAATGATTGAGTATGTACAGGGCACCGCTGCAGCAAAGGCACTCACATGGGCCTCCTTTTAGAAATGATTAATATTTAACTGGCTTGGTGAACCTGGCTTTGGTTTTAGTTATGATTAGATAGCAGGGTGCACAGAGCCATCCCACTAAGGCCGTTGCGGGATGTCTGAGCAGCTTTCCACTCGTGCTTCATGAGAAGACACGGACAGAAAATGGGAAAGGGAGAGAGGGAGAGATACGAGGCAGTAAAAAAAAAAAAAACCAACCAAAAAACATGCTCAGCTCCGTTTGCGTTTGTTTGGAAAGAAAAGGGGGAAAAGCAGCCTGAGAGGCCGGTGTAATAAGATGCTGTAGCTTTCATGAAAGAGGTGAAATAATTTTAAACACAGACACACAATGAGTTTATTTATTTAGAAAGTTGTTAAATAGAGTCTGGGAATTCAAATATTCAATGTTGACATTGTACAGAGCTGGCGAGGAGCCAGCCCCGGCGCTCCGGAGGGACCCAATGGCCACGGCGCCCAGGCCCTCGCCCCTCCCAGCCCACTAACTAGGTAAAAGCCATTAGTTATACCCACAAGCAATATCTGAATCCGAGTCAAATAATGTTGCCTCAGACAGCCAACTTCAAAGGCGTGTAAGTATGTTTGGCTTTTTAGTGCTGGAACTGCAGCAATATGTCACACTTTTGAAAGAGTTTTGTAAACAGTTCCTTCCCCTTTGTAGAAACGTTTCTTAAGTTTCTTGTACCCCATGTAAACAGCGTTAATTAACAAGGGTTAGAGTTTTCATTTACAAGCAGGGCTGCATTAATAACGAGCTCGCCTTTCGGACCGTCCTTTTCTTTTGTGTCCTTCCCTCGGCCCTGCACCGCAGCCGGCCCGCTGTGGCCGGGGAGCAGCCGGGAGGCACCGTGGAGCTGGGCCCCAGGCTCAGCCCCGGGCGGCATCGCCTACCACAGCACCACAGAGTTGGTCCCAAATTCAGTGGGGACTGTTGGCCTTGAGTAAGAGACAGGGGGGAGGGGAGAGGGAGAGAGAAGAAAAAGGGGAAAGGGAAAGGGAAGGAGAAAGGGAAAGGAAAGGGAAAGGGAAAGGGAAAGGAAAAGGGAAAGGGAAAGAAGAAAAGTGGAGAGGGAGGGAGAGAGAACGTCACAGGGAATGAGAGAAGAGAGGGGAGAGAGAGGGAGCAAAAGCCACACGCCCGCTCTCCCCCCTGAAGAGGGTTAATGAAGCGCCTGGTGCAAATGTGCCCGGCTCACAATGGGATCGCCGCGCCCGCCCCGCACCCGCACCCGGCAGCCAGCCGGGGGCAGCGCCGCGCCGGGGGTGCCGCCGGGCCGGGCCGGGCCGAGCTCAGCCCAACCGGGCCGAGCCGAGCCGAGCCGGGCCGAGCCGGGCGCGGTGCGTGGGCGCGGTGCCTCCCGCGGCGGGGCCGGGCACGGAGCCGCCGGCGGGGGTGAGGGCGCGCAGCGGCGGCGGTGGCGGTGAAGCGGCGGCAAGTAAAGCCCCTCGCTGGAAGGGCCGGGAGCCCGGACGTGGCGAACGTTTCCCTGCTCGAAAACAAATTCCCGGACAGAGTCTTAAACAGGCAAATAAACTTGCCGGCTCTGTTTTTCAATCAAGCTTTTTAAGTGCTGGGCTGAGGCGAGCTACAGGCGCAGGAAAACCTGCTGAAACCTAGGAAAGTGTTATTTTACTATCTCAGATGGTTAGGGGGATCTGGATCTACCTTGGCTGCACTAAATTGCCTGTAAAAAAGCGGCGATAAAGTGTAAAAGTAACAAGTGCCTCCTTATTCACGTGTGTTCCCCTAATCTGATCCCGTCCCGGCTCTTTACGAGGCTACCGGCTGCCCGGGGGCTGCCCCGGGCCGGCTGCGGGGCCGCGGCGGCCGGGGCCGGCCCGGGGGTTATCCGGGGATACGGCCTCGCCAGGCGGTCGCAAACCCACCCGAGTGGACAAGCGGCTGCCCCGGGGGCCCGGCCCGCGCTGCTGCGCGGGGCGCGGAGCCCGCGCAGGTGCAGCGCGGCTGCGGCGGCGGGGCCCGCACCCCCACCCCCCCCCCGGGGCCCCCCCTCGGGCCCCGCACCCCGCTCCTCACCGGCGGCCTCCCGGCAGCGTGGCGGGGAGAAAGCCTTCCGCGAGTTTTGCCCCTTATTTTTACAGCTGGGCATTTAAAAAATTCACTAGCTATTCCCCGCGTGGCTCTTTTTTGTTTCTTCTGATTTATTTTTTTTTCACTTTTTTTGGGGGGGGGAGGGGGGGAAGCCTCGAAATTATATTTTTAGTAATTTCACGCTGAGGTCAAGAAACTGCGCGCTTCAAGGATTCTCCCTTAATTAAGAGGGAAAAGCTTTCCTGGGTGTTAGCAGCAGTCACGCCATCGAGGCGATTTTTTATTTCACGCGCGAAGCGGTAAAAGCGAAATAATAAAAGAAATGCGCTTGATCCCGATCTATCCCGTTTTCCACGTAAGAGGGTGAAGGCTACAAAATGTTTTCTATTCCCAACCCAGCCAGAAAGAACTGAAAAGCGAAAAACTTTCCCTCTCGAACGACTAAAAGCGTCGGGGTCGCCTCCAACCCTCCTTCCATTTGCCATGAAACTGAGACGCTCTTCGGGGTGGGGGGGAAAGAAACAGCTTTTCGAAAGAGACACACACCAAAAAAAAAAAAATTCAGCTTTTTAAATATGATTTCCTTTAGAGCGGCTTGTAACCGAAGGATTATTTAATGCAACGCATCTGTCGGGGGGGGGGGGGGGAAGTGCTGCTGCTGCTGCAGCGAAAGCCAAGACGCGCAGCTCTGAGCAGAAACTTTGCAGACGATCGGATCTCGCCCGCGGAGCAGGAGCAGCCCTGCACCGCTGCCCAGCGAGAAAAGCAAGGGAAAGGCAAGAAAACCTGACGGATTTGGTCGGGAACGTGAAATTTTTTTTTAATTTTTTTTTCCATAATTAATTCCAAAGTAAGGATGGCAACCTGGAGATTTAACAACGTATTTGTTTTCAAATGGTGGGCGCTGGATTATCCACTTTAAAATCACCTAATCAAATGCAGGTTGCTGCTGTTATTGTTAAGGTTCACAGAAAAGCTGATGATGATCCGGAGAGATCATTCGCTTCCCCTCTTCCACGCTCCTCTATTTTATCCGCCCCCCCCCCCCCCCGAAGTAAAGGGTAAATAAGCATCTGCTTTTTACGTCACGCAACTTATGCAACATTTCATCCGACTTTTTTTTTTTTTTTTCGCCTGCCCATTTTTTTTTTTTTCACTCGGGAATGCGAGTTGCCATCGCCACGGATATCAAATGCAACTTGCCCAGATGTGTCAGAGAAAATAAAGACATCGGCCGCTTTTAAAATAGGACGTGAAAGCTGGCGAAGTTTTGTTGTTGATACCCTTTTAAAAAAAAAAAAAAAAAAAAAAAAAAGAAAGAAAAGAAAAGAGAAAAAAAGAAAGGAAAAAAACCAGCCCCAACACTGCAGCAGTGAAAAGCAAAGATCCCCATCATAAAGGAGAAACAGATGGGGTGAGCGTAAGGCAAATAATTAAATAAGTCGGGCTTTGCGTGTGGACGGCCGAGCCCTCGCCTCGCGGAACGGAGCCCTTCGGGCGGCCAGGCTGTATAAAAAGTGCTGGAAAACCGCCTGAAATTACAACATTTACGTCGACTTTTAGCGGGTGGCTCCAGCAGGCTGGGAACTGCTCCGCTCCGCGCCGCCCGGCTCTCCCCCACCCCCCCCCCCCACCCCCGCCGCGGCGGGGCATCCCGGCTCCCGCGGCCCCTCCCGCGCCGCGCCCCGCTCCCACGCGCGGTCTGGTGGGGTGGGGTGGGGGGTGGGGGGGGTGTTTTTTGGCACAAGCCCGCGGCCGAGCGGGGCAGGGCCGGGGGTCCCCGGTAGCTCCGCAGGGGCTACCTGCGCCCGGGGCTCCCCCCCACACCCCCCGGCGGCCGCGGCCCCGCCGCGCACACGCGCGCACGCGCTCACTCCCGCTCCCCCCCCCCCCCCCCCCCCCCCCCCCCCCCCCCCCCCCCCCAGCCCCGCGGCCCCCAGCCCCGCCGGCAGCCGACAGCGCCCGCATAGGGCCCGGAGCCCCTCGCACCCACACCCCCCCCCCCGACCCCCCCACTCCAGCCCCCGGCAGCAGCGGCAACTTCCAGCGCTCGCCGCTGAACTTTTCCTCAACTCCTTCCCCACCGCCCGCCGGCCGCCCCCGGCCCCCGCACCGGCTCCGGCCGCCGCGCCCCCCCCCCCCCCCCCCGCCACGCCGGTCCCCGCCGCCGAGCCGAGCCCAGCCGAGCCGAGCCCAGCCGAGCGGAGGGTAGCGGTGCGGGAGGGGGGGGGGGGGGGGGGGGGGATGCTGCTGCAGGTTGCCTGCGAGCTCCGCGCCGCATCAGACGCGTCTGTGCAACATGGCAGAGAGGGAGGGGGAAAAGCCAAGAGAAAGGGGTATTGCACCTACTTGCGGCCAGCTTCCTCGCCCTGCCCTTGGATCGCATGCTGCCAGTCCCGCCGCCGATGCTGGCGAGGGGTCGGGGGGGGGGGGCTTTTTTTTTTTTTTTTTTTTCCTCCCGGAGCTTTTCCTCCTTTTTCGCTCCCCCTCTCCCTCTCTCCTCTCCCTCTCCCGCACACACACTCTCCCTTTCTCTCAATCCCGGCTCGCTATCTCTCCAGCATTGTCAGTTTGGACACCTTCGCACATGCGCACGGGCGGCTCCCCCCCGCTCTTCAACATTTCAGCGCCGCCAAAAAAAAGTTTGCAGCGATCCATCACCGCCGGCGGGGACCCTGACAGCCGGCACCGGGGCCGGGCCGGGCCGGGCCGGGCCGGGGGCAACCGCACCGGGCTGCGCCATCGCCACGGCGGGGCAGCCGCTCCCCTGCCACCGCAGCCGGGGGGGGTCGCAGCGGGGGGACCTGCGCTCCCGCCGGGGCCGGGGGAAGCGACACCTTTTCCTGCCTTTTCTTTTTTTTTTTTTAAATCTTTTTTTTTTTTTTTTTTTTTTTGCATGAGATATTAACGCTGTTCTAGCGCCTTTGAGACATTTGAAGAGTTTAACCTCACCCGGTCCTTACCCCCACCCCATCCCAGATCTCTATATATCTATATATATCTATATAGAGAGATATAATTTAATTACACGTTTTATTATCTACCCGCACCATTCAGTTGTACACTTTCCCAGCGCACACGCTTTTTTCCCCACCTTGAACTCGGCTCAGCCGCCACCGGTTGGGCAGAAGAAAAAACCCAAACACCCCCCCTCCCCCCCCCCCCAAAAAAAGCGCTTTTAAAACAGTAACACCGACCGCTCTAATCTGTTTTAATTACAGGGTTTGCCAATCAAAGAGGGAGCGCGTAGGAATTGGGAACTCCTTTAGGGGATGGCTGTGTCCGTGGTATGAATCAATCCCAACTACATATAGATTTTCTTCTGGTACAACCTCCTTGCATTAAACAGTTTTGTTCAATACCTTCCATGCGCTATTTATGTTCCCATTAATATCTGTTGCAAATCCTGCCAGACACCATAAAAGAAAATTACAATCTTTCAGACTCGGTGCTGCGCCAGTACATACACGCTGCTCAACTTTTTGTTTTAATAAAATCCTCAGCATCGCCCCTTCCCCCTTCAACCTCCCCTCACCCCCCTACCCCCCCCTGCTGCCGGTGCTGTGGAGCGGGGCCGCCCGCGGAGGCCCCCCCCGCCATCGCCCTCCGCACCCCCCCCCCCGGTGACACCCCCCGCACCCGGCCCGTGGGGCGGGGGCACCGCGTATCCCCCGCTGCTCCCCAAACGCCGGGCAGGCGGGCGCAAGCGCTTGAACCCGCTCCGCGGAGCCCTTCTTGGTGCCCGGCGTTATTTTTAATTTGCAAATCGGACTTTTTCTTTTTTTTTTTTTTTTTAGGGTCATGCAGCTGCTCCGTGCCCACCCCCCCCACACACACACCCGCAGCCGGGCAGGGGTGCGCCCAACGCCCCCCGAGCAGGGGGAGAGGGGGCGGCGGGACAGCGCGCTGCGCGGCCGCGCACCGGTACCGGGCTCGGCCTCCCCCAGCCACAGACACCCCCCCGCCGCTCGCAGCCCTCGGGGTGCCCGGGCCGGGCTGTCCCGGCCGGAGCTGGGCCCCTCTGCCCCGCCCCCGGGGCCCCGGGGGCCGCACCGGGGATTCCCCCTCATCCCCCGCACCGATCCGCAGCGCCGGCTCCATCGGGAGAACGGAAAACACCCGGGAACTTTGCTAAACTCCCCCTCCTCCGCCCCTCCCGCCCCCCGGTTTAAACGGAGACCCCGGCAAAGCCCCCGTCCGGGCGGAGCTGCCCACCCTTCCCTTTCCCCCCCGCCCGGGGGGCCCAGCCCGGCGCCGTGGGGAGCCACGCGTGGGAGCCCGCTGGCCGGGCCGGGGGTGCAGCTGCGTCTTTCCCGGGCGGGCAGCCCTGACCCCGGCACCGGCACCGGCACCGGCACCTGCCCGCCGCCCCGGCGGCCCCGGCAGCCCGGCAGGTGCCGCGCCGCCCGCCCGGGCACCCTCCCGCCCCGCCGGGATCGCCCTCCCCGCGAAGGGTCCCAGCCGCCCCCCCGGGAAATCCGTTTCGTTGGTGCGGGGAAGGTTCCTCCGCACCTCCCCGGGCGGGGGCGGCTGGCTGTGGGCTGCTTCTCAGCAGATCCGCGGCCGGAAAGAAAATACTTCAATCTGGGTTTGTTTTTTTTTTTACTTGTTTTGGGGGGTTTTGGGGTTGGGGTTTTTTTGGTTTTTTGGATGGCAGGGTGGAATTAAATCTATTTCTAACACAGGCTGGGAGACCCAAACGCCCCCCCCAACACACACAGGTTTCAGTGCGTTCCCCGTAACAGGAAATTTTCCCTTCCTTAAATTACAATCGAACGAGCCCCGCAGCCTACTTGGAGAAAAGTTGGAATTCTTCATCGAGGTATTTGTTGTGCTATTGTCTTTGTGCAGTGAACTTTACATCGTGTTATTCAATCTCAATCTATATTCTCCTAGCTACCAGTAAGATTAATTTAATCATTGTAATGCAATTATTAATACTGTTTACCCAACGCTTGATTTCAGGTTTGCTGTTAAGAAATTAAGCTTCTTGCTGGGTGACCAAAAAAAAAAAAAAAAAAAAAGCTGCGCAGGGATTTCCAAGTCCACGTTGAAATGAAACAGTCCTCTTTATTTAGTCTCAAGAACTCCAGCTTTCAGCCACGGGCTCAATTAGCCAAAATGGAAACAATTTTCATTCATTGCAATAACTCACTGTTCTGCTGATCACTTTCAAAATATACACTTTATTATTATATGCTGACCTCGGTGCCGCGAAGTGGCAAGGCTAGAAAGAGGCAGAGGGATCTCTCCAGCCCCCTTGGGCTGTAATTATTAGAAATTAATTGGGTTCAGGACCCTGGGTAGCATGGGTAAATTAATAGCTTGTCTGGTTGTTTAAATCCGAATTCTCAGCCCGCGGGAGCGCCGGGGAGGGAGCCTCTCCCTCCCCAAACCCGCCCCGGGGAGAGCGCGGCGCGGGCGGGGGCAGCGCGGAGCCGCCGCCTGATTTGCCTCCTCCTTTGCACCCACGCGTTGTTTTCGGGGAGCTCTTTAGGGGTTAAAAATCAAAAAATAAAGATCCTGTATACTTGGAGCTGTCGTGCGGGAGTAAAAGTGAAAAGGGAGCCTTAGGCAAAAGGAAATTACTGCAAGCCCGCGTGACCTTTCCGAGAGGTAATCAATCAAGTGATCAACAGGGATATTTATCATTGCTGGATGGGGCTACTTTACAAATGCACAGAAAGGGGCGGGGGGGGGGAGGGAATACACACACACACACACACACACAAAAGTTTGGATAAACCCGATAAGTCTGAAGACAAATACGGGAACTTAAATCACTGGGAAGATTGCACATTTTCTTTTTTTTCTTCCCCGCCTCCCCCCCCCGAGCTCTCAGAAGGAAAGGAAAGGAGGAAAAAAACCGCTCCGAAGTTTCCCAGTAGAAAATGCCTCCTGTACGAGGTGGTCACATGCAAGCTGTCCACTTTGCTTTGCAGTCCTGGGAAAGGCTGGGAACGACAGATGCGATTTAAAAAAAAAAAAAAACTTAAAAAAATAAACCAACCCCCCCCACCAAATACAAGGGAAAATAATAGAGAGAGAGCGAGGCTTTGATAAGGGGGCTCGGTGTTTGTTTTTCTGTAATGTGTTTTTATTTGCAGGCTCGAAACTGGGAGGCTGCGGAGCCGGGTCCCGCCTGCCTCTGGTCCCCGAAACGGTTAACTCCGAAAACAAAACAAAACAAAAAAAAACCCCACCCCGTGCCCCCTGCTATATGAAATCAGCGATCTGGTTCAATTAAACGTGCTCTCCGTAGCATAAAGCATCCCCCACAATACAGGCAATGAAAACCAACAATAAAAGCCCATGCATTTTCTGCGCAGTTTCCTTCTCCCTTGTAAAACGTGCCGTCGTGTAAGCACCAGGCATTTAATTTTGCTCCCTGTAACTTACCGGATTCCTTAACAAACCTACTATGACCACTCTTTTTTTTTTACTTTTTTTTTTTTTTTTACTTTTTTTTTTAAAATTTTTTTTGCAGCTTTCGCACACACAACGCCCCCCGCTTTTTGCGCCCAGCGCATTTAAACGATTTTGGGAACGGGGATGGGGGGAAGCCGGCTCCCCCGTCGCCTCCCGGTAACGCCGCTCCGCCCGTCTTTGTGGAGAAATCCGCGGATACCGACTGCGCGCCCGCGGAGCCCGGCGCTGCGCTGCTGGCAGCGCGCAGGAAGGGCCGCGGCCCCGGCTGCGGCGCCCCCCCGGGTCGGGCCCCGCGGCGGGGAACGGCGGGAGCGGGGGGGGGAGCGAGCGCCGGGCGCCCACGCTGGCAACCGGAGGGGAGGGAGCCGGCCGACAGCGGGGTTAGCGCGCCCGGCCTTCCCTGTCCGGTTCCCCAGAAAGCGGGGGCCTGGCCGGAATTCCCAACCGCCCTGTCCCCGGTAAAGGCGACACTGGAAGCACGGGGGCTGCCGACGACGAAACGCGCCCATAGGTTGAGAGGCAAGTACAGAATGCCAGGAGGCCGTGCTGCAAAGCCTTTGACACGGTCCCCCACAACATCCTTCTCTCTAAATTGGAGAGCTATGGATTTGATGGGTGGACTGTTGGGTGGATAAGGAACTGGCTGGATGGCCGCATCCAGAGGGTAGTGGTCAATGGCTCGATGTCGGATGGAGACCGGTGACGAGTGGTGTCCCTCAGGGGTCCGTACTGGGACCAGTGCTGTTCAATATATTCATCAATGACTTAGACAGCGAGATCGAGTGCACCCTCAGCAAGTTTGCGGACGACACCAAACTGAGTGGTGCGGTTGACACACCAGAAGGACGGGATGTCATCCAGAGAGACCTGGACAGGCTGGAGAGGTGGGCCTGTGTGAACCTCATGAGGTTCAACAAGGCCAAGTGCAAGGTCCTGCACCTGGGTCGGGGTAACCCCCAGTATCAATACAGGCTGGGGGAAGAAAGGATCGAGAGCAGCCCTGCCGAGAGGGACTTGGGGGTGCTGGTGGATGAAAAGCTGGACATGAGCTGGCAATGTGCGCTGGCGGCCCAGAAGGCCAACCGTACCCTGGGCTGCATCAGGAGAAGCGTGGCCAGCAGGTCAAGGGAGGTGATTCTGCCCCTCTACTCTGCTCTGGTGAGACCTCCCCTGGAGCCCTGCATCCAGCTCTGGAGCCCTCAGCACAGGAAGGACATGGACCTGTTGGAGCGGGTCCAGAGGAGGGCACAAAATGATCCAAGGGCTGGAGCCCCTCTCTATGAGGCCAGGCTGAGGGAGTTGGGCTTGTTCAGCCTGGAGCAGAGAAGGCTGCGGGGAGACCTGATTACGGCCTTTCAGTATCTAAAGGGGGCCTATAGGAAAGATGGGGATAATCTTTTTAGTAGGGCCAGCTGTGACAGGACAAGGGGGGATGGTTTTAAATTAAACCAGGGTAGGTTTAGACTGGATATAAGGAGGAAATTCTTTACAATGAGGGTGGTGAAACACTGGAACAGGTTGCCCAGAGAGGTGGTGGAGGCCCCATCCCTGGGACCATTCCAGGCCAGGTTGGATGGGGCTCTGAGCAACCTGATCTAGTTAGTGGTGTCCCTGCTCACTGCAGGGGGGTTGGACTAGATGACCTCTAGGGGTCCCTTCCAACCCAAAACATTCTATGATTCTATGATTCCTCTAGAAACAGTTCCCCGTGGACAGCGGTACGGGATGCCAGCTACAAAGCAGATCTCGTTCCTGCCCGTAAGTAGGGCTTAGGGCCAGGGTTTAGTGGTGGGACGGCAGGGTTTGGGGAACGGTTGGGCTTGGTGAGCTTAAAGGGCTTTTCCAACCTCAACGATTCTGTGATTCTATAGGGGCTTGGATTTCCACAGCATTGAGACCAAAAGAAAACCAGAGAAAAACCAACAGGCCAGTGGATAGATTGAAAGACCAGGGCGGAGCTCAGTGTGATAAACGGGGACACCAGAGGACTGAATTTTGTATTTCGTGGCAGATTTCCTGGGTTACTTTGCATCGGCCCCATAGTCTCAGCATTCCTCCATCCCTCACCTGAAACGGAGGGAAGTTTCGCCAAACCAAGGAGCTGGAGGTCTGTGATTTAAGGTGCCACAGCGGGGTCAGCTTGCCTCTGCCCCCGGTCCTGCGAGAAGGTGGCAATGCAGGACCAGCCCCGAACACGCGACAGGACTCACATGTTAACTAACTGCAACAAAAAAACCTCATTTACCAATTTACCAAAGAGAGACACAATCAATATCCTCAGCTCAGGCTCCTTTCCAAGACGTTCTGGCCAAAAAAAGTCATATCCTCACATCCTCTAGAGGTTACCCCCGGTACATCTCACTCTTAAAGGAGCATCAGTGGAGACGTAATTGGAAAAATCAAAGAGGAGGAGGGGGAAAGCAATCACAGGCCACTAGAGAAAAACAAACATGTTCTGAATGTAGACAAAACATTGAACAGAGGGGAATTAATAGGACTACAAATCAAAAGGGAAAAATGTCAGCAGAGATCAGCAGAAAGTGAACATCCTATTAAAAGCGAAAATAGAAATAATCAAAATCACGGAGAAACACAGAAGGGGGGAGGAATTTGGAAAGCAACCTGAAATAAAAATAAAGGAATGAAGTAAATTTTACTCGGTGCTCAGCAATAGTTAAAGCTGATGTTTGAAGGTTTAAAACCACTGAAGCCCCACGCGCAGGTGGGCCAGCAGGCGAGAGAAAGCCTCAGCTGATCAGACACGAGAGTTTGGTGATTTGTATCAACTGGGCCAGGCTGGCTCCCACTATGAGAAGTGAACTGGGCGAGGCTAGAAAGCCTCTGCAGAAGATGGAAGGGGGTTTTCTGGTATCTCACATGACCTTCCCCTTCCTCCCAGTGGCTTCCCAGAAGGAGGGAGCTGGGGAGTGGTGAGATCCGGGCTTTGGGGAGCTCTCATCCCCTTTGGGCACCACACCGAAGCCGGTGCAACAAGCGCTGCTCAGCTCTAACAGGTCAGCACAGCTCTCCTGGGAAGCACCTTTTCTTTTGCTGAAGCCACGTTCTGAAACGGGCCTGTCCAACGCCGTGAAGGCCAGGGAAGCTTTGGGTACTGAGCTGTTTGAAGAGGATAACAGGACAAAAAATTAGGGGGGAAAAAAAATGTAATGGGGTGATGGCAGAAAGGCTTCCAGCTAGTAGCGCTGAAATAAATGACATTTTGAGGTAAGAAATGAAATCATCTCTTTGTGTCATGAGAGCGGGGTCGTGACCAAGGGCTGTCACCACGAACGTGGAGTTTCCCTTTGTTGGTGCTTCATCTGCTTGCCTGCGCAGTGTTACTACCAGGCAGACCGCGGGCTTCTTTTTGCTTGTTTTTAAAGGAACCACAAAGGCAGGTTAACGCATCAGCCTTTATAAAATCCACAAACCCATTTTTCCCTTTAAAGCATAAGGAACACATCCATATTTCACTCCCATTTCTCTCCAGTACAAAAGCACGGGGTCGGAATTAATGAGTAAAGTAGTTGTGTGACGTTTTATATTGTATTGGCATTTATATAGTGCTTTTCACAGGCTTCATGTCAAAACCCTTTACAGGGCAATAAATCATACACCTTTCCTGATGAAATTGTATGTAGGCAATTGGGCACCTATCCTGCCCTCAGCAATGTCCCACATGCAAGACACGGGAGGTGTGATGAAACCTGCAGAAGTGGGTCTGAAAAAAAAAATGGATGTAGGTCAAACTTTCCCCACCCCCCATATCCTGCAACATGTTAAAAGTCTTCAGAGCCCACTTGAACAGCCACAGGAAAGACCTAACCTTACCATGACAAAGCCTCTGTTACAGTCCCAATTACTCAGCATGCAAATTGAACTGTGGGTCTTACGATTAACCCCCCTCCCTTTTTCTTTTTTTGCTTCTGAATGTAAACAAGGTGCCCATTTACATGGAAAATAAGGATTTTTCAATTGAGTTCATTTCTAAAAAGAACATTCATTCACAAGACTGAACCCTAGTACCAAATTTTGGATCCTAGGCTTTCTGTTAGCATTCAGAAATACCTCTAACACAAAATTTGCAATGTGACAGTGACAACGTGTCTCTGCCCTGCCGGCATTTGCTTTCTTATTTGCAGTTTTTCAGGTAACAAAGAATAATGAAGTTCTGAGAACCATACACCCGACTGAGACTGACTCATTTATCTGTTTATTTGCATTCCTGCCATGTTTCCAAAGCCACTTTTGGGTAAGAAAAAATGGAAAGTAATTTAAAATCTTTTTGGGGAGAGGTCATAGAATCATGGAATGGTTTGGGTCAGAAGGCACCTTAAAGACCATCTCGTTCCACTCTCCCCACCACGGGCAGGGACACCTTCCACTAGACCAGGTTGCTCAAAGCCCCATCCAACCTGACCGTGGGGTTGGTAAGCAGGAGCCAGAGCTCTGCTCCGTTGTCCATCAGTGCTTTGCCTGGTGACGAGCTTTTTGGGTTCCGTGGGTGTCAAAGGAAGCTTTGCAGAGTGTCCCTCCTGGCAGACCGTACCCCCTACCCACTTAAATGCAATCGCCCCAAGATTGCACAAAGGCAAGGGCTGAGAAGCAAATGGAAAAATCTCTGCAGTAGCTCAACACCATTTTAAAACCACTTTTCCACCTCCCCTATCTGTAACACGTGAAAACTGATAACATTCTGCACGTACCGGCTGATAGTTCAAAGGAATTAGAAACCAACTTAGTTATGATTTATTAGCCGGAAGAGCTGTTAGAATAATTTCTCAGTGTGAAAGACTACAAAAAAATACCGTTCTCCACAAAACAGACATTTAGATTACTTAATCTAAAAATCAAAGTAATTCCAAAGTAAACCAAAAGTAAACAGGTAAAAACACATCGCCCAGTTCCATTAACAGCCACGGGCTATGTTGGAAGTGGAGGGCTCTTGCATCTTTTCAGAGACGATTAACGTCTTGCAAGATCCGAGCGTTAGCCGTGCAGACGCACTGCCGTGCACCGAACTCACACTGCCTCCACTTTCTTCTGAGTATGACATCGCAAGCTCTTAACTCGCAAGGGCTCGAATCCACACGCTGCTCTTGTGCTCTGATGGCATAATTTTATCTCCTGGTCCCACCTCAGTCTACAACTTATTTAGGAGTTTAAAGGCTGAGCTGTAAATAATACGCATGAGTAGACGTCACTGAGATGGATGACAATGATAATTAAAACAGTCTTTTCAGTGGGAGACACTATCAGCATCAATAGTTAAAGCAGAATTTTAAGAGTAACCAACACATTAGAGCCTGTAAATTCTATTCTTTCTGGCAGTAATACATTCGAAGATTAAATTAGACTAAATGTTTGTTACAACAAACAGATTTATGTTAGCATTCAGGATTATGCTCCCAGTCAATGTTTATTATGCTTTTGGTCATATTTACTCTAAAGGTCTCATTTTCCTACTTCCATAATTTTTTTATCAGTTTTGTTTAAACTGGAAGCCTTTTACTTTTCACTTTAAAAATTACTGTTTCTTCTTAAAACTTCTGGTAGGTTACGGTATCTGGAATGAGTACTGAGAAAAAGGAAACAAGCTAAAATAAATTACTATCTAATCTAACCCATCTGACTATTTTCAAGGTACCTATTATTGTGGTATCAAAGCACTGGATCTCCGATAACATGTGATCTTTGATCTTAAACTGGACCTCCGGTAACATTTTTTAATTAAATATCTTATTTGATGCCTGCTGTAGCTAACATGCAAACCGCATCACATAAAGAACGGAAGTTATGGGTGCAGGGAACAGAAAACGGTGGCTAGCTATAGCATATTTATTGTACCAAACCAAAGAACCCCATCTTCCAGTCCCTGCTGAATGAAAATGGTCAGGTTCAAAGACTGAGTAAAAACTGCCTAGAAATGAAAAAAGACTTTCAATCTATTAAAATTAAAAGTGAAATAGAACAGTTTGTCAGAAGCAAATTTGAGGTACTCGCAAAAATAATTCAGAAAAACCATGATTTTTTGGCTCTCTTTGCGCTCCAGTACCCAGCAAATATTCAGTTCTGTTGCAATCTTTCACCAGGAGTTTTGTTTAAGACTTCCACACTGGCCGAGATAAACCACATTTGTTCTCTTGGAAAGGCGCTTTCAAAATACGTTTTGCGTAGGGCTCATTAGTATTAAAGCGTGAATATGCTGACAAACTTTATACAGCTATCATCATAGCTGATTTGATAGCTATTTCTAAGAGACGATAAGAAGGAAGATATCCTTAGAGCACTGCTATTTCAATTTGTTGAGGCTTATATGAAAGCGCATATCGACCAACACATTATATCAATACAGGGCATACACAGACACCACTCGCAGCTGACAGCAGTCGAGCGTGTTCAATCCCTTCCACATCAGATAGGAATTGCTCCCTTGTACGTTGTACGCTGCTACTTCTGCTTCGGATGCAAGTACGGATATCATTGCTCAGACCTTTCGGCTAGATATGGAATCCCAGAAGATTCCAATCACACTTAAACCCAACATATATTAAAGCCCCACTGTTGTAGCTGAGAGTCATCAAGCACAGTATCCTGATACTTTGACTACCAAGTAAGCTTTTTCAAAATGTCTTTGGACAATTTTCTAAAATATTCCCCCTTGTTTTTCTGTATTGTTTCTCTCATTCTGCACTCATCACCATAGCACAAGCACGCTCTAATAACACACTGAACAGCTGTTCAACCATTTTTTTTTCCCCTAGCGTCTTCCCAGAGGGGGATGCGCATACCATGTAGTGATTTGTAAGATTTACATTTTTCACTTTGATACAACCCCATGTAAAGATATCACTGCGAGTTCTCTGACAGCTTTGCAGCCTAGAGGAGAAACCTCTTGGTATCTGCTGCATGGAAGAAGGTAGAGCATAAACAGTAGTCATCTCACACTTCCCTGAGGTCAAAATTCAGCCCTTTCCTTTCAGTTGTCACACAGATAATGACAAAAAAAAATTATAGCCACAACTACGGCAAAGCAGTAAATACTGTCATGTTCCAGAAAGAACAACAGATGAAATTTCCATTTGTTTATTTTACAATTCAGTTGGCATGTCTAACTGCAGCAACGAAAAAAGCCCATGAAGGTGAAGAGACAAGACAATTTGTGGCTTCCCTTAGACGGCGCAGCTGGGGTGGTGTTCATGAACCTATCAGGTACAGCAGCGCCATCAGAGCGTTGCCTGCCAGTCCCTAGAGATGCCGCAGCCCAGCACCAGCTCCGAACCCCAGGAGACCCTCCCTGATAACCCAGAGATGCTCTATCCGCACCCCACATTCAAGCAAGCAATCTGCCTAAGGAATGAGTGACAAAACCCTGTAGAAGAGGCAGGAGAGCAAAGATCTCATTTTTCTCCTTCCTCACATTTCCTAAGGTAACTGTGGTTTAGCCTTTTGGTTTTCATTTTTCAGGAAAGTCCTTAAGCCTAGTTCACAGCAGTCTTTATGGCTGAAAGCACATTCATCAAGAGCAAAATCTCAGATGCAAACAAAGTTCATGACAGAGTGCTGAGGTGCAAAGTTGAAAGAGAAGAAAAATAATTTATCCCATCCCAGAAACCATTTCAAAATTTCAGAAGCATTCCCAACTGCAACAAGACGAACTTAGAAGTGGGATTTGTTTCTTGTTTGGCATTTTGGGGGGGGTTGTTTTTACAAAAGCACAGGAAAAGAGCACTCTAACAACATCATAACCCAGAACTAGGGCTCGCCTGGAATGTGAAGACTTTGAGGGTTAAGTCCTTCTTCTCAGACAGGCAGATCAGGGTTAGAGCACACTCCCTCTAGTTTCTAGCCTGAAAACAAACTTTTTATTACAGAAGTTTCAGCGAAAAACTGGCATGTTCCCACAAAATGTTTCAGTGGTGAGAAATAAAGACTTCCCGAGAGTAAAGCACTACCAAAATATTCCCCATCATTTCTAGCCAGTGAGCAAGCAAATGTGTCATTTTGCCACCAGCAGAGAAGGATTCCTCTGTCCCAGCAGTGCTGTGAGGACATCTTTCCGCTCATCCCTAGCAATTTGCTTGGGTATCCACACTGCTAGGTACCTAAAATGATGTAGGGTCATTTTCAAATGCATTTAAGCAGTTTGCATTGTAAATGCTTGCATGAAAACAATGAGCATGGCTTACAGAACGTAAAGAGAAAGCTACTGTAACCTCTCTTCTATCCTTTTACAGCAATCTCTATTCCCTGCATAAACACATACACATACGTTCATGGTGTGTGAAGAGATTTTGGAAATAAATCTTTCACAAATATTTACATGCTTTTAAAAGAGAGGTGGGATCCAGCTTTCACTGTGGCACTTAGCACGTGCCTCTTGTTCACATGTTGGGAAATGCCAGAGAAGAGAAGCTCTTATGTTGCCTGAAATTGAGCGCAAGTTGATAGCTCCTGGATTTGTCAAAACTCAAAGTCTTTCTGGAGGAGAAGTCCTGAAGAGGAGCTGGCTAACGTAGTGAAACTACAGCCATGAATCCGAAGGCTTGGTGGATACGAAAGCAAAGGACAATGGGGGTCCCCCTGTCAGCTGAGCTTGTTTGAAACCAAGCGCTGGTGGATATTTTGGAGAGGACATAGCAAACTTAGAGTAGTTGCTGTTTCAGAAGTCAGGGGTGCTGAGTCAGCACTTCTGGAGACCACTTGTGCCTTTATCATTTGTGAATAATGGATGCAGTTAAGCATTGCATATTAAAATGACCACTTTGCAGTCAGAATGCGTTAGTCAATCTGCGCTAACTCCATCTTTTTCCAGATTCCTTTCCCATCCCCAAACAAGCAACACAACACCTGCGATTATCGCCGACAAAACAAGTACTGCCGGAGAGAAAAAGCATCTCTACGTTACAGGCAAAAGAACACCTCCCTTGGCTGCTCTCAAATAAAATCTGGCTGAGCAAAAGAAATCCTGCTTTCTCGCTGAAGACGACCTTGTATGCTCAAAACAAACTTGAAAGAACTCAAATACTTCATATAATTTTTAATTAATTCTATCTAGACACACAGCAGTCTGAGAAGCTGTAGTGTTATATATATAACCTCCTTATGTTTCACTATTTACATTGTGTTATTCTCTGGCTATTTCCCAACCTTATTCATTCACCCTAGAGATCAATTTATGCACCAAAATAAAGTATGATCTTATCTTTGCACTGCACAGAAAACTGAAACAAAATTTCTCACGGGAGGCAGGGGTTAAGACACTGGACTGGGTGTCAGAGAAGTGGTGTTCTATTCTTGGCTCTACCACTCACTTGCTGTGGGAGCTTGTAGAGCAAGATATAGAGCAGGAATGGAGACTCCAGCCAATAAATTCCTCCTCTGTAACTTTTCCTCTTTCATTATGCATGAGAGTGAGTTTTTCCAGCGTTCAAGCATACATCTGAAAGCTCGGGAAACGCGACTCAACCAAAATACAGAACCAGCAGAGAAAGAAAATAAGTGGAAAACATCGGTTACAAAGTTTCCTTGGGCGCCTCTGAAATACTGAAACAGAATCTCTACTCACACGGCGAAGGTAAAGGACCAAATTCAGCCCCAGTTGCAGCAGGCATACCCCCCAAACCACCGTGCCGGACCTGCACGAGGGCTGACTTTGGCCTGCTACACTACTACTTTTCTGCTTTGGGCAAGTTTTCTGAGACAGCAAACGATAAAGACTTGGGGTGGGGAGAGGTTTTGTTTTGTTTTTAAAAAAGTAGGGACTTACGCTTTGGTTTTTAAATAAACAATCTGACTTTTTAAAAGTAAAAATAGAATTGATTAGGGCAACTTTGATTGAAAATACTATAAATAATATATATATATATATAAATATACTATAAAAAACTATCCAGATCTGGAGTAGCTAACAAACTGCCTAAATTAAGAATGACAATCTCTCAGTTAACTCCTACTGGCAGCAGTATATCCATGCCCTTCAACAGGAACAGACCAGGCAGTACTTCTTGCTTTAGGTAATAGCTGTGGTCTAATGCACAAAGTCACACTTTTCTTATCAGTTTGGCAGAACTGAAGCAAAAGTAAGCATGTAGGTCCTGATTTTGGCATGGCTGGGGCTAGGCTCTGGTACCACTATGCCAGCTAACGATTGAAGAGCTAGATTTTTGCAAGTACAGTGTCGTGTGTGTCAATTACATTGTCACAAAACTGATTTATCCCAGCCTTATCTATTTTTAACCATTTTACCACCTACTCAGAGAATCTGCACCACATTCTGCTTTGAGCCATGTTCTAGATGTCCGGTGCAGACTCATTTGCTGACAGTTCTAGAGCCAGGTCTTGGACGCTTTATGCTCATGGAAACAGAACACTAATCTGGTTGTATTGTTCAACATTAACTTTTTTTCCTAAATTTTGTATACGGTATATGGGAATAGCATACACCTTGCTTTAAAATTTTAAGTCGTATGAAATCAAAGGCTGACCAACAACCTCACAGAAGCAGCTGCTATACAGTGTCAGTTCCCAAACACAGGTAACCCTGGTTCTACTCTATAACAAAATGCACTATCTTGGCCAAGACGTGAAAAAAAAAAAAAAAAAAAAAAAAATTCTTACCCTGACAATCCCTCAAAAAGCCAAGTTTTCAGAAACTTTTGGCCTGAAAGTCAGGCCCTCTAGGGCTCCTTTAAAGTGACCAAATATAGGATATGTCTAGTAAGTCACTTATGACTTGATATGTTAGCAGTGAACATTGGTCTCCTTACATACAAAGTGCTTGTTCCTTCCTCCTTTTTTCATGTCAAATCTCTAATATTTTTTATTTTTCAGGGCCCATAACAAACTGTCCCAGCCAGTTGCTCAGGAAGGAGAACTAGATTCTTGATATGTAAGAACAATCCTTCCAATTTCATTCTTTCTAAAATTTTCTCTATTTGAATTGCTGAAATATTAGGTAACTGCAGTCATTAATCTTTAATCTAAGTGCAACGCACACTTGATATATAACAATTATTTCTTATTAAAAGATAATTATAAAAAATTCAAGGCAGTCTTGGAGAACGTGCAACTGAAACTGTTAATATACCTGAGGGATTATTTCCATGCTTATGTATATTAGGCATTATATAAAACATAGGATTTCTAGGGACATTATCAACAAAGGAGAACTTTTTTTTTAAACCTGCTTTTTACTGATTGCATTATCGAATTCAATTTTATTAGCTTGAATCTTCTGGGAAGGATACAATTTTAATAAGGCATAAAAGGTTTGCCTAGTAGTTGGCTGTTGGCTTTTACTTGATAGTTAATATAATCTGTAATTACTATAGCAGCTCCTATGTTGGCTAGTGTGGTAAGGTCACTGGAAAGCTCTACTCTGTTGTACGTGGTGTACAAGAACATCCTTCTGGTGATTGATGGCTACACCCTATGGAAATGTTTTAATTTTGTCCTTGAAGCATGCCTTTAAGGTACACTGTCAATACATATTCTTCCTTGTCAAGCACCACACGGTGCTTGGGAATCTGTAGACAGCCCAAGATCTGTCTTTCTACCAATGAGCATTCAATAGCGTCTCCTTTGGATTTTAAATTTGGTTCCCAAGCCTTCAACCAATAAACTTACCTACCTCTTACTCAGTAGAAAGCGCTTGTTTAAAAGGCACATTTTACCTTGCACAAGCATTAAGATGGAAAACACCTGAAGCCCTCACTATACTTTAAAAAAAAAAAAAAGGCTTGCAGGACTTGGCTTCAAGAAGGCAGACTTTCACCTTTATAAGTATTGTTCCTTCTTGCAATAACTTTTCTTTAAACTGTATTCCTGAACTATCTGAAACACTTGGCCAGAACTTACAGTTGAGAAACACACTTAAAACATTATTTGAACTGGCTTACATTACAAGACTAGACTGTATTTGAAAGAAGTTTAACATTATTGTGCTGTTGCCAAGCCCTGTGACACAGCAGGCTTGCAAACCAGCAAGTCACCTGCAGCTTCACATGTCACCTGCAGCTTCACATGTCACCTGCTTCAGCAGTACTACCAAGATAAACCTGAAAATAGAAAAGAAGTGCTGAAAATGTTCCAGAACTGCAGTATCCCCCGGGCTTATTAAACTTGGACTTTATACTCACAAGTTTTCCATGAAATAGATTGACAACTAAAACAATAGTCAATATCAATCGCAGAATCGGCAATTTAACTATTAGTCTACATCTGTTTATGATCCTCACTGGATGTAAACCAGCTTTTTGTCCTGGTGATACAAGTTTGCTACATTAAAAATAGCCTTCCGGGGGGGAAAAAAAAAAAAAAAAAAAACCAACATGGAATGTCCTCTGATTGGAGAATGAAAAATCAACTTGGCAGAAAAACAGATTATTTTAAAAAGCGGATTAACGAGTAACTTTTTTCAGTCCTTCATAACAAGTTCTGTACTAGAGAACATTACCTTTACATTCTATAAGTTTACTTCAGACAAATTGCTCACTGAAAGGGTCACATGTTTTTGCAAGGAAAAATCAGGAGCAAGACTCCACTTGTCATTGACCAGTATTTGCCATCGGTTTTCATAGTTTTGAATTCATGGCTGCTGCTCCCTCTGAAAGCAGTTAGGACACCGATTTATAAGCTTTAGGAATAGAAATTTGTAAAATACTTCACCAGTAATATTTTGACATTAAAAACACAAATAAAGAATCATTAGCTTCACCTCCAATAAAAGAAAAAAAGGCTCCCTGAGAAGGGTTTTAAAGATTTTTTTTTTTCTTCAGTATAGAACTTCATGTCTTAGCTTGTTGGATACCCATTTTCTCAGTGAAAATCATTCCATTCCTGTTCACTAAATGACCTGCCGTTCTGTGGAGATGGGTGTCCTCACCTCCAGTTCTAGCCAAGAGTGACTATGGTTTTTCTGTATCTCCCAGCTCACACTGACCATGCTGTAGATTCTTCTTGGGACCAGATGCATTTAAACTGTAGGCAAGAGTCAAAAGGATTTTTTATAATATGATCTTAGCTCTTATTGCAAGTTTAAACCTGCTGCAAGACCAACACAGATGGAAACTAAACATACTTTCGTTCGTGTCTAATGAAGGAATAGGGAGTTTTTAAACATTGCTCTCTGTAACTGCTAAATGACTGGCACGTACAGACCAATAAAACTCTGCCTTTAAACAAGTCTTGTGATGGTCTCCACTGAAAATTAATTCGGTTGTACTCATCAGCTGTGTTGCACCATTCTTGTCATCAGAAAAAAAACCCGAACACACACAAGAAACTGAGTAACAAAACACCTAATATTTCTATATCCTGCATGGCCAGGTCTGCGGGTTTACTTCTTTCTATAAATAAAAACCATCTAAAATCAGCATTAATACAGAAGAAAACCGCTACTCAAAACATCAGTGAGAACCCCCATTACCTGTAAGGCCACTACTGTAATCCCCGATAATTTCTTGGGAGAGAAATCAAAGGACTACAGCATGCAATTTCAATAAAAAAATATCCAGCCAGCATAAATAGAGAAAACATGAAAACGGTGATTTTCTGGCACTCTGTTTGAAAGGAAGAGTTAAATTAATACATGAAAAGATCCTATCAGCTCTGACTTGTCTGAGTTATTAATTGAACACCTTCTTGGAAACATGCAGATAAAGAGGTGTACCTTAGAGAATACGAGATAAGACTGAAAGGCAAGGGAGAGAAATTAGCAGTTTTGCCAGTTCACCCCCTTAATTGTCAAGCTAAGGTTGTTCAAAGCTGCCTGGAAGAGCGCAATATGAAATGGTAACTAAAGTAGAGGCTGATGATGCAGAAGATAAAAACTTCAGGATTATACTTAAACATACTTATCTTTAGACACAGAAGAGGCTGTAAAGCCAGCTGAACGATATAAAGCTGTTCTAAACCAAGACAAATGTATACTCCATGTGTTATAAGCAGTTCAAGCTGCTTCCTGTGATGAAAAACATGGACTGTACGGTAGACATACTACAGCTAAGTACAATAGATCCCATGATACGGTTGTTTAAAGGAATATTAGAGTGATGAAAGAAGTGATGGAATTCTGCTCTTTAGGAGGCTCAGAGGCTGAACCAGAGAGAAAAGGTTTAAGCATACAGACTTGGTAAATTTTCCGGATCTTGAAAGTTTGCAACCTAGAAGACAGTTTTATGCATGAAGAGCCTGGCCTCTCAGGAAACAATACAGCTCTATGGCTCTGTTGCCCAGGGCAAGAGGAGAGGAGGGTAGCGCTGCTTAGCACTGCTCATCCATAGTCTCAAAAGGGGGTCACCATTTTATCGTTATCACCATTTTATAGATGAAAAATCTAAGCAGCTCAGAAGGGCACATCTGAAGCCAGTAGCAGCCTTGGGACCAAGCCCCCTTCGTCACTTCATTTCAGTCTGTTTCTATCCTTTCTGCTTTATTTTGTCCCCCACAGAGCACAGTGAAGGGTCCAACTGTACAATTCAGATAATACCAATGCAGTAATAAGAAACAACTCTGTTAAAAAACTAATTGCAGCACTAAAATGTTTTCTATTAAATCATCATAGCTGCCAATATTCCATCATTAATGTACAGAAGTCTGATTATCTTTTCAATAAAACCAGAGGAATGCTAGCCTTTAAACTCGTTATCATTGCAAAACAGAACGCGATGATAATGCACGAGAACTTCGGTTTGCAGCTGTAAAATTCCCAAAAGTCTTGTGACTCAGTTATAACTTTGTTATAGATGATTACCTTCCTCACTCACATAACTCCCACGTTCACTTTTCAGAAACAAAGTATGTATTCCACAAAAGCAAACAGTAAATTTACTTAAATAAATAAGAAATGTGGAAAGCAATTTATCCTACGCCATCTCGCTGTGTACTAGAAAGGCTAACATTTGCCCACCTAGTTTCAAATTACACAATGCGTTTTTAGGGGCAAAAGTAAAAATCGAAGATCTGCCAATGCCGATCTCTGACACTATTTTCAACGGGGTCAAGGTGTCAGACTAATTTGTCAAGGTGAATCCTAAAGTTTATAGACAGGAAATAAAATTCTTTAATTCGTGTAAAGATATGTTTTTAACTAGTTTCTCAACCAAACATAAACTGAAAATTACTACTGTTTTGAGCAAACTTGAAAGGAATAAAAATCTAGTGTTAACCAACATTTCTTAATCGCTTGAATTTATCTGGAATGTACATTGAAAAATGCATTTTTAAATACCTTTTTACATATGCATGACAATTCATTACCATACCTTCCTGTGAAGCTTACAGAGCACCTTTCAAAATTTTTACTTTGAACTGGATTCAATCTAAGAAGTATTTAAGTCGCAAAGGTTTCTATTTAACGGCAGCTTACCTGTACTTGCAAAAAGAAAACGTTTTTACAAATAGTCTTATTTAAATTCCTACCCAGGAATGATCCTACTTACATGTTAAAGTCTGCAACGCCCTGAGTTCTGCTCTTCTGTTTTACAAATGAATGGCTATTGCCATCTACCGTTGGGAAAAAAATATGACCAGCAGCAAGAGCACATCCAACAGACCTTCACAGCACAGACAAGTTGTAGAAAACAAAGACTTCACCAACCACAGGGGAGCAGCTTACCCTACTGAAATCTTTGAGATACAGTATTCAACTGACCAAGGAGAGGTAGAAAAGAATTCTCTTCTACTCCTAAACCATTATCAGGTTTTGGTCTGATATAACTGGGAACTATACAGGAGTCCAAACACTGACAACTGTTCTTTTTGAACGGATTTGAGGATTTGTAAGGCTCCCCCAATGACTGTGGCTAGAGTTGCATACACACAAATAAGAAGATTAACTAATAAAGCTTAATTTTAAGATACTATTAGGCCCGAGTTACGATTATGGCTCCACGAGCTGAAAACTGTAAGTGCAGAAGGTAAAAGCCATCCCCCAGCTCTCTATGCAAAGGCTGTGTGATACACAACTCTTGCCTGAAGACAGACCTGATCTGACCCATCAAGCGGGTCAAAGCCACCAAGCAGAGGACCCAGACCCAGAGCCGTTCTCCCAGGCCCTCATGTCAGAGGTTTAGCATTGCCTGAGGTTGGTTTTTCTAAACTTCTTTTGGATAAAACAGCTTGCCCGCTTGGGTGTTAAGCTAAATACAGAGAACTGGGCAAAGAAAGGCACAGAAAGTTATCATATGCTTTAAACCATCCTTAGTCCATATTTTCAGCATTTACAAAGGTTTGATTGCATGACTTCACTTTACCATTAAATTACTTATTTTAAAATGATTGAGAAGTATGCTTCTTCCTCTGCTGATAGATATCCTTAGATATGACATCCAGCCACATTTTGAAAGCACCCCTTGTTGAGGCAATCTACAAACAGAATTAAGGTAGGGTTCTATTAATGTTTGCCAGACCTGTTGGAGGTTAAACAGCCTTTGAATTAAACCATTCTTTACTCTTTGATAATTATTATTTCTCCTTAAGACACTTTTTGTTGTCTCATAAGCAAGGTCAACCTGAACCGTTTTGTTAGACTCAGTATCGTAGTTCAACCTTAACTCTTACAAAGCCTGCATGCAGTGTCACGTCTGCGAACAACTTTTAGAAACATTTAGCAGAATTTTCAATACGTGAAAAAACTCCAGCTTTTCTGTTGCTCATTTCAAATATGCAGCAAAGTGCACTTTAAATTTACACACACAGTCATACCGACATGTGAATCTATGCTAATTTACTTAAGTTTGCCCATCTTTGCATATAAACCTCTTGAACTGATTTAAACCCTCCTTGTTTTGGTTTGTTGTGCACTGGCACATCACATGCAACCCAAACAATCCTGATGACTGATTTTAAATTAATGCAAGAAAGCTAAAATGTAAACAGCTTAATGAAACCAATGTAAGAAAAAATACTGCTGCTTTCATACACAGCGAGTTCTTCAGAGAGTGGAAAAGCGTTCTTGTTGAGATTGGGAAGGGTAAGGGTGTTGAGGGGTGACCAGAGGCAGAGTCCAAGGTAGAGCCAGGAGTGGAACACAGCTCAAGTCCCCTGCATGCCACACGATGCCATAATAAGTTGCAGCTGAGACTTCATACTTAGAAATGTGCACTTGAAAATGTGGTAATGGGAGAGGTACACTCATACTCCCCCCCTTCAGGGTCCCCAAATCTGTCAGTTCTTGAAACACCCTCAGGAAAGGGCTATTTGCACCAGCATGGTAATATTACACCTCCTGCTGTCCCATCAATCCCACTGGATCTCCTAAGGGATTTCATCCACATTGTGCTGACCTTTTTTTTCTAGGTTCTCTACAGAAAGGGAGCAATTTCCCACAGTCCCAAAGGGACAGAAAACTCCAGGGTGTTTAGAAACAGCCCACTAGAAAGATGACCATGCAAAAGTCAGGCAAGCCCATGCATGTATTAGTAGAGCACAGAGAAGCCACTTTGTACTGCTAGGGTACTTGACAGTGCTTTGGCCAAGGCACTCTCCAGGTACCCAACCTGATATGACAAATGCCATATGACCGGTCTCAAACAGTGAAAACGCCCACCCTAAGCAGATGCAAGCAAGACATCCTGCAGAGTTCATCACCTAAACATCTGTTAGAGAGCCTCCTGACAACTTAGCGCTAATTCCCGAGCTTTGACACTCGGTAACAAGTTACCCAGGACACACAATCCGAACTCCCAAACCATCTGAACAGCAGCCCAGGGTCTGAACCTCAATAACACGCTTTCACAATTTTGTTGAGCACAAGTGCTCCTCTTCTCCCAAACATCATCACGGCTAGCACTGGTGGCAAACTCCTCAGCGCACACAAGCTTCAAACAAACCATTAGATTTAAAAAACAAACAAACAAACAAAAAAATAGGTCTGGGGGTATTAACAAGAGCACTTACACGCTGCAAGGGGAGAAAATCCACTTAACGCCAAGTGGTGCAAGCAGAGTGCTGAGGTGGACCCGCGTCCCCGAGCTGCTGACCCTCGCAGGTCACTGCTACCCCCTGCCAGTTGCATTCTGCTTACAGGAGAGCCGTCAAACACGATTTCTTCGATGCACCGAGGCGGCTGCCACTTGCAAATGGTTTTGAACTCTTCAGGGGAGAACCTGAGGAGAGAGCTTCTGTCTTGATGCCCAAAAAGCCACAGTAGTAGCACCTTTTTTGGACTGTTTCACGCCGGCCGGGGAGGCAGCAGGCAGGCTGTTCAGAAACAGTAGCAAGCCGTAGCAACAACAGCTACATTTGTCATAGCCTCCACAACGATCGCACACCACATCGCACAGAGTTTTCCTTGCTGCCATAAATAAATAGAAACAAAAGTAGACCAAGTTCTCAGTTTCTAAACATTTTTTCTCTGACACGCGGCTCTGCAGAGCATACGCTTTTTCATGCGTACAGAAACTTGGCAGTTCAAGCTTTTCACCTCTTTCACAAGTGACAGCGGGGGGAAAAAAAAAATCGTCGTAAATGCCACAAAACCAGATATATTTATGCCACAAAACCAGATATATTTAGGAAGCAAGCCTTTTCTCAGGGAAACAAGACACTTTTAAGACAAGGAGAGTTTCATCTGAGAAAAAAAAAAAAAAATCTTACTAAGCACATGAAATATCTCGCTTTGCGTGTTTAGTTGCAAGTCAGAAATGAAGTATTTGGTGCTAAGTGAAAGCTGTTGCTCAGAAACAAGATAAAACAATGAAAACACATAAAGGTACTTTCAAGCAAGGAAGAAAGTAGTGGCAGAGCCAGGGCTAGTTTTAGCTAGATTGGGTTTATTAAGCGACATTCAGATTCCGCTACCAGAAAGGACCTGTACATCTTCACGTGTGTGGTGTCGGGCTCCGCCATTTCCCCGTATTCTGACAACAGAAGGTTTCCTTCAACCAAAATTAAAAAAATTAAGTACCCGAGTTCACTCGCACCCTCTGTGCAAATAAAAAAAAAAAAAAAAAGAAAAAGCAAGCCACAAGATGGCACTGGTCAAACACTCAGGAAATTATTGAAGGGTTGGTAAAGCCATGAGCATTGAGTCATGCCCAAGCCCAGTTTCTAGGGCCATGTCTGTTCCCCGCCGAGGCGAGACCTGCGGCCGGGCAGCTTTGCACACTTGGCTTCCTCCGCACATGGCACGCACGTGCACCCACGCTTCTGGTAAATTGTCTGTACGTGGCAACGGAGGCACGGAAAAGGCTTGGGCTATGGTAAGAGCTACCGGCAAGGGCAACCGAACAGCCCGTTTCCGTGATGGTGAGCGGAGCGGGATGGGTTCTCTCTGGAGACGACGCTGTGGCTCGGCACGCATGGCGGGGCCAAAGCCTCCGCGCAGAGGGGAACGGCTGGGGGCCAGCTCCGACATTTTCCCCCTCGCAATCCCTTCCTCCGCACCCCAGTAGAATATTTGTTGCCGGGTCCTCGCACTCGGAGGCTGGCGTGGTTTTTTTTGGCAGATGCAGCTCCGCGCTTCTAAAATCGTTGAGTGAAAGTCAACGTTTCTTAAACTCGATAAGTAAAATTCAACATTCTAAGTTCACCTCAGCGCAGGGCTCTCCCAGATAAGATCGCACCGGCGGCGAGCCCAGCCCTCCCGCCGGGGAGGGAGAGGCCACCAGGCAAATCTCGGCGGGGACTGACACTTCGGGGCCTCCGGTTCGCCCCCGGGGTCCCCTCTCCCCGGCCGGCCCAGCAGAGCAGATCCCGCCGGGCCCCGCGGCCGGGCCCCACCGCGCCGGGGCCGCCCGGACCCCGATCCCCGCCCGAGCCGCCTCAGAGGAGGAGGAAGGTGGGGGAAGGTGGTGGTGCGGGGGGGGGAGGGGGGGGGCGGCCCCACGCTCGCGCGCTGCCCCCCGCCGGCGGGAAGCGCGAGCCCGCGGGGAGCCGCCGCGCGTGTCGGGGCGGCGCCGGCCGCGCGCCCCACGGCTGAGGGAAGCGCGGCGGATGGCCCGGCGGCGCCGCTCCCGTTTTGCTCTGCTGGGGCCCCCCGGCGCGGGGGCGCGCCCCTCCGCTTTTCCCGGCCGCCGCCGAGGCTGACAGAGGCGAGCTCTTCGCGGCGGCAGTGGCGGGAGCCGGCCGACCGCGGCCTCCGGGCAGGGCGGCGGCGGGAGCCTCCGCGGCGGGCCCCCGGCTGCGGGGGGTGGGGGGGAACGGGGGGAACAGGGACCCCAGGGCGGGCCCGGGTGAGGAGACCCCTCGCTGACGTTTTTTCGGACGGCGGACCCCCTTCCCTACCCCCCACCCCCACCCCCCCCCGGGCTACTCCCCTCGTCCGCTGAAAGTCAGCGAGTAAAACAGCGGACGGGCGCGGGGAGCGCGGCCGCAGCCATTAGGGTTAGTCACGCCGGGGCCTCCCCACCCGCCACGCGACCTGGGGGCGCCCCCGCGGAGCCTCTTAAAGCCTCCGCGGCCACGCCCGCCGCGCCCCCATTGGTGGGCGGGGTACCCTCCTCCGCCGCCATTGGCTGCGGCGGGGCAAGGGGGCGGGAGGCAGAGAGTGGCGGGAGTTTGGAACGCCGGGGCCATTCGTCCCCCGGCCGCACCACGTGCCCCGGGCGCGCGGCGGGTCGTGCCCCCCCCCCCCCCCCCCCCCCCCGGGGCTCGGAGGCGGAGTTTGGGCCTGGCGCCCGGGGGCTCAGGGCCGCCACTTGGGGCCTGCGCTTATGGCCCGGGCCCGCGTCCAGGCCCTGCCCGCCCCGGTCGAGGACCCCCTGGGTGAGGAACTGGGCCCAGGAGCCGCCCCCCGCCCCGTTTCCCGGCAGGGGGCCGCGCCAGCCCCCTGCGCTCCGTTGGCCGAGGGCATCAGTCTCTTCCACCATAGCTCCCTGTGCGAGGCCGTACCCGCTCCCCGCAGCGCCCTTGCCACGCCGCGTTCCTCAGGGCGGTTTCCGCGTGTTTGCTTTCCGACCCCGAGGTCTCCACGGAAAAGCAAGGCGTGGCACAGCTGCCACGTTTTGCGGGTAACAGCGGAGTATGAAGCAATGGCGTAGAGCGCTCGGTCTTTCTAACTTTAGTTGTACACGCACAGCACAGCATGGTTCTGGTAAAAAAAACCTCTAAACCCCAGATTTTACGCCTATTCGGAAAGACAGATTTGTGCACCAAGAAGGAAGTAACTCTGCCAGACGTTACGGTTTTTATTGGACTTTCAAAAGGCGCGCCATGGACACAAATTTCCCCCTCGGTGCCACTTTCCAGGTGGCTGTCATCTCAGGTTCTTTTCCATGAAGTGTTAAGTAAAATCTGTTAGAAAATCAAACGTGCTTTAGAAATGTTTTCTGTGCACCGCATTAGGCTCAACCTCCCTGTATGCTGTCATGGTAATCTGGATCGGCTGGAAGGCACTCGGGGAAGCGCGGAGCCTTCTGTCCAAACTGAAAACTTCCTATTAGGAAGAGCGCTGACTTCCACCTCAACGTCACCTGGGACCATGCGGACTGTCTCCTTGCTTAAGCATTCAGCTTAATTCCAGGGAAGAGGCTGAAACCACCAGAAAGGACTGGAGTGGAAGTAAGTCCCTATGCTAGCCCCACGATGATGGAATCATGGTAGTCTTGGAGCAGAGCTTGTCAGTCCCTGGCAACTCTATGCTAACATCAGGAGGGTGAAAGAGGATTTCAGGCCAACACCACTTTTCATTCGGAACCATAATTTCATGGCCACCGGGAAGGTGCTAAGTCTTTTCCACCTCACTAAAATCCTTTGTCGTCTCTTCCTCGTTGTATTGCTGGAACATGTCCAGAGGAGAGCCACAAAACTGTTGAGGGGTCTGGAGCACAAGGCTTACGCGGAGCGGCTGAGGGAACTGGGGTTGTTTAGTCTGGAGAAGAGGATGCTGAGGGAAGACCTTATCACCCTCTACAACTGCCTGAAAGGAGGGGGTAGTGAGGTGGGGGTCGGCCTCTTCTCCCTGTTAATGGGCGATAGGACGAGGGGGAATGGTTTGAAGTTGTGCCAGGGCAGGTTTAGGCTAGACATTAGGAAAAACTTCACCGAGAGGGTTGTCAGGCTCTGGAAGGGGCTGCCCAGGGAGGTGGTCAGGTCCCCATCCCTGGAGGTATTTTAAAAAAAGGATAGATGAGGTGCTGAGGGACATGGTTTAGTGGTGGGATGGCAGGGTTAGGTTAAAGGTTGGACTCGATGATCTTAAAGGTCTTTTCCAACCAAACTGATTCTATGATTCTGTGAGGCTCAGGCACACAGAACGTAATTTTTTCTTTTGTGCCTTGTACGAGCAGCTCCTCAGCTGGGGTGACTGGTGAAGTGCCGCTTGCTTTCAGGATCCGTTAGGTGCTTTTCAGAAGCATTAGGTGCTCCTTAACATCGTAGCTGTCCAGGTCAAGCTGGAGAATACCACAGGGCAAGCTGTAGCCTTCAAAAATCGGTACGGTGTGGGTGCCACCATAACTGGAGACCATCACACAGCCCGTGCTGAGACCTGAAGCACAGACTGTGAGCGTGGCCAGGGTGGACACACAGAGCTGGTACCTCAGCATGCTCAGGGAAGAGCTCTGCCATTTTTTTCTCATTTTACCAGTGGGTTAAGCCATGCCTCAGCCAGAATCGCTGTCTGCTCACTGCTTTTCATCTTCAGGTCATTGTCATAGATGTTCTTCCACACAGCCACCCTATCTCCCCAGGAGGTGACAATCCCATGCTCTTTTGCATACCTCCAGGAATCAAACAAAATACAGCGGCACTGGACAAGCGCTCTTGCACCCCAGTCTCCATGGCAACACCAGCATCTCCCCTTGGTCAAGGCAGTCTGTCTGGGGACGTCCCAGCTAAAGGACGTTAGGAAAAAAGCACTTCATATACATTTAAATTATGTGTGTTGCTTTGAAAAAATACTGGAAAGGTATTTGGCCCTTTCACAGGCTGGGCAATTTCAGCAGCTGTGAGAGCCGAGACCGTTCAGCTCCTCAGAGAAGTTATACCGTGTTGCCTAAAGAGGACCTTCCTTCTTTAACTGCAGTTGTCAAGCCATGACTGGAAATATTATTATATCAATAGTAATACATATTCAACAGTTAATTTGTATTTTGTGGTTTATTAGTTTATTTGCTATTATTAACATTTAATCCTCGGGCACTGCTGAAGACCTTGCAGGAACAAAACGGGCGCTATTGATATTGGGGCGATGTGGGACTGGGCAGAGATGGGGCTGCGATGTCAGCCTTTCCACGCTGAGTGCTACAGTCGTGCACGACAATCTTGTGATGGTGATGAAGAACACAAGTGCATTCCCACAAGTGTTTTTCCACATGGACCTGGAGATGTTGCAAGTGTGAGAAGAGCTAGTAAGGATGCTCGTTTTTCCCAAATGCTCTTTGGTGGCACCTCTTTACACACACACCCTTACAGCTATTAGAAACCTCTGCACAAAGACAGCAGTAGTGTTAAGAAATCTTGCAGCTGCCACTGCCAAACGCAATGGAATATCGTTGCAGCTTGCTTCCAACTTTCTTCTGTTTCCCCTTTCCTTTCCCTGTCAACTGCTTTCTTCTGGAGCCTTTCCTATTCCATTTCTCTTGGCTTTTCTTACTCCCCGTCCCACCAGCTGGGGTTTGGCTTGTGTTTCCCTTTGCAAAGGATGGCAAAGCTAAGTTGCCTTCTAGAGCTCCTTCCAAGATCAGGCATTTCAGTGCCTGATGTACTAGAAAATCCAGGAGGATTAGTCACTTCCTCTTTTGCCAAGCTCCAGCTGTAGCCCAGAGGCCTGCGGAGGAGACGCCGCCCGATGGAACTCGCTCTGCTAGCTCTGGGCTTGCCTGCACGCTCTCGCTGCTGGCCCTGCTGTGGTCCTGCCCTGCGAGGCCAGTTGTGCCAAAATGACTCCCTCCCTCCTCTGTGTCCGGGGCTGTATCATTCTGATTTCTGCTAAACACATGCTGAAACTGCCCTGCTTCATTCCTGCAGGAACTGCAGTGCTTTACAGCTCTCCTTGGCAGCCCTGCCTGATTTGTCCTGCTCATCCCACCCGCATTTGCCAGCGCCAGTGGGCAGAGACCTCCGTCATGCTCTGCTCCTCTCATTTCCCTGGGCTTTTCATCTCCTTTCATTGATATCTTTCTCTTTGTGCTCCATTCCCAACAAAGTAGCCCTTCCAGCCTCTGTAACGGCAGCAGGAGGTAGATTTGGCATGGTGAGCAAGTGTTTCGGAGCGACGCTTTGGTGTGAAATATTAACTGGTGGTACAGCTTTTTATTTACAGATACGTTGAAAATCAATTAGAACGTTCTAGGGAAGATCGGGATCCCAAAGTTCCTCGTTGGCACCGATGCTGTTCTTCCTGGGGTGTGTGGAGAAGGGGCAGTGGGTGACACCCCCGGGGCACCCTGCAGCTGGGGGTGACACACAGGGGCTGCGGTGGGGAGAGGGGGCCCCGGGCGGAGAAGGCTGCGGGAGCTTGGGGAGCACAGGCAGGTCGTGGCTCTGTGGGGGTGCAAGCCCCGGGCGAGCCCGGTGCTCCCTGGGGGTGCGGGCCCCCTGGTGAACCCGGTGTTCCCTGGGGGTGCGGGCCCCCTGGTCAGCCCGGTGCTCACCGGGGCGCGGGTCGAACGCCATTACCGGAATCGCCGGAGCCCGTTCCAGCGGAGTTTCCGTAGTGTAGTGGTTATCACGTTCGCCTAACACGCGAAAGGTCCCCGGTTCGAAACCGGGCGGAAACACCCGCCGGGCAGGCTTTTTGCTCCCTCCGGCGTTGCGTTCGCGGACGTCACCGGCACCGATCCCTGCTGGGCTGCAAACCGGCAGCCGCGCGTCGCTAAATTTTTAAAGCCACCTTTTACCGGATTGCTTTGAATTGGGAGCGCGGGCAGGGAGAGACCCCTCGGCGCTGCGGCATCAGCAAGCACAGCCAGCCCACCCTGGAGCCCTGCGTCCAGCTCGGGAGCCCTCAGCACAAGGAGGACATGGACCTGTTCGAGCGGGGCCAGGGGAGGGCTACTAAAATGATCCGAGGGGCTACTAAAATGCTCCGAGGGCTGGAGCCCCTCTGCTCTGAGGCCAGGCTGGGAGAGTTGGGGGTGTTCAGCCTGGAGCAGAGAAGGCTGCGGGCAGAGCTGATTGCGGCCGGTCAGGGCTTCAAGGGGGCCCAGAGGAAAGGGGGGGACAAGCTTTTTAGCAGGGCCAGCTGTGACAGGACAAGGGGGGATGGCTTTAAACTGAAGCAGGGGAGGTTGAGACTGGATGTAAGGAAGAAATTCTTTCCAGTGAGGGTGGTGAAACCCTGGCAGGGGTTGCCCAGAGAGGGGGTGGAGGCCCCATCCCTGGGACCATTCCAGGCCAGGTTGGCCGGGGCTGTGAGCAACCTGATGTGGTTCAAGGTGTCCCTGCTCCTGCAGGGGGGTTGGGCTGGGTGGCCTCTGGGGGTCCCTTCCACCCCAAAGCACTCTATGATTCTATTTTACCGGCGCGGGGCGGGGCTCCACGCCCCGGTAGCCGCCCAGGTGCCCCCCGCCGCCTCGAGTGCTGCGGCCCCGGGTGAGGCAGCGGAGCGGCACGCGCCCGCCGCCGCGCGCGCACGGCGGCCCGCGCGGGCCCGCCGCCCAGCGCCGCCCGCCAGCCCCGAGCCGCCCGCGGGAGCGAGGCACAGGAAGTGGCGTCCCGGAAGCGGCGCGCGTGGCGTCATCAGAACATGGCGGCCTGAGGCGAAGGCGCCCCTTCTCCCCCGCCGCAGGTGCGTGGGGCGCCGCCGCCCTCCGCCCGCCCGGGGGCAGCGCCGGGGGCTCGGTCGCGGCGGGGCGCGGGGGCGGCGGGGCCGGGCGAGGGGAGGGCGCGGGGGGCTCCGTCCCGTCCCGCGGGGAGGCCGGGCCGGGGGGGGGGCGGCGGCGGCGGCTGTTGTGGCTGCTGGCGCCCCGTCCGCCCCCCTGGCGCCGGGGCAGCCCTTCCCTCTGCGCCCGGTGACCGCTGGGGACTCCCCGCGCCCGGGGCCTGCCCGGCCCCGGTCCCTGCGGCGGGGGCGGCTCGGCCGAGCCTGGGGCGGCTCATTTCGGCAAAGCGCTACTGCGAGCCCGGTGCTGGCGCGGCAGCTCCTGAGCTGAGGCGAGCTAATCCCCGCGCCCCTCGCCCCGTCCCTGGCTCCCCACCCGCCTCGCCGTGCCTCGTACAAAAGCGCTGCTGCACAAACTACCCCGCGGGTTTTGTACACCGAGTCTTTCGTAGTCATGGACTTACTCTCTTAGGGGGGAAAACAAAGTTAAGTCTTGCATGTAAATAGTTTTTTGGTTTGTTTTTTTTCTTTTGCTTTCCCAGATCAGAACAAAGAGGCTGCAGCTCCTTATCAAAATGCAGTATTCCCATCACTGTGAGCACCTTTTGGAGAGGCTGAACAAGCAGCGAGAGGCCGGCTTTCTTTGTGACTGCACTGTCGTTATCGGTGAATTCCAATTCAAGGCACACAGAAACGTGCTTGCCTCTTTCAGCGAGTACTTCGGTGCGTTTTACAGGGACGCGTCTGACAACAACGTTGTTTTGGATCAGACTCAAGTGAAAGCTGATGGATTCCAAAAACTCCTGGAGTTTATTTATACGGGAAACTTAAACCTTGACAGGTAACATGAGCTATTAAAGGGGGAAAGAAAACAGGGAAATAAACTTTGTGTTAAGGCAGCACTGGGTTTTCTGTTCTCTGTAATAAGATCTGGAGAAGCACACAGTAGTGGATACGATGCACGTTAACAAGTTGAGGATCATCTGTTTGTATGTTTTAAAATACCACATGGCATGTGCATGCCGAAACAAAGTACGTGGTCTGATATTTCACTGGTTGGTAGTTTCGCTCTCCGAGTCTTTCTGTGTGGATTGGAAGGGATTAGCAGTCTGATGTGATTACCAGGAGAGGGAAGGATAAGTGCATTCTTTCTGAAGATGGATTATAGAAGTCTCATTTTTGCACAGAACACGCAGAAAGTGTCTATACACTAGAGACTAAATGCATGAGGTTAGGCACAATTTAAAGAAAATATGTTGGTTAGAATTCCCGTGATCTTATTACAGTGTCCAAAGGGAGTCATAGAAAAAGTGACTTACTGTGTTGATTTTTTGCTCCTTGTGTTGCCTCATGCACGGTGAGGATTCTTTGCAGCGCTTTTCTCTGGGGGAAAGAAAGAGGTTATCCCTCATGAGGGAAAGGGGGCTGTTTAGGAGCACGTAGGGCAGGATTTTAACTCCTTTCTCAATGTCTGCTATCAAATGTGTTTTAAAAAAGCTTTGTTGCTATTCATATCTGAAGACTCCTACTCGATAATTTAAGAACACAGATGCGGGGCGGTGTCTTTTTTTTTTAAATTAGCTACAAGCATTAACAGCAGCAGAGCCGTGTATGCAGCTACGTGCTGAAGTTAGTGACTGGTGCCTCGCAAGTGACATATGAGCAGAAGTGTGCAGCGTTCTTGATGTCTGTCGGGACTGTAGCAGTGGAGTTTCTGCACTGATTCTGAGCAGTTTTGATCTCTGAAGGAAGAGGAAGGGGAAAGTACTGTTCTCACCCAGGGGGAACTGTTTGACTAAAGCTGACACCTGCGGGTCTGCCCCTGTGCACCCCTCATCTTGTGTGATATCCCTCTGGGTGACTGCTGCAACCGTCTGCAAGTTCTCTTGTCTTCTGTGATGGTGGCGTTGTGAGTGATGCCAGGAAGGTGTACTTTGAACTCACTGCTAGTGTAATACAGTTGTATTCGTGTACAGAGAGTAATTGTGGCTGGTTACTCATTGTTTGTTACATTTACTGTGGAATAGATTGCTAGAATGATGTTGTTTACCATTAATCTCTCTTTAAAAGTGCTGTAAATCCATAAATGCGTTGATGGTACGTGTTGCCACCTCTTTCAGGTCAGTTTTTTTTTCTAAACCGTCCAGGCCTGTGTTGCAGGAACTGAAAAATAGAGCATAGTAGTTGAGGTGAGGCCATCCTTGGTGTTAATGTTGTCTGTGTGCAGCTGATACAGAATTAAGACTGTTTGCAAATCGTTTTATAAAACAAGATTAATACCTGCCTCACAGAAGTGCTGAGGTGAATGCACCGCTTACGAATTACTCAAGGCTTTCAGCAGCAGGATTATAGAAGGGAAGTTGATGCATTTTATTCTCTAGTGTTTTATCCCTTCGTGCTGTGATTTCTGAGCTTTTTGGAACAACAGCAACCCCATGTTGAACTTCACCACCTTACAATTGGCCTTTTAACTTAAAATTTCTACAAAAAGCATGTAACTGAAAATAAAATCCTCAGTTCTGTGGGTGTGCAGACCCCACTAGGCATGGGCCGTCCATTTGGGAGAAATTGCCATACTGGTGCCTTACGGCACTGCAGCACTAAGACATTTGATCCTGCTGTGTGTGTTCTCAGAGTTATGCTTTCTGACGGTAGCTGTACCATCTGCATTTGATACAGTGGGTACAGAACAGATGTTTGCTTTGTCCAGAATGTTGTCACCCATGTCTTGCTTTCTTGCAGCTGGAATGTTAAAGAAATTCACCAGGCGGCCGACTATCTCAAAGTAGAAGAAGTGGTCACTAAATGTAAAATCAAGATGGAAGACTTTGCTTTTATTGCTAATCCCTCTTCTACAGAGACATCTAGTATCACTGGAAACGTTGAAATAAATCAGCAGACTTGCCTTCTGACCCTCCGAGATTACAATAATCGGGAGAAAGCAGACGCTGCTTCTGCAGAGTTGGTTCCACCACAGGCAAAGAAAGCAGCTTTAGAAAAGAAATCTTCTCAAGCCAAAAAGCGGAAGAAGAATTTCAGCTCCCCCAAAAGCGTACAGAACAAATCCGTACAATATCAGAATGAAGTGGCCGAGAACACATCCATTGAAATGTTTTTAGATGCAAATAAGCTGGCCACCCAGATAACGGAACAGGCTGCCCAAGGCAGCGATAACTCTGAACTACAGCTGGCATCCGTGGTAGAAAGTGAAACGCTGGCAGCGCAGGATATCCTAGTTCAGACTATTGCAGCAAAACAGAAACGGGGAAAGCCTCAGCAAAGCTGTGCGCTGAAGGAGCACTGTATATCTAACATAGCCAGTGAAAAGAACGCTTACCAGCTGGAGAGTTCGGGGGAAGAACTTGACCAGAAGTACTCCAAAGCTAAGCCGGTGTGCAACACGTGTGGAAAAGTCTTTTCAGAAGCCAGTAGCCTCCGTCGACACATGAGAATACACAAAGGAGTGAAACCGTACGTGTGTCAGCTTTGTGGGAAGGCATTCACCCAGTGCAATCAGCTGAAAACACACGTAAGAACTCACACAGGTAAGCCGCTGGCCTCGTCTTCGTGGGCTGTGGAGACCCGCAGTCCCAGCCTGCGAATACAGGACTAAAAAGATCTTTGCATTCTGGCTTCTTCCTCTAGAAATTTTGTCTGCCGCTGGCATGTGTATGGGGATAGTACCTGTATCCTGGCAGCGTGAAATGTTTCAACGTTTTTCAGTATAAAATCATAGTTTCTACTTTAAATAGCTAGGGAGGGCTTTATTAGTCTGAGCACCTTGATTTCTGGGAAGACTCAGAAGAGCTGGCTACGCTTTAACTCTGTAGATTGATTAAAGGGGATGGAGTGCTGAAAACTATTGCCAGTAGAGCATGAAAGGCTCGCTGTGCTCGATTCTAGAATTTCTGCTGCTTTTTTTTAAATGTCAAATCCTAATATATGTTTGATAACAAAACTGGGCGAGGAAAAAAGCAATCTTGTGACAAGTAGGTAACTTCTCCTGTAGGGTCTTCAGAAAAGGTAGGGGAGGTGGCTGAATTGCTACAGCATTTGGGATTTTCTTTAGTAAAATGCGCAGCTGAAATGTGTGATGGTGATATGATCTCTGCATTCAATGACATTGCCAGAAGTTCATGTTGAATCGAGAGCTACTGAACAAAGCCTCAAAGAAAAATGAATTACAAACACTTAAACGTTAAAACATGTCTGACTTTAAAAAGATTGTGAAAAGCAAATTGCTGGAGCCTGGGAAGACGTACAGGAGAAGGACTGTGCTTGCTTGTCCTTATGTTCTTCCCTAGAGATGGAAGACTTGATGCATTAGTTCTAGACTAGACTTAGTTCCTTCTTCAGGCTGATCTGGCATAGCTGTTCTTCTACTGTTGCCCTTGCTGCTGTACTTAGCCCAGTGAGCAGCAGAGGGACCTGGTCTGCGTAGTTTTCTTCCTTTTGTGGCTGGCATTCAAAATTCTGAAGTAGCAGTGAATCAGACAAAAAATTGTTTACTATTGCTCTTTTTCCCCTTTGGAAAACTCTGAGCAGGGGCCAGCAGTGGAGCACTTTCCAGGAAGCTGTGAAGATATGAAAGAGGTAAAGTAGGAGGTGTTGAGGTGTACAGCTGCAGGAGAACGCATTGCTCTTTCGGTAACCGAGGGAGAGGATTTCAAATATTGTCAGCCAACAACAAACCAGAGATTCATGTACGAGCTGGAGCTTGTGCGCAGTATGTGGGGACAGTTTGTGGCAGGAATGTCAGCTGCGCTATCTGCTTTTGAGGGTGTTGTACTGGGAATTTTTGTGTGAGTAGGGAGGGAATTTCATGGTGTTGGTTGCTAGATGACAGGTTAGATGTCTAACACTTTTGGTTTTGAAGTTTTTACGTGCACAATATACCTAAGAGTTGTTGAGTTCCTGGTTTGGTTGTGCACTGCCACAGAAGTGCAGAGATTGGCTCTTTTACGCTGTCATCTAAGGCTGCGGAGTTGCACGATCCGTTACATGAGACTGTACTGACCACTCAAATAGCCAGAGATACCTGTGGCATCCTACAGCAGACAGTAACAAGAAGATAGTGAGCGCTAGACCATACGTTGAAGGCTTGTTGCTGTTTGACAGGCAAGAAAAGGCGGACGATTTACTGGTGGCATATCTTGAATATTCAGAATCATGAATAGACGTGACCAGCAAAAAGTCTGAAAATGTTGTAGTAGTGTTCTTAAAATAACAGGGGTGGGGGAAAATGGCATAATTAAAAATATTAATTATTCTTTTTTCCACTAACGGTAATGTGTTCAAAAATAGTCTGTTAGCCGCTGTATCCCTGGCACGTTCCACTTCAGTGGGCTGATGATGGGATGTTCCGAGATGCTATTTGTAAGAAGTATGAGAACAGGCACTTGAGCGTTGGTCAGGTAACAGATCGGAGAGCTTCCTTACGGAGATGCAGAGAGCACAAGGGGTTTATTTCTTCCCTAGGGGAGAAGCCATACAAATGTGAACTGTGTGACAAAGGCTTTGCTCAGAAGTGCCAGTTGGTGTTCCACAGTCGGATGCATCATGGAGAAGAGAAACCATACAAATGTGATGTCTGCAATCTGCAGTTCGCAACTTCAAGCAATCTGAAGATTCATGCCAGGTAGGCAAAAGTGATATCCTGCAAATGCTTATCCATGTGTTTATTTAAACAGAATAACTTACTCCAGCATGAGCAAGGGTTACACGTTCGCCGAACTTGGTTGTTTCTTCTCCTTTTCTCTTGGGTCTTTGTTCACACTGCGTAATGGAATATTTAGATCTATGTACTTGCTTGCTGGGGAAGCGATTTGCAGTTTATGAATGTTGCAGCATATGTGCTGGTATCCTTATGGCAACAATGTGGGGTTCGGTTTATTCTGTTGTAAACTGCTTGTAGCACCGAAGAGGAGAGCGTTCCTTGACAGGAAGTGAGACAGAACAGTTCTCGCTGTTCGCTGTCTTTTTGCATTTTTTGGCAGGAGCAGGAATTATGTTCCCTTGTTAGGAATCATCATTTCATCTTTCAGTACACCGTAATGCAAAATGTGCTGAGTTCTCGTGGTGCATGTTACGTGTGCAGGGCCTGTAGTTCAATCCAGCTGCCGTTGAAATCACGGATGTGCCGATTCCCACAGCCAACAGACAGTGAATTCCGCTCCGTGAGAAACCGCTAACTCAAACCCAAACTCAACATTGTTTTTTTTTCGTTTAGTTCACAGAACATTAGCATGAGGAGCTTTGGGGATAAAGTACTAATTGAGGAAGGTTACTTAATCGTGGGTGTTGCCTCCCTTTCTGCCAGGAGGTCACTGACGTCTCTGTTCGTTCGCAGGAAGCACAGCGGCGAGAAGCCCTACGTCTGTGATCGGTGCGGCCAGCGGTTCGCTCAGGCCAGCACGCTCACCTACCACGTGCGTCGCCACACAGGGGAGAAGCCTTACGTGTGTGACAGTTGTGGAAAAGCCTTCGCTGTCTCGAGTTCTCTCATCACCCATTCCCGAAAACATACAGGTGAGGGGATGCAGAGCAGTGCGGTACTCGAACTGGCCCGGCGAGGGAGGACTGGCTGCCTGCAGGGGGGTCGGAGACCGGTAACGACCAGGGGGTCAGCAGAGTGGGAGCACCTCTGGAGTTGTGGGGCTACCTCTGGAGTTGTGGGAGCTACCTCTGGAGTTGTGGGAGCTACCTCTGGAGTTGTGGGAGCTACCTCTGGAGTTGTGGGAGCTACCTCTGGAGTTGTGGGAGCTACCTCTGGAGTTGTGGGAGCTACCTCTGGAGTTGCCATCCAGCTCCTTTCTCGTGTTTTTTTCCCTTGGACTCCACTTTAGGGAGCTCTTTCTCCCATTGGACATTACCTCTGTTTCATTTTGATTTGTTCTTTCTGTGTATTCTGGTTTGTATGTTGAAATAACAAACTCCTTGTGTTTCCTTTAGGAGAGAAGCCATATATCTGTGGCATTTGTGAAAAGAGTTTTATTTCCTCTGGAGAGCTCAATAAACATTTTCGGTCTCACACAGGTCAGTTTCCAGACAGGCTGCTTCCTGCACTATAAATAATATTTTACCTTTACCCTTTTGCCTTTAAAATACACCATATTGTGCTGTACTTGAAAGTAGCAGAGTTTCTTGATCTATGTATCTCTGTGTTAACATAATTTAAAGAAAATATTTGTGAAACTTTTTTTAATTGCCTTTTCAGACTAAGATATGTGTAACAGCGTAGGTGTTGATGTATGATCGTGGCTTTACTTCTAACATTTGGGGGTTTTTACTTGTTTTAATCTATTATTCTGGAAACAATTTCATGTTGAATGCAGACACACAGACAAAACAACAGGGTTACAAAGTTGCATGTTAAAATACAACATTAAAATCCATTATCCTACATCTCCAACTGTGTGTTTTCCTTCAATTGTTCTAACTGCCAAACCAATTTTTTTCAGGTGAAAGACCATTTATCTGTGAAATGTGTGGAAATTCATACACAGATATAAAAAATCTTAAGAAGCACAAAATGAAAGTTCACACAGGTGAGTTGCTTGTGCAAAGAACTGTTAAGAAACTGCATCAACTGTTTTGTCTTCAATGCCAAATAACTTTTTTTTTTTCCTCATCCAGGCCTAAAATTAGAAAGTAAAAGATTTTTGCACAGTAGCTCTCTTTAGAGCCCAAAGCGTCCACTTTAGAGGCGCCCAAACCTTTAAAAGCATAAAGGACATGCTTTAAAGTAGATTCAAGACAAATTTTCAAGCATTTGCTTTGCTATAGCAAACACAAATTGTGCATCATTACATTTTTTTTTTTCCAAAGCTCCTTTGTTCACTGTGATGTTAAGGAATTGCTATCTTTTATACCATGCCAAGCGGAGCTCAAGTTGGAATGTGTTGTCCATCTAGTTGTCATGCTACAAGCAGCAGAGGATGCGATTCTCAGTGCTTATGTTCTATTTACAGCTCACGTGGGCTTCGTGGCACTTGGAGGCTGCTGATAGCCCAGCTGCCTAGGCAGTCTTTGACACAATAAGCGTTTGGTTTGACAGTCATTTGAAAGGGAATCTGCATGGGAGCTTTTGAACATTTCTTTCTTTTTTTTTCTTTTTTTTTTTTTTTTTTCTTCCCCCCAGGATCTGAAACTCCCCCTGATTCTAATGCCCTCGATAATTCTTTCAATGAACAAGAATCCATTCAGAGTCAGAAAAGTCCTTTATCGGAGTCCATAGATGTGAAACCCTCTGAGATGTCTTTAGCACTTCCTCTTCCCATTGGGACTGAAGACCATCAGATGCTGCTTCCCGTGGCAGGCAGTCAGTCTCCTTCATCAGAAACATTACTGAGATCTGCTGTGACTGGATATTCAGAACCTCAGTTTATTTTCTTGCAGCAGTTATACTGACAGTGCAGTGCAGAGCCATCAAGGTAATTTGGTAGTGAACTTGCATACCTTTGGTAGGATGAACATAACCAAGCAAGCAGTCACGCTTTTTGAGTTGGACTTGTTCCTTTTTTTTTTTTTCCTCTGTGTAAGGACACTTGTAAGGCATTTCCATTGTGCAGTGCTGTCTTTCGTTTTTTGTTGAATTGTGCTACTCTACAATCAAATTTCTATTTGCAATTAACACTGATTTCCAGGAGATGATTCCTTTCCAGCAACACCTGCCTTAAGAATTCTCTGTTAAACGTGTTAATGTATTTTGGAGATCTCCTCCCGTGTTCTTGCTGATCTGATGTGTCACGACGTCATTTGAGAGCAGACGTTTTAAGCCATATTTGATAGTTGAAGAATATTAACCCAGAGGTGTAAGGGGAAAAATCATAATTTGAATGTACTAACCAGCTTATGCTCCTGCGTTCCGCAGTGATGTAATGGCACAAGATGGAAGGTAGCCCAGTGCTCTGGTGAGGTGCTTGCAAAGAATTAATGCTGTCGGCCAGAAGCCACTGTCCTCAGCTGAGGTCTGGCCAGAGGGAAAGTTTTGTATATGTTTTCCTGACAAGGCAAGTAAAGGAGGGGTAATTGTTTTTTTTTTCCTGTAGTGTGTTAAGTCAGAGGGTTCTGATGGCATAGCTAGTACTGGGTATTCTTTCCAACACATCGCTTTTTCTTCCCTTTTTTGTTTTAAGTGAATCCAGCATTGTTGTATCTTGTCTCAGATTTATTTTTCCCATCCCTAAAATGCCCTGGTTTTGGTGCAGACAGCAACATTTGCTCAGAAGGAGAGCTGGGACATGCATGTTGTAGATGAGATGAAAAGATGCATTGACATAGTTGCAAGGCATGAATCATGGCTTCATAATCCTTTTTTTTTTTACAGTAGTGCTGCTTCTTGTGCTAGACAGTAGGTACAAAAGAGGAAATAAATCCTGCCCTTCACTGTGAAAATAATAAGTGAACGCTACATGTTGGGGCATTAAGGAAGAATACAACAGAGCAGATTGATATTCTTCCAGGGAAGGTTTTGTTGACTGATTTGCTTTAATTGAAGTATTTATGTATTGCTTTACCTCTTGTGTCACTTGTCCACAGTAACTGCACAAAACTGGTACCTAGCAAGACTCATGTAAAGGCATGTTTTATGCAATGTAAATTTTTAAAAAGCCACATTTTCAGTGTCTTGGTAGGGTCATTCGTTAAAGATGAGTTGACAACAGCAGTACTTTGTACTTGGTTTTGCCAGTTTGTGCCATTAACGTAATGTAAGCATTATTTAAGTAATCATCAAATAGTAAGGAAACAGTCGTAATACTGTACCAACAAAGCATTTAAAGGTATTATTTGTTGGTTATTTACTTGGTGCTAGCATTTTATTTCCACTGATGCCTTGTGTCCAGACACTGATAAATAGAAGAGCATAGGAGATACCTCTTAACTGATTCTGTTCTACATGGAGTAATAATTAATCTGCACCTTAATTAAACAGACTTTGTGAAAAATTTCTTGGAGGATTTCATTTAAATATTCTGCAAATAGTCACTTGACTCCTGAGCATGACTATAGATTTTTATTTTTTTTTTTCCCCCCTCTTCCTACACATTTGTACTTGTAAGGTAATAGACCTTTCACTTATTTGTGTTGGTCATCTGAGTATGCAGCATGTTTAAAACTCTGCTTCTTGATTGTATTTTATGCTTTAATATATGGCCAGTTTGCTGATAAAGTCTACCACGGACAGCAAGGAGTACAACCACGTTCACCAGGAACATTCTTAACGCACGCATCTCTGACTCGGCCTGCTGAAGATAATTATTGCCATACCTGCCTGACCTTCAGTTGCTTTGCTCCTCTGACCACAGCATTTACAAACAGCTGATGTCCTTCGTGTCGCCAGCAAAGCACAATGGGTGAAGTTCTCAGTTTGTATTTTTTTTTTCCTGTTGGTTTGGCATTTCTCCCTTTCCTCCCCCATTTTCTTTTTTATCTTCTGTTGTTGATGTAGCCCCTGAAGGATTCCTTAGCCTCACTATTTAAGACTGAAGAACCACAAAGACTGGGATCTTGACTCTGTGTGTTTAAAAAAAAAAAAAAAAAAAAAAAAAGCGAACTCCATGTAGCTTGTCCTAGGGTTCCTCTTTACTTTCTCTCTCTGAAAATAGAGCAGAAGCCTTGGGATAGACATAGGCTTAGTCATGAATACTGAAAAACAACAATACTGTACAATTGATAAATTTCATATTTAAACAGCTTTGGAAGATCAACTAATGATATGCTGCTGTTACCTGAGGAAAAGTACCTGAAGATTAACGTATCCAGGATAAATGACCGTGAGAGAGAACTAGCTCTGGAAAAAAAAAAAAATTTAAAAAGTCACATTCCTGCATAGAAAATGCATTCCATAACAATGTTTGTTTGGACTGTTTTTATATTTCTAAAATTATAGCTTATTACTGTATTCTTAGATTTCAGAATTTTTAAAAAAAATACAGTGCTTAGATTTATACAGGATTTGTTTAGATACTTATAACAGTAACACTTGCTTTATTAATCATTTAGTTTTCTTTATAGACAAGAAGATAATTATTATTTTTTACAAGACAACAATTTTAACCTTTCTTAATAGAATACACAGGCTTGTAGTTTTGTCTTGGAGCAATAATTTAGTGACCTGCACTCTTGAGTCCCCATCCGAGAGTCTTGATTTTTATCCTCATCTTTCGTGAAGATATCTCAGCTGCTGAGGTATGATCTCTATGAACTGTATTCATTTACTAGAATATAGATTTTAAAAATATATATATATATATGAAAAAAAAATTGTAGGTGGGTTCAGGCTGGGTGCTGTAGGACCTGAAGAAGCAGGTCTGTACCGCACCTTTTGCCAATAGATGCATGGAAATCAGCTGCACATCTAATTCCTAGGCTTAAGGATTCTGAGTTCCTTTTGGAGGTACAAAGTTTATAACAGTATTGGTAATTTCTGTATGTGACTGATGTGGGAAAGCATGACATCTGTTTAGGCAGACATCTCCTTCTTGAGACCTTGAGGCAAGAGGGAATCTTAATAATTCCGTTAACAGTAATGGAGAGAAAATGACACGATTTGTGATGCCGTTGTTGCAGTACCGTTTCAGTCAATTTTGCACTGAAGTCAGTGCAAGTTTTGCCTGAATAGGTTATTTGCGTCTAGAAATTTCGGAATTGGCTGTTGGGAAATACTTGTGTGGGAATAGCTCCTGGTATGACACTTACTTCCAAATGTGTGCCCAAACGTGGGCACAAAGCATGATGACTTTTCTGAAATCATGTGTTCCAAAAAAACTTTCAAGTATGGACAAGTCCCATGTTAAGGATTTCAGGGCCGTGATCTCGGAGAGGCTATTGATAAGCCTTGCAGAATTAAGTTCAGATAAGGACTAATAACTGATTTATTTTTTTTTTTGGTTAAATTATTTTTAAAAATATCTTCCATGTATATACAGTTTTTCCTCTGTTATTTGTATATAGCTCAACTCTCAATTTTATAATCCCCTGGGAAGGAAGGGAGTTGTACATATTTAGCCTGAAGTGTTTTATGTTAGACTTTAATAAACTTGTTTTGTAATTTTCCCTCACCTTGTGTCTCCTGTTTGTAACTGCGAGGGGTAGCAACAAAAGGAGGAGGGCAGCAGTCTGACCTAAGCACCGCCAAAGCACCCCGTCGGAGGGGCGCGCGGGAGCCCTTTGCGCAGCACACTGACACAGCAAGGATCCCTGCCTTTTCTTCTCGGCAGTAAACACACCTGGTTTTTCTCACAGAAGATATTTGGGGTCTGTTCAAACTAAATTAAACAAAAACTTTATTCTAAATACGATCTAGCATAAAGACTCTTAGGGTTTTTTCCACTTGTTTTGAGGTGTTGGGGTGGGGTTTTGGGGCAGGCTTGGCTGGTTTAGGGTTTTGTTGTTTTACAGAATGCTTTGAAGGTGTACTTTTTATGCTAAAGCAGATACTCAGTGAATTTCTTTATCAAAATTTGCATCTTAACTTATTTTTACTAGGTTGTTTAATTTTACGGAAGGTGCTATGGTGGCTAGAGCGCACAGCAGGCCTTAGGGGACCTGTGTGGTACCATGGGCCTGCTGGATCAGCCATTTTCCTTTTCTTCAAATTGGGGCAAAAATGCTGAATTTCAGCCAGGTACTGCAAGTTCTGGAAGCTGAAACAATGGTTTACAGAGCCAGGATGACACTTGCTTTTGCTATGAGAATAACTTAGAAGACCATGGCAAAATTTTTTAGCCTATGTAAATTCTCTCATTCCAAAGAACAGGAGATAACATCTTTTTAAGAATTTCAAGGTGTGGTTTGCAGGGAAAGGAAAGCAATAAATGTCTCTGGCGCAGGCCTCTCTAAGCAATAGAGGTTTCTGCACAAATAATTACTTTAGTTTGCAGGAAGCTGTTCGTACTTACAAAGCAGTATCAAAGTAAACTAGAACACAAGCTATTTTTATGGATACTGTCAATAATGCAGCATGCTCTTTTGGGCCAAGCATCTTGCTGTTAAACAAGGGTTCAGCTGGAGTAAAAGTATTTCAAAAGCATATGCTAGCAATTTTGAAAGTAGATGCCATTTATCCTGTTATATTTTGTGTATGATATTGTTGCCATCTTACCACATCTACTAAAAATGAAATACTGGTGATGGTAGAGTTGGGATTGACTTGGTAGATTTGGTTCCCTGTTACCACAGCAGATTAAGGAATGTCATTCATACAAGTAAATTAAGACTTAATTAGGGTAATGAAATTATCCTGAACTCCATATACAGGATAAAGGAAAGCAAAATATATGGAAAAAAATATACCTCGATCTGAATTGTAGAATCATTAAAGTTGGAAAAGATCTCCAAGATCATCAAGTCCAGCCGTCAACCCAACACCCCCATGCCTACTCATAACCATGTCCCAAAGTGCCACATCTACACATTTTTTTTTTAAATTCTCCAGGGATGGTGACTCCCACCTCTCTGGGCAGCCCATTCCAAATGCTTGATTACTCTCAGTGAAGAAATTTTCCCTAATGTCCAACCTCACCCTGCCCTGGCACAACTTGAGGCCATTGCCCCTCGTCCCATCGCCCCTTCCCTGGGAGCAGAGCCCGACCCCCCCCTGGCTCCCCCCTCCTCTCAGGCAGTTGTAGGGAGCCATGAGGGCTCCCCTCAGCCTCCTCTGCCCCCCCCCAGCCTGGGGCTCCAGACCCCTCCCCAGCTCCGCTGCCCTTCTCTGGACACGCTCCAGCCCGCCCAGGTCCTTCGGGGAGGGAGGGGCCCAACCCTGACCCCAGCATTCGAGGGGCGGCCTCCCCAGTGCCCAGCACAGGGGCACGGGCCCTGCCCTGCTCCTGCTGGCCACACCACTCCTGATACAAGCCAGGATGCCGCTGGCCCTCTTGGCCACCTGGGCACCCTGCTGGCTCATGTTTCGCTGGCTGTAGTAGTGGTCTTTCTAGCAAGAAATTCTATATTTGATGTCTCGGTACTGAGAGTATTCTCTTTAGACTATCATAGTATAACCTGCAATGCTCCAGAGCAGCAACACTCAGAAAAATACCAACTTTGCTAATATGGGCCTATCAAATTTTAATAGCATGCAGATTTGTTTCAAGCAATCACGTTCTGTGTATCCTCAGCTTTTTCATGGCTCTGTTCTTCTGTGCAACCATAGTTAAAACACAAGCTCCTCTCTAGCGTTTTCACAGTGCAACTTACGGACTTTGTGCTTAACAAGATGACTGCAGGTTAAGATGTCCCTGTGCAGGCCACAAAGAGAATTCATTTCTGGTCTCCTGCTCTGCCCTCACATTTTGGGTGATGCATCTGTTAAGCTATTCTGTGAAGGGAACATGGGGGAACTCCTGGTCTGGCGGGTGAAGAGAACTTGGTCAGGTCTTAAACATGGCCTCTAGCAGGCAAGAAGGCTGAGGGAGCAGAGAGAGACCTCCATGCCAACTTGTGTGTAGTAGAACAAACAGCCCTGCTCTGTGGGCTTACCTCGAAGTCCGTTTATGGTACCAAGTGCTTTTTGGACCAACAGAGTCCATCTAATTTGTGGAGAGGGAAAAAAAAAAAACCCAATGCTTACAACAGCTCTCAGTGCCACTTCAGTCATTTCGGCTTGGTAAGTGGTATCCGTGCAGCTCCCTGTCTCTGCACTACCACTGTGATGATAAGAATCAGAAGATCAGCAGTTGCATCTCTCCTTCTTAAGTAATTTCAACAATAATACTTATCTTTTTCCCCTCATACCTAGATCTCGTAGGTCTTTTGCCTACGTGCACATACGTTCAAGGATTATTGTTACTTACTCTGTTTTTAACAGGCACATTTAGACATGCACAAGAGTGTGCTAGTAAAAGCCTTTGAGCAAGCCTCTGCTGTCCTATTTGGCGACCTCTTCTATTTAGGAGTGTAAATCTGATCATTTCTACAGGTACGAGCAGAGTGGATGTACAAAGGAAACAAGCTGAGTGATTTCCAAACTTCTAAGATGTCTGATTCCAAACCATTAAACAATTTTTAACTACCGTCGTATGCATATGATGTCTTATTCACATGTAGGAGTTGCCACATGGCTCTAATGTTATAAATCTTTTTAAAGTTTTCAAGAGACAGGAAGAAATAATGAAACCAAGTTTGGTGTTTTTCATTTGTAGTATAAGAAACAAGTACATGCTGCAAGTTAATCAAAATACCATATATACACCAGTAAGCTAGGTTCACTAGCTTTAAAGTTCCAGCATTACAGTGGCTTAACGCTTAAGTTTGTTTAACTTGGTTTAAAAAAAAGCCACTCTTGGATGAAGATCAAAAGCATGCCATTAATAAGTAAAAGGAGAGAGTATATAGAGCACAGTAGCAACAAAAGGGTTTACCCAAACCTCTCTTGGCTTCAAGAGGAACCTTGTTCTACAGCGTTACCTGATGTGCTGTCAAGCAGAGCTGCTGCCCGGCGGCAGTCCTGGGTGTGAACTTTGTCAGTTTGATCGGCCTGGCTCTACTCCAGCCTGCAGAGATGCAAGAACATGACCTGTGGGTTCTCCCTGCCACATGGAGGCCTGACTGCAGAGACTGCAGCCCAGGAAGGGCAACGACTGCTCTTCCTCTGCAGCTGCCATGGGGAAGAGGAGCCTGTGGTCATGGTACTCTATCCATAGGCTCTGCTGCTGCCGCCCTGAACCAGCCCTGGCATCTTTTTGAAAGAAGCAGCAAGCACTTGATAAAAATCCTGCTCTGAGAAGGTCTTCTAAACAGAGCAGTGTAGTTCAGCTTGCTAGGAGTTCAGTTTGCACGTCTGTGCTGCTGCTGTGGTCTCTTTGCACGCCTTCACAGCAACTGTTCTACCCCCCGTTACTGCTAGGAACGCCTGGTGTCACTCAGCGCACTATGCTGTGGTGAAAATCTTTTCTTCTTAGTGTCCTATTTCACCAAATTCATCTATCACCTGAGAAGCCTGGAACTACAGCTAGTCACAGTAAGGGAAGGAGATAGCGTGCAATAGAAATGACTGCAGCAAAATGAATGTGTTTCATATTCATAGACTTTGAATAACTTGGGCATTTCTAGCAACAAATTTTAAGGTCACTGGTTCGATATTTTACCTCTAATGCCACTTCAAGTCTTTTTAGATTCCTTCTAGACTAAAGACCCTGAAGACACAACATGAAGCAAGCTTGCTACTGATATAATCTATTTTACTGGAAAGCAGATAGGAAAACTTCCAGCATCTGGAGTACATCCAGCCACGACCTCACTCACAAGTACTCTGAAACCGCTGCAATTGCCAGGCTGGCATTAGCATCTTTGTTCATCACTTCCCCACAACTTGGTGTCCAGTAGTAATGCTTCTTGAGGCCATGGGAGAGCTCCGCAAGGTGAACGTGCCCATCCACGTCATACGGTTCCACGTCTGTGCAATGAGGTTTCAAGCGGCCCGTCTGAATTAATTCTGAAAATGCCTGAAATTAGTAAGAACAAGAATCTGACATATAATAGTCCACTTTGACTGCAGTGAAAGCTCTAGAAGATAACACACAACAGGCGAGTACTTGATCATTTCAGTATGCTGATGTCCAGTGATGCTCATCACAGCACCAGCATACTATAATTATTTAAAAAAAATCCCAGAATAAATCAGGCACCTTGTTCATAAATTGCTATAGTCTTCCCAATAATTGTAAAAACAAATTAGAACAAACAAACGAAACCCAACCCTCTTAGGAGAGTTCAGAAGCAAATACTTACCATACAGGTGGCTTCATCAAATTTGTTCCCCCAAATGTAAATATAGGAAAGTTCCATGTTTGTTTTCATTGCATCTGAAAGAGCTACAAGTCCTTTGCCACTTATGTTGTTGCTTACTACTGACAACCTAATAAACAGAGAAAATAGCTATGCAAATGTGTGCCAAACCACTGAATCCCCATCTCTTAGTTAAAACTAAGAGTTTAACTATGATTTAGTCTTTATTTTTATTATTTAATACATATATTGAAATTTTATATTTGCTATTAACAATGTAATTATTTATTTGTATCAAGTCCAGTCCTACTATAAAATCTTTTTCAGGTTGCTAAAGGCAGTTTGGACTACGGACTTGGACTATCACTCAAGGCATTTCCATGGCTCATGCAGCCAGGTTGTTCACTATTTAGTTCGTCGGTGTCAGTGACTTAACTGCGTGGTGGCCAGGTCTCATCTCTACTCTCCTTTGAAGCCCGAGCCTTGGCACTTCTCCAGGCTAAGCTTTGATCTTTGTGGAGTGGCAGTTATTTTTATGTTAGAGAACCTGGAAGGCTTTCAGAGGCACCCAGCAGCCGCCACCTCCTCAGTCTGCTACTTAAATCTAATGGTTTCAGGTAGCACCTTTGATCACTTTTACATCCTGCCGGCGCATGGTTTAATGCGGGCTACAAAATACACCCTGTTGGAGGGATTACAGCTCTTTTGGGTTCACCCAGAAGCTAACTCAAACAGAGGATTTTCTTAAGTGTTGAAGATCAGAACCAACAAATACAGTGCCTTATCCCTGCATGAAATCTGATTATCTTAAAATTCTGGAGATGTACAGCTCTTCGTTTGTTTTCATTTGTGTGCCACAGGTACGTACTCTTTAAAGATGCAAAAAGAGCTCTAAGATCGAATCACCTTCCCTCCCCCTCCTAAGAATGACTGTAAAAGCTGTGAATCATATGTAAGATGAACCACTACAAAACTGATCTAAGCGTCAACCCCCAAAAAACCCTGAAATAGAAGAACAAGCATATGTCAGGCCACACAGCAGTGGATACAAGACAAAAAAAAACCCCGAAGTTCAAGGAAAATGAGTTATGAGCAGGCTGGGCAGCATGGGAAGGTGAACACAAGGCATTAGCACATGGGACCACATGGCATTTCTTGGCCTAGTGTTTTACTCCTTTAGCTCACATGAAACTACAGGGGACTTAATGCAGTTACCCCAGCGCTGGCCTCCTGTGCTGTCTGACCTGCCTGCTCTCCGAGCTGCAGGGCTCTGAAAGGACCCGTGGGCCACCTGCCAGTGTCCTAGGATGTCTCACAGGCCTTGGGGCATCTCCAAGGGCAGGAGACCCCTATGCTTAAGCAAAGGAATCCCACCCAATCCATCATTCACTTTTTTTTTTTTCCTGAGAAAAAAAAAAACAGACTAAAAAGTTTGGAACTTCCTGACTTTGCCATTCTGATCGGTAACATCAAAGCACACGGTTCCGATGTCAGTTCAGCCCCTGCAAACTCCAAGCTGCTTCAGTCATTACATCTGCATCTCTGGGAGTGTTAGGTAAATACTAACGCCCGAAGAGTCCTGTTGTAAAAGCCAAGGCTTCACTCAGGTCGATAGCTCCATCATCTTCTATTCGGTTTGCACTAAGATCTAGGATTTCCAAGGTTTGGTTGCGTTTTAGTAGTTCTCCCAAAAATTTTACACCATCACGGGTTACTTTATTACTGAAAGAGAGATGCACACATTTTTTTAAAAGGGTGCTAAGAAAATGAGTGCCTAATGTTAGTCAGGGCTATGGCATGGAATAACTCTTACCAGCTAAGATCAAGGTATCTCAGGCTGGAGTTTTCATACAACGCCTCACACAGTCGTTCTACACCAAAGTTTTTCATTTCGTGCTTGCACAAATGTAGTTCCACAAGAGCAGAGTTATTTTTCAACATCAGAGCTATATGAACTGTGGTCTCTTCCTAAAAACATACACTCCGTTTTATTCAGCTGTACTTCAGGGTAAGATATGGTCTGGCTTCAGTAAAAGGGAGATGCACACTAACAGCAAGATTTGGTGATCTGCAGTGTCCTGCCTCCTAAATTGCAGCTTTGTGTTAAAAATAGCTAAGAAGCAATATGTTATGATAATGCTTAAAATAAAAAAAAAAAAAAAAAAGGAAAATAGAAAGATCTTTGCAGATTTACAGTACTGTATATATCCCTGCAACTACCAGGAGCATCAATGCTTAAATCATTATGTCTAATCAGTTTCCCCCCCAGTCATTGCTCTTAAAAAATGGAATGTTTGAGCTAAAAGTATTTTGTCATGACGCTAATCTATTATTTCATAAAAAGAAACAGGATTGCTATGGGAAAAAAATATGTCCTGTCACTGTAACACAAAGTAAGTTTGTTTTGAAGTTGTCACATTCAGTTAAGAAAATAACTGCATAAATACTGTGAGTCAAAAATAAGGCAACAACACAGAGGTCTCAGAAAATGATGGAGTTGAAGGGGGGAACAATGGCAAACAGTTTCCCACAGACACAGACCAGGCCCTTAACAGCCCATATTTTCAATAGCAGTGTTTAAATTTATTTCTGAAACTGGGTTTAGGCAGATCAAGCCCTGTCTTAGTAGAAAAGAAACAACTAAAACCTGTTTAAACTGTTAGATTCACCCTTGGACATTTAAGAAGATCTGGCCTTCTTGACAGTTTAGGTTCGTTATGCTGCCATCAGGAACATACGGTGCCTATCACAGACATCCGACAACTGCTGCCCGTCCGGTGAAGCCGCCACCGTACCCAGCTCTAGAGCCCAGACTTCCAGCAGGACCAGTGATGCGCAGAAGCTGCGTGCCTACAAGGAAAAGCCCCGCAAGCCCTGCGTGCCCACGAGTGGCCTGTGGTGCTGCCCCCAGCAAACACTGCCTTGCAGATTCTCTTTTCAGTGCTCGATTGTTTTGGAGGGTTTGTGTCTTTGTTTTGGCTAATAAACGCATCAGGTTTTACATGGATGAGGTTCATTCACTTGTTAAATTCATGCTGCAAGTTCACATCGTGAAACAACAAAACCACACAGCCCAGTGGATATGGCATATTGTTGAAGTGTGCCTTTCTTTGTTAGGCTTCGGGCTCTGGCAATTGCCCACGTATCACACTGCTCGGATAAACAGCAGTCTTTTGTTCTTCCCCTCATTTCCTGCTAAACAGCATCTCTCCCTCAGTTTGCTGAAGGATACATAAAAATCTCCATGCTGTAACAGCAGGAATACTTGGTTCTCCACCACCAAGCCCTCTCCATTAGCCCATTCTTCAACAAATGCATATGGACCAAGAAAGAAATTTTTTTTTAAAATGACCTTCTAGTTAAACAGGGGCAGCCTGTGACTGCACAGAAAAAGAATATTTCTGCAACCATTTACTTCACTTCATAAGGAAACCCAGAGCTGTGTAGTTCAGCTGTCCATAAATACATCAGTACTGACTCATGCTTCTCTCTCTGACTGAGCTGACACCTCAGTCTGCTTACGTACCTCTTGGCTGTACAGTAAAGGACGATTTAGGTTTATTGCTTTGACTGATTTGTTCTGAGTCAGGGCTGTTGCTATTGCTATTAGACACTGCGGCCCCTGGAAATGAAAATAAATAAACTCTTTAGAGAAACCTGTCCAAGGTATAGATCAAGCTACCGAATTACCATGACTTCTTAGAATTGATTGTCAGAAGATCAAAAACCATCAAATAAGCTCAGATTGGAAATACTATCATTTCTGCCTCCATGTACTCTGGAGAGATGCAAGTGCTGCAGGCAAGTGCTTACAGACACAATGTATTTTCTGATAATACCAATGCCAACTCCCTATGGAACAATAGAGTGCAATTATACTAAGAAGTACAAATGACCATGAAATTTGGAAACTCAGGAAATAAAAAGCAAGAATAATGCATCTCAAAGATACTTGTCCATTTAATTGATCCTGTATTTTGATTTTCCTGATTTATGTGTTAAAATCAGCTTGTGTGTGTTCCCTAAGGTCTTTGGTAAAAGTCTTGGGCAACATTTATCCACTAGGTAATTTCATCCTAAATGTGAATTAATGTGGCACAGAGTAGTGAGAGCCTAGAATATGGGCCAGTTCAGATTTTTTATTTCCTTCTTGTCTGCTCACTAATTTATACTTACGCTATTTTCCAATTAGGCTGGTCTACACCCAAAGCTATTTTATTCTAAATCAGTTTTCTATCAACTCCCTACCAAGCATAAACATATTAAGCTTTCAAATAAATCCTACACTGGCTACACTTCCCTTGTTTATGTTTTCGTAACACCCTTCGCAGTTTCTGAGAAGTATTTCCCCTTCTAGTTTAGGAGCAAATTCTGTAATTCCAGGAAACAAATATAACAGAATTTTTCATCAGATCCCAGCTCTCTCCCTGCCTCCAGGTGACAGTCGTAACTGTTAGGTTACAGTCAAACTTACTCCTTCTGCCCAACATACTCCTCATTATCTCCTGCAAAGATGAACACCCTTAACAGGAAGGCTGGGAGTGGCCCGTCTTAATTTCACTTCCAGCTTGGTTAGAGCATTCTCCCGGAGGGGGAGATACAGGACAGAATTCTTCCAGGCAGGGAGAAGAACGACTTCCCCCTTCTGGCCCCTCTGATGCGATCACACAAGGACGCACACCCTCAGTCAGGTGCTGGGACCTTGCACCAGGAGGAGGTGCACAGGTTTTTAAAAGCCATCCACAGGGTTTTACCTGCTAGAGTGGGAAGCACCCTGCTTAGTGCATTGACCCATTTCTACTCTCCTGACTTTCCCTGTGCACTGTGTAAGAAGCCTCAGTGCCCAACTGTAGGAGGTGGCGAGTTATCCAAGATCAAATTGGGTGCCTTTCTACTCAACTCTTGTGCCTATGTCCTTTATGGATCAAGCTCCGATAGGAGCAACAGAGCTATGGGACTGGGTGACTTTCAGGCGTTATAGCACTGCACACTTTAGAAGGAAAAGAACCTCCAGGGAATAAAAAAAAAAAAAAAAAAAAAAAAATCCTTTCTTCAACATGAATTGCACAGGACTTAGCATAACAAAAACAAACAGCAGAAACAAACCTTGGAAAATGTGAAAGCCAAGCACCTGAATTCCCGGGGAGTAATGGTTCTAATATAACATCAGTGATGACTTCACGTGTTTTACGCAACATGCCTTTCCAAGTATGCATTGCAGTATTGTATATTGTGTTACCTCCAGCTATCACAAAATGTAAAATCAATGAATGACAACAGATGGCATTTTCCCCTAACTAAGCACTGCAGGACCTTTGTAATACTCTTGAAAGACTTATGTCATTGCTGATAATTTTACTGGGCTACTCACCATATCACAGTCTCCAAGATCCAGGTTCTCTAAGGTTGAATTAATTTGTAGCATGGAAGCAAAGAACATCCCACCTTTGTTTCCTATTTTGTTTCCAGTCATTCTCAAATACACAAGAGTTTCATTCCTCTAGACAAAATCAAGGAAAAAAAAAATCAATTAATTTTAAATGGCCTGAAAAACAACACTGTCCTTTTTCTGTGAATCCAGCTGGTTGTCACACAAAGACAAAACATCCCTCCAGAAGCAGCATGTCTAAGTGATAACACTGACTAAGCAGTTGGCTCAGGCTCCCTGCAGTGGAATCAAACATATGAGAGTCTGGAAGCAAAACTCGAGTATTTGAAAAATTTGTGTTTCTCCCAAGTTCACAAATTTCACGCTCATGAAAATAATCCAGGCAGATATTTCTGCCTAAATTGGCAGCTGAAATGCAAATTATATCAAAAGTGATTTAAATCTAGTAAGCATATTGTAAACAAGAATATAATTTGTATTATTTTTCATAGTCTTTTAAATCACATGACCAGTCAAAGCTCAGTGAAGCCGGTCGCCTTTGGTGGGATTACTTGGTGCACAGTCAAACCAGTCTCTGCTGGACTGGAGACTTCACTGGCAATATAAAGTTCTGACCAGAGGACTAGAAAAGCCAGCATTTTTCCCCTCACCCTCACAGAAATATCTATTCACTGTTAAAGCCCTAAATGCAACGCAGAGTGCTTTTGTATTTTTAATTCCTCAGTACTACTCAGTAATCGCTCATTACCAGAGATTACGATTGATTAAGTGATTACAAAACAAGGAGTTCTGTGAGCAGCAGAACTAATGAAGCCTGGTTTCATATGGTGTTTATGTCTTCCACATGTTCCCAGTACTCCTTCCCCCACTGTGATATCTTGCTACAGTGTCTTCTTCCTTCTCCTTCCCTCAATCACAGCCCCCCTTCACCCCCAGACCCCTTTGCACCCCACAGCCAAGGGGCTGCCTAGCTGGTGGGGTCCTGCTGCCTGCCTGCTCAGCAGACCCAGCGAACGCTGCTTGCAAGCCCAGTGTTGTACAATCTCCTGTACAGCCTTAGAGTTTTGGAGGCCTGTCAAATTTATTTTGAATCGGTTCAGAGCTCAAAGACTGTGAAGGAGGAAGAAAGAGTTCACGTGAGTCTCATTTCAGAAACATAACAAATCTTACACACAAGCCTGGTTTCCTTGGGAAACCACATAAAAAATAACAAACATGTTTTTCTGCTGCTGCTGTAAGGCAAAGTTTTGAAAACATATCTTCAGACATCTTGAATCAAGACAAATATTGACATCAAGGTACAGGCAAATTTCATACAATTAAAAAAAAGGGAAAAAAACGATGGCATTATACATCCTATAACATAACATAGCATTTTTCACACAGAAAACCCCAGCTGTGATAGTTGCGATAATTAAGTGTTAATGGCAGCACAGTGCAACTTTCTCTTGTGTGAAATCTGATTTCTGAAGTCTGCCTTGGGAAAACAAGCAATCTCTGTGATACAGCAAAATGCTGAATGGACTGAAGACAGAGGGCCCTTTCAGCCAGTTCTGATGTTGGCAGGACAGCCAGTACTGTTCATCAAAAGCAAAAATATCAAACTACATGCCATTGTCCAAATCTCCCAGAGAAATACTCACATGGAGTGCTCCTGCTATCAGCTCTGCTCCACTTGTGCCAATATCATTAAGCATCAGGTTAAGGTACCGCAAAGTGAAGTTTTCCTTAGGAACAAACAAAGCAGAAAGCAATGAGACTTTTTTCCAGAGTAAGTCTGCATTTTTCAAAAAGGAAACGTGTCATACACATACTTAAAACCTCCATTCTTTGCTATATTTCAGGCAGCCCCTAATTTGAAGAAGTAATTAAAGACTACCGAAGAATGTCAGATGATGATGGAAAGGCAGAAAAACATGTAGTGTGTAGGCCCTCATGGGGCTTACAGAAACCACCTAGCAACCTCAGCATGACCAAATGAGGCAGGTGGCCAAGCTCAGACACAGACCTTCAGGCATTTTCTGAACTTAATGGCCCTCCCTGAGCTCCAGGAACCCAGGCACTGAGTGGCAACTCATCATCTTCCATCTGTATTCTGGTGCTTACAACGACAGAAAGGCAGCATTAAAAATTCCTATGTTTAGACCTCCAAAAAGACAGAGAGATGATAGAGTATCTAAAGCAAAAGCCCTGGCACACTTGACGCTGCCATTACCTCCTTTGCTGAACTGAACTGTAAGCCTAAAAGCCCCACAGTTTGTTCCACCATTCTTTCTTCATGACCATGCAATGGTTTTCTACCAGACATTCAAAATCTCCTCAGAGAATACAATCTGAGATTCTGGTGGGATGGATCTGGATGTAAAAATCAAATTAATGGAATTTTGACAAACCAATGCATTCTTGTCTCCAATTTACCACAGATAAATATTATCATAGCCAAATAAATTACAAGTTGCTGAATGATAAACATAATTATGGCACCTGGAGTAATGTTGCCACGTGCTTTGCTCCAGCATCAGTCAATATATTACACCTAAGATCCAAACCTGAAAAAGATGAAGAATGAAGAATGTGACAGATGCATGTCTCCAATTAACTGATTTCTAAACAGAAAGAAATAAAGACGAACTAAGGCTGAAATCAAGACTGCTTATGTTTTCTTATATTAGTACAGCAATGTCAAACACACGTGAAAAAAGCTTACCTGTGACAAATACAGTATTGCGTAAGACAGAGGCAAGAACTTGAAGATCGTCATCTGTAACTCTCTGCACAGGCACTAGACGATTATTTCCAGCTATTTTTAATGTGATCCCTTGTGTCCATCTGCTGTAACATAAAAACATAAGCACATGGGGAGAAGTAAAATGATAGAGAAAAATGAATTCTCTCTCCAGATAAGAAGTGTATCCATGCTTGACCTGGCTGATGTGTTTGCATGCAGTTAGCGGCTGCCGCTACCTTTGGTAACACCACGACACAACGTGACTCAAGCTGTACCTCAGCACTGTCCTTTTCGATATTCTGAAGACACTGCACAGCGGCAGGACCACACTTAGCACACAGGCTCAGAAAGCAGGAGGAAGCAAGATGAGGGGAAGGCAGATGGAAATAAAGATTATCCTGGAGGTTACATCACCATCTCCTTTTTACTTGTTCTCTTTCCTTTATTTACTCTATCCCCCCTCAGGATCAAAACCTAACACAAACCATTTCACTATGCTGTATCTTCTCAGGTTTTCCCTCTAAAGGGCAATTAACTTTGACCCCAGAAGCACCCATGAGAGGAAGCCCTACCTAACCACATAATGAGAGAGAATTTGGGTGGTTAATACCTTGGCAGGATTCAGAGGTAGTTCAGGGAAGCTTTACTAGCTGGAAGCTAACTGAATGCAGCTGAGGCTCTTTAAACAGGAGCGAGACAAAAGGAAAGGAGTTAGGATGACTAGACACTGGGTTTGGCTTCTTTAAGGGACACAAAGGCACCATCCTGTGCATTTTTCACTTTTTTTTTTTTGATTTCACTGCTTGTAAAGCTGCCTAGAAGGGATATATAGCTACAAGCTTCTGCCAAGATGATGTCAAGATGAGTCAAACCAGAACTTCAGCAGTACACGGTAAATATGATTTGTGTTTAAGCCTGAAACTGCATGAACTTTCTCATTGTTCAATTCCTTGTCCTGCTATCTTGTTTAAAGCATTCAGAAGCATCTGGAACACACTGTTTGTTATTTCCTTACATTTTATCATTTTTATCAGCTTCTTGAAGCACATGAGCAATGAAGGGGTTTTCAGGTTGGCCCAAGTTTTGGCAGGCCCGCACATAGTGCTGGTGAAGATCTGGATGAACTGACATGACCTGCTGGAAAACAAAACAAAGTGTTACTGCAGAGTTGTGGCAGCCTAGCAACATCACCATGGACCCCAGTGCTGTTGTGCTGGGCTCTGCATAACAATAAAAATGGGCTCGGTCTGAAAAGGGTTACAACTCTTGGTCTGCAAGGCAAGAATAACAGACAGACACAGTCTGGCAGGAAAAGCATGAGGAAAAAATGTGGATGTGTTTCTGATCCACCGTAGCATAGGATCTGAGCTAACAGAGAATTAATATTCATACAGGCAGGTCTTTTTTTTCCCTGTAAAGCAGCTGGGCCCCCCCCCCCCTCCGCAGGCCTACCTGAGCCATCAACGCCTGCGCCCTCGCCAACCCACTGACTGGCTGATGGGCGAGCTCTGCCCCGTGGCCCAGCCAGGCTGCTCCAAGGTTCACAGTGTTTGGTAAGGGAGCCTGTTTCCAGGGAGGGCGTGAAGTACTACCAGTGAAGTACTACCAGTGAAGGTAGCCATGCCCAGCCTCTACAGGGAGGGGAGTTTCAGCAGCTCACCCCCAGAATATTTACTTACTTGTCTGCCTGTGGTCTCCCAAGAGCTTTTGCAAAAATTTCTGTGGTTACACAGATTAGCAGTTACTTCAAAGGTGCCTGTGCCGGTCCTTTCCACCGAATAAATCCTTCTAGGGACTTTGCTCCTGCCCTTGTATGCAGAAAGGGGTGGGCTGGAATCGCGCCCTCTCCTGTCACACTGTGCATTGGGCTCACACCCGAGTACTGAACTCAGAGCCAATAAAAAAGAAAATACCCTCATGCAACATCTGAATTAGATGGGGAAGCCCAGCAAGGGTCTCTCCCCGTGGCGGTTGCTTGGTTCTTCCTCCTCACCCTGGTGGCACCTGGAAACCACCCATCTCTGGAAACGTGACATCCTCCCAACACGGTTACAGCAGCAGAGAAAAGGGCGTCGGGTGGGAGGCGACTGACAGCTGCCTCTCGACCTCCGCTTTTTCTCCAAGTGTTCCTTAAATGCCAGCTGAAAGGTTTCTTCTGTCCAGGCATCAGAGGTTGCTCAGGTAGTCACGCCTTCCCACCTCTTGCTCTTCTGCTATCAGCAACAGTACAGCTTCGAGGGCTATCAAATACCGGATTCACTGGCATCTCTCTGGCTCGGGAACCCCTAAGCGTCACAGAAGAAAGCGTCACCTGTTTACAATAGGATTCTTCCAGTTTTACAATGAGCATAGCTGAAGACAGATCACAGTCAGTGTTTGTAAATATAGACCTTCAAGACTCAAGGAGGTTGCTAGGTTAACGGTTGGACTCGATGATCTTAAAGGTCTTTTCCAACCAAAGCGATTCTATGATTCTATGATCTTCCCCGACTTCACAAGGTCACACTCTGAATTTGGCTGTTGGGGCACTTCATGGTGCACTGGAATTCAAAGATACGGTCCTGCTGTATGTACTGCAGGATTTGATCTCAAAGAACACAAGCAGCTTTTTGCAGGGGTTCAAACCAAAACCAAATGCTGAATTTTGCCAGTATTTATTTAGCATAGGAAGGTTTTTGCATACTGTTGATTTCTAATGTTTTTATCTTCTGAAATTAAAAATAAGGAGCAGAGATGGCTGAGCCTCAGCAGAGCCAGGAGGCCAGCGCAGGGGGCAGTCATTGCCCCAAAGCTGACTCTGTTGGTTTTGAGGATGACCATGATCAGGCTGCACAAGAAATACCAGGGAATGAAGTGCCAGAGAATGAACCTCTTTCTCCCACAGGCATCACAGACAGGATATTTTTCATTGATATAGCCAAAAAGCAACCATCTCACCAGGGGTCTTGGGTCTAGAATATCCGGAAGAGCTGCACGTGGAAAAGAACCTCAATCGCCCGAGGCACCTGAAGGTACTCTGCTTGGATCAGAATCACACACAAGACATATGCGAAGAACTGGGGGAGCTGAAATGCCTTCTGAGGTTAGATTTAGGTGACAATCCCCTCTCTTGTAGTTCACTGCCAGTTATCACCAAGTTGTAGTCCTTTTGTCAGCTCAGGCTCTATAAACCAAACTTGCACGGAATCCCAGTGCTGACCTGTGAATACCTCCACCGTGTTGAACTGCTTGGCCTCTCTGACAATAATCTCAAGTGTCTGTCTAAAGAAATAATGAACCTGACAAAACTCAAGGAAATTTACCTCCAGAAAAACAGATTTGAAAGTTTTCCCAAGGAGCTTTGCCATATCGCTAATTTAGACATAATAGATCTGGAACAAACTCTAATCAGTCTCATCCCAGAAGAGGTAAGCTTTTTGACAAACTTAGTTAAGCTATTTTTAGCTTTTAATAACTTATCCTCCATTCCTCCTACACTGCAACACTGCCAGAAGCTGGCTGTGCTGGATCTGTCTCATAATCTCCTGCACAAGCTTCCCCCAGGTTTGAAGAATCTCACTGAAATGAGAGTAGTCGGACTGTATGCTAGCAGCCTGGACAAGTTCCCACATGAGACCTGCTGCTGGCCATCCCTTTCCCATGTTTATCTGAGGAACACAGGACTGCGCACAGTACCTGGGTCCTTCACCAGATTAACTAGTGTCAGGATACTAGATCTGAGTGAGAATTGCTTTGATGAGATTCGTAAAGGAATATGCACTACGAAAAATCTGGAAGTATTGGCCCTGGATGGCAATCAGATACAGGAGGCATTTGCTCCTTTGTTTTCATTTTTGTTTTATTGATACCTCCCTTCCGCAAAATCTAAGTTCTTCACTACAGCTGAGTGCCACCTTTCCCTACTACAGCAAGAAGGCATGTTCCACCTAGTGTGCACCTGAGCCCGGGTTACTCATTATTGCTGACATCTAAGTATCCAGGCAGGGATTAAAAAGCAAGAACATGGAAACACTGACCCTTATGTTGAATCGTAAAGATGAAATGCTGACTGGAGGGACTGCTTCAGTCTTTTTGTGTATTTTTTTCTGCATATACTGGAAAATAAGAGCTGCATTTGCACAGAATCAATACGTCATAAACTGAAACAGAGCAGAGGGCAATTTAAAAATGGATGTGATATTGTTAATGCCTTTAACACCAGTAACACCTGCTGTTCCTTTGAGAATGAACAATTATGTACGCTAAAGCTGTGCTATTGTAAATGTGACAGTATTCATGGACACACTCATTTTAGGGCTCAGAATACACCTTCCTTTTTATATAATGCAACCCTTCTTTGCCAAGGAGATTTTCACTTGTGCAATTTTCTTCTTGAAGGTTACATTTACAGTAGTAGTAATTTATGCAAAAGAATCAATTTCAGATTTCATTCATTTAAATTACACTCCCCTGCACTGTGCATATGAAGGAAATGAAGAAGCAGACTAAAGTAACCCCAAGACATTACTGTCAGAAAATATCCATCCAGCAGAGGAAACCACATGGATTTTCTTGCCAAAATTTCCACCATACTGTGAGGTATAATGTTATATTAATGAGCAGAATATTCTGTGTCCATCCATCAACAGTAATGCTGCTCCACAGCATTTTCTTGGAGATTTTTCCCTAAAAACAGAATCCCAAAGAAAGATTACTGTTTAATTGACATAATGGATCTTTTTAATGACTGTGTCTAGATACCTGTGGAGGTGAAAGAATTGATAAATTTGAAATGCCTTAGCCTGTCTGAAAACCAATTCAATATCTTTCCAAAGGAAATCTTTCTCCTGGAGCCATTAGAGAGATTATACCTGGGGCATGATAAAGGAATTACATTCACAAGCCTGCCAGAAGACATCAGCAAATTGCAGGTAGGAGCAATGGAGGGAGGAAGATCTTGGTCTGCTGCAGCATGGCACTTCCATGGACTTCAGCTGCTCCCAAATGAAGGACTGAAGGTTCTCCTAATCTCTTTAGTACATGGTACAGCATCAGGCCAGGGCTGTCAGAATAGGAATAACATTAAAACCCAGTGTTTGAAACTCACGTTGTCTCTCTGTGTTTAGTAGCTCAGTTTATAAACGTTACTTCTGCACGTACTGATATTCTCTGTATATTGATTACATACCAAGCTAAGGAAAAATCATTTATTTATTAAAAGTTATGCACACATATTTTCCAGAATCTGAAAGCACTGCATATGGAGAATAACTGCCTGGAGTACCTGCCCGCAGCCGTTGGCTCATTGATCCACTTGATAATTCTTGATTGTCACAATAATCTCCTTAAACAGCTTCCAGACTCTATATGCCAAATACAAGGTGAAAAATAGTCTCTGTGTTTGTGGCCTGAAGGACACAAGTATCAGTAAGCATTCTGGAAGAAGGAGGGAGAGAAGGGAAGGAAGGAATGCAGTGCATCATTCAGGGCTCATCCTGTACTTGTAAGAGAGACAAATAGGATAAAAATTAGCAACTGGGAGGGTGGAGGAAGCACTGTGCCCAAGCCAAGTGGACAGGAGGGCCTCCCCCATGACCCGTCTCAACCTCAATAGTCCAAGGAAAAGGGTGTTTCCCAGAGCTCAGCTCCAAGCAGACCCCCTGATGTGAGAAGACTGGCTGCGTCAGCACCAGTGACTCCAGGGGGGTGGTGAGGAGCCAGCTCTCTGAGGGTGCTCCCCAGCCCAGTCTTTCCATCTTCCCCAGTTCATTGCATTTCTGGGTGGCTTAGTTCACTAGCACTGTTGGTGTGCCAATTAGCAGAACTTTTGAAAGCTGGATTGGCTGCCAGGAGAATAGTTGTCACCTAGGGAAGTAAATGCTTTGTGAGAACCTGAGTCCCATCCTTCTATATTTGGGGGCAGACACTTTGAATTTTAAATGCTCTGGTGAGATGTTCAATACACACATTCATTACATGCACAGACTGAACTGTTTGTCCCTCATCCATGTGCTGTTCATGGGGAGCATGCAGGAATGCTCCCCATCATTCCTGTTCTTTGGGCTGCAGCTGTTTGCTTTTGAGTGTTCAGGTTTGCAAAACTGCTCATTCAGAACAATCACCTGTCCCAGCTGCCTGAGGATTTGGACAGCCTTCAGCAACTGGAGCTGGTCCTTCGGGATGGGAAGCCTATGAGAGACCTCCGATTGAAGTGTGCTGTCAGGGGACACCTGCCATCTGGGAATACTTAGAGGAAAAGAGGCATAAAGAGGCCATGAACTTAAAAGTAGGGGTGTTAAGAAAGCCACTGCAATACACATACAAAGCTGTGGTTTTAGTAACAGATACCGTGCAGAACAACCTACAGGGCACTCTATGCAACATGAAAAACGTCTTAGACCACCATTTGGATCAGCTACGGTAGAGCAGTACTTCTGCACCGATCATGTTAAGGTAGGATAGAGGGAACCATCAGGAAATACAGCACCAGGCATCATTCAAAAGTGTTCCAGAGGGTTGTCACTGTCCCGCCAGGTCAGTCAGCAGGCACAGAACAGCCCTTAACAACTTGCAATAGAGCTTTCCTTAATTCCTTGTCCAGTGGAAGGGGAATGGTTAGTGTGCCTAAAAACAAGGCAGATCCTCTAAGTCAAGGCATTGCTTATAGATGAAACTAACTGCAGGTGGCATTTTCCACTCTTGCCGGCTGTATTCTGACTGTAGAGAGCTGAAGATCCATCCTGCAAACACACTGAACAAAACACATTTTGTGTGTGGTTTCGTTTGGGTTTTTTTCCCCAAAAGAACATCAGTCTGTATCACCAGAAGGCCATGGAATTAATTTGCTCAGAAAAAATATAGGGCAAGAAGGAAGGAATGGCAAATCCTCAAGTCTTTGATTCTTCTGAATCTAAATTATTCCTCTCTTTCTGTAATGTCTGTCATTTCTTTACAAACTAATGTGTTTCTCCCAAGCTGTTCTTCTGAACTAAAAGGTCATTTAAAGATGTGTAGACATAGTCATTTACTGCTCTAATCAAAGGGTCTGGAGGACTATGGTGTTAGTGTCCTCCCTGGTAAGAAATTTCTCTTGGAAAAAATAACAAATGGAGTAAAAGAAAAGTCGGGTGGCTGGCAGTCTATCTTAGCTGCAAGCAATCGAATACAGAATAAAAGGGGATTTGGGAGACCACGATGTGCCTGGCTTTTTGCATCGAGAGTATCCACCAGTAATACTGTTCCACATGACTGTTTTTACCCTTTTCCTCCAGGTAACCAGATTGTTCTTCTCTCTTTTTCAGATCCAAAGTTTGTGGTGCGGGTTGATGAACCAGAGGGGGACTGGATCTTTCTTGACACTCAAGAATCTAATGAAAAACAGAAAGAAGGAAAAGAAAGAAAAAGGAAGGGGAAAAGAGAAGCCTGTAAAAGGATCAGAAGCCAAAAATTGATATTTGGGCAGTAAACTGCACAGAGCTCTTTTCACTTACACGGGCAAATACGAGCAGAGATACGCGAGTAGGGGACAAGCAGTATTAAAGTATTTGAATCAGTGAGTGTTACCATGAAAACTGGTGATTTTTTGAGGTCTGTTTCTGTGTTTTTGTCAACATTGACTCCAGCTGAATCAGGCAGATTCTGAAATATTCTTGAGATGTCTCATTCTGAGTGTATGTTATCTCAAAGCATAAAGTCAGCTGATTAACTGGAAATCAATCTAATCTGTAGGAATATGGTGCAATGACATGCTCTTTGTTCTGAATCCCGAAGTATTTTTCACACAATTCTTAGAAATCTGTTTTCTAGTCAGTGAGGTACAGCCATATCTAGAGTGAAACAATATTCGTGGCCCCACCTACTAGCAGTTATTCGATGAGTTTTACATTCAGAAATGATCAATACCTTGTTTGGAAATATGGAGGAGGATTCCAGGTGCTCAGAACATACGCACTTCTACCAGAACCTGCATTACCATTCTGTCTTACAGAAGTGTAAAAAGCTGTTTTGCAGAAGTGTAGAGATACTTACAAAACTGTTCACTGATGTTTTGACAGTCTGTAGTTACAGTATTTTGAATGACTGCAAGCTGTCAGATCCTTAGTCTTATAGCTCAGCTCCGAGATACCTTGCTGACAGTTTGTAAAATGCCTGGGTACAACAGGCTTACTTGAAAGCAGAGCATCTGCAGAATGCAATATTCTGCAATGATTCTAGGTCCTGGCACATCATAGCACCTTTGTCATTCAAAAGAACAACAACAAACACTCCTCACTAATTCTAGCATGCCAAATTTATATGCAACCATGTCTTTCCACAGCACTTTACAGAGAGCTGTTTGTCCTAGGTGTCTGATGTCCTAGTTTTTATTCTGTATTGCTCAGTTACTCCTTAAACCCCTCCATAGATTTATTTGCAGCGTACGTAAAGCACAGAGCTGGACTGGGACCAGCCACTGTGCAGATTCAAAATGCATGAGTGGGTGGGAGCAGAACCCTTTATTGAGTTTAACTGGCTGGTCAGAACTGGAGTCCTGCTCTCCCTCCCCTTGTCTGAGCTGCCTCAAGAGAAGGCGGTGACATCCTGAAGGAGGTTGGTGAAGGCAGGGACACCGAGACCCAGCTCTTCCTAGAGCTCCACCACCAGGTAGTGCTCTCTGGATGCTGTGGCTACAGCTGCACCCAGGGTATGGATCTTATTTCCGTTTGGCTCCTGGACTGATTGATACTGAAATCTCATTAATATGCTTGTTGGCAGGAGAGAGCTGGCAGTGCAGAAAAGTGGGATGGCTCAGCTTGGGTTTTCAATTTTACTATGTAACTGATGCTGTTTTGATTGGAGGTGTCTTATGAAATTTTTTTACCCTAAGTGAAGGCAAGGAGAAACAGAGAGAAGGATGATTCAGAGACTACAGAGGAGGAAATCACCGGAAGAGAGAGATTTCCAGGAAGACTGGCAGATAGGATGTTTAATAGAAGTGATTTAATGAAAGCTTTTTAGTGGCACAATAGGTATGACAGAATCATGAGAGAGCAACGGACTGAGAAGGGGATCATGAACAGCACATGGAGAGATTGCTAGCTGTGAATCTGTACTGTGCTCTGGAGCCGAGAATGAGGAACCCGACTATGACAAAGCAAGAAACCCCAACATTGAAGTCCAGTCAGTAAGATTACAACAGACACCGGACATGAAACATGGGCCAGCTGCTTTACTGAATTAGGCAGAGAGGTTCAAGAGGGAAAGGAGTGATTCAGAGAGATTCCCACAGAACAGATAAAGGATCAATCTCCCAATTGGACCAAAGGCAGATTTGAGGAGGAAAGTCACAGGAAGTCAAGCGATTAAGAGAAGAGGTTGGTGTGCTGCTGTTAAACAGAGATGATTGTACTTCCACATTAGAATAACTCTCCTGGCTTGAGTCACTGCTTGAAAGTTTCTCGTTACCCTGGTATGAAACAGGGGCTCTTTGCTTCATTTCAGAGGTTGAGGATCTCTGTAGAAAATAACTGATCCCATACTGCAGCAATTCCCTGCTACCTCTGACCAAGACACTCCAGTTCATCTCGCATTTCTCAGGCTGGGGGAGCCAAGTGCACTTTTCAAGTGGAATTGAAACTGGAACCAGGACGTCCATAGAGACCCTCACATAAATGATCAAGAGGTATCAGCACAGCATGGTCAGCTGCTGGTTATAACCTTGACCCCAGCTGGAAGGGTCACCCGGACTGAAAGCTGAATATTGATCTGCGTCTCCATGGCAGAACTTGCTGAGAGGGCTCCTAGCAAGTTAGGAAAGTACCACTGAATGATCCTGTTGTGCCTCTCCTCCAGGAGATTGCTGCAGCATGTAGATATACTCAGGGCTAATTGAGCAGTACTTTATCCCTCAAGCTGCCTCAGGATTTCTCTAAGGCTCCTCACTCAGTGGGCAGATCTAATATCTTTACTTCCTAAAATACCTTACCAATGAATAATCCCACTGCAGTCTTTGAGCTCACGTGTGGGTTAACATGCTCCATGACGACTATGACAGAATTTGTCTCTGTGTAAGCAAATACAATAAAATACCAAATAAGAAATTATCAAATGAAAAAAGGAGGATCCACTTACATGTCCCAAGTTGGTACTTTTTCTAACAAATTTTGGGCACAGAGCAGGGTGCTCTGCTCTTAGCTAGAAGCTGCCCTGTGGCTCTGAATAATAGACTTTGTTTATTTCCTTCATCTTTAAGGTAAGGATAAGAACACTATGTTCACAAGGTGTTATGAAGGTTAATGGATTAATCCTGAATGCAGGAAGCATGAAGGCACTGCAGGGACTCCCACGGGCTTTCACAGGCTCTAGATCAGACTCTTAGGTCTGGAAGTTTGGGTTTGTGCTGCATGTCATAAAAGGGTCTGTACAGAAAGCACAGTCTGGGTAAGGCTGAAACAGCTCAAGATGAGAAGGAGCATCCCTGAAGTATCCTGAAGTCTTTGCATAGCCTTATCCAGAATGCTTATGGATTGTTCTGTATCCAAAATCCTTGCTAAAGAAGCGGGACATATCTCTGATTTAACCTGCCACAGCATTTCCCTTGCCCCTGGGACCTGCAAAGACACCATTCAACTATTTCTTACCTTGATTTTATGCTGATTCTGTATACAGAAGTAATTTACATTACAACATAGCATCAAGGGCCAGAGCAGAGGCAGAACAGCTCCTTCTGTATTCTCCTTACTGTACTAATATATAATCCTGAGTAGTTGGGATGCTTTCCAAATCTCGCCATTATGTAGATTTAATGCATTGACAAGGAGGCAAAAGTTTTGTGGGAGAAGAAACTAAAATTTAAACCAGAGGTTTCAGGTATTTTCACATTAGAGGCATTTTCCTTCTATACATGAAGCCACATTCACACTGCCCACCCACCTGCGTTAGTACACACCCCAGCCACTTCCCTCCATTGGCAAACCTGCAGTGTGTCCATCTGAAATCATCATTGCTCTTTGGACAGTGGTCATTGCTGTATTCACAACATGAAGATTAAGCATATATAGTAGTGTCAGCACAGCAGTGTAAGCATGGCCCAGAGAATCTGAAAGAATATGTTATTAAATTGAATGATCTATGCATGTAGAAGGTTAAATAATGGGGTTTATATAATTATGGAACTATTTCAAGAGCTCTTATGAGATGAGATTACTAAAAACTGGGCAGTCTTCTAAGTCAGAGATGCATAATACTTGGTTCATATGCTGCTTGTCAAAGACCTTCCAGAAATCTTCAACCTCCATCAACAGTCAAAGCGAATGTTTCTTTTGTTGTCTTGATTAAAGCTTTCCAGTCGTTTCCGCTGCGATTCTGAAAGGACCCATCTTTGCATCCCCAGCTCTGTCAAGGCAGGCAGCTTTGTCAGAGCTGCTAACAACTCGCTGAACCACGTCCCACAGTCACGGCAGGACAATGGGCGAAGACTGACATCCAGCTCTGAGAGTTCTTTGAATACTGCTAAGCCTTGACAGAAAATGACCCACCCTTCATCAGAGATGTTGTTATTATAACTCAAATCCAGCTTCTGTAATCTGGCTAGATGGCCATCCTGCGTCAGTAACGCTGCAAGAAATGACAGACACAAACACAACTAATACATCCTGGCAATTGCTTTAAAGGCTTTTTAAATAACACCATATTATTTAAGGCCTTTCAGCAGTCAAACAGCAAGATACAATTCCTCAGCAACAGAAAATCACTTGCTGTTGATCTCAAAGATCATTTTATCACAGCTGAAGGAGTGTACAACATTTAAAACAGGCAATTCAAGGAACAGGAGCATGCAGTTAAAACTGCATGGCAACCTGAAAAGCTTTGAGTCAGTTGGAAGGAGGTTATATCAAGTGCCAATTAAAATAGGCAGAGAGGCTTTACAGGGAGATTCAGAAAGAGGAAAGCAAAACTAGATGAGGTTACATGATTACAACAGCCACCTCTCACTGTGGGAGGGTAATGGGCCTAATATATCCTAAAGGGAACTGGGATCCTTAATGTATGATTGGCAAAGGAGACACCCATCGAGGGTGATGTTTGTAAAGTCAAAAATATTCAGGCTTCATCTCAGCCTTCAGACTACAGGGCCTTAATAGCTGTCACACAGCTATTGCCAATCTCAGACACTCAAAGCCCGTGAGTCAGGCCCACAGAATCACAAGGATGATTATAAAATAAACAGGCTTTTAAAAGGATCCTAGAATTTATTCCTTCATTGGGTTCCTATTTTCCAGTATTTCTCAGCAGCTGCTAAGAGGTGGGCTAAAATATTTCTGGTTTAATTCTCCCATAATAGTTTGACTCCAGAAACACCCCTAACGGACTGAGAGCTGGTAGTGCCTGTATTACCAGCTGTCAGCACGTACATTTCCCATAAATTTCTGAACCCAAAGCCAGCAACCAAGCAAAATAAAACTCCTCAGAGGCAGCTTTAAATATCTGATATAAAAAACAATAAACCCTACATTTTTCTAAATGCTGTCTTTTTGTATTAATAGATAAAACTCTGCTAAAGTGATTCTTTGCATTTTTATCCTTTTCAGCTTTTGCACTGTGCGTGTACAGGACACACAGTCTTCAGCAAAATGAAAACCCTTTCTGGGAAAAATACTGCTGTATTTTCCATCTTTCCATTTGATTTATGCAAAACTGTGCTCAGCCCATGGAACAAGCCCCTTCTGAATTGTGGTCTAAATGCCCTGGCTCCTTGACTGCTAGTAAATACCATGTTATACGTACTTAGAAGTGCCAGGTCTTCAGCCACCAAGTTACAGCTGCTCAGTCTTAACACTTGAATCTCCGTTGCAAGCTTTAGTGCTCCCAAAAGCAGCTTTAGGTTTCCACCAACGCACTTATTCCAAGAAAGGTCTAATATCTCCAGTTCAGGAAGGTGAAGGGCAGCCTCAGCTGAAAAGATTAAGACCAGCAACTTCTGCTTACTAAGAGAAAACACCATGGCCTCAACAGACACCTCACCGGCAATTCACCTGTAAATAGGCTCCTAACAGGCTGCCTACTTGTGCCAGACAAATATCTCCTGTGCTCTTTAAAGAATATAAGAAGGACCTGCCTACAGAATTTTTAAGGACTCTGTGGAGAGGTTTCTTGTCTTTCTGTTTACGTTATTGGCTTTCCCCACTGAAGTCAGTTTAATATCACAGCTTGGTTTTAAACCATTTTATATCAATTTAAAGGCATCAATTTTTGCTGTGAACTTACCATGCAAGGTGAGATGCTCTGTATCTTTTGACAACACCAATTCCCATGATGTCACTCTTACATAATTGTAATGATATAAATATAGTACTGTTGCTGCAGGGACCTCAGACCAGTTTAGCTTGCTACTGCTTCTGCTGAAGGCAGCCAAGTGTTATTATCGGTTTCAATGCCACTAGTAAACATTACAAAATACATTGTAAGTGCACGATACACGGTAACGAGCAGATCCCTCTGTACTTAGATTTCATGTGCCATATGGAACGCCTATCAAAGGGACAGTGCAGCCACTAATCCACTGAGATTTGCAATAAGTAGGCAAAAGAGGCTAAATTTACATATCCTGTCTTAGACTGGACTTTTCTTCATGGCTGTGCGATATCTTTTCTGCCACTGCAGTCATTGTCTGAGTTCCTCCACTGCCCCATGCTTAACTCTATCCCAGAAAGTTTCTACTGAAACTGCAGTAAGGTGAAAAACATTCAGTGAAAACTTTACCCCACTAAACTGCAAATGCAGTGTTACAACCTTTCTTTTCCAAAATTAGGGAGTATTCAAAAGCTTGCAATCAGGCAAAGGACTAAAAGGACCTCCTCCAGTCAGGTATAACGGTCTTCCCTTGCAACCAGGTCCCATGAAACACTGGTTTCATTACAGACATTTTCACTCAGGACCTGTCATATAATGTAACCATGATCTCTGGATTTCAGCCAAAGGAGAACGAAGTGCTTTATCCCACAAGGATACACAGAGAATAGACACGCTTTAAAAAAACCACATTCCTACCTAGTGATGAAAACGACTCTTCGCCTAAACCACAATTGCTGATGGCCACAGATTTCAACTTCGGTAAAAACCTGAGCCTGCCCAGAAGAGGATCACATGAGAGTCCTACATTTTTATTCGAGGATAAATTCAGCTCTTGAAGACTGGAGAGTAAAGGTATCACCTGGGCTAAGAAAATATGAAATATTTATTAGACAGTCACCAATCCAAAACAAATATGTAGTTGTATATTTGCCTGACATAATTTCATTTCTTTATAAATCAATCCAAAAGTCAAGGCCAAGTTTTGACACTCATATTTATGGTGAGTAATGTTTTACTCTATAAATAGCCTTGTCATTTTCAGTAGGAATGCTTAAGAAATTAGTTATTACATACTGTGTGGAAGGTTGTCAGAACACAGCTTCCTGCTGAAATTTTCTAGGTGAAGTAGGGAATTTAACATTAAATGAGATGGGGATTACTTCCAAATGTCTTCACTGCTAACTGAAACTCCTTTATATTAATGTGATTATTCTCTATTGGTCAAGAAATTAAAAATAAATCATGTTTGCTATTACTAATAGTATTTCCCAATGCTTCAGGAACAGCTTTTCAAATTATCTTCTTTATCATGGAAAATAAGATGTTAGCAATATAGGATTTGTTGTTGTTTTAAAGAGTAAAAATTAATATCAAAAACTTATGATGATGCACACATTAAACTATCTCACTGATTGAACAGAAAATGTCTTTTTCTTCCTAATAGTATTTATGAGTTGGATCAATTCAACCTGGAGACTGTAGTCTTCAGCTTTTCTATAAAACAGCAGCAGCAATGCAAGATCTCTTAACATCACTCTCTACTTGACTTAAAGTTCACCAAGGGAGTTTTAGGCAGTTACATTTACATGCACTTATGCACCTTGGATATATGCCAATTTATACAAGTGGGGGAGCGGTCTCTGGACATTTCCAAAATTACAGATTATCAGAAAAAGCAGTGCTTGGTGGCAGTTCCTACATTCACATCATGGATCTGAATCATGGTGGAGCCAGGTCCTTAGTTCCACATGGGATCAGACACTATGAGATTTCCTTTGATACAGCAAAAAACCATTCCATATTGATCAAGAAAGCCATCCTCCACATTGCACTTGTAGAACTGCCCGATGAAAATATACTGAGATCTGCTAGGCTAGGTTAGGCAGAATCTCTTACACCTTTGAGGTATTTTCAGAAGTCAAAACCTACATTCCTAATGGGTTTCCTCAATACGTCCTTACACAAAACGGTCAGTCCTCTTCTGTTACACAGCACTGGTGTAGATCAAGGACTTCGAGATTTTTCAAGCTGGCCAAATGAGCTGTTGAGTCTTTAAAGCCACCACCAATCTCTTTGTTACATGATATGTCTAATTTTCTTAGCTCAGCAAGGTGCTGTAAAGCGGTGTCTGGAATGGAAAAGGGAGCATGCTGGTCACTGGCTGCTACAATAGCATAGGTCACGGCTTTAGCATTTATTTAACGTCAAAGTCTGCACAAGGTGTTGCAGGCAAAGCTTTTAGGTTAAGCTTCAGTGTATAATCACAGTAGACATACAGTAATATCGCAAAGCTTCCACATCTATGCAACCCCATTCTTCTCTAAAAGAGCACGTAAAGGTGAGGCCAGCTCATCCCCCAGCTCCACGCGATCCTCAACCTTTTGCTGAAATTACAACTGGATGTGCTAATTAATGCAATGAATTAATTGTCTTACGGATAAGACCTCCACTAGGGAGGTCTTAAAACAGATAATAAGCCCATTTCATATGGCTTCACCGGACACTCATTAAGTGACAATGGTGAATTTGGATTCTGCTCTGAGAGTAGGATTAGGTTGTTAAAAGTTAGCTAGCCTGTCTGTGCCCTTGTCTATGTTCTGTCTGGGGCGAGAGGAAGCGTTTCCAGGAGTCATTAATCTACCCTAAGATGTGTCTCAGATAAATGGTGTGGAGGGTGACTCTCCCCACTGACTTTCACATGCTTGCGCTCAGGGAAGATAAATGCTACTCCTGCTGAAAGTCTCTGTAGTCTTTTATCAATCCTCAAACAGCAAATAACAATTGCCCGTTAATACTGCCAAACCATCAGCGAAATCCCACCTCATTGCCTTTCTTAAATGGTTTTCAGATGTACAATTTATTCAGAATGAAAGTCTTTCTGAACATAAAGTCTAACCTAAGCCCTGGAGGCTGTCTTGCTTTAATCCACACATGTGCAAGTTTAACTCTTTCAAGCCTGGCACATTTTTCAGATCCTGAGCAATAACCTTCATGCTGCAGCGATGTGTCTGTTGATAGAGAGATCTAATACTTCGAGGTTGGGGATCACATTTAGCATTTCAGCTGGGGAAAAAAAAAAAGAAAAGAAAACCAGAATTGGCAATTGTCTGGAATATATACAGATGAACCCTAGAAAAATATAGCACCATGACAAACAGGAAGAGGTAAGCTGGGTTTGCCTATATGTGTGGTTTAGACTTATTAAGTTCCTGTTCTACAAAAAAATACAGCAAAACAAAGATTGGATAGGAATCAAGAAAAACAGTGAAAAATCTGTGTGAAAATAAAGGTGAAAAAATACAAGGACAGTTAGAAAAATACAGTGGAATAAAAAGCAGGAATACAAAGAGAAAAAAAATTCTAAAATTCTAATGAGAAGATGTAGGACTGAATGTTGCATATGGCCATCTCCTGCAGCGGAGATCAGAGCACAGGGTCTGCTCTTTAGGGAGAAAATATTTTTTAAAACACAGAATCAGATCAAAAGACCACATAGGATATAACTATGGTAAGAGGAAAGGGGGGAGGGGTGATCAGTGGTTGCCAACTCAGCCTAAATTCCCTCAGGCCTTCTTTCCCATCCCATGGCTAACTACATATTCAGCTGCTTAATTTTAAGCAATCAGTGTTGGAAATTCTGGCACACATGACTTGCTAAGGGTCTCAGAGGATCCAGCAGCCCTGGATCACTGAGTCAGCCAGACTGTGGTTTAGATCTAGCTATTATTCTCAACCCTACCTCACATGATTAGAGAGAACAACTTTCTCCTTTGGAAGAAAGTACATTAAATCCCAAGACTGCATGGTAAACACTATTATAATGCAGAGCCTGAAATAAATTAACTTTCAACTAATATTGATCTCAATACAGCCATAGTCTAGGTCAAACCAGTTACATTTTTGTGAAACCCATCTCTCAGTCCAGCTATGTGGATACACATACCAAGGGATTCTCCATCCTTTGCTGTCAGGTTACAGTCCGTCATTTTCAGAAGTTTTATCTTGCATCCTTTCTGGAGTTTTTTTGTCAGGAGTGATAGTTTTCCACCTATGTTACCGTTCCATGATAAATCCAGTTCTTCAAGTTGAGGAACAATTTCAAGTGCCTCTCCTGTAACAGAAGTCTAAGATGATTCATTCTAGGTATCATTTTCAGTGCAAGACAAAAATACAGGTTTTGAATATATTAAAGGGGAAGGTTAGCCACCTAATTCTCAAATTATTGCATTTTGTATGGCTTGTCAGGAAGATTGGTGTATGATATGAATTGTTGCTACTGCAGCAATGTTGTATAAATTCTCACCTTGTCTAAGGAGCAATAAAGATCACAAGTCATTGTCACAGCACACACAGACTGCTTGGCCATCGTTGTAGACCTGTGCCAGGACCCAGAAAGCCTAGTCTATAGGGAAGTCAATACAAGTGACAAGTCTGAATTTACTGTCCTGTATAGTTCTGCTCTATTTTATTTGGCAGACTTCAAAGGTCCTCTGTTCTGTGTCCACAGGTCATTTTGGAGGAGATGAAAGAAGTCCTCTCACAGCTATATCTGAAACTTTAAAGTTTTATTTCTGACAGGAACTTCTGACTCACTTCATATGGAATCAAGATGAGCATTGTTTTGACCCAAACTAACTTTCCCATGATTTCAAGGCAGACAGGACTGATTTTGATTACATTCAGAAAAATTAGCCTTTTCCAAGCTTGATGCACCTGCCAATATGAACTGTGTTAGTGCTTTTTTGTAATACTAACATCCATGGCAAAATCCAGCTTCCTAACTTCCTTTGTAGAGGAGGGAGGCAGATGTATATTTGCACAAACTCATTCCCAAGAAAGATCAATTAATCAGACCATATGCAAATGCAATTTCAAAGTGTCACACACAAATTTTTCGATCTAAATTCTCCTCATCAAACTAATAACTGACAATTGTATTTTAATAATAAAACCCTTTCATGCCTGTGTGTTTTTATAATTATTTCTCCATAAAAGATTTATAATAGAAAAATAATTATTTCTGTTGTTGTAAATTAACATCCAGGTTTGAGACAAAGGGATATGTCTTAATGTTTATTTTGCATTTATTTTATATTATTGCCTCAGTCTTGAATACTGAGCAATGCACTACAGTTGTTTTGCCTCTGCAGCATAGCCTGTTTCTGTCTGACATGGGGACTAGCACTCCAGACACATCTTCCACCCAGAAGATAAATAAAAGACTATAACTCCAGGAATGGTTTCCTACCACCTTTCACAGTCACAGCTCTGAGCAATCACATAGGAGAGGTTGATATTATGGTTATATTTGAGGATTGATTTCTAAAAGGAATGTACCAAGTCCACTATTGGCCACGTTTCCACAGATAGATGTGGACATAGGCAAACAGGCAGCACTGGCCTAAATACGTATGCTATTTTCAAAATCACAGGCAAAATCAACGCAAACTGACTGTTGCTATTCCACGTGTCAAGGGCATCACATTTTGCCTGGAAATTCAAGTCCTATGATCAGTTTTGTGTCTGTCTCAGCAGAGGCCAACCTGGAAGGGGGAAGGAAACAACACAGAAGAACCAGGCAGAATAAATCAGCTGGAAATATAACCAATAAAACTCAAGAGGGAAAAAAAGTATGAGAAAAGTGTTTGAAAAAGAATTAAATAAATTTGAAAAAATCTGATAGAAAATGAAACACATTTAGCCTCATCAGAAACAGACCAATTATTTCACCAGTTTTTGCAGAGATGCATTTTTCCTCCCTAACAGGTAGCATGTCCCACTTCTGAGCTACCACCATATATGTAATTTTATTTCTGAACCTTTCCTGCAAAAAGCCTGGATATGAATGACATAAAATCCAGCTTTATACTTCAGACAGGTTTAGAACTTGCAAAATAAGCAGCAGGTTTTTAGAATTCCTAGTTGACTGAGTTTGCCCTTCTTTTAGATACATATCGCAGACCCACCCTGCAGTAAACTCCAGGCCCAGAGGTAAGTTACTCAGCGTCAGAACCTGAGTGCATAATGCCACCTTTAAAACCTTTAAATCTCATGCTTTGCAGAAAGCATGGCTGCAGGCACTCCAAGCTAAGAAGTACACAGAGAAATAAGCTTCTCCCAGACCTGCAAAAACAAGTTATAAAGCTCCAAGGCAGCAGCGGTTTTAAGTCTCCTCCAAAAGACTATCCGGTTTTTTTTGTGCTGAGCACTGCATCTGTCCTGCAGCATGAAGGCCTAAGCTGACATATTATGACTGACTCAGTTTGTTTCAGTTCTTCTGTTTACCATTAGATATGAAAGCTAGCCAAAAAAATACTAATCTAAATTGAAAACATGCTTTCCTGCAAATAGGACTGAATTCAGTTCCCTTCGGAATGTGAAACCTTCATGCCCTGAGGAATGAACTCGGCAGAGATACTCAAATGTGTAAGATCACCCATAAGGCTGAGTTCTTTCTACTGTTTCGCAGCGGGAATTTACATTGCCCAGTGTGGAAGCAGCAGGGGTAGGATGTAAGAAGAGGTGAGTTGGATTTCATTAGACCCAAGCTGCCTAGAAGTAAATGTAAATGAAATCCTGTACCCAAGGAGGTGACATCCTCAGCTGTCAGCCTGCAGTTGTTAAGTCGAAGGACTTTTAGCAGGTTCACATGATGAAGATGAACAGTGAGAGCTTTCAAAGTCCCACCAACACAACCATTCCAGGACAGGCTGATCTCTTCCAGGTCTGGGAGAAACGGCAGTAAAGAAGCTGTAAAAAAAGAAAAGAAAATGCGTATTCTGTTTGCATGTTATCTGCACACCCTCGATGTCAATACATCTTAATACAGAGATGCTTTCTACAACCAATATAGCATTATAAAGCCATGACAATTTGTACCTCAGTTTTCTTATCTGTAGTCTGAGTGTGAGGACATTCATCTGCTTCACAGACCTGTATGACTTTTGTATTTTTACATATATTACATAATTTATATAATTTATTAATTGACATTTCTCAGGGGCCTGGGACCACCATGATATTAATTAAAGCCAGGCCTGTATAAAAGAGAGGGAAGGGAAAAGAGAAGAGTGAATAACTGAGTAGGCAAATAAGAATTAAAGAAATGTATGAAGTGACGAGTTGAATAAAACGTATATTTACCCAGCTCTGTTATATCTGCTGTACTTAGTGCACAATTATTTAGATCCAGATTCTTGCTGTTGGGTTTCTTTCCCAGTTTCTGCATGAACTGGTTAAATCTCTCCTCACCTGATGGTGACTCCACTTCAGAAATGAGATGTGAAAGTCCATCTAAGTAACAAAGAAATAGGGCCCTGGTTACCTCTGCTACTAACACAATGGGTAAAACCTGTCTGTGGCTGTCAGGTGAAGACTTCAGGAAATTAATTAAACCTGTCAGTAAACCGGGCTCTATTTTTGATCAATGTGGACTGATAACCTGAGTGATAAGATCACTATAGATCAGATCTCTACAAAGCTCCTGACGCAGAGTGAGAAAAGAATCTCCTGTTGCACATCTCCATGCTACCTTATGCCAGTGACTTTGGATGTTTGCACCACCAGTTCAAGGACATGAAATTCATGCAAAACTCTGAACTGCAGCTATTCTGGATGCACAAGTCATATAACCACCTCTGTGTGCCTGCGCTGTAGCCACGCTGCTGCAATACAGTCTGTACTTGATCAGTTAGCACCGAGTGACCCCGCAGTTGTGTGGTGAACCTGCTGCTTCCTTCATGATAGCCCATGTTCATCTTCATACATTGTCTTTGTAAGGCAGTTCCTGCTTTCCTTAGCTTTGCAAAGCAACCCCCACTTACCTCCTTCTTCCATGCAGTCTGTACAGCAAGGAACACCGTATTTACGTTCATTGCTAAACCCTTTAAAAAAATCAGTAATTTCACCTAACGCTGGAAAAAAAGCAGCTAAGAATTACACAAAATAGCAATCCCACTCTCAGTGCCTGTCCCCTCATTGTTTCCCTAAACCTACCCAAACTCTTAGGACAAAGGATGTGGTCTAAGCCTTCCAGCCGAGTTTTAAAAATAGCCTCATGTTCTCTGGTGTGGATGTAAAAAGTATTCTGTGCACAAAATAACATACATGATGAATTTCCATCCCTTCCCCCTCCCCAGTGCCAAGTGGTATGAAACATCTGCTCTCATTGTCTTCAGATTGCTTTAGCAGCAGGGCAGACAGAGACCGATCTTAAATACAACAAGCCAAGCTACTGCTCAAAGCTTGGCTTTGAAACCAGATAAGCTCTGCAACTAATGAGCTGGCTCCAGCACTGACCTCTCACATTGGAGATCAAGAGAGAGGCCACCAAAAGCTTTATCCCTCCTCAGCAACATGGATCTCACTCCTTGCTTGGCACCTATCAAATTAGAGGGTACATCCCTGGTAATGTTCCAATCAGAAGCAAATCCTGGCTAAAGGATAAACTATAGGCAACAAAATACAGCATTTTGGCTAACAAGAAGAGCAAGTGATTTTCTACGAAATTAAAATATATATACGCACATGTATTTCATTATTGTACCAGCATTACCTTCTACAGAGAGATCTTGCTTCTCACTCTGATCATCAGCTCCAGAGTTGTTTATTTCTGTTTCTTCAATTTCTCTTCCGTCCTTGCCTTTAGATTTCCCAAAGTCAAAGCCCCTGAAGAATTTTTTGATGGCTGAAGGCTGCTCTTTTCTTTTTCCAGGAGAGGACCTCTTCCCTTGGAACTGTTTTATAGCAAAGTCAAATGGTGAACTCTTCAAGATGTCCTCTTCATGCTTATCTTGGCAGCTCTGAATGCCATCTTTCAGGGGATCAGCAGACATAGAAGGAATTAGTTTTAGTAACATTTACTCTTGCTTAGCCTGTCTCATTATGGCAGATGCACTGGAGAATTTCCCACCACTCTCTCCATGCTTACATCAGAAAAGCACGGTTTAGTGGACCAGACTCTGAACTAATTTCTGCTCCTTCAAAAGGAACTGCAAATCCTCAGTATTTGCACAGCAGACTCAGTGGTCCCAGTATTCAATGGTACAAGTATCGCTCTCTGCTGCCTTGTTAATGCAGACTGGTCCTAAGGCCACCCCACCCAGCCACCGAGCACTGAAGGGCTAACCTGCTGCTTCCCCTGTCCCTTAATCCCCCGGTTCAGTTCAGGGTCTTGTGGCCACATTAAAGAGGCAAGGCTGAGATGTCCCCATTCTGAGGGGAAACCACATTCAGTTTGGCACCAAAGTGATTCTTCATGCCAAAGACCAGCCTGGCAGTCAGGATGGTGAGAGGAGGAGGTGTGCAACGGGGAGGACAAGGACATTCTTGCCTGAACAATGTTGCAGGCTCCCAAGTTCAGGGTGGAACGTGCAAACAAAACCCCATTAACCTTAGAGCAAAGCTGAAGTGATAGTGCAGAAAACAACCAGATATCGTAGCTATGAACACTGGGAGTGTGCCAATGCTGAAAGAAAACAAGCCCCCCAGATAGCTTGTTTGGAACAGTTCTGTACTATAGGGACCTCAGTTTCAATGGCTAATTCACAGGTAAATTAAAATTACACTTTATAATAATTTATACACATTCTTTCCTTATTGCTGTTTATCCTACAGAAGCTATAGCATCATCTGGTGATTCTGAAGCTGCTTTGTTTTTCTCTAAATATTAATTTAATGCTCTTTCTTCAGTTTTAATTCTAGCATTCTCCTGCACATGCTTTTTACCATGCAACCAGTCATAAAAACTAAGCAGACATTCCTTGACTTTTGCTTTGTGAGGACTACGTGGAACAGGTATGCATCAAGTACAAGGAGGAAGACCTGTGCTCAGCCCTCGATGCTGTAATACACCAGAGCTCATGAATGGATTTCTGTGCTCACACAGATTCCCCCTTGCCCAGTACAGAACCCCCCCCTCAGAACTCATTCCACAATTCTCCATCATCTATAGAGCACATGAACTGGACTATTTTAATAATCATCTGTTATATATAATGTCACTGGCATCAACTTTCCAAAAAAGAGAGACACATGAAGAAGTATCAGTAACCCTATGAATTTCACATATAGTTTTCTTGTTACTATAACAAGAGTCAGGTCAGGGGGAAAATGTCAAAATAACGCAAATGTAGTTTTTATATACACACACTTTTGTGCCTCTGTGTGCATATATACATAAATGTGGGTATATGTACTGATGTATCTACATATGTAGGTAAATTTTCTTACTGTGTTGGAAGTTAACTGCCATAATACAAGTGCTCAAGGGCAGAGCACTTATAATTACGAGAAGCTGATGCATTGTTTAGTCTTGCTCTTAATAGCCTGTCACAGCTCTATTTCTTATGAGTAAAGTACAAAAAGTATACAAAACAATGTACGTAGCTGTACGTGCACATTTACTGAGCTGTAAAGCCATGCTGGTTACCCTGGCTGTGTTTTCATGCTGTAAAATGGTATTATTTTAAACAAAGAAACATACCTGTCTCTTCCATTGGTACGGTTGAGGATCTGTTTCACCTTGTACAGCGCTTTCAGGGCTTGCAGAAGTAAGCCATGACATGCAAACAAAACCTCACTTCTTTTCCTAACAGGACTTTCCACATACTTTTATTTCAAGAGTTTCTGTCTTCATCAGTTTGATAGCAGCAGCTCCGCACAAGTGGTTTGTGGGCTCTTTCCCGATGGCTCTATTCCTCTGCACTGTCTCCCGATGTCAGCCTGCGGTCCCTGGCCTCTCTTTTTGGGGCAGAGAGGGGGTTGAGAAGTCCATTTAAATGCTCTGATGATGTCCCAGCTTGGATCACTCACAAGGCAGAAATCAGGAAGCAGTAGCACAGACTTTGGCACTGCGCACTAACCACTGCATGTCCCCGAAACAGCTGTTGTTAGAAGAGGCTGAGTCACCTTATAGATCAGGTTACCAGACTACCTGAAGAAAAGCTCTTTGTTTTCCCACCCCTTTTGTCCATACTGGTCAGAAAGAGCTGCTGGAGGTTGAGCAAAGCCGTGCTGTCAGCAGGATGTTGCATGGTTCAGTAAGAAAAAGGAATACAGAGGAGTAGCACACTCCTGTTCATTTTAGGGCAACAGGAGATATGAGAGGAGAGGTCCCACTGCATCATCGGTACAATCTGCTTGTAGGCAATAGCATGATACAACATTACGACGCAGTCATTTGATATGTCGTATACATATATCAAACTTCACTATACCTTCTTTTATCTGTCTGTCTGCCCTAGAATCTAAATTCCATGACGGCGAATGTTACCATTTCTAGTGTAAACATACTCATGGCCATTTATCCTGAATCTCTTTAGCTTTGACGATTCTTTTTAATCCGGGGTCTGCACTTTAGTAGGCTAAACCAAGCAAATTCTTCTCATCTCCCCTCATGTGTCAAACTCCTCATTTCCTTTGTCATTTCCTGCTCACCTGCTGCAATATAACATATTACTTCCTTAAATACAAGGGACCATCCACCCATATGTATACACTAAAGACATACGCAAAGTGGAGTGCTTTTGGTGGTCAACAAAACTAATGACTGCTTTAAAAGCAGCTGAGCAGAAACCAGCCGCGAGGACACGCTTGACTCGGTGTGTCAACACACAAATGATTCAGACAGGGTGGAATGAGGCATGGGGTGCTGCTAGGAGCCAACAAGATAAGATTAAAAGAAGAAAAACCTGAAGTGAACATCAGGAAAATCCTCCTGCCCATGAGAAGTACCATGCTGGGAAACATTTACAGCAGGAAAAAATGCATAAAAACACAGCAATGAACCATCTTTCCCTGCAGGAACAGAAGGCACAGCTCGGTTCCCAAACAGAAAAGATCTCCAAGTTGGTTTTAGGGTTTTCTGACATCAGGAGTAGCTATCCTGTTCCAATTTCTGAAACTAACATCTCCCTGCAAGCCTGTCAGCACTGGGAAAGATCACCTTCCTGTGTGCTAACTCACCTCCCATCTTCCGGCATCTTAGCTACACAGACGGTCAAAACCCCCAAGCATTTCTGTCGGTAAGGAACTCGTTCAATTTGACAGCTCTTTTCCGCTTTCCTTGTTGTGCTTAACGATGGATGGGGCCATCGACGTGGCCAGGGATGAAGCAGAGACAAGGCAAGCTGTGTTTGTGAATATGGGCCAGGCTCTGCTGGCCCAAAGACACCCGATGCCCGCTGCAGTTCAGTGAGAACATGGAGTGGGAATATCTGATAATCTCCGCTCCCTGGAACTGGGGAAATCCTTAAGCATGTTAAGCACTGATTACAGTGGTTAGGCTGGGCTAACTTGAATGCTCCGACATCAGTGTGTTAGGTGATGTCTTGCCCATTCAGAAGTTCTTTCCCCACTTTAGGCTGTTGAATGACAGTGAAAATACCTCATGGCACCGTGACAGCATCCCTGTAATCCGGTGAGAAGGGAAATGTAGTTTTGCGGTGACCTAGTTTCCTCTTCCTAGAAAGTAAATCTTTACCTTTCTTTACAGCAGCTACGTGGGAAGAGGGGACAACAGGGCTGTCCCAGAGCAAAGCAGGATAACTAGAATAAGGCAGCTGCACGGCGCTGAAAACACGAGTGTTACTTTGCAATAGCTTTGACTGTGCCATGAACACGCAATATATCACAACGGCCAGGCCCAGCCTTGCCCCAGTTAAATGCTAGACTGGGCCTCGCTACATCAGTTGCTGTCTCCTCCGTGGCGTACTTCTGAACGTGTGTCCTGCTCCTGCCTCGCAGACCCGTGTGTCTGCTTCTTGCAATACGCCATGGACAGCACAGGGCAGGCTCAGCTTTTGGAGTTTAAAAATAATAAACGCCTTCCCCTTTCTATCCAGTTAAATGGTTCGTGACCATCTGCTGAGTGCTCAGTGTCACACTTGTTTATGTCTACTCTTGCCTCTGTGTAGACCCGGGGCAAGGTTAGGAACAGAACCAATTTTGGAACAAAACAGTTAAAGTTGCATCCCACACAGCATCCGCTGGTGAGAGATTAATGTGGATTTTTGTACTTTGCCTCATTGTGACTGCTTAATCCGGCATATATTCCAAAGAAATAATGCCATTAGAGGATTAGTGCCACAAGTTCATTTGAAAAAAAGGATTTGCAAACATTGAAATCCTATATTCTATGTACTTAATCACCGAGTATCATTTTGGGGATTTCCTCTCCCTTTAGTAGTGTCTCTTTCAATGAAATCCAAGCAAAGTAGCAACTCTGTTTTGGATGGCCCTTATTATCCATTAAAGGAAAACAAAACCCCAAGCATCTGGTTAAAATAATATAGAATCTAAACACACTGGACTAAACCATCCTTGCTGTTGTACAATCGTTGCAGTTATACCAGGGAGGCACTTGGCCCAGTATTTGTATAGAATTTAATAATTCTGGATATTTATCTGCTAGGGACTTTTAATATTGAGTCCTGTAGCATACGGTAGCACAGTGACCTTTGTTTGCTTCTTAGGCAGTTCCCCAGCTTCACTCACACCCAGTGAAACCACTGTTCTCTCTGTGGAAGAGACTGAATCACGGCCATGTTATTCTCTCTCCCTTTCCTTAGCACACCCCTCTGCTGCTCCGTCTCCCTTTTCTGCATGACTGTCACTGCCTGCAGCAGCCTCTGGGGGCTTCTCTTGCTTGGCTTGATTTGTTGCAGGCTAGGGGAAGTGGGCAGTTGCATGGGCCAAGAAATTACTGGGGGTGGAAAAATGCTTATTGCCCCATTGCTGACTTTGCCAGTGCCGGGTGACTCGCTCTTGGGCTGTGCTGACATGAATACATGTGCCAGGAGCTGCTGCCAAATGAGAGTTGGGGAAGAGTGGCCTGCTCCTGTACCAGGTTCACTGCCCTCATCTTTCCCAGCCACGTGCATCAAACCATGCCCTCCACAGCTCTCTCCATCCTCTCTCTCCTGCTCTGGCCCTTCCCTTCATCCTCTGACTTTGACTCAGTTCTGACCCCTTATAACTGAGGCAGCAAAATTCAGCCTTGCCTACGTAGCTGAGAAGCCTTCAGCTGGCCCTGGTGATATGCTGCTAGTGCCACAATATCTGTGTCATCCACTAATTTGATGTTGATGCTCTTTACACCCAGGCAATTCACAGAGCAGCAAGGATCGGCTTTAGGGCCAGACAAAAACCTTCAGAAGAGATGATGGGTTGGAAGGACTATTTCCCAAGGATGAACGAATAGATGCAGCTGCACTCACTAGCGGGAAGTGCTCTGCAGAATTTAGGTTAGGAAATGTATCTTGGGCTGCCAGGTAGAGCTCGGCAGTGAGCTGCCATCTGGATAAACACTTTTTCCATATATTCTTATACTCTCAGAAATACTGAGCAACACTGATGCTTCCCTGGAGCAAAGTCATTCCAGACTTCCCTGCACTGAGATCAGTGTGCAAGCCTGAGGATTCAACTGGGTCCAAAGTATCTGAGTATCGTCATAATTTCCCACAAAATAAATATTTGACCTTCTGATTTTAATAGCCCATCAGCCTACAGTAGTTCCTGAGGCAGCTGTTTAAAATACATTTCACTGGGTTATGAAAACTAAAACCAACCCGCTCACTCCTTATTTATGTAGTATCATAGACTGATCACAGGAGGGGTTTGAAAAGGCACCGAGAACATACAAAACCAGCTAAAACCTTGGGTTCAGAAATGCATACACCTCCGAGCATCCTTAAACAGTCCACTAAACTCAGTGAAACTTTTCATGGGTGGAAAGGCTGAGGAAGATTTTGACTTTTCACTGTATTTTTACACTTTAAAACATAACAAAAAGTAAAGTTATGAAACTCTGGTGCTAGCGTGCAAAGGTGGGCTCTGCCTGACCTGCAGGGGCTGCACGCTTGGCAGGACAGCCTTGCAGGTGCATGTGCTGGATGAACTGGTCGTGAGCAGAGCTGTCTGATGGCCCCTGTTGCCATTGATTTTTTAGAGTTTAAGAATTTCAACCTTACATATACCAGCACAAGCTGCTAAACACAAACTGTAGAGTTCTAAAATATATTCTTTTTCTCAAAGCCAGAATTTACCTTACCTACCATAAAATAATAGCAAGGATAAGTAGATTTTTCCAACTCCTATTTCATATTGAATACGCATTTTGATTTCCATAAAAAGCATGATCACAGCAAATGTATCTTTATATCCACCATGCAGATATTTTTAGCACTCTGAGATTGAGTTACTCTTTTTGAAATGGAACTACACAAATACAAGCTTAACATCTCATTCTCTATTACAATATACTAGTCTGTCGGAGAAGATTTTCAGGGCTGGAAAATTCATTTCGGTTGAACTCATGCCAGGAATAATCCCCTTTCAGTTAATCATTTACATGAATGGGTAATCTGCAGAGTTCATGCAAGGCCTGCAAACTAATATTAATTACTAGAAACCTAATTAGAAATCAACAGAGTCAAAGGATCAGTGTTCATTCCATACGGTACCATCTGGTACAATGGGTCTGGATAGTTCAGCAAAACTCCCCACTGCATTCTGTGGAACTTCAACCTGCATACGTGTTGCCAGAGAGAGCAAGTTTACGCTGCTATGTGAGCTAGTTGTAAAGCATTTTTAGGGTCATCCTAAATGACAGCATCCGAGTCCCTGTATTTCTAGCTGTTATTTCAAAGGTTAGTTGAAAAATGAGCATTTACCCCGCAGTTTTCTTTTTGAATGCGATACCAATGCAGTCGTAATTTGCCTTTCCACACCAAAAACCACCCTAAATCCACGCACGGGCTAATGAAAAAAAATCCCCAGACAAGCAAATATGAAAGCGTCTGCCATTAAATGGTTTAATTAAAGATAATAAGTATGTGTATTGTCATTTGCTTTGTTAATCACTACTCCAATGTAAAAAGGCACATCCAGAGTGGACAAAGCAAAATTCTGTAGATGACACAAACATGGCAGAGTGCGGCTTCCATTACCTCTGGTGTGCGTGTGTGGAAACGGTAACATAAATTTACCAACTTATTTTCCCTTTCAGCATGCAGCCAGTTTGAAAATTTTGACCAAAACATTTCAGTTGTTTGAGACCATGCTAGCTAAATAAAAAAATCATGTTTTTGAAAAGTCAGTTTGCATGGTTTTAAATCCAGACCTCTCTGACCATTTTGATTCAGGGACTCATAAAATACAGTCTTCTTTCAACATACAATGTTTGGTCAACTTAATTTTCAAAGGGTTAACCATATTTCATCACTTAGATTCACTCATTGGCTTTTGGAACTGAGATCAGCCATGCTAGGTAAAATTCAGTAGTTTCAGTTTTGTTCCTGTTTGGTCCAGTTCTCTCTGGTTAATTCCCAGATTTCCACTGGGAATGAGGCAGCTGTGTAATCCACCTACTCTCTCCAAACTTCTCTCAAAAGCTGTGGTAACTGTAATGCTTTCCCATTGAACAGCCAATTGCGTTACAACCTGTAACCTTTCCAGTGAGCATTTGCTGATCTTGTCAGTATGTATTTAGCACCGGTGAACACCAAAGTTGGGCACTTCCCTCTTCAGAGTGTCCTGCAACTCAGGAAGGAACTAGAGCACCTAATTAAGTCCCAAGGAGTGCTACAGCGTAAAGGACCTTCTGCATACCCAGACGTCAGATGATTACAGCGACACTGACACACAGCTTTGCCTATTCCCTTCTCTAGTTATTTTTCAATTTCTTATGCGTGGACCCAAAGGCAAAATCCTGTGTGTTTCTAAGCCAGCTGTGCCACCGTAGAGTCTGGTGATTTTTTCTAAACCCAGGATTCTAGGACACCGCTTCTTGTTCAAGCTCTTTCTTGGGATTCACAGCCTACCGGTCCCAGACTTGCCAACTCATCCATCAGACCACCCCTTTCCTTACCTATGCTGCCAGTTGTGGGCACTCCACTCTTCTGGTTTAAATCTTTAGGGGGGAAACGTGGAAGGAAGCAAGGTTTAGCCAAATAATTTTATACGTCTGAACACAGATTTCATTTTGGAAAAAGAAAGGATGATCTGTGATAAAGAAGTCATTTGCCAAGTTCTGTATCAGTCCAGCTCATTTTGTTGCACAGAAATAAGTCTTCATTCAAGTGTATCTCATTTCAGTTAACTTAATAAGGAGAAGAAATAAGGATTATCACTCTTTCACAGATTCCTCACTTATGACAGTGTTTAGAAACAGTGGATTAAAACCTGCTTAGACTCTAGTTTAGCAGGTTCTCTACTAATACAAATCCATTCCAGCAGTGCATTTTGGTAAAAAACATAATTCTTGAACTGGTACTAAAATCGTCTAATACAATTTTTTGCCTTCCATTTTTGAAGACCACAAATCCCATCAGCCATGTCTGTCATCAATTTTGTCAAAATGAAATAAAAAATTTCTGACCCAAATCAGTGCTGACAAAATGTTTAGTGACAGCAGTAAGACTGTATCTACCTTAGTGCATGGAGCCGATTCCACACTGACAACCCATTCTGGTACTTCAGGAATTGTGAAAGATGTGCAGTAGTAGATGTTTCTTTTGAAATGAATTGAGAGTCTCCTCATTCCTAATTCAGCTTTAGAATAGTACATAAACTGCCGAAAACTGTTGGTGTTTTGGTAGTGTTCTTCCAACAAATTGTGGTCTATGATGGAGTGATGCTTTCTTGGGGCATCCTACGCTGGATGGGTTAAATCCCAGTTTTGAAACTTCTGCACTGCTTGGCGTAGAGGTAATCCCAGGTGATAAGTCTGGGTAAGAATGTACAGAAGGTCATGTTGACTCCAGCTCCATCTTTCACATTAGTATATATCTGGCGTCAGTAACTCAGGCTACAAACACCAGATACTGTGTAGGAGCTGTCAGGCTACAGTTATCCCCTTTGCACAGAGGGATCAGAGTGTTGGTGTTTCCCCACTCTCAGATTCCTTTCTGCAAATGGGGTAAAATAGGACTACGCTGTCCTAAACCATCTTAGCTAGCAGTGATACTAATTGACAGACCAAGGCCCAGACCAATTCGATATACTCTACATTACTCTGTTCTATTCATAACTCATCTCCTATGTCTGTCTCTCTCCCTCCTTTGCTGCTCTGCCATTTTCTCTATTGGTGATATGGAAACAAGACCCCTTAGAGACACACAGACTGCTGCATGATTCAGAAATACACCCCTGCCTGATGCCTGTGAAGAACAACTAGACCTTCTCTGGAGAGGGACCATCAAAGCATCTTTATGAATTGTGGTTGTCACACTCCACTACAGCACACAGCAATCCTGCTTCTGTGCCAGAAACCCAAGGCTAGATGCCAGGGGCCTTGCAAAGTAGTGTGATCTCTCTCCAAACTTCCCTCATCAGGTAAAACAGGAAAAAATAAATATATATCCTTACTCTATTGCTGGCTTTGTTTCTACCTCAGGAAATAATTTTTCCTAGTATTAAACTTCTTGTGGTTTTCCTGAAACACGATTCACATGGACTAAAACATCTGATGAAAAATGGATACTGATGCAAGACTGATTTTAATTTATTTGGGCAACCCTGTGTCTTACAAAGCATTTGCTTTAGCCTCACCCAGACAATTTTGAAAAATCCCAGCAGAGGAACTTTTTTTAAAGACTGTATTTACTCATTACATTTCAATTCACAGGCTTCTGTAGGCAGTTACAGACCAGGTGGACTAAACACAAGCTGAAAATTATCTTTAAGCCTAGAATGCTCCTTCAATTCCTTGTCTGCCTGAACATGCAAAGATTTGAACAACCACATGAAAATTATTCTCAGGTTATTTTAGCTGGTCTCCAATTCTATTTTTTTTTTAAAGGAAGTCCTGAAATTATTTTTAAAACCTAGTATTGGAAATTTTTTTAAACAGCGATTCTGGGTGTAATTTTATTCTTTATAAAGAAGGCCCAGACAGCAACAAAATAACCATGACGGTATTTACAACAAAAATGTTGAGAGTCACAATCACTTTTTAAAATCTTAAAAAATAATCCCACATTAGATACTATATATGTATTTTGTGTTATGTTATAAAAAAATAGTTTTCTGTAAGGACGTGCTGAACTACAGCAGAATTACATCCCTTTGCTAATGATAACACTTCTCTGGGAGCAATTTTCAATAGGAATGGGTCCGTTTTCTACAGATTTAGGCAACTGGCGTTAGCATTTGAGACAGGATGAGAGGCAAACTTTTGTTATCGCAGCGAGCACTTGGTGAACTTTTGGCAGGTAAACACGGGTTTAACAAATATCAACCCTGATGTCCCATTGGCTGACATGGATATTAGAAGAAACTAACCACTCCCTGACATTTAAAAATCTGCCATTTACCAGGCATTCGTTCTGAGAGCTAACTCGCTGACAGTGAGAATTAAAGAGTAAATTGCCGGCTTGAGCAGTATAACCATCTGATCCCTGTGTTAGCCTCACAATATGCTTAACAGGATTTCCATCTCCTAGTTCCCCCCGATCCAATCAGATATACACAGTTCTGGGATAACACGGTTCTGGGGTAACTGCTTGCCAATGACAGCCTTTCTAAAAATCAGTATACGTAGGTAACACAACGCTCAAGAGCTAGGCAATTGTTAACCTTCTCTCATATTTCTTGTTGGAACAGGAAGATTTTAAGTGACTGCATCAAGCATCTTAAAAGCTAACAACAGCTTAGCAGGTTAAATGTGAAATAGGTTTATCAGATCAGCGTAGTGCTCTTCTTGTAATTATGTTTTTACAGCCTGGTTAGGGGATGGTATTGGAGAAGAGCTTGTGATGTCAGAGTGGGTAGGGCTTAGAAGCAGGGATGAGGGCTAATCAAGATAAATTCAATTTGTATTTAAGGTAAAGTCAGCGTTAGTTAAGGCAGTTTTTGACACGTTAATCTTGATGTGTTTTAAAAGCTGCCAATCACTTTACTGAGGCAGCTTGAAAGGAAGACTTACAGTGAAGGCACATACTCTTGGATGTTCATGGTGTCTTCATTTTACCCAAAACTAAGGTCTCCACAATAGATGTAAGTATATATGAAATAAAAATAAGTGCTACTTTTTAATGTAAATGGTGATGCAACATCTGCTAAGCAACACCAAGAGGTGTATGATTTTCCAGATTTTGATAAGAAAGACTTATCTCATGACAGAAACAGCACAGATCCAGGCAGACTTCTTCATGGTATTTTTCTTTTAAGAGCAGCACTGGACTGCAGAGAGTAAAGTTAGGAATAGGCCGGGGTGATACAGAAAAAGTAAAGTATGTGATTAACTATGTTGTGATTTCTCATCAATCTGTTACATGTATTCTTAGGGGTAAATAATCCTGCATATTCAGTTGGAAAAGCTGTATTTTTTACAACATAATCTTGATCATTTTGGAAACATTTAAAGATCTATTTCACAAATGGAGGATTTTACTTTGGGAAGGCTTGTGATTGCATATTCAGTATTTTTCTAGAAAACTTTGGATACAGATTGAGTTGCTTAATGTACATGCACAAATGTTTCACTGTGTTGTCTAACCATAACCGAATATTCTTAAAAGCTATCTGGTTGTTAATACATATACCTTAATCTTTGTGCTAATTTATCTTTTTAAAGTACAATGGAAAAACCTCAATATCTTACAGATACTTCCTGGAGCAGTGGATTTTCTAAATCAGTGTGCAGTCAGAATTAATCAAGGCTACCATCACACATGTGATTTCAGTCTGATGTACCTATATTAGATTTACTTAAAGTTTTGCTTGTTGGTGTAGCCATTGTAACAAACCCCAGTGCTAGCAGCGTTGTGGAATGCCAATGGGATGGCAAATTGTATGCAGTGGGATATATTTTGTAAAAATAATATAATGTAATGAGGGTTCCTTACATCTTGTTATTATCTGAATATGTGGGCAGAATTAACTGTAGACTGAGAAGGGCTTGGGCACTGTTATATTGCCTTCAGAGCTAAAATTTCAAGTTCCTCAGTTACAAAACACGTGAATTTTTGTATCTCCTGGTGCCCCAGAGATACGTAAAGAGTGTGAGAGAGGCAATCCTGACTCAGGTAATTTTATCATGGTCTGATCCTGCCAAAAACTGGAGCTGAAAATATTCAGTCTGTTCAAGATGTGATTTCTGAGACTGTTTACAGGCTCAGGTGTGCAATTTCACCTGTGAGTATCACAAGGGGAAGAAGTTTATATTAAAACTTGTGATTTCAATGTAAGTTCAGAAAATAGTGGGTTTAGTTTCTGACATCTGTGACTTAAGTTTATTTTAACATACCTGCAAATATTTTTTCACATGAGTATATATTGTCTTTTGCTTTCTAATAAAGAAAGCCAGCCTGAAACGATTAACGATAAAAACCCGCACTGTCTTGTTTTACCTTAGTGGTGTAAGACACGTCAAATGCAGGTTTCTGTTTTATCAGAAGATTTTGGGAAGTCCAAGGGATACTACTGCAGTATTTAATATCCTAACTGAAAAGAGAAGGTACTGAGGATTGAGTGCAAGTTTTTGAGATTCAAACTCTTAGTTAGCCAGTGAAGCTAGAGAGTTGTTAAATAAGAAGTTTTAAATAGCCTTCCTAAACCCCATTCCTCTTTCCACTGCCTGGTTTCTTTTGGCTCTGGGAGTGTTGTCATTTGCACTAGTATTTCATGTTAAAGTGAGACACAAATCCTACTAAAATTCAACTGCATTTCATTTGAAAATACCAGCCTTGCTCTCCGATCATCAGAAAGCTTTCCATCCTAAGACTTCCTTTTCCAGTATTTAAAAATAAAAAATGAAAAAACTTTTTTTTATGCTTTAAAAGTAGAAACGATTGAAAAGTAAAAAATACAGAGTTTAGTTTCCCTTTAGCTGATCTCACTTATGCCACATTTTGCAATCTTTAGGCTTCTAAAAGAGTCAAAGCCAAGAGGATCATGTTTCAAAATGTCATCCCTAATTATGAAATAAATCCACAAGGGAAAAAAATTACATCACGTTTTTATCGCTGTGTATATGATCGATGTATTAAAGAGACCCATCCCTTGTAAACAGCTTCGCCATGTACCAGTTTGTCAGGATACAGGGTGGGCATACAATGTTACACACATACATGTGTGCATGTACCCACGTCCTCTGCTACAACCACTATTTTCATTAGTTCTTGATTAGCTATTTTACTTAGCTTTTTAAAAAGCATAGTTAAAGCATTCAGCATGATCTCAGCTTGAGCCTTTGGGTGCTGCCACAAATATAAAAGAGTAATATTAGCACTACGGTTCTGCAGAAACCAGTCCTGTGGATCCAGCACTGAGCTGAGAGGGAAAAGCGCTAGGCACAATTTGCACCTCAACTGCTTACTGTCCCGTACCTCTGTGCCTCCAACACCATATCAAGTGGCAGGAGCACTTCTTTTCCTCCACCATCTGTCTGTCTCACCTAGTAGGCTTTGAGGGCTCTCGCTGCATGTTTGTGCTCAGGACAGTGCATCTCAACCTTTGGTTTCAGTCAATGCATCAAGCCCACTGTTGCCTTAGCAGCACGCAGGAATAAGTTTCCCTGTGCCCCCAGCCATTCTGGTGGGAACAGGATGAATGAACTCTACTGCAAACCTAACTTAGTTCCTGAAGGATTGAATTTGCCGATACTAGGCCTTAATATCTTCCCGAGACCAGTGTGTTTAAAGGAAATACTAGTGACTTGCTGCTTGCAATCTTAACAATTAGCTATCTCAAAAATGGTGAAACATCCATGTCTTCACTTCAGTGTAAAGGCATGCGATGCAAACTCTACTGGCTGACACGCACAGTATAAATATAGTTATTTTCCTTTCTTTAGGGAATGTATCGTTCTCAATCCAGTTTTAGGATTACACTCTAATCTCAGTCTCTGAGCAGTCTGTGCCCATGTATCTAGGATTAGAATTTAGCCCTACAGCCTCTCCAGTGGTACCTTACCTCAACTAAGAGGACATATTTCATGATCCTATATGACATAATGTTGGTATAATTGCTTTCTTGCTTTCCAGAAGTCACTTATTTTGCTGACTGTGGTTCTTAAATAAATGCAATCTCTAGTTTTATGACTTAGCAGAGGTTTAGGGCAAGAATCCTTGATACTACAGTTAATAACATTAGAGTATTAATAATATTGGAATATTTACCTATTTTTTAAAGCAGCATATGATTTCTCAAGTAATCAGGAGAGCTTTTTCTAAAAAGGGAGACAATGCGAATGAAAATGAGACTATGCATTAATTTCTTCATATATTTCACTCATAAGCATGTGTACATGTTTATCTTATGTTTAACTGATTTCTCTAACATGGATTTACCTGAGCATTTTAAACAATACTCAGCTTCTTCCAAACAATCTCTGAATCCACTGCAAAGCTATACTGAACATTGCCTTAAAAAAATGCTAAATTTATATGTTCGATATGAATAAAAGCAGTATTAGTTAATGGAATCTTGATGCATTTACCTGAAAAAAAAAAGTCTTCCAACAAGTCTATATTATACATAAGACAATACTGTATTTTCCCAATGCAATTAATAATATAGATACACAGACTGCTATAGACATTCTGAAACTGCATATAGCACGATTAGATTCGGAAATGCTTCTGGTTCATGAAGTTCATGTCTTGCCACTTCTCATCTAATAAATTGAGACAGAATTAGTACTGGGTGAGTGGTTCTGCCTGCTGCCAAGAAGGGTTTGCTAAGGGTAAGACTCTAAAGGTAGAGATTAACTTGTCTTCATCCCTGTAATGTGCTGTACAGCCAGGATTTGTGCAATAGGATCAGAGAAGAGCCATATATGAATGTAACACCGGACAGCTGGCATGTATGAATTTATATGAACCCTGATGCAAGATTTTGAGCTACTCAAATCCCAGCTAATATATGTATCAGAAGTATACTTTCCCTGTTCCCTCAAAGATCTTTTTTTGCTGATGTTGTTTTCTAATATGCTAGTTGTTATGAAAACAGTGTGAACCTTAAGCACCCTAAATTTGACCTGCAAGTCAGAACCTCAGCTAAGAAACAAAAAAAAGTGTTTTTCCAAATGGAATAACATATTAGTCGAGTTCAGTATCTCCTCCTGACACAGGGTTATATACAATTATGTTATTAAGCTAACTATTTATCCCACCTTATCAGTTCAATACTTCCCTGAACAGGAAATAAACAAGTCATTTAATGCAGATAATGTATACATACAAAATGTGACCTTCAAATTAAATTTAAACCATACTGATATTATGACATTCAGCTTGGGAAAGTAGACTAAAATTCTGGTAGAAATAACATCTCAACATTTTTACCACAAATACCAGTTATTTTTATGTATCTGAGAAGAAATACAAGATAAGTTAAATAAGATTGACTGGCACACCGATGAAAAAAAATAGAATTACTTCATTAAGCAACTCCAGTGAAAACCTCATTAAGGAATCAAACCCTCCTTTTGGCTCACGATGATTCAAAAAACTGGGTCAGTGGAAGCAGTAAGCTACAGCTTTACTGGAAGAAGATGCCAATGAACTTTCAAGTCATATTATTCCATGATTTTTTCAATACTATGTCTTTTCCATGTCAAACCAACAGACCACTTTTGCAAAGATAAGTTGCTATGTGATGCACATTGCCTGAAGCAAGAAATGTTGTCTGAAGTGATGCTCTGTGAATCTTGGTCATCTAGTGTATAATGATCTATCAGTAAGTATGGATCAACTTCACTGTGGATGCTGCTGTATTCGGTACCCTACGCTCAGTGAAAACACCAGCATTTAAAAGAAAACTTCACTTTTCAAAAGAAAGATTTTTAATAAAGTTCTTAAATAGGTTTTGCTTCAGCTCTGAAAGGAAGCTACGTGAGAGACTACCTGTCAACAGACAGTATAACATACTTCACATCCAACACAAAATCCAGACTTGTTTTGGGAACTGCACAGACTATACAGAGACCACAGCAATGCTGGTGCTACTGGTTTCTAACCACGCTTACTGCCGCTCAGTTGTTGCTAGGTGTCTGTCAGAACAGGCAGGGTATATGGGATCCCGTGGGGAGGTGGTAGAGTTGGATCAGAACAGATGGATCTTTTCCCACTAGGTTTTCCATGATTGTACACTTCAAAGTTGTATCAAATAATTTTAGTCACAGGTGTGATTTTGGGAAGTGTAGAAGTTCTAGGTGGGCCCGATAAAGTATCTTTTACTTGTATGGGATTTTTTTCCCCACACAGGGACAGCTTCCCAGAACAAAGTGCATTCACAACTGTGATTAAAACAGGGGATTGAAGCATTCTAGCAGTTCCCAAAAAGCAGAAGTGGTACAGCTTGTCAGTCATCTGACAGACAAAACTTTGTTACTGTTAATACTAGCTTTTCAGGTTGTTTTTTTTCTGATTTACTAGAATAAAAAGATTAAAACCTTCTGGTTTTTTCCATTATGTCTATCTGGACCTCTGCTGGTTGCTTTGCACCTTCATATTCTCTTGTCAGGTGCACCAGGCAAAGGCCAAAGGCCAGGCTTTAAGTGGGTTAGCATAAAGTTTAAAAATTGTGGCTTTGTTTTCCAGAGTATTTAATACATGGCCACTCATCCATGAAAGGAAACCACCTAAATGGCTCACTGGACCAATATGGTATGGCAAATACCATCATCCCAGTTGCCATCTATTTTTTGAGCTGCTGTAAAGTTTAGTTCAGCACTAAATCGCTTTAGTACTGAGCTTTAAAATGCTTTAGCAGCTCAGAAGCACTTTGGCAGCTCAAATGCTCTTCGTAAGCACCCAGATCCTAAATCGCTTTAAGCCTAAAGTATCCTAAAAAAAAAAAAAAAGGCAAATGGAAACATGTCCAGCAGCACATGTTCAAATACACATGTCAAGAACAAAGGACATTGGGTTCTTGGAGTTGGCAGGTTGGTCTGCTTCCAGGAAGATCTGAATCTTGGCCAGCACTGAATCTAGCATTTACAACATTCACAAATGTAAAGAAAGATTTTGAGGGAGCACCAGTGGTGCGGTCCAAGTATAGCCTCTACTCTCAGTCTGAATGAAACAGCTTACCTACCCTATAGAAAACTCACTTTGAGACCGAGACCAAATATCTTCACCATACCAAGGAAATGGTAAATTCCTGAAGCATATGAATTAGATTGATAGCTTTTCCTTAACATTTTCTGCAACTTGTCAATAGGTCAAAGGCAATAAGAGGAGTTATAACGGTTAATTTATAAATGGCTTGGGTAACAAAATACAGGATTTGGCTTCCATCAGATTTTGCATAATGAACAGTTTTTAAAGTTTGGTTCTGTCTGGAGAAGGACAGGTTGCGAAAAGGGGAATTTTGGTTGTTCCTGCTCACTGTTTCTAAGGAATTTCTGTATCCTCAGAAGCTAGTTTAAAGGTAAACAAACCACTTGGCAACTGGATCTGCCTTGTACTCTTAGCAATGCTAACATCTCAAGCTGTGTTTGATCTCACTGGTACTCGTACAACACCACTGCCTTTGCAGTGGTTACATATGCACGATTGGTCCCACAGTTGGATTTTATCATGCCAATGCTGTTAATCACAGGCATTGAATTTGTAAGGCTAGAAGCAGGGGCAACGTAGTATAAAAATGAAAATAAGTTTCAGCCTGCAAAATAAGCAAGTTTGGCATAAGTGTGAAAATACATGAGAAAGACCTGAGCAAAAGGTAGAGTTCTCAGAGAAAGCTGGCATTTTAATGTAATAGCATTATCACAACCTGCTAAAGGCAAATTGGCAAGTAAGCCATAAAAAGTCAAACCATCCAAAGCTCTGGATGGTTTTGGCTATTTGTGCTTCAGAGATCACACCTTTGTGGAGTGATGGTTAACATTAATTCAGCAGTTGTCAGCACTCAGCTGAAGTGGAAGGTAGCTGCTGTCAGGAAATTTGTCAGTGATGGTTTCCCTGCCATGGGACTCACCTCCCAAAGTACAGCTTTATTTACCTGTACATATATAGATAATTAATCTGAGCCTAGCTGTTTTTATCACTGTTTTCAACACTACAAAGCATGTTCTTTTGCCTTTTTTACTTCATTTGGCAGTCTTAAGGGAATGTCATTTGGAACAGCTTACTTCTACCACTTCTTTCCAACTGTTTCATTTAGTTTACAGTAGACAGGGCTCCAAATTATTCCAATTCCCAAATTAAACCAAAGACACCTGCCTTCCTGAGTATGAAGCACATGTCACTGTTCTCAGGGCTGCTATGATACACCAGGGGCTGCAGGCACAAGCCTTTGGCTTAATTGCATCCTTCTGAGCAGCTAGTATTTCCCAGCATCCTGACTTCCCTTGCATAGCAAGACCCAGGGACACCGAACAACTCAGTATAAACAAAGGCAACATTTGCATTGTCCTGAAAACTGAAAGTTTCTATATGGTAACTAATACAATCCACAAGCACTGAAGGGCACAACTGTGGCTGGCAGAAGACTACCTGCCTATCTGAGAAATAACTTGTATAACCTGCTCTGTTCCTTACATTGTTGAATGTCTCATTCTTTTCTTTGGGCCTGCTGATTCACCAGAAAAGTTGTTGCTGTCTCCTCACAGCATGACTCCACGAGATCACACGAGAAAAATGTCTATCCTGGGGGAACAAGGAACACTGGAAGAAAAGCACTTATACCGATTAGCAAGTGGCATGGCAGCAGGAGGTAAGCAGGAAGAAACCTAACTGCGTATTTGGTTATAGGATTGCCAATATCTGTACAAGAAACAGCCAGCAACAAGTTTAACGTATCTAAAAGGTACCTCAAATTTGTCTTAGAAGTAACTGAAGAAACATTTCTTTTAAGGTAATTAGAAGTTAACATCGGGGATTTTGAGCATTCAGAATTTAATCTAGAGATGCTAAGCATCTGGAGAGTCAAGGTCACATAAGAACTCAGCAACAAAAGCCATCGCTGGACATTATGATGTTCTGGTTCACCACTGCAGGTTCTTCTTTGTAGAGCTGCTGTCTCATAACGAGGCAGGTTCCAGCTAATAAGATTTTTCTAAAAATAAAACTGTATCAGAAATGAAAACTCTCTCAGAACCTAACATTCATGGCTATTCTCTTCCATTTAATAGTGATATATGAATTATTGTTGATTGTAAATTGTCCTTTGGTACCCTTGACTGTGCACATCCTGTTTATTTTTACTGCACTTTGTATAAAACTACATTATTTAAACAACGTGGCCGTGGAAATGTCTTTTTTAGTTGCTGCTATTAAAAAAAAGTATGTTTTGCTAACTAAAATGCTGGCACTCAAGGAAAAAAGCCCCATCTTTTCTGGTAAAGTTAGAAGGTGATTCTGTCTATGGTATAATTTACTACACCTGCAACAGAACTGTATATGCTTTATGTCAGAACTGCGGCAGCGGCAAGAGATGCTAATGAGAAATCAGTTGATGGCAGTAAACCCTCAGCTAATGGGCACAGGCCAGCAGAGGATGCAGGCAATTTCCTCCCAGTTTGAGCCTCGACTGGTAGACAGGTATTTTGCATCATTTCTCTACTATAACACTGCAGTTAAAGAATAACTGTGCATGTGCTGTACCTGAATATATAAAGATCTTAGATTATTCTTAAATAATGTCCTTTGCATATCTGAATGTGTTTTTTCCTCTCAGAGATCTGTTACCCTCAACTGAAATGATGGCATCAGCTGACCCAAGACAAATCCATATAGCGTCCCACCTTGGACCCACAGTCCCACAGCACGCAAACATGCCAAACATACTGTCTAACCGTGTTTACCCAGGCCCAGGTAATGAAGCATTGTCTGCATCCTGAAAAGTGATAGTATGTAAATGAGAAAGCAAACAGCACCTACTACTTTTTCATAGTTTTATCAGTAGTGTCAATAAGTTTATTTTCTTTGGAAAAATAGTCTCACTAGAAGGAGGCAATCTGCCTACCAGGGATTCTAAACTGTGCCAGTTTAAGTCTAAACACATCCATTTTAGCTTCTGTTAAATACACTGTTCTCAAAATCATTTGTATGTTTGTGTTCTCTCCTTTTCCTTTTGTATTTTCCAAGCATTTTCACACCTAAACAGAAGGCTGTAGCTAAACAAATGAGTCCAATCAACAACACTTTTTGCTACATTTAACTCCTGCTCATGTATGAGCATTGACTGTTTTAAAAGACTACTTCACTAATCATATACTTTAATCATAATATCACATGCCACTTTACTCACATAGGGCAACTACAAGTCCTTTTAATAAAGGCTCAACATTACAGGGCACAGCTGTAAGGGGAAGGCTGGCAATCACAGCATGGCAACAAAACTATAAATTACTACCACTTTATACAAAGAGGTTGTATCTTAAGGTTCCTTCTTTGACAAGAGTGAATAAATTCACAATGCCACATAATTAAAGGGAATTTCTGGCTTCACCCCCCCCCCCCACAAATATTTAAATCAAGAGAAATACTAAGAAAGAGGAGGTTTGCTTTGCTTAGCTGTTGGTTATTATTTTCTGGGTAGCTATATGCACTTCAAAGACATAAGTCACTGAATAAAGCCACCCTGCTGTCTCTTTCCTTTATGGCTAATGGCAGGTACACCTAGCTACAGACCTGATCCTGCAAACACCTGATGCTGGACTTTATGCTTCTACTACATATTCCCACCAAAGCAACGAACACAAGTAGGATTTAACTTGTATCAGCTTCCGGGCGAAGCACATTGAGTCTTAAAAAGCTTTTTAAAGAGCCTCTGCATCACTTTGGGGTTTGTGCATTTGCTTGAAGAAACAAGTTAATTTTAAACATTTTTTTTTTTCCCCTCTCCCTTTAAGGATATAGCTTTCTGCAACCAGAATCCATGGAAGCTGTGGCCAGAAGACAGGAATTGGTTCAAAAGCAAAACATTGCCAGGTAATCAATAGTAAGCTTTACTCTGAGGTACATGCCAGGGTTAGGGCAGCAAAGGCAGATGGAAATGATTAAGTCACAGACTGTTTGTGGGTTTTTACTTACAGTGATTGAGATACTTTTTCAAATCCCCCAGAGAAGCAGAGGGTCCTCAGTTACCTCTGAAGGTCTCCAGCTACTGAGCTTCCTGCTTGCCCCTATTCTGCTTTTAGCCTTAAAATAATATAACAAAAAGAAAAAAAAAACCTTTCAGCTTGGTTAAAGAAACAAAGCTACAAACTTCAGCCCTAGCCCTTGAACTCTAGATCCAAACACCCTGAAATTACAAAAAGTCAGAAACAAATCCAAACTTTACAGCTGTGTGCTATCACACATAACATTTTAAGCCTCTACATCTAGGCCCTTAGGATGATTAGCTATGTCTCCACCCTACCAGGGTGGACAGCTTTCCTAGTTTAACCAAATAGTCTGAATGTCAGGGTGACTATAGGGAGTCCAGTTATTTGTACCAGTTTCAGTGTAATCAGTAGCTGGTTAAGTAACCGCCAGTGCCCTCCCTCGCAGCCACACCATTTCCATAGAGGAACTCTAACCTCAACCATGCCTGCATTGGGCTTCAGCACAGTACTGAGTGGCAGCGCCCCTCACACAGTAAGACTAAGAGCAAAGAACCAATAAATTCTGAGTAAGCATCCCAAGAGAATTATGACAGAAGCGTTTTGAGCTCTTCAGTCAGCAAAGCTTGATTGCTGAACCCCTCCAAGCACAAGATCTATATCAATAATGCATTTCATACAGCTCCTGCCACACAGCAAAAACCCTGAGAAAAGCAAGTAAAACAGCTAGCAGCAAGCAGGGCCAGCACATGTTCCCTCAAGCACATCAGAGCTGGTCCTGCCTATTCAGGCTTTTTCCTCAGCCCCCCAAACCCAGGAAAAAAAACCCAACATAAAAGAGCTCAGCCTAAATCTATGAGATAACATTTTACCCCAGTCTTTTGCCATCCTGGAAACTTCCACTAGCTTCACACTGCTTTCTACCAGCACACATCACCTTTACAGCTGCACTGGCTCCTTTCACCCTTTATAGAAATCAGGTGTTGGCAAACAATCTCCTGCACTTGCTGCAGCTGTGCTGCTGAGCACCTGGGACCAAACCCTTGTTCTCCAAGGGACTCTGCCTCATACCAAAGCTCAGTCATCCCCCATCTGCTGGTCCTCAGAGGAACTGACTATCTCATCTGGAGGAGTAGTCAGGAACATAATGCTCTCTGCTGTTTATCTCCAACTCCAGAGCTGTGTATATGTAATGACAATTGGGCAAGATGTACAAGGACACAGTACATAGACAAAACACTTCCACAGGATCTCTGAAAGCAGAAAATTAATAATTTGGAGGTTGTTGCAAAGATGAAAAGAGGGCAGAGAAAAATCCCTGAATGTTGTGGAGTGATCAACTAATTCCTCCTTGCAACAATCTGAATAGATACTTTTTGCCCAAACTGTGTTCCTGACATTAACGAGAAGCCTTCTAAAAGTCAAACTCTCTTTGACCTGTCATCCTCATTGCACTGTTAAGAAAGCTATCTTGGCGCACTTTGAAGACTTGGCTGCCCTCACATGCCCTTTTCCAAAGACAAATGTGGAAGTCCCACTGAAAGCTCCTCAAAGCAAGGAAGGCAAGCTGAACCATTCCTGCTTTGTGTCTGGTAGATCGTCTCCTCCCTTCTCTCAGCTCCAGCTGAAGCTGTGGAGCTCTAGGAGCTATAGCTTTCTGATCACTAAGCTTGGCTCCAGAGAAAGCTGATGCCAGCAAAGGTTGGTACAATGGAGACACATACTACTCCTTGTATTCTCATATCTCACTGGTAAGCATTCCTACCTGCTATGCCGGGGGCAGGAAGCTGCCACAGACCCTGGAGCACTGGCTTTATCCACCAGGAGGGAGATGAGTTGAACACAGACCACCAGGATCTCACCCTCCCACACTCTCAGAGCCATGCTCAGGTACCAGGCACTGTGGGGAGTTACTCAAGAGACTTACATTAGCTTACTCTGAATGTATGCACAGGTTCCCTAGATGATATAATTCTAGTTCTTTATCACTTACAGTATCACTGCCATTTTCCAGTTTTCAGTGTAAGTTTCTGATTGGTAATGTAAATAATTTATTTTCTTTAGTCTTTGACCCTTATGACCCTGGAGACAATTTTCCAAATCCCAAGTGAGAATAACCACTGTAATAATGCCTGGATTGCCAATACACAAAGTACACTTTTTTGTCTGAAATATTATCCAGAGGCACCACATGGAAGATATATTTTCTCTTCTTTTCAGTTTACTATATGTATCTGTCAGTGCATTAGATATAGCCAGGTTTGTCATTCCATCTGCAGTTTGTGACCTCTCACACATAGCAATATAGTGGAGAGAGAAGAAAAGCAGTGCTCTTACCTATTCAACCATCTGAGTTTTAATCTGCCACTGAAAAAAAGAGGCAATGAAAAAACTGACCTGCCCTAACTGCTTATGCTCTGTGTGTCTCTTAGAATGGAAATGGAGATGAGCACTATTCTGCAGCAAAAAGAAATGGAGAAAGCTCATCGGAAAGGGCTACTGGGCCTGGAAGCACCTTTCCTTTACCACGGGATGCCAGCTAGTCCCATTGCTTTCCGTGGCAGGCACAGGCTACCTGAAGGCCATCTTCCCAGCGACTTATATGTTCATCGTACCACCCTGGATGAAATTCATGGCAACACTATGCTCATGGCAACCAGCCCATACCCCCCCGTCAGCACTTTGCAAAGGGAGAGGGGACGTCGACCAGGGAGAAGAGCTGGAAATCACAAAACTGCAGACTGTAGTGCCAATGGCACAAAGAACCAAGCTGATGACAAAACCACGGACCCGCTTAGCGCAGTGGATGATGAGAAAGAAGACAAGAAAGAAGCAGAGGTGGAGACACCAAACAAACATGAACAAAGCAAAAACCAGACTGAGCCATCTGCAGTTGCCAAAAACTGTAAAGAGTTTGAACAAAGCTTGAGAAAAAACTGTGCTACTCATGAAATTTCTGCTGAAACCAACAGCTGCAGCAATACAAATGAGAAGGAATCTAATAGCTCCTGTGCTGCTTTTGATGACAAGTACATGTACCCTTCTGCAATCCCATTCTCAGCGTTACCATATGGATTTCCAGTACCCAGCAACCCATTGCTACCTTCAGGTTTGTGAAGTCTCCAGATTACAGTGAGAGTGGCATGTTGATATTATTTATTTTTATTAATTTGCTCTCTTATTTATTCCCTCTGTTTTAAGTAAACTTTTGGTATGATAGAGTCATGGCAACTAAATGTAGAATTCATATGCTGCAAACAGTAATAACTTGGGAAATCCAAATCAGCAAAGGTAAAGAGTGGTGTTCCCTACCTGCACACAATGGAGGTTTCAGCATCTCAGGTAGCAGTGCTTTACTTTGCAGGACAATGCGATTGCCAGGCAAAAAGTCACAAAGCACTTTCCTGACTGTTTCGATGCTCTATGCCACACACCATACCGCTGTAGGATGTCATCCTGTGTTTATATCAGTCCCTGGGGACAACACTTGTCAACCCTAAGCTGTCAAGTTCAGCAGCACTTTGAGGTTCTCCACAATTCTGTTCAACGTTACATTCTCTCCTCTCCTGGTGGTCAGGGGGAAATGTAGCAGCAGGAAATATACTGATCATAATCCCTGCATGTGTCAAACAGGTCAAGGTATCCCCTTAGAAGCTGCACTCATCTAGGAACAAATTTATCCCTGAGACTTGACCTCCCCAAGAACAGAGCGTAAGCTGCAGGCCTCTCCAGCCACTGTGCAAGAATCATCATTGCTAAAGCTTTGCAGCTCTTCTTAAATGCACCAGTGCTCGTGGATGAGCCCTGCAAAACTTCCCATTACCTGAAATGAGGACAGGCTGGGGTGTTTGTCCAGGATCATCTACCAAAGACATACTGTATCACTGAAAAATATATAATGCACATTAAGTATTCAGTTCCTGTCTGCAAAAGGAATTTCAATTAAAAGAAACAGAACTGCTGAATGAAATTGTGAGCTAGCCTCTCTCTTCTGCCCATAACTTTTCTATATGGCCTTCTAACTCACAGCAGGCACTATGAGATAGCAAAGGCTTGGTTCTGTTCTACTGAACTACTAGTCATATTAAAATAACAGTAAAATCTAAAGAATCAAAAGCATTGGATAATATACTCATTAGAGAAAATACTGCAGTATGATTTGTATGTATAGTGACTGGTATGTACAGCACCAGCAGTAAACAAAAGAAGCCACCAGAAGAAAACCCTCCAGAATCAGCTACTACTGACGATCTGGTGATTTTGGTGTCTAGGACTCCAGTTATCTGTGGCTACACGCTGCTGTTAATGTATTAGGTTCTGGAGAAGTGTAAAAATTTTCATGTTACCAGTTATTTCCTACTGATTTGCCAGCAAAGTCCTACAAACATAACACTTGTGTTTCCTCCTCAAAGGAGCACATGGCCTGATCCTGAATGGGGAAGACATTTCTTCCATTGAAGACATTCGCAAGTGGACCGTTGATGATGTATACAACTTCATCGTTAGCCTCCCAGGCTGTTCAGATTATGCCCAGGTGATAATAAACATCCATCACATTTTCAGGTCTTTAGGAGCACCTAGATTTAAAGGTCATCAAACAAATGTAAATGTTGGAGGTTAATTGGTTGTCACAAAGTTACAAACGTAATAGTAGTTTTCATTGTGCTTCAACATATGAAGGCACTTGCTTCTTAAAGGGAAAGGCAGTGCCTGCTCTGAGGGGTTACATGCACTTGTGCTGCAATCTGGAGATATTGGTCATAACACATACCAGGAGGACCAGCATCAAAACAAGAGTATAAGTAAAATATCTTAATTTTTTTCACCCCACTAGCCCTGCACAATTTTTATGCAGATTAAAGCAATTTTGCATTCTTGGATATTGGTAAAACCCGTCTACTGCCCTGAGCTCTTATAGGCATTATTCCATTTGGAGTATCATTAGAAATGCAAGCAAAGAGGTTGAAATCTTGTGTATTCCTGGTAAAGTCTCCATGAGATCAACGCTATTCTGTCATTGGTAGTAGACTGCCAAGAGCCAAGAACAAGTAGAGAAGCTACAGGCAAATGTGCTGATATGCACACACCTCGTGCTGCAGTTAAGAGATAAATATGAAGATAAACCACTAAAATTATTATTGCCTCCTTTTACTGTCTATGCCTCAGGATTAAGCAAAAAAATAGCAAGTGAAGTTTGTTTTAGCACACCATGATATGTTTTATCATTTCATAAGGTATTTAAAGACCACGCTATTGATGGAGAAACCCTCCCACTGCTAACAGAGGAACATCTCCTGGATACAATGGGATTAAAACTCGGACCAGCATTAAAAATCCGCTCTCAGGTATGACCATTAAACGTATGCCAAAATGGCAAGTCATAGAGACATGAAAGAGTCAGAAGGTAACAGGATGAAATTTTTCCAAAATAACCACATTTCTCACTGATAAGGTGACTATCATAATATTAGGAGAAATAAATCCAGCATAGTTTGCTTTTGCTTCTCTTGGTGTTACAACAGCATGCAGGGAGACACTAAGGGGAGGTTAGGACTGACAGTTTGAGAGATACTTAAAGTGGAGTCAGGATACAACAACACTGGAGACTAGGCTGAGGCTGGAAATGGAAAAGACCGGTTTGACGAATTAGCTCAGTTCCACCCCTCTCTTCCCTCCCCAGCTGGTAAGAACTGCTCTGATACACATTTGCTTTTGCTCCAGCCTGGCCGTTAAAACATACTAAGTAGAGGTTCCTACAGCCTTTTCTGGGAATATAATCTTACAGGTCCCACTGTCAGGCTGTCCCTCTACATTTAAAGTTTTCTGCTCTTAATATCAACTCTCTGTGTGTTTCTATTGTTGCCTGGTTCTTTTCCTTTTCTTTAACCCCTTGCGGTCCCTCACTCTTCCCTCGTTAAAACCACCTTCCCCACTCCTGGCTGGCAGTTTGCCTCCCCTCTGTTCCATGGGTGCTACAGCACCTAGAGAGCAAGAGGAGCATGCTGTCAGACCCAGCATGCTGGGCTGTTTCCCAAGCCGAGTATTGCCAAGCTCCTTCCATAAGAACCTGGGCCTAGATAAATATGAGAGGGAAAATGGAAGAGATTTTTTTTCACTTTTGCTAACCACTTTGAGATGGTTGGGATCTCCTGGATGTCCCTGGCATTGCTACCTGACAGTCAGCTTTGACATTTAACGGCTTTAACACCATCTCAAGAAGCAATTGCTGCAATCGTGTTTTTGTCTTTAAAGGTGTCTCGACGTCTGGGCAACGTGTTCTACATGATGAATCTTCCCCTGTCCGTGCCCCTACCACCTGCTCCAGGCAAACCCTCACATCAGTCCTCTGACATAGCTTCCCCTCTTCACTGCAATAGCAGTGGCGATACGCTGGATAGTCCCTGCTCTCAGGACCCAGAAACTTCAAAAGCAGTGGAACAGATCGTTTCAGAAAGCAGGGAAAATCCATGTGACGCAGCTGGATCTCAGGCTGACTTCCAGATGATCACTTTTCAGAAAAGTTGAGTTGAGTCCAGGACACAAAGTGTTTTTAATAAACAGGAACCTCTAGTTACAAAGTGTTTGAGAAGACAGCTACAGCCTGAAACCTCTGTATGACTGCGCCTGAATGAAATAAGGTGCAAATGCAGCATGAGGAAGCATGGTATCTGAAAAGCATTTAAAAAATGCAACTACATGCTAGTGCAATTACTTCCAAGTGCAATTCAGTGAAAAGAATACCAGTATAGTTAACAGGTAAATTTAATTTTTCACTGAAGTCCAGTGTGAACACTGAAGTCTGTCAGGCTCAAGAGCACACTTACAGCGTGTTCCTGCTGAGAAACTACAGGGAAAAGTTACAGCTGCCACACGTAGCTGACTTCTGCTTCTGTTGAACAAAATTTATACAGAAAATTTGTATGGAATTCACTGGGAGAGTATGGAATTACCTGCAGAATATACCCTAGACTCAGGAATTTGAGTTAATTCCATTGCTATTCTAGAATTAAGCCTTTCTAAGTGCCTGGAAAGGGTATACAGGGTATAGATGAGATACATGGATTAAACCCTGGACATGAAAATACCATCTGTAACAGGAATTTTAATTATTTCAAGGCATTCTTATCAACAGGGTTTGAATTTGCTTTGCATGATTGCAGCTGAACTGAGGTTAGGAAGAAGCATCAGCAGACTCTGCCATGAAGACCAGTCACTGGGACAGTAATGTTCCTGCAGGCAGCAGGCTCAAAGCCACCCGGTTCCTGCCAACCTCTGCGGCAGCACCCTTTGCCCTCAGCTCACCTGGGCAAGCCATGGAAAGCCCTTCACTCAGCAGCACACTCAGTGATCTTCACTTTGGAAGAGGCCATCAATTTTAGCCTGAAATTTCCCTTTTTCCTGCAAAAATACCGTTTCCCCTCACTTCTGCTACTAATGATCCATTACCTCACAGCAAACAAACCCAACAAAATAGAGTTTTTAGCTAGGGATAAATCCCCAGCATTTTATTACGATTTCTGTGTGAATTACCTTTGTTCCCTCTTTGGGGGTTTGGTCACACAATGGTCTTCCATTTAGGCTTTGGAAATCAGTACTACAGTGCTGTCTTCCGCTGTCCTCCTTGCAAGAACACTTCTTTAATCCAAAGGACACACCAATATTTTTGATACAATTAATTTCTGTAAATTGAGGGTTGATACATTGCGGATCTGCAGCATATTGCTACTTTAGATTCTCTCCCCTTAGTTTAGTTTGTGTGGCTTCAAGTACTTAAAAACCAAGTGGTACACTGCTGTTTAGATGGTGAGTAAACACACAAGGAGAGGGAGTATTCTCATATTTTAGACTGTGGGCACCATTCTTTTACTTTAGTCTGAGGTAAATTACTTTATATCTAGACAATAAGTGCTTAGATGTTTGCAACAGCAACTTAAGATGTTCACCTTACTACACTGTCCAAATTTTGCAGCCTTGAGAAGAAGGGCAAATATCTCTAGTATTCCTTTTCTGATCTAGCAAAGTCTTTCTATAAAAGGAGTAGAGCCTGGTCCTGCTTTCACTGAAAACTGCTACTGACACCATTACAGTATTTTGGGCTCTGTGGATATATCACCAAAATACTGTAACTGGAATGTACTATTTTAGGGTTAATCAATAAAATCCAGTAAGGCCCAATGCAAAAGCGTGGTATGCTATGCAGCAACATACTCGGAAGTTGCAGGCAGACCCAGAAGTAATCCCTCCCTAAATGAAGTGCTGACCTTTACATCTGTGAGCTGGTGAAATACTGGGAATCTTTCCCAAGAATTTGGATTATGTCTTATGCATCATCTGTGGGTATTTTTTGTATAAGGAACTATTTACAGAATACTCAATAGTGTTCAAGAAAAGCAAAATTATAACCTGGAGCTGGAAAGTTTAAATGTAGCTCCATGAGACTGTTTAGAAGATATATACCAGCAAGATGAATCTTGGACCAGCAATTAGGTTGCTGTTCACTTTGTCCCAATTAATTTCAGAAAGTGTTAACCTCTGTTCTCTTCATTAACTTTTCCACATTTTTTTCATGGCTTTGAAACTTAGTAAGGCAGCTTGGAGAGTTTTATGTTGAATTTGGTAATGCAAATATTTACTTTTCCAGATTTTGGATGAAACACAGTTTTCAATGTCAAAAATCATATTCTGTTTGAAATGCTTTTACCTGTTATTTTAACATGTAAAATCTCTGATTAATTACACCAGAAAAAATGTTTTACTTTTACAGCAGATTTAACTATTGAGATTTTTTTAATGTAGATTATTCATATATCATGAGGGAAAAAGGAAATATTTTTATATAGTAAAAGTGCTTGTGAAAATAAAAAAAAACGGGGGGGACACACCAATTCCATTTAGCACCTGAAAAAATTTCTAACCTTTTTTTTCCATACAATTGACAATCATGTTGACAATGTCACCTATCTAATTAAACAGTTAATGAATTGGCTTTCAAAAGGCATCCTACCTCCTCAGTGTATGAAATATTTGACTTAATCTACACAAGGCCTTCTCCACCCTAGAAGAGGAATCTCTGCTACATTTCTAGGTCAATGAGCCCACGAGATGTCGCTGCAAAGCTATGGGAGGTTATCCACTACCCCTCCAAAGTGAAATGCAGCACACCTGAACCACAGGCAGACTGTTAAGGGCAAGGATATGAAGAAACTGAACTTCCTTTTCTAAAGTAACAGCAGAGGAGCTTGATGTGAAGTCCCATATGCCAGGAAAGAAAGACTGAAATCTGTTTCTGAGGAGTGTGACTAATTTCGTAAGTGGCTCAAGACATGAACAATGCCAAAAGCAGAGAAAGCTGGGATGCAAACTTTGCAGTCTGGTACTACTTCTGCAATTTTAAAAAAAAAAAAAAAAAACAAAGGATCCTTTGCACATACTGGGCTCTTCTTCCCAAAATGACAAAAAGAATGATACTGGAGCAGCCAAAATGCAGTAAAGCCTGGACTGCATACAGCCATAGAGTGAAATAGGCAGGAAAGGGATTTACCTAAAGGAACATAACTGATTCTATTTCTAATGAAGGAAACACCACTGGTAATGGATATTTGCTCTCCTACAAACACTTCAGAGAGAATGAAAAAGAAAAAAAGGGTCAACATTTTTAAAAGACATAGAATCAGTAGACAGACCCATATTTTCAGATTCTGATGTGTTTTCAGGAATTATGTTTGTATGTAAACATTGAGGCCTTACTGATTCTCAGCAGCTGCATATTCTTTTTTGTCTTTTAATCCTTATTCCAGCTGCAAAGGGGTGTAGCTAGCAATCACAAGTACGCAAGAAAGCTGTCAGAACTGTGCTACTTAATGACTTTCTGGTACCTATGCTACTACTGCATTCATTTTTTCTCCTATGCCACTAAAATCACAATGAGATGCAGGTGATATATTTTAATACGTATGGCACCATTAGAAATATTTCACTTAACATCTGTTGCTGTATTAGTCTGTAATAGCGATGCAGTTAATGAAGAAAATAATGGGTTTTATGAGATGTTGTAGCAGTATCTGATTTTGTCTGTATCTACAGTAAATGTGTAGGCTCATAGGGACTGGGACTTCCATTTATTTTTTTTTATAGGGCCAAGGTTAAAGACAAGATAAATAAAAAAGTATAGCAAACATGTAACAAAATGGTTCTGTACTATAAATAGAAGATTTCGGAAAGTCCTGAAAAGGAAGAAATGGCTGCTTTCCCACCACAACCTGTGTTTCTGACCTTATGATTGCTCCATATGATGAAGATGTGGAATACATATTCATACAGACCTAAACAGATAATTCTCTGCTCCATTCCCCAGGTGAAATTTTTTTTTTAAATGCTATGAAAATACAACAGTTAGGCAGAACTCCCACCTGGTCCGAGTCAGGCAGTCATTCTAATCAAGTACATGAAAACAAGAACAGGCAGCTGGATCCACAGGGTGATGGTATTTCAAACTGACTCGTATCTGTATATGGACTTTATAAAACTTAGCATTCAAAGACCTTACACAATTGTGAATCCTCCACAAAATAGTTTTCAGAATGTTAATTTATCCTCTGAGTGTGACAGAGAAAAAATAATCACCTCCAGTTTTCAAAATCATCTGTTTTTTAAACTAAGTAGACACTGCTCATATTTTAGACTTTCCAAATACCCTAATATAAAGTTGATTGGTTGTATAGTGTTTTGAGTCACCTTCAACATCAGACATTTTACAGAAAAGCACCCAAAACTAAATACAGCTCTTGTTTTGGTACCTTGCTCTGATAATGGCATAATAAACATCCTAGCTAAGCCCTTTATTGTTCACTGGAAAATAACAAGTCAGCTCTGTGAGGCTGAGTGTTCATCAGGGTTCTGCTGCCTGTGAAGCTTGGTTTTGACTAAGCCCTTTGTGTTATAATAAACAGCTATAGCTATATCGCTACTGCAATTTCAGTATAACAAGAATACACGTTATGATAAGGGAAAAACTCACCTCTCCTTTTTCGTTTCTGTGGGGTTTTTTGGGGGTGGGGTGTGTGCTTTCTGCCTTTACATTTGCAACTCTCTTTCCTGTCTTTGGGAAGGCTTTGCTCCTACTACCCCCTATGTTGAGGCCACAAGAATTATTCTCTTGACTTGGCATTTATGCAGTCCTTTCCTTTTTCCCATTGCCAAGTTTACCTAAGTCTGTATTCTTCCAGACAGACATTAGTTCTGCTACTAACCACCTGTTCTTCTTGAACCAACAATTTACCTATTGGTGAGGCTGCAAAGTCTTTTACCTAGACTGTAGGAAAGAGGAACCTATTGTCCGTGTTCTATAGAGAATGATACAGTATTTTTTCCTGTAGTATGGCAAAGACATTAATAGTTGCTTTGCTTTATCAAAATTTAAAAACACATATATGTGGCATCTATCTTGTGTGAATTACTGAAATAAAAATTGATCAACCAAAACAGCAAACAGAAAAAGCACTGCTGACCAAGGGGAAAAAAAGAAAGCATCAAGCCAACCTGGTTTTCATCTTTGCTGATCACCTTTCGGTTATGGAGTTCAAACAGCTGTGTGAGAGGGGTGCTGCTCAGCCTGTGATTCATGGGCAGTAAACAGTCTGCATTGAAGGATGGCCTGTAAAGCAATCAATGGCCTCTGGCTGAATTTGTTAATTGGAGAGATGTCAACTCAAGAATCACATTTTTATATAACAAATATTTTTAACTCAAACACTTGTAGCCATAACAACAAATTCATGATTTTATAAAAAAATAACAATTTTTTTCCTAATGCTATATCCTTAAATATTACTGTTGTTCTTCTCCCCTCCTGCCACTGCCAAAGAACAGAGATACAAGCAAGCCTTTTAATTAATTTTTTTTTTCCCAAACCCTCAGTTGGTTCTTCAAAAAAATGGATTGATGCATTTTCCATTTAACATCCGCTGACTCCAGCGTGGTCTGCTGGACCAGCAGAAATTACAGTGGTCTTTAGGAAGAGCTATATGCCACCCCACATCAGTACAGTCATGTCTTTGTTAAGAGTTCACCAGTTATTGCTAAAATAAACATATATTCTTGCAATGAGCAAAGCTGGTATTTGAAACAGATGAAGTTAATTACAGAAGGACCAGAACCAGGGGAAATTATTCTTAGTTCAAGTATGGTTTTTTGTAAGTTATATGTATTAAATAATTCTGACTTGTATAGATATGAAAAGGAACTTGTAAGAATGGAAGTTTTAAAATTTTAAAGACAATTCTGGAGATTTGTCTAATGAATCTTTGTTGTTCTCCTAAATTAAAAGCTAGGTGGCTAACTAAATATTTATAAGCTTCTGAGATGGAAGTGACTCAGGATATGTCTATGCTGGAGTGTGCTTCTGAGTAATGACTCATGTGTTTGTGGGTGGATTTTAGCTAAACCTGCCTTGAAAGTATGTATTGCTGTACAGTACGAGGCCCCTATTCCTTATAATTTGAACCCATATTCAGTCCTGAAGCTGACTGGATGAAATGGGAGGTCACTCCAGAGCCTGCATGCTACCATCTGCAGAGGATCTAGGAAACGGTTCCTAAAATATTGCTGGGGAATTTGCCTTGCCTCCTTGGATCCCTCTGTGGAAGCTCCTTCCTTCCTTCCTACTTTCCCTCCTGCCTGCTTTCCTGCCCTCAACATAATAGTTGAAGTAATTGTGATTTGTCTTCTCACCTCTCTTCCCCCAAAGCCAGAAGGGCTAACTTTGGGTCCAGTGGACAAGGTTCTTACAAGTGGATGGTTTGTTCAGACTTCTAGTGTCACTTCAATTTCTGTATTGCAGATGGCAGTGTGACTCTAGAGATAATTCGTGACATGCTTGCCGGTAATTCAATTGCCAATGTGTAGCCTTGCACTTCTGGTGCATATTAACTATGCCACAGTGGTAACCCCACATCATCTTACAGATCCAGGATGACCAACACTGATCCCAGACCAATGAGATTACCAATAGCACAAATGCCGAATAATTGCCAGGAATAAGTGAATGTAAGGGTAAAAGAAAATAGGTACCAGAAATAGTAGAACACCACCTAACTTGGTGTCTTGCCTCAGAGGCCAAGAGAGGATACCTAAAGCAGAGTAGAACAAAGCAAACAGAATGCTCCCTTTATCACGCGGGACCTATCAGGCAGACAACCAGTGGGGATTTTTATATTTAATAGCTCATGATCACACTATTGGGGTAAAGAGGAGGAGAAGGAGGAGGGAAAAGAGGCTAATGAAATGCCATCAGTTTGGCTTCGGTTGAAAAAGGAAACCACTCCACTTGCATGCAATATCCTTCACAACAGTCATTTAAGTGGTTATGATTCTGAAACCCTACTCTAATCAAAATGGCAGTTGGCACTTAAGGGGCTGTGACTTTACTGCATGGTTCTGAAATGCTTCTTTTTGCAGCCTGCCTCGCAGTTGACATAGACACTAACCTTAAACACACGCAGCTTGAACCTTCACTGCCACTCCCTGAGATTCAGCCACCTCCTTCTCTCCTGTTCTGCTGTACCAATGACATGAAATAAGATTGTCCCATGTAAGATTCAGTCTCAATATAGGCTCTGTGCTCCATAATGGTAGGAAGTTTACCATCCAGCGCCCCACACTGGAGGACACATTCCCTGGCCCACTTTCCATCCCTTGGTCCTTTCCACAGATCTGCTGGAAGCAATCAGTTTGCTCCCTGTGCTGCACATCAATCTGCTGCTGCTGCGTGCCCAGCTGTCCTGGGAAGAGCTCCTGCAAGCTAGCATTTCTCAATCTTCAGATGAATTCAAAGTTCTGTGGAAAAAAAAAAAAGAATAGAGATTAACCCGAAATCCAAGGTACTTTTCTGGCAGCAAATATCTTGATATACTGCAGATAATATACCGTGCCAGAAAAAATGCAAAATGAGCAGCTAAGCGTTAAAGGTGGGTTTATGAATCAGCAGTAGATTCCAAGATGCATATGGGAACTAAGAGCCTGAAAATAGAGGTATAGAGGGATGATGATCTGGAATGAGGCTTGCCACATGGTGATTGTGCTCTTCACAACGAGGGCAGTGAGCAGGCAGGAGCACAGCTCCAAACAGCCTCTCCCATAGAGCCAGGAGGGTTTTCCCAGCAGAAGTTCAGCTTGTGCCTATGCAGGGATAGCAGAGGGGCTCTGAGCTATGCTGTGCTAAAACCCTTACTGCAGGCACTGTGTATTATTAGCAAGCTGTAAGTTACAGATGGCTTAAACTTCTGCTAGAAAGCCTCCATTTCAGATGTGCTTTTATGTTACAGTACGTTAAGCACATGAAATAACTGTTAAAATGACAGCCAACTTAAAAATGTGTTTTTTGAATAAAAGCAGTTTGCCTACTTTTACCAAGGCTTTGTTTCATTTTCACCATAAAAACTCGTAATTCCCTTGTTTTATCTTTTGAATTACACTTTTATAGTTCATTCACTCTGCAGTCAGCTTAATTTGTAACTCGTATAGATTTTCTGCCCAGCAACAGCAAAACAGTCAAAAGAAAAAGATGTCGTACCAGAAAAAAAGCCACAAAAACTGGCATGGTGACTGAGGGGCAAATATGCTACTGGAAACAATTCTAGGTTTTTAATTATCTAGTTTTCAAATCTGAGAGGTTCCAAAATCGTAGGAACAGGCAGGGACAACAAGATTTGTAAGGACTGGACAAGATGATACAGCACTGGACATAGTTTTCCATCCCGAAGTGCCAGGGTGCGGTCTGGAAGCATGGAGCCAGGGTAAACCATTACACGCTTTGCTAACTTGAGTGACCTCATAGCAAAAGCATGCAGGACAACCCCTGACAAAAGGCCGGTTTACTCTGTATAGGTTGCTTTCTAAATCGGAGCACGTTTAAGTAGTAACAACTAACAAATGCCTGCTATATCAAGTGTCTTCAAGGCCTAACGCCCTATTTTGGGCTATCAAAACTAAACATACAAAATTTTACTGCTGAAGCGCTGCAGCACTTGGATCCCTCTGTGGCAGCTCTTTCCTTCCTTCCTACTTTCCCTCCTGCCTGCTTTCCTGCCCATCGACATAATAGTTGGGGTAATTGTGGTTTGTGTTCTCACCTCTCTTCCCCCAAAGCCAGCAGGATTAACTTTGGGTCCAGTGGACAAGGTTCTTACAAGTGAGGTGAGAGGCCTCAGCACCCATTTGGGAGCTGGATTTTAGACGCTGGGGCCTGAGCACCGCTGGCCGAAGCCCGGGCACAGGAGCCGGAGAGGCTGCCTCCCCCAGCGGGGAGTTTCTCATTAACCAGACCGCTGTAGTAGGGCCTGGCGGGCCCGGCCCCTCGGCCCCCGGGCGGGCAGCGACGCCTTTGAACGGGGGCCTCCCAGCGGGCGGAGAGGCGACGCGGGCAGGCGGCCGGCAGACCCTGCCTCAGAGCCCGGCACCGCCCGCCGAGGGGGCTGAGGCGAGGCCAGGCCGCCGGGGCGGGCTGGGGGGCTGAGGCGGCGGGGCGGGGCGGGCCTTACCGCCGCCGGCGGCCTCGGTGAGGGCTGAGGGGCGCGGCCTCCCCACCCCCGCCGGCCCCGCCGCCCCGCGGGCCGCCGCCCCCCCCCCCGGCCCACGTCACCGGCGGAGCAGACGGGGACAACATGGCGGAGCGGCGGAGGCACAGGAAGCGGATCCAGGTAGCCGAGCCTCTCTCTCCCTCCCTGCCCAGCCCGCGCCCCCTCCCCCTCCCCAGGCGGCAGCTCCCCCTCCCCGTCCTGAGGGCGGCCCGGCCCCGCCGGGTGGCCCAGCAGCCCCCCCAAGAGGGGCTGCCCCCCCTGTTCTGCGGCCTCCCCGCCCCGACGCCGTGCCGTTGCGAGGAGGAGGCGGCAGCGGGCGGTGCCGGGCGGGCGGGCGTCCCGCGGGAACCGGCGGTGAGGGAAGCGCTCTCCTCTCGGCCGCCGCCGGGGTAGCGGGAGCCCCGCAGGCGGGGGGAGCGCCGCACCGGCGCCCGGTAAAAGCCCGGGCTGGCACCGCGGGGACAGGTTTTCCTCAGAATTTTCTAGCAAATTTCGTAAATCTGAGTTAAATACTGAGAAAAACTGGAGGCCGCTGCGCTGGTAGGAGCGTTCCGGGGGTGCTGCAGGCCCGGGCCCCCCAGCACTGACGGTTCTGACCTCTCAGGGTCTGTGCACCGGCTTTCTCGGTGACCAGGAGTGCGATTGCGAGCTGTTGCCTGTCTTTAATCGCCGCATTATACTTAGGATCTCACCCGTTACCAGTGCCGAACAATCTCATGAGAACAACAGTCTCATGAGAACAACAGTCTCATGAGAACAACAGTCTCATGAGAACAACAGTCTCATGAGAACAACAGTCTCATGAGAACAACAGTCTCATGAGAACAACAGTCTCATGAGAACAACAGTCTCATGAGAACAACAATCAAAATACCCAGGCAAGCAGCCACCTTAGCCCAGAGCTGGCAGCCAGGGTGCCTGTGCCAGTGATCGGTGAGCAGAAGACACGGGGCAGACGGTATAAACATCTTAAAAACAAACGTGCCCTGGCCAGGAAATGATGTGGCGAGGAAAGGAAATTTGTTCTTAGAAAACGTAAACAAACAACTGCATCTGAAAATAGACATCATCAGCTTTGAGATGATGTTAAAACGTAATGATAATTGTATGGTATCACTTCAAGGCAAAATGAAGACTGCTTTAGGTATTTTCACTTACCTGGAAGCCTGGAGTTCTCAATATAGAACTTTAACAGTGAGTTTTACAGAGTTTTTAGCGCATGTTTTGGGCATAGTTACAGCATCGGTTACTGTAATGCCTGTTGCTGTTAAGTATTATTAACCCTAAGCCTAAATAATGTTTGGTCAAATGGAGATAATATTCACAAGAGAAATCATGGAGCCATTCAATAATGTACGCTTCATATGTCATCCTTCTGCCTGGTTGCCCTCTCTCCTTTCCTTTCCCAGCCCGCTTGCCCTTCCCCCAAGAAGATGGAAATGCGCCTGTACTTGTAATGGTTCCTTTTTTCCTCCCCTTTAATTCAAATTACTGGGGGGGGAAGGGGGCAGAATGCAAAGAGCAATTAATCAGAATCTTGTTAAGCGAGCCTTATCAATCACAGCCATTCCGTGAATTATCATAAAGCGTTACAGAATTGTTCTCATAATCGTAGACCGTCCCTTACCGAGGATGACAATAGCTCAATAAAGCATCCATCAAAACCAAATTAAATGTGATTTAATGTCTTGTATAATACCCAAGGCTGTGGTCTTGCAAGCACTTAAACACGTGCTTAATTTCCAGCCTCTTAACAGTAAAAGTATTTCTCAGATTGTTAGTAATTAAATCGGTGCCTGGGTGTTAACACTTAAGGTTTCAGATTGTGGCCTAAATTTGTGATATAATTATGCAGATAAACATCTATTGTGTCTTAGTAGTTTCCCAGCGTATGTCAACAACAGTGAGAAGGCAAGACAGCAAACAGAGAGTACTGTTGTATGCCCACAGAGTGTTCTTAATTGGTCAGTGAATAAAACAACATGGTTTTGCTGTTCCTTTTTAAGCTTTTTGAACTTTATTGGCATAGTTACAGTATGAGTATCATGTTTCAGGATAACGCTCCAGGTTTCTTCTTTTAAAATGAAGCGTGGGATGTTTATTTGTAGGTGTTTTAGAAGTGCGTACTTATTTTAGGGTGATGTGTACCCCTTAATAAAGAGACTATATGCAAGTCTGACATTTGAATACCCCATAAGGAGAGCGGTATTTCTTGACAAGAGTGAGGTTCTTCGCAGGAGATGGTCTGTTTAGCTGTGGAAGAGGCTGATGTAATGGAGTTCAATTACGAATACTGTATGTACAGAAACTGGATTCTGAATAATTTTTATAGGACTTTATGTCTACCATCAAGTTTGGAATCATGGTAGTTAGGTCAGCTAGCTAAACATGAGATGTGGCATGAAAAAAGCCTTAGTAAAATAGTTCAACGTTCCATCGAGCCTGCTTTCTGTGTTTTCCATCGGAAGTAATAACAGGAAGGATGTGTTACATAGAATGCATTTTCATAAAAAGACACATTGCCCAATCTGCATTGCATAGCTTAAACTCTTCCTCTGGCAACAAACTGAAAGTTGGGGAAGTTGCAGAAATCTTAACTTTAGAAATTTGAATAAAGATACTTTAGAGGTAACATTCGTGACAGCAATTTAATTGTAATTAACGTGGTGTTTATTTCAGACACACAGTAGTGAAAAGAGCTTGTAGGATGCAGGTTGCTCGAGCCAGTGGGCCCCCTACATGAGTCAAGTTTCTGAAATCAGGAATGCTTGCTGTATGTAAAGGACTTATTAAAAGAAAAACAACATATATTGTCTAATGGCTGGTTTAGTGTCTTTTCTTTAGACAGAAGATGGGGGATGTCTTTGAATGCCTGTTACTCCAGCAACCGGATCAAAGCTATTTCATCTCTTGGGGAAAAAAAAAAAATACGGTTCCATACACATCCTGAAATACTCACTTGAACACAAAATCTTCAGGGCTGGTTACTTTGACAAGCATTCAGCTGGGTAACACGTGGCAATCCGTTGGCAGGTCTGCAATTTGTCTGTTAAGTAGGCATTAAGTTTTAACGACATTGGCCGGATTCCATTCTGCACAGTTTTGTTTTGCCCGTGTGAAGCTTTGTTTATCTTTGTGTTGTGCTCAGTAGCTCTTGCACAGCACCTTGTCCTCTCTACCCTAGAAATGTTAATGTACGTAAATACTGCTCTTATAAATAGAGAAAACAGTTCTTAGGCAAATGTCTCACTGCAAATTGATGGCTGAGGTGGCCTCAATGCCATGTACGTGCCATTAATGACACGTACCTTCCTTGCTGACTTTTTTTTCTCTTGAATCACGGGATTCAAGCTTTGAGATTCTCCTGATGAAGGACATCTACTAGTCAGTATTAACTGTTGTAGCCTACAGTTCTGTCGTGTCTTGCTTTGGTCTCTGCTGGAAGGAAAACGTGCAACAGCTGCCTTGGTGCTTCCTGTGCTGCAGTTTTTTGTGAATGAGTATGGGAAGGATCTTCAGAAATAAGAGTGCAATGGTTTTCCAGTAACCGCGATTTTAATCCAGCTTGCCTGTTTGTCTTTATTTTCTCAGAAATTCTAGTAAAGCTGAGTGGGATGATAACAAAGAACAGCTAAATAACTTCTTCGAAAGTGAGTGGTATCAGGTGACAGAGGAGGAAGAAACAAAGACTGAGGGTGGAAAAATGCAGAAAAGTAGGAATTAAAAGTGGGGGCCCCACTTGTCAGTAAGACAAGAATCGCTGGTTTTGAAAATCTGAGTTACATTTCTGGAGGTGGGAAGGGAGAAAGTTGAAATGACTGGCCTAGGGTTAGAAGAGGGCTGAAGCTGGCATGTTTTGGCTTCAAAGTACTGTACATCGCTCCTTTGGCACGCATTTTAGAACTCTGTATGTTTGCAGCTTTTGCTCAAAAGAATTATTGATGGCTGAAAAGAAAGAAGAAAACAAATACTTCTATGTTTATAGGATATGTATAGGACAAAAAAAAAAATCTGTTAATCTTTTTCTGTAAAGAAAAGTTAATGTCTTGTGGCTAGCACACAGCCACAGCAATCCAGAAGAACTGGTTTCTCTGCGTGGCTCTGCCACAGTTTCTTTTAAGATACCTCGGGCAATCCATGTACTGGTCATCAGTGCAAGAGTTGGACAATTTTATGTTTATTAGTCACTGAAGAAAATACAGAGTCCTAAGAGCAAGTCCTAAGACCCTAACATGTTTGTTTTCCCCCCCACACCCACTCTCACCCAGTGATCTATCGAATCATGCCAATTTTTGTGCTTTTTCTCTGTCCCACTGCACCATGATTTATTTTAGGCAATGTATAAATGTTTCAGCAGGATGGATGAGCAGTACCTGCTCCCCTGCCACAAAAGATCTTCTAGTCTAAGGTCCTGAGAGACAATGGGGAAAGGAAAAAAGATAATCTTGTGATTCAGCCCAAGCTTTGATGTGCTGAGACCATCTTCAGAGAAGATAATGCTAATGCAGTGGTAGGGTCCTTACACTATGAGGAGAGGTGTGAGGAATGGAACCTGGGCTGACATAGGGTCATTTTTGATGTAGCCTCTCAGCTTGAAAAACAGGCTGCAAAAATCTGCTCAAATTTCTTCTCTTCCTTATCTGAAACCTGTATAAACTATTGGGCTTCAGAAGTCTTCTGTGAGGGACAGTGTTCTGAGAATCGAAGTTCTCAGATGTTGGAGCAAAGAAATAAACTAGATACTAATTTTGCTGAAATCAAAGAATTTTGGTGGCCACTTTAAAGCAGAGGAATGTAAATCCTTGTAATGCATTTGCACATGGAATAGTGTCAGTCATCATCTACTCTGTTCTGATTTTCCAGAAACCTTGTTTACATTACAGTGTTGTGGAAGGAAGTCATCCTGTCTTGGGTCGTGCCTGTCTTCTGACGACTATGATGCAAAGGGCAAGAAGAATGAGTGAAATTTCAAACCACAAATATGCTCTGGCCTTTTGACATCCCTTGAGTGGTTCCAGGAGTAAGAGAACCTGAATACATCATGCTTAGGTAGAGATGAGAGGGAGAAGGGCACTCATGGGCATGCTGGTTTTAATAGCTCAGTTCAGATGGTGTTATTTTTAATGTATACAGACACCTCTGCTGCTGCAGTCCCAGTTGGAGGTTGAATTAACTGGGAACTACATCAGTGTAATGCCCTGTGCTATACTTCACTTTGGGAGATAATGCTAAAAAATTAATTTGATTAGGGTTTTTCTTTCACTTCAGTGGGTGTGGAAGGTCCGTGGGTTTGAAAATTTCAGTGTCATTTTGTGAATTCATATAGGGCAGAATTATGATAGGAATGCTTAAGAATTATTCTTAAAAATTTTTAAATGTCAGTGCATTTCTGGTAAGTAGGTAGGCTGAGCACTGCTTTCCCTGTCTGCCTGTAGATGGAGTTCTTCTGTCTAGATAAATAAGAAATTGGGTTTGATTTTATTTTTAATGGTATTCTTCCAGCGTTTGTAAATTATCAGGGATCATAAATCTCTAGATTTTACATCCTGTCTGGTGACTACGTGCATTTTTCAATATATAAAATTAAAGTAGATGCAAGGCTCTGAAACAAAATCTAGAGCAGAAGTATTTGGAAGCTTGGCGCTGTCCTATTTTTTATTAACCGAAAACAATTTAATTGTAGAATTTTAATTGAGAAGAAATTTTACAACATTCCAGAAATATATTGCCTGAGATGTTTCTTGAACTTTTCTGTCTTTCCTATGAAAGCAAACTTTACATATCAGGAAGTTTTCATCTGCTTTTCAAGACTGTGTCATCTGTTTTAAAGCTTTGTTTTTTTTAATTTTTTCTAAATTTATTCAAGGAGGCTTAAAATGCCTGGGTTTTGGCTCTTTTTACAACTGAACATGAAGATCAGTTGAACTGCATCTTTAAAAAGTTGTGCTTAGGATACTGAAATTTTCTCATTGCTTTTGTTGATTTCACTTTATTATGATATGTAGTATTTTCTGTCATTTTCTGTGTTAATATTTTAAAACCAAATAAAGGGATAAAAATAGGATGAATAATGGGGATTAAATTGAAGGAAAAACTTTCTCAGGATGAGCACAGTTAAACTGCGGCAGTCTCACAGGGAAGCTTTTTTTGTTTGGGATGTTATGAAACTATCCCACAGAAAAGGACAAAGCATCTTGTGACCTGTCAGAATCATAAATATTTTAGGAAACAAACAAACAAAAAAAAAACCCCAGTCCTAGCAGAGGAATTGGCATTGATATGAATATTTGTAGCTTCTCTGACTGTTTGACGGTCTGTGCTCTGAAGGAGGACATTTGCCCCGTGTGTTGTTGTTCCAAGTTTAATTTGCTGGTAGGAAATATTAGAAAAGCATTATTTTGAAACTCGGTTGCTGCATGTAGTCATCACTTCCCATGATGAACTTTCACTTCACTGTGGCATACAATAACGGTGGTACGCATTCATTCATTTTCTCTAAATGCATTGTAGCTCATTTTGTTGCTGTTAAGCCAAACCTGTTTTGGTACCAAACTTGGTAGGATCGTCAGTGATTTGCCATTACTGGTACAGCTGTGCCATATAAGGGGACATCACAACCATAGTATATAAATTATGTGTGTGCACTGGCAGTTAGTGAATAGTTTTCCATGAGCTATACAGATTTTTAAAATTGGGGGGAAAGAAAAGAATTGAACATGGAGAAAGAGTTAATTTATTCTATATGAGGACTGTTAGGATCAGCTGGCTTAATTTAGGCACATGTTTTTAAAACTGTCTACCTGGTGAGTATGAGAGCATATTTCTGCAGACATACAAAGAATTTAGGCTTTAAAAAAATGTCAGTAGTGTCAGAACTAACAAACTGCAGAGTGCTTTTGGTCATTTGAATATCTTATGTCTCTATTATTCTCTTTAAACTTGTCCTTGGAGAGGAAAAGCAACAATCCCACCTAGAAGGATGATTCATTAACCAGTTGATTTTGAAAGTTAGCTGTGCAAACTGTTGAAAATTAACAGCTCTCACCATCTGAAGTTTTTATTCAGGTGTAACAACATCTATTTGACCTTGCATTTCTACCTACAGTGCGTCTTGCAATACTATGTTTATACACCTTAAAAGCGGTAAGGGAGGTTGTATATGTTTATTGACCTTTAAAAACATTATGTCTTTAAATAGAATCTTTGAATTCTATATATTCCTGTAAATCACCAGTCTGTTTTGTGGCTTCTGTAATCTGTTTCTTTAACCAGCATGAGAAGAGTAGGTACAGAAGAGGTACTGGCAGTCTGGAAAGATGTCTCAGTGTTTCTCTGTTAGTGAGCTGTGAGTAGCGGGGGGGTTTGGAGGATTAAGCCTTACTGATTAAAAGCACTCGTACAGAAAGGAATTTTTGAGGAAGTTTGCATGAGTCAGTGTGATATGCCAAATGTTGGTTTCAGATATGGTTTTGTGAAGCAGGGGCATTAGAAAGGTCTTCCTTTCCTTTCCTGCTTACATATACTGGGTCTTAATTTTACGTAATTGAACATTTCCAACTCCATCCTTCTGTCTTACAAATCTTTGAATTCTGCTGCCTCTCTGCAAGTTGGTAAACGAATGTGTGCAGACTCAGGGCTCCCTTTTCCCAAAATGGCTGTTTTGATGTTCGTGGACTTCGTCCTGCTGTGCTTCATGCTGATGTTCCTAGCCCCTAGACTGGAAGAATCTGCTCAAGGGTACTCTGAAGTTGAAGTCATTTTGTAGTCCTGCAGCAGTAACTGAAGTTTTCTACCCAAATCTTACAACTTCTTTTCAATGTGGTTTTCCTCTTTCACCTGAAATTCAGGCTGCTTTGTGTTCTGCCAATGTGCCCGCGTTGCTGTCATCTCATACACGTTCATTCCACACTCTCTTGTTTTTCTTTGCTCCCAGCTTTACAACCGTTTTCATCCAAGCCTGTATGCCCTGAGCAGCTTTCCACGTGCCCAGTGCTTTCCTCTTAGTTCTTCCTCTTCTTACAGAGCTGCTAAAGGAGTTCATAAAGGAATGGTTTTTTGCTTTATGTAGACAGAGAGTTCTTGGGGGAAAAAATGACTTGACCTGTTTTCACATCTTTTACATTTTATTTGTTATTTGTATGTTGCCATAAGATAATGAGGACTTTGTGATATCTGATATTTGAGCCCAAATGAGTGTCTTTCCCATGTGTTTAAAACTGTATTAATTTTGCACTTTTACTATTGTAGGAGGTCGGTGAGCCGTTCAAAGAGGAGAAGGCTGTTGCTAAATACTTACGTTTCAACTGTCCAACAAAATCCACCAACATGATGGGCCACCGAGTTGATTATTTTATTGGTAGGGTTACTTTTAACCAGAGAATGAAACTCTTCTTCTAACATTGTACTTGAGCTGGGGGTGGGGGAGTCTGTTTTGTTTTTATTATTAGTGCTTTATCTGATAAGTCCTGATCTTACAGATTGGTTTTGAAAACTTGACTAGGCGTTAGATAGCCATAAAATTAATCTTACCAGCCTGAAGTAAACACGATAAACTTTTTGCTCTGTGATTTAAAGGTGTGTAGTTGTCAAGAGTGCTGTGTTTCAGAATAGTGCCTAGCCTAAACTTTAAAGATTGAGAGGATGTGGAACATCACCAGAACTGACTGACTGGTCAGTGTGGTTCAAGGAATGTAGACTAAATGTTAAAATAAATGTCATTAATTTTAATGCATTTTTAATTCCATTTTCCCCTCTAGCCTCAAAAGCTGTGGATTGCCTCCTGGATTCTAAATGGGCAAAGGCAAAGAAAGGAGAAGAGGCTTTATTTACAACCCGAGAGTCTGTAGTTGACTACTGCAACAGGTACAGTCTGGCCTAATTAATCAATTTTATTAATAAGTATAGTTGTCAAGTTGTCTCAGTTATTTAGGAACCAGTTTCAGTTGGGCTTCATGCATTCTAAAATGTGTGGTTGTCTGTAAAAATAAAGATCGTATTTTTATTACTGTGTTTGAGGGTGGAAACAATGTAGTTTTATCATCCTTGTTCTCAAAACTCTCTCATGCTTCTGTGTTCCTTGGGGCAGCAAGATGAACAAAACAATTTTGCTAAGTTTTATAGCTGTTTTAAGTTATTAGGGTCAGAGCTCTGAAATTTCCCCTTCCCGTGGACCTAGTCCGCCGCCATGGCAGAAGCTGGACTTTGAGGTTCAATTTACGCCTCTCAGATGGTATGTCCCTGCCATGTAGGGTGCTCGGAGTGCCTTGTTCAGATGAACAGCATGTTCTCATTTGGGGCAGACGCGTAGGGTTAACGGGACTGTCTACCCGTGGAGAGCTCTGTGAAAGCCACTTAGAAATGAAGAATATGGCTAATATTTAGTCTTTTTTTTCCCTGGCCTCTTTTAGATAGCCATCCAGCAAGGTGAGATTCTTCCCCTCAGTTCCAGGGCTGATTCTGTGTTTGAACTTTAATCCTCCTGCTGATTTCTTCAAGAAAGTTTAGAAAAAAGCATTCTTTTAGCGCAAGGAAAAAAATAAGTCTTCCCTTCCAGAGGCTTTGGACTGAGGAGTGAGTCTGTGTGTTTGTTCTTCAGTTACTGAAGCATCGGATGAGACAGCAGTGGGCCAAGTCCTTCAGCTCCAGTAGTGTTAAGAATGCCTGTGTAGCATGCAAAGAAAATGAGTTCAACCCTTTGCTCTCTGGCAATGATTTTTATCACCAGTACAATTTCGTGCCCTAATGAGCCATTTGGCACCATACCATGCCTGCAGCTTGGTTCCTCTTGCTTGCTTCTGTATCACTGATAATGCTAAGGCCACCTTTGGTCACTGAAGCTGTTTTTGGAGTTTTAAACATTAGTGCTGCTTCATCCTGTGTCATTTGCATCCATCGCTGCATAGTTAAAACAAGTTACTAATTGAATTTGTAGCCCTGCTCCAGTACATAAGGTCTCCCAGTAGACTTACATATCAATCTAAGTTCAGTAGGTTTTCTTCTGAGGGGTTTTGTTCACAGATAAGCTACATTGCTAATGCTTTGTTCAGCAGATCTGTAGAGGGCTGACAAGTCAGGAATCAGCAAGCGACCTGGACTTGAGTAGTTACCTCAAGGTCTGTCCCGCTTAGGGATGTTGGCCGCGCTGATGCTGTGGCTCCGTGCTCGGAGCAGCCAGACCCATCCTGGGTGCTGCTCAGTACCTGAGCCCCCTAACTTCCAGCTGTGAAGAAAAGTAATTTCTCCCAAACAAGTGATTTTCTGTTGCTAGAAAGGGAATCCACATCAACAGTTGCCTGAAGGAAGGTTTTTATATGCCTGAAACAACTTTGCTTGGTAGTCAGCATGCACATGAGCTTAATTGGTAGGATGACTTCTCTCTCTTTAGCGAGTTTTCATAATTCAACAAGCAGTCCAGCGTAAGGATTTGGTCTGCAGCAAAAGATGAAAGAAACAAAGGACAAATCAAATCAATTTGGAGCAAAGGACCAGGATTTTTGGTATGAATGAGTGCTTGGATTTCACCCCCTGCTGCTTCCTCTCAGTCTGAAGAGCAGTGTTCTGTACCACTCCTCCTGTTCTGAATTCGGCCGTGATCCTTTCAAGGACATTACCTGTGGGTGATGGCCTCAGGACTACCAAATACTACTCCCTTGTGCCCCGCTGGCCCTAGATACGCTTGCTATAAGGTGTGTTTGTAGCTGGTGTGAATGGAGAGCTTGCATATGGATCATAGTTCCAACAAGGTGATTTTATTCATCACGCATCTCTTACCAAAGAACATAAGTCGTATGTCCACTTCCTTATTTTTCCTATGAAATACATTGACATGAACTTGCAAATAAATATTGGTTGGAGTTGCATTAATGGGAAAGATAATTAAATAGTCCTGCTGGCTTCCTCCATCTTGTGCATTCATCTATATCTGTGCAAAATGCTGCCACAGAAAAGTATGGGGTTTACCTGGTTTTGAACAGATGAACAAAAAAGCGAAGCAAGAGGCAAGACACAGGATAATTAGGTCTGGTGTATTTATTTGCAAATAGAGCAGATGATGGTGACCTCTGTCTTTCAGTCGTTCTATTCGTGATTATATTAAATAGATAATCTAGAATGGTATCTGGTAACGTAATTGAGTGCAAATGTTATTGTTGCAGCCACACTTAAATGTGTTGTCTAACTTCTTTCATTTTAAGACTCCTGAAAAAACAGTTCTTTCATCGAGCATTGAAAGTGATGAAAATGAAACCTGACAAGGACACGAAGAAAGAAAAGGAAAAAGGAAAGGCCGAGAGTGGGAAAGAAGAAGAGAAAAAGAGCAAGAAGGAAAGTGGCAAAGATGAAAAAACTAAGAAGGAGAAAGAAAAGGAAAAGAAAAAGGACGGTGAAAAAGAGGAGTGTAAGAAGGTAAGTGCTGTGTGTGAAAGAAGAGAGACCCGTAACAGATAATAATTAAGTGATTGTTAAGGTTACATTGGCTTAAAAATATGGTTGGTTGATCTAAAATGTGACATATGTTTTTTGTGGTTTTATCTCCAAAATAAGCTGCTTTTTTTTTTTTTTTTTAAACTTTGGAGTTGTTCTGGTTTTGATCTAGACCAAAAAAGAGGCTTCAGCTGGGCCTTTGTGTACCTCATCATCTTCTAACGTGGGCTGAGTTAATCAAAAACTACTTCTCTTCAGCTGCAGCGATGCTTTGTACAAGCGTACGTCAGCGTAGAGTGACACATTCGCACGGGACTTAACACCTCAAAGCGGCGCAGCTGCACGTGTAAAACAAACAATTTTGCAGTGTTTGGTAATAAGAATGTTTGGGGCGTAATATTTGCTGCTCGGTGCTTGTGAGGAGCTGTGTAACAGTGGGCAGTTTTTCCGTGTGACAGCTCCATTGTTGATCAGTATCATGCCTAGTTTTCACAGACTTCTGATTTACTTCCTTTAATGTTCACCCTAATGTTACTGTACAAGTTTTCATGTCCTTTCTCACACTTTCATTCCTGATTTCTTTTGTTAGTAGAACAGAATTCCTAAATTAAAATTTCAGGAATCTGCAGGAGAAACTTGATGAAGGGATGTGTGTTTTCTTCTGTGTGCAGTGGTATGAATCCGGTGAGAGGTAGCAGGACAGTGCTCAAAAGTTATTCCTGCTCAGACACTCCTACGTGAAATAACGGCACATTTAGAGAGAGGCGTAGGCTGTGTACAAAGGTCTAGGGCTCAGAAGAAAGCTACGTGGCTAATAAAAGAATTAAATCAAAACAATCTTGCGGGCAGTCTAAACATAGAAGCCAGCGTAAGATTACCAAACTCTCTTAGATTACCAAACTCTCGAGGCACTTTAAAATGTTGATTAGGAAAGTTACAAACTCCTCTAATTCCCGGTCATCTGGAGCGTTACATTATGTAATTTAATGTTAATTTTTAAGCTAATCATTATTTATTGAACTGATATTTTAGTGGTTTATATAAGCCAGTGAGTAGTAACTTGAACGCCACCACAGGACAAGAATTAGAAAGTTAATTTCAAAGAAATAAGCAAAGAGAAGGGAACAGGAGACGGGGAAGAGGAAGCGTGAGATCCAGAAAGACATTGAGGAGGACAGAGAATAAACAGGCAGAAACTGATTCTGAAAGGGTGCCCATGGGGTAAACATGGCGCCAAGGTACAAAATAATTCTAATAAAGTTAGTGATTATGAAGTGTTGTACCCTGTTCGGGATATTTGTGCAGACTTTGTGATTATCAGGGGAGCTTTGCAATGCATTTGAAGACATCGTGTAATCCTGAAGTCATAGTCTAGTCCTTAGACACTTAACTAAAAATAAAATTTTTCTTTGCTTATAATTGTCCTTTATTTGTGAGGTACCCAGTTGGTAATAAATGAGAACAGGAGGAAATAAAGCATCTTTACTTAAAAAAAAAGAAAAAAGTGTGAATGTAATCTTAGGTTTGTGAAAAGTTATCAGATTCAATATATTACAATACTAGAAACTAAAATCCTTTTAATTTTTTTTTTTTATGTTTTAATATATATAATTTGTGTTCATCCTCAGGATGAGACCCCAGGAACACCCAAGAAAAAGGAAACTAAGAGGAAATTTAAGCTTGAGCCACACGAAGACCAAGTGTTCTTGGATGGAAACGAGGTAAGATTTCTGGGTACGTTCTAACTTTTAGTGTCCATGTGCTGCTGTCAGAGGGTAGGTTAATTTACTGGATTTCTGCAAACTCTTTCTTGACATGTTGAAAGAAAAATTAATGGCAATGCAATGGCTGACCTTGAAATACCGGATTTTTAGGTATTTGCAAGGAGGCGAGATGGAGATAAATGCAGGACGGTAACTTACCGTCTTACTTTTCTTAAGAATTTAATTCCTTATCAGCTCTGTAACGTAGAGTCATATTTGTGCTTTACGTTTCGGGACCAGTGTTAAGTCTTTCCTTCAGCACAACTGTACTGCGCTCAGCGCCAATGCTGTGTCGCTGCACTTTCAGCCTCCCCTAAGATTCCTGTGTACCTTTGGTTATAAAACGTACACGGCAGCGAACGCTGTCAGTAAATCACTTGTGTGGAAAACGCGCTGCCTTTTAAGTATCTTTTACTCTTCTCGGTTCTTTTACAACCTGCCTCGCTCTGTGGCGTCCCGCCTCGTGCAGAATCACACCTGCGTCACACGCGCACCAGGATCACACGGAGTAACCGGAAGGGCCTGCAGCGTTCAAAACAAGGGTGCCGTACTCTGTTGGCAGTGTAGCAGTACTTACTTTTTGCCTTAACATCATTTACTTTTTTGTCTATTAATGAGCTGACTTTTTTAAAAACCGCAACTCCTAACATCTTTCTTTAGTAGCTAATTTAGCGCCAATCCTTGTGCGTTTACACTAGAGCTGGGGTTTTTTCCTTTTCTTTGTTATTTTGCACTTGCACACACTGAATGTTAGCGCTGTCTTGTTGCCCAGTCATGGGTTTGTTTGGGCTCACAGAACAGTTGATAGGCAGCAGAGCCAACCTTCACACCCTGCGAGAAGGAGAATCTTAAATACCTGTTGCATCACGCTGAAAAACAGTATTACTGCCTCTGAGGTGTCCTCTGGCTAGTTCCTATTCGCTCATCTGCTACGAGGGTTGCTGCTTTCTAGTGATCAGCAGCTTCTTTTCACACTTAACGATAGTCAAGATGCAAACTGTTTAGTTTGGTAAGAAAAAAAGTATTCTGATTTTACTAGTTCAGAAAATTCTGCACTTTTCCAAGAAGCTCTTTTCATAAGGCTGAGCAAATCCGATTCAAGCGGATCCACAGTTGTCGCACAAACATTCGCTAGAGCCTTGCAACTGTAGGCCTCTAGGTAAGAGTGTGCTTGGGAACAGAGGGTACAGCTACGCTTACCTGCGGCCATCACGTGGGACTTGAGCTGAGCTCAGCCGCTCAGCTGGACGCTTTGTTCCATGTGTGCAGTCTGTTCTTTTCCTCTTCAGGGAATCCCTTTGAAGCTCGAGGCATTGTTTTGTTTCCACTTGGTGGACCTGAGAAATTTTTTCTGTATAAAAGTTTTTTGGCTTCACGCTGAACACCGTTAACAAACACAGAAAGATAAAACTGAACCTCGATTCAGTGACATTTCTGAATCTTTCATTTCCCCATCAGTGTTACTGTCTGATTGTTTTCCCCAGGATTTTACGTCACCTGTATGTTACTCTGGGTGCAACTTCTTCCATGAAGTAATTCTTTGGGAGATCCAGGCTGGGATTTCCACGGGTTTTCTTACACAGTGCGGAAGCCCCTTCCCTCCTGGCTGGCAGCCTCGGGCACCACCAGTGCCTGCCCAGCTCTTCGCCCTGGGCCTCCCGCCCTGAGGCTGGGGTGATGGGCAGCCAGTAGCCAAGGCAGCCAGCATGGGCGGGGAGCCCCCTGGCTGTCTGTCCCCCCTTGCACCTCCTTCACTGGCAGAAGCCTGTTCCAAGCCCTGTTCAAAGAACAGCCCTGCCTAGGGCCCAGGAGCCCTTGCCCTGCTCCCCTGCCCTGGAGCTGACCAGAGGGCTGTTGGTTCAGCACCGAGCGTTGCAGCATGGCAGTGAGCGTTTGGATGAGGGAATGAATGAAATCGTTTATCAGAGAGCTTGCTCTCCAAGTATAAACCAGATTATTTCTGTTGTAGGTGTATGTGTGGATCTATGACCCTGTTCACTTCAAAACTTTTGCCATGGGGCTTGTACTTGGTAAGTAAGGGTCGATATCAGTGAGCACACTGTGACTGTAGGCACCGTATTGACAGCCCGGTCTGTCCTTGGGGGGGGGGGGGGATTGCCTTTTTTCTGGACAAAGCTGTTGCTCTTAAGGTTTGGCAACCAATTTGATACCAATCATATTATATGAATTTTGATCTCAGGATGGAGGGGCTGCATGTGTTTAAACAAACAAAACCAAACCTGACCTGTGCTTTAGCAAGTGCCTGCACTTGCACAGGGTTGCGAGTTTTTTGTTTCCGTTGCTTTAAGCTAACGAGTAAGTTGCCCGATAGGCAAATGTGGCGGGTTATATAAAAATGTGAAAGATGTTAAAGGAATTAGTTTAAACTATGAGTGATACCTTTCTGACCCTAGAACTTGTGTTTGTGTAAGATAAGCCCAGTCAGTTAATATATTTTTTTTTTTTTTTTTTTAAATCTCAATTAGTTTTGATGTGAACTGCCATCAGTGAGCTAACAGACCCTTGTACTGCTGGCCTGACACCCCAGACCTGTACCCTCCAGCATCCTCGCCCCGAGAGAACCTGAGAATCCGTGTCATGCCCTGGGGCCATACTGGGGCCTTTGGCCAGTCCTTGGGGCCCCCATCATCTCCACCCAGCTCCCTGTGCCCATGTCCCGTTGCACGGGTTACAGGCAGCTCCCCGCTCCCCCGCGTGCTCGGGCCCTCAGAGGGGGCTCTCTTTGCTCTGGTGACTGAGCACAGCCACGCGGAGTTGCTGAGCGCAGTCCTTGGTGTGTCACTACCCGCCATGAGAAGAGGAGCAGGGGGACTAGGCAAGGCTTCATAGATACTGAAATGCTCTCAGTAACTCTGACTGTGCTAAGCCAGTGCCATGAATAAATGGTGAGCCTAGAACCTTTATAGGCGTACCAGGAAAAACTAACCACGCTTCTCGTGCATTTCTTCTTATTTTTCTGTTAGTGATTGCTGTTATAGCCGCAACTCTGTTCCCACTCTGGCCAGCAGAAATGCGTGTTGGTGTTTATTACCTCAGCGTAGGCGCAGGCTGTTTTGTCGCCAGTATTCTTCTTCTTGCCGTTGGTAAGTGTCAGTCATGTTCACTTTATCAGCGGGTGAAGTCTAAAAGGGTGGAGGCTACTTCTTAAATGTGGTCTGAGATATGCGACTGCCTCACTCTGCAGTACGTTGTTGTTAGCAATAGCTGGACTGATTCCATGTCTGTATTTCCCTCCTGGCCACTGGGTGTCAGGGTTCTGCCACAGAAAGAGAGAAAGCTCAAGCTTGTATCACCTGATTGTGCTTCCTGTACAGTCCAGCTTTGTTTATGGCCTCCATTTAAAAAAAAAAAAAAAAAAAAAAAAAAAAAAAAAGTAAAAAGCAAAACAAACCCAAGAACTGTACATAAGAACAGACTCAGTAGTGGGAATGGTGTAACTAGGATTGTAAAGCTTTCTGTGGCTTGTATTTCTTTAGCAGAGGGGATAAAGAGCTAAATCCTAGATCGGATACAAGGTTAATGGGGTGGGGGAGATGTGGTGAGAACGAACTATTCCACAGCTCTGATGCAGAATGAGAGAGTTTTGCCCGAGGTCAGCCCTGTCCCGGGCTTTGGGTGGGTGTTAGTAGCGGATTTCTCTTACACCATAGTTGTACAGTGTGGATGTTTACAATAAAAACAAAAAACAACCCCAAATTTCCGTTTTTTATACAGCTCGCTGCATCCTTTTCCTTATCATCTGGCTCATCACTGGAGGAAGGCATCACTTCTGGTTCCTGCCAAATCTTACAGCAGACGTGGGATTCATTGACTCCTTCAGGCCCCTCTACACACACGAATACAAAGGACCAAAAGCAGACTTAAAGAAAGAGGAAAAATCGGAATCCAAAAAGCAGCAAAAATACGACAGCGAGGAAAAATCAGATAGCGAGAAGAAGGAAGACGACGATGGGAAAACAGAAACAACGAGGAACTCGGGCACAGATGGCTCGGGAGGGGAGCGACATTCAGACACTGACAGTGACAGGCGCGAAGACGACAGGTCCCAGCACAGTAGTGGAAATGGAAACGACTTTGAAATGATCACAAAAGAGGAACTGGAACAGCAAACAGATGAAGGCGATTGTGAAGAGGAAGAGGAGGAGGATACCGAAAGCAGGCCTTCACACAAAAAATCATAACTCACTGTGGTTTTGGGACTAAGTATGTGCAAATGGTTGGATTTTCTTTGTTGGCTGATCACCAAAACGTAGACCATCCAGTAGCATCTTTGTTTGCCGAAATACACGTGTTACCAAACAGTTTTCTATCTAGGTCCTTCATTTTTTTTTTAACCATTAACCCGATCGCTTGGTACTGTGTTAATCATTAATACCCATTCACGGAAGTTTTATCAATCTGACAAGTTGTTCTATTGATTGATAGATTGCCCAGATTGTCCTCAAAACCTACTGAAAACCACAGTTTTCTGGTACTTGCATAACTGGTCAATTAGTTTGGCTTCTCAAACGTGCTTTTGTAAAACAGGTAAAAGTTGAATGACCAAATCTCGGATTATTCCTAGTTATTTGATAGCTACTTAGGTAAAGCCCTTCTTACCCCCCAGCTTTCTTGATATTTTTCTTGACTTTTTTTGTCAAAAGATTGTGAAAACTTTCCTAAGAAAACTAGTTTTAGCAGAAGTATTTTGCTGAAAGTATTAAAAAGCTGGTAGTGCTGAGTTTGGTGCGGTGTTCTCTGTCTCTCCAGACTGTGTGCCAGCAACTGAGGAAATCCAAACTGGTTTTGTACATCTGGTTCGGAGAAAGATGTCATCTCCAGCAGGTGAAGGAAGCAGCACGGTTTGGAAATTATGGCTGTTTTCTTTCTCCTGCTCCATCATAATTAAAATAAATAAATAAATGTATTCTGTACATAATTTACAAATAAAGCAAACCATTTACTTTAACTGCTACTTATTATTTAGAGATTTGATCCAGCATTCAGGTTGTATTATTAAAGCCATTTTGTGGTGTATCTATCGGAGAAATGCAAGTCAAGAGGACCTCACAGAATTATTTGTGTATGGTTGGTAGCTGTTCCACAAGAGCTTTAGTTTTGTGCCAACATTCCATGTATTTGAGTAAATTGATCTTTATTAAATGAAAGCAAACAACATAGCTGTATGTATGCCTTAATGTTAAAACTTTCTCTATTCTGGGACTGGAATGCTTTTTAAACTGAAGATGCAGGAGAGCATTCGTCTGCTCGGAAGTAGAGGTAACTCGAAGCTCATATGAAGTGTCCATTAATAATTTGTTTATAAATCTCTCGGAGCTGTCTGTGCGTTCCCTTTTACGCATCCCTTCCTACCGGCCGCTCGGAGGACGTACTCTTGGTTAACTGAGTGTCGAAGAACCTGAGACTTGGCATCGTTCCTCTAGATGACTTCAGTGGTAATTATAGATTTGATCGTCTCCCGAACCCACTCCAAGAAGATGAGGGTAAGCTTGACGTTTTAATAACTGATTTGGAGAACTTTTTTTCCTACCCTAAATTGCTTCCCCTTCCTTTCAGCATCGGCATTTTGGATGAAGATACTGATTGTGCAAATATATACGTCGTAACGGGTGCGTTGATAAACGATTCATGGATACGGTATATTTGGTTCTTAAATTTCCTGAATATTTACTCCATAAGGAAACAGATACATTGGATTACTTTTTTATTATAGCAAAAAATTAAAGAACCCCTTACCTAAACAGATCGACTCCTAGACACTTGGGTGTTACCACTGATGAGAACAGCTATCGAAGTCATAGAATCATAGAATCATAGAATCACCTCGGTTGGAAAAGACCTTTAAGATCATCGAGTCCAACCGTTAACCTAGCACTGCCATCCCACCACTAAACCATGTCCGAAAGTCCTGTCGCTGTCTTTCGGTACCTTGCTCGGGTACGCGTGGCGCGATGATGAAGCATCTTGCCCAAGAGCTGCCTTTTCCCTCCTCTCAGCGGCTGGTGCGGGACGCTCCGGTTTCCTTTGTGCTCACGTTTCACACCTTGGGTCTGGCCTTGAGGGCTGAACTGCCTTTCTTCCTGCGCAAGAGTCTTCAGCTTTTCGACGTGGTAATTTGTGGTACACCTGAGCTGAAGAGCTGTACGACGGCTGGCTTGGCAGCTCTTCGCTCTTTACCACCCAAGCGCAGGGTTAGGAAAATCTGAAGACATCCTCGCGGTTTGTCGTGTTAGCTTCCTGCCGATCCCGACGGGAGCTAAAAGGAGGAAGGCTGACCTTTCGCATACGTATCTTCCAGAAGCTGTTTGCAAATGAGCACTTGGGAGAGCACTGTTAGATGCAGAACACGTGCACTGGCCACGGGGCTAGTGGTCGTTCACAGCAGGCAGCCGAGCCGCTACCAGTTTTTGAAGAAATTAATGCAGAGGATTTCAGTTACGTTTCAAGTATGTTTCTGCCTAAAAGGGAAATAACGTCTTAAGGGCCTTGCTGAGAAAATAAAGTTGAAACAGTCAAATAATAAATGCTTCAGCAGCATTGCCATCTGCTCCCTGTGAAGTGGATGGGTGCGATAGCCAGCGCTACCCCATGCGGCCTGGGGACAAGCACCTGCATCTCAGAATCAACTATCAAAAATTTGTACCATCACCTTACCGGAGTCCCAGGCTCTCGCAGCTGCGGGTGTTGAATTAGCGTTCAACTCTTCCACCTGACCTGCGGTGAAGGACTCTGTGTCTTCTTCAGAGGTAGTGCAAAGACAGAGGCCTTGGTGGAGCTGGTCGGTGGTTAAGGAGAGGACGTCCTGACCCAGTCCTGTAATCTACCGTTTTCTACAGAAATGCCCCAAATACTGCAGAAGCCTTTTGGAATGAGACAATGAGAGGGGTGATTACGATATGCCAGCAACAGTCAAATTGTGAGTGGACTTACGGTGTCCCGACACACTTCCAGTCCAAAGGGAGAAAATCACAAAGGTACCTGGCCACGTTCAGTTATTTATCAGGCCGCTTTTATATCGGGTATATTTCAAAGTTCTTCCTACTGGTTTTGACTTTTAACTTCCGGAGTCTAGGGTGACCTTATGGGAACAAGTATCTACATATATATATTTAGTGGAAAGTTATTTAAATAACTAGCCTATTAAAATGTCCTTCCTGCAATAAAATTTTATAGTGGTCTTACTGATACTCCTCCCAGTGTTTTATATGCCCAGTATAATTTTCTGATTATTTCTCTTTGCAAGAAAATATGATTATTCCTAACTTTTTATTGAATTAAATAATTACTGGTAAAACACAAATGAGTATTTAATGCAGATCAGTATTTAGGGGAGGTGCTACACCTGAGCATGCTTTGCTCTGGTATGGATATGACCTCAGCTCATTTGTGGTGTTCTTAAAGGAAGGCAGAGCTTTCTCTAGCAATTAAGAAATAATTAAAAAAATTTATTCTTTAACAAACTCACATATTTCTTTATCTGTAGAAATGTGACAGCACTGGTGGGGATGCTTGTAGCCTGTGACGATAAGCAATTTTCTAATAGCAAAGTACCTTTGTAGCAGCTGCTCAGGGGGAGCATTTACTTTCACCTGCTGTAGATATAGGAGAGTTTTCTGATTTATTTTTTTAATACATGAGAGAGATAAATATTGCTCACTTAGGCCTGTTTCTGTTTGAAATCAATAGCTATGGAGTTCATAGAGCATCACAGTGTGAAGGGCAGATAAAGAAAAATGGAGAATGTCTCAGCTCCTCAGCAACTCTGAAATCCACCAAGCAGGACGCGCCTGCCTTTTGTTGGGTCAGAAGAAAGGTTGGCAGAAGCACCTGCCTCGTGTAAACATTGAATGTGGAAAATACACCCGCCTGGCTTAGCCCCTTGTTTACCTTTCTGCAGCCACCTGCCTTTCCCTCGGCGCGTAATGCGCTGCGGCACCGAGCTGTGAGAGCCTTGGCAGGGTTCCTCTCCGGCTTGGAGAACGTAATTCTTTTCTAAGGGGGTCACAATGCTAGGGAAGTCGTACTCAAACCTCACGGCCTGCATCTGGGCAACAGAGGAACATCCTCTTCCAGCTGTGGCGGTTTTACTGGCAGCAGCTGGATGCCCCCCTCAGCACCCCTCTTGGATCTGCTGGGGAGCCTGGGTGACCTGAGCCCTTTTCATCCTCCTCGCTGGTGCGCTCTGCCCATCTCTGCCCTCATGCAGGTGCTGAGCTGCTTACCCCTCGCTGTCCCCATGCCACAATTTATATACTCCAGCCACAAACCTAAGCAATTTGCAACATAAAATACACCTAAATACCACCTAAAAGACCCTTGTGGAAGAGTCGAGTATTGGTACCTGCTGTTTTCTTCCCTGGAGGCGCCACGGTGAGGACAGAAGACTGCCTTCCCCACCGCTGGCTGTTGCACAGCCGAAAGAAGCAATTGATCCCTGTGGACCTGACTGTAGATGACCCAGCCCAGCTGTTCAAAACAGGAACATGTCCTTCCCCTCTTCCCTGTCCCCCAAATTTGCCTTATTCTGACCCAGGTGCCCTGCGTTGCTCTGCACTGCCATTAGCTTGGGGTACAAGACAGGATTTCCAAGTAACGCTGCGTCCTGGCCTTCACAGAACCTATGGGGCTTGGCTCTGCGCAAGACCTGGGGCGCAGCTGGTGCGTGCCCTCCTCTAGGGCCAGCCCCGCCGAGGGAGCTCACAGCTTTGGCTCCAGGCCCTGGGAGACTTCATATTGGCACCAGGGAGGCGCAGAATCCTAATGCACAGATCCGACGGCAGCAACCGGTGACTTCAAAACAGTGCTTGCGCTTACGCACCCTGCGAAAGGTGCTCTAAGGGAGAGCTGAGTCCTTTTTACATCCATATTCCTTTCCCTCTCTCACTCCTTGGGTTAGTGCTCCAAGAGAGGAGGAGGGAAGGGCCCATCCCAAGGGGGCTGGAAACCCCAGCAGGAGGGGCTCAAAAAGACTGGCTGTGAAATAAAGGGGAGTGGGGCAGATACAGGATCCAAAGAGCACATGGTGCCCCTGGTGTGCCTCCATCCACGGCGGGGCAAACTGGGGGTGCTGAAGCCACTTGCCAACAACTGCTTGAGGCACACTGCAGCACACAATTTCAGATCAACCTTTCCAATAGGAAGGTTCTATACATGTGGATTCTATACGTGTTCATTTCTTTGAGCTCTCAAAAGCTTGAATTTGCCTTTCTTATATCTGAGTCTCGGTTCCTCAGGGAGTTGCACCGGGATAAATTCGGAGTAGCTCCACAAATGCATAACATCACAAAATGGGCCAGGAGATGGACTCGGGTGGTAATTCTTCCGCTCGCACTGGGTGGTCGGAAAGGAACGCTCCAGCAGGAGATGCTTAGGGACCGCGTGTCCTCAGGTTCCGCCCGCAGGCGAGGCCGTCCATTTCCGAGCTGCTGTGGGAAGGGCCGGTTGCATCGCTTACTGCTTGGCTGATGTTTCATCCATAGATTTTTAAATAGATTTTTATCTCATAGCTCATAGATTTTTAAAACCAAGCCTAGCAATGTGTGAGCCGTGCAAGTTTGAACAAAATTCTTACGCTGTTTTTACCAGAAAGTCTTTCTCAAACGTATTCCAATATCCAAAGCGGTTACGATGCAATTTCTTGGCAGTTTTAATGTGAGATCGTTCAGCATTTAGGGTGGAGATTACTGCCAGGGTTACCTTTTCTTTTAAATTAGTCAACTCTTACTAGGAACGACAGTCTGTCCTGTGAAAGAGACTCCACCTGCTTGCCAGCACTGCTATGCAACATCAATACATGTGTTGACTTCTAAATACAGGAGACAGAGAGATCAATTCTGTTAGGGACCGTAAGAGAAGGACTGGTGATATTTAACTCTGTTGAACAAGGTCAACCCCCAGCTCACTCCAGCAGATTCCTCAGGCTACCTATGTATTTTGCCTAATAGGAAGGGGTAACTGATTTGATTCTTAATCTCTCTGCTCAGTCCCTCTCTATAAAATCAGAATACTACAGTAGATCTTTACCTTCTTTACCACCGTGCTGTAAAGGTAGGTAAGCTGATGTTTGCAAACACATAGATGTAAGACCCGGGGACACGGCCTTCCAATAGACTTCCAAGTCATAGGTACTTAACTGTTGAGTGTGATTTATTACTGATTCTGATTAAATACCTCAAAGGGAGTTAGAGGAGGGTGGTATGAAACAGTCCGAGGCCCTGCTGCACGCCAGCTCCGCGCCAGAGCTTTCTCACTTGGAGCAGAAGGAGAAGGATGGAACAATCCTACCAGTGTAAATGCACTGGGACCGAAGCAGCTGCCGAATGTTTTCAATAGACTCCCTGGTAATGGCTGGTACAGTTTCATTAGGGCTTCTCAGTTTATTTAATAAAACATTGGATGATTTTATTTATAATGCAGCAACAGGTGCAGGAAAACAAAAGGCTCATTTCCTGGTTGTGTCCACAAAGAGTCCATTACTTACTGGCTGGCACAGCAGGCTTTCGGTTTGCCACGTGTATTTTTTTTTTTATGATGTGAAAATAATGATCACTCAGAAAAAGAATTGTTTTGTGGTAAAAGACTTCTGAGCGAGGAGTTAGTTCAGTTAGTAACAGCACCATGCAAATGGTTTCAGTGCAAGTTAAAGTAGAGAGCGAGCTAACATTACTTGGTAAACACTGATCATGCTTTAGATATAGATCAAAGTGTTCTCTACAGGTGGTAATCACTGTTAATCCTCATGATGCAAACCAGAAACCAAACACAAAAAAAGGCTACGCTCATGATCCCTGCAAGTACTCTGCGGCCTGGAGCCAGTGAAGGACGTAGCTGCTCACGAGACGCTCTTGCAGTTTGCCTTTACTGGGCAGTAAATGAAACGCAGGGAGTAGTCCCGAGGGACTCTCACTAGCCTTAACTGTAAATTCTTATTTCCTCTTTCTGGCATATGAGTCTTCAGCCAATAATTAAGAAAGGCTGTTTGTTGGGAATCAGAAGATGTACTTCTGAATTGTTCAGAATGAGGGTGGGATTGAAATTACATTTCCCCCCCTCCCTTTAACTTCCTTCTAAATGAAAGTGCCACCGCAGAATTTGTTGAAAATCGAAGTCCACCGGGAGGCAGTAATATACTAAAAGGTTACAGAAGGTTACTAGCTCTGGTTTGGGTTTTGTGAGCAACATACAGAGAGTAGGATCACACCTTGCAGTCTGTGTTGGCTTCAGTCTTAACATTTTTAATTTCTTGTCACAGTGACCAGCAAGCCATGAATTGGGTTTTATACATCACTGTTCATGTGATGCAGTTTTCAGAGCCTTGCACTTCCCATCTTTCTTCTAGTTCCCTGAAAAATTCTTTGTGTCAAAGACAAGCGGAAAAAACCCAAAACCAGACTGTAGTGTCATCATGAGCACTGGGAAAGGTTTCACCTGGTACAGTGAAAGCGTGCTGTGGTTACACAAATCAAGGAAACACTACTTCTGGAAAACACATCAAAGCTGGCATCAACTGCGTACTGCATTTACTAGACTTTTGCTGAATAAGCAGAGTTAGAATTCTATAACAAAACACCTTCAAATTAAAATTACTAGGGAAATAGTTACAGTTCCCTCTCAACAAGAACTTCCTAGGAACAAACCTGTTACCTTCAAGATGAGCACCTCGAATAATTCAAATCAAGATCCAAATGCACATTGTGCTTTTAAAAGATTCCTGAAAAGTAAATGAAAGCATCTTGTAAATGGGACACTGGTCAAGTGTTTCCTTCTTTAAAAAATATAGTTGGCTAAATATTTTATGAGTTAAATATTTTATTAAAGAATTAAAATCTTCATAAACACCATACTGTATTTCTGAGACATGCAGCCTTGCAGGAACAGCAACTCCACAACTGCTTGCTCATCAGCCATTGCAAAACTCCGGTTGCTAATCCTGTGCTGACGAGGCATAAAATCTAATAGGGCATTAAACGCGCTCAGCTCGGCAACACCCAGTTAAAGGCACATCCAGGAAAAAGAAAAGGATGCAGGAAGGGCTGTATCAGATTGGCACTCATCTCCACATACAAATACATTCTGGAGACGACGTTCTGCTCTCACTGCAGCCGGCTCTGCTCACGGCTGTTGTGTCCGTTCATCTCCAAACTGAGTCACAGCCGAGCTCAGTGCTGCTCAGGATATTGCTTTTCATAATAGCTTTTCCAGGAGTTCACACTGCAGTGTAAAGCTTTCCCCACCTGTGACATGAAAATGCATAAATACACACTTGATCTCCCTGCCTTGCTCCCGCATGGTTTGAGGTGTCCAGGATGTCAAGAATAAGATTTTTTGAAATACACAAAGATGAGGCTCAAATTTATTCTTTCGGCTCAACTGCGTAAAGGGGCAGGTGGCAACGAGCTCCTAAAGCACAACATGCCCTAAAGAGGAAGAAGTGGGGAAAAGAAAAGGCTCGGTTCTAACCACATAGGAAGCATACCCTATACTCCTTCACGTAATGGTAAATAAGTTGCATTCATTATCTACACCTATCCCTGTCTGAAGGAAACCTCCTGGCCCTAAATCAGGCAGCACTGAGGGCGAAGCAGAAGCAACATGCAACAACTATTGCCCACTGGTCGTTCTAAGTGACTTCGGAAGCCGCAGTGAACCGCGGGGCTGCACTGCTGAGCTCCATCACAGAGGGAGGAGAGGGTAGAGACCAATCCCTGTCCTGTGAGGATGCTTTGTTCAGTCACTTTCTTTCAGAAACGGATCGAGTTAGATTGGAAATTGGAGGGTTTATTTTTCTCGTTCCTTTCCCTGTTATCCTACGCTTTGAGCTAAGTTTAACAATAGAACCCCAAATATGAGCAACCAGTGGCAGGAAACAGTCTTGAAGAAGGAAGGAAGCATCTATGCAAATATCTTGTGACTAGAGGGGATGTAGAACCACAACATAATCATATGAAGAATACACAAACAGCTTCTGCAAGACATTTGCTGTGTCTTTTCATGTACCCTCCTTCTGGAGGAGGCAGTCTTCTGCCTTATTTTCATACACAGCTGCCTGCATGCAAATACAAATTAATTTCTCGAACCTTTCTATAGCTGCAGATGAATATAAATGCAGTCTCTTCAGCCAAGCAGGCTGGGCTCAAGCCAGTATTTACAGCGTACGGAATGTGCCGGGTACCTGCAAGTTTTCCAGCGAAGTTGCAAGCCGAGCCGATGCTCGAGAAGAGCCTGCCCTCATTCAACACGAGCCCAAGCAGCTCCTCACGCAGCACGAAGGACCTGCCAGTGCTAAGCAATGCATCTGATTTCGAGGGCATCCCATCTTGCATTATCATTTCTCTGAAAAACGAGAAGATGGGATGTAGTATTCAAGAGTAGAAAACGATCACTTGAGAGTCATCAGTGAGTAACAAGCAGACTTTCAAACAAGCACCAGAGAGGGCCTTGGTGGAGGAAAAGGGAAGCCAGGTAGTCCCAACATCAGCTCAGGATGTGACTTGGGCAGCGCTGTGCTCCCGTGGGCCACTCGGAGGAGGATCCTGCTCTGAAGGCTCACCGAGCATCACCGCTGACATACTGTGCTGCATACTCTGGAGGCCACATACTCATTAGGATTTTTATCAGCAGAAAAAAAAATCTTTAAACTGTGCCCTTCCCCTCCTGGTTGCTCATTTCCACCACCCAGGTATCTCCCGACATAGGCCGGTACAGTAGTTTCTGCAGTCATAAAGCAAGCCACGACCAGAAACAAAGAACATCAGGAAGAGATCATGCAAAGACCTCACTAGCTACTACGGGGAAAATCACTTCCACTGCTTTACTTTGGATTAGTACGAAGAAGAAGAAAACTAGCTACTGGTGAGGGCATTACCATTCAAACACTTGTGAGTGGGACCACACTGCGGAGTGGGTGCTCGGAATGTAAAATACCCATTGCGGGCGTCAACATCTTCTTATCATATTGCAATTTGTGCATCAGTCCTAGTAAGTACTGCTTGGATAAGCAAATGCTGCCAATGTGAATGCTGCTAGAGATTGCTTTAAAGTCTCACTGGTTTTCAGACTATAATACCAATCATCTTGGTTTTGCACCAAAAAAACCACAACTTTTTTTTCTTTTCTGAAGTTATTTAACCCTTGAGATGAACCAGGGAAGAAGAAAAAATTTAAAAAAAAAAAAGAAAGCTCTACTTACATCTGAAGTTAATTCCAAAGAGTTAGTTGCTTTCAGAAGAGGTCCTACCGGCTGCTTGATACTTTTGTACACACAGATCACACACAGGTTGATCAAACATGGATTTACAATCTACCCTGCGAGAAAAACAATAAGAAATGTTTCCCTCCCCATGGGCACTAGACATATGAAAAATGTAGCTGCTCTATGATGAACGCTGGAAGTTTAGACCTGACAGCAGACAGGTTAGATTGAGTAACATACAACAAATCCAAAAACCTCCCAGAGGTTTAGCTCTCCTCATTAGGTCCCAGAATTCAGGTGCTCTGCCTACATTTCTCAAGTGGTGCAATCTGCAGGAAGCATCTGAAAGATGTCATTTATCCCTGCCAGTACCTATTTTTTGAGAAAAGCGGGACATTAGCCACTACCTTTTCCCAGATCATCCTGTGCAGAGACTCACAGTAGCACTTGCTGCTCAGTAAACCAGTCTGGATGAGCATCCTGGGATGGGCAGCCCTGCTGTCTGTGGAGGCAGAGGAGCCTGGGGCTCTGGGCTGTTCATCACCGGGCAGGTGCTGCAGCATCGAACTCACAGGCTTCCGAGCCTCTCATTAGATTTAGCCCTGGATTACCAAAAAACATAAAGGGAGAAAATACAGATGTTGCAGTGTTACAGCTCTATTGTGTACGTGCAGCGATCAGGAAACCACTGCTAATGAACTTGAGAAGCACAGCTCAGGCCCCCTCAGCGAGCCACTCCTGCACTGGGATGTGCTCCTATCCAACACATGCCGGTAGATGGGAATTAAAGCAACAAATGGAAAACTAAATTGGCACTTTGATCTGGAAGAGGCAAAAAGCTGGCACTGTGAATTTTTAAATTCTATTAAGTAGATTGCTATAGGATGGCCAAGCTAAAAAGCCAACCCATTTAGAAGGCTTTATGAGTATTTCCAGGATTATCTGCTTTAATTCATCATTATCTTAAAATAAACAACGTGTATTCCGTAACCCCCCTCCTAAACTTTTCTTAATTGTTAAGAATCTCTGAGGAAGACAGAATTGAGACAGCCATTTGTAAAGAAATCTTTTTGCCAAGATAGCATTCACAATAAAATATTCCTTGACTATTTACTGTATAGCCCTTCAACTCTATCATTACCAGAACGTAGTTGCCAGTCAAATATGAAGTTCCTCTGTGGAAGAGGATAAATACACAGCACTGAGGGGTTGTGCAATTTTGTGTTGCATTTCAAAACCAGAAGCATTCTATAAAAACAGTACACGGCGTTAAAGATTTGAACTGTGTTGCAAATACACCATTGGCTGAATTCTGCAATATTCACATTTGTCTGATGGCTGAATCGATGACAAAAGTAGCGATGCACTGCAAAAAGGAGATTTGTCACATACTCTGAACCCTTCTGCGTTCAGTACGGGAAGGGTAACGTGCCTATGGAAGCCCACGTGTCCAGGGCATTTCACTTGCCGTCGTGCCCCAGGGTAAGGCACGCGCTTCCCCCACGGAGGACTCTGTGGATGGGGGACAGGAGATCTGCGACGAGAGTTCTTCCAGCTGCAAGAGCAGTAAAGAAGCAGAAATTAGTTCTTCTGAGGTCCTCTGGGTACTTCCAGGGCCACCCCCGGGAGGGGATCAGCATCCCCGCTCCTTGTGACGAACTCTGCGTGGGTGAGGAACTGGTGAGAGCTGACCAACGGGGCTGAGTCCCAGAGCCAAGGTGGGCGAGCCCCCATACGGCGTGTGACCCCAGGGCCTCGGGAATGAGGTGTCTCATGGTCGCTGCCGCCTAACCCACCGCTGGGGGCGAGTGCCCGAGGGTGACGGCTCGCCAGCCCCAAGGCCCTGGGCTCCCACCGACACCCGCTGAAGCAAGTACCCTCAGAGCCCCGCCATCGCCCCCCTGCCTTTTTTTTTTTTTTTTTTTTTTCCACGCACATGTCATGCATTTAGAACAGAAAATGTTTATCCGCCACGGACGTAGTGATTTCAGCCACCCGGAGGGCTGCTCCGCTCCGCCCTCGCTGCTCAGGTAGCGGCTGGAGCACCTCTCTTATGAGGCCAGGCTGGGAGAGTTGGGGGCGTTCAGCCTGGAGCAGAGAAGGCTGCGGGGAGACCTGATTGTGGCCTTTCAGTACCTAAAGGGGGCCTATAGGAAAGATGGGGAAAATCTTTTTAGTAGGGCCAGCTGGGACAGGACAAGGGGGGATGGCTTTAAACTGAAGCAGGGTAGGTTGAGACTGGATCTAAGGCAGAAATTCTTTCCAGCGAGGGTGGTGAAACCCTGACAGGGGTTGCCCAGAGAGGTGGTGGAGGCCCCATCCCTGGGACCATTCCAGGCCAGGTTGGCCGGGGCTGTGAGCAACCTGATGTGGTTCAAGGTGTCCCTGCTCCTGCAGGGGGGTTGGGCTGGGTGGCCTCTGGGGGTCCCTTCCCACCCAAAGCATTCCATGATTCTATGATTCTATGACAGGCGAACGCCGCTCGCGCCCGGAGCCGCCTCGCTTCCTTCAGTCAGAGCCAGCGAGCGTGGAGGGAGGGATTAAACACAGCGTATTTAATACTTTTCCTCAAAGCGGTTACTTTTCCCTCAACATGAGCCCCTCACCGCCGTGCCCCGCCCGCCCGCCGTGAGGAAGGGCCCGTGCCGGCCGGGGCTGCGCGCTGAGGAGCCCCGGGGGCGGCGGGAAAGCGGCGGGCGCCGAGCGGCCGGACCGGCTCGGCTTGGCTCGGGGCGGGCGGGGCAGGGCAGGGCAGGGCAGGGCAGGGCACCAGCCCTTCCCCTCCCCAGCCCGGCCGGCACCCGTGCGCCGCGCGCGGCGGCGCGGCCGGAGAAGGCGCCGGCACACCCGCCGGGAGGAGCGGGGAGGGCCGAGGGCTGCCCCAGCGGGGAGCCCCTCGGGGACGAGGGACGCGGGGGCGCTGGCGGCCCCGGGCGGCCGGCGGGCGGGTGCCGGGGAGAGCGGGGGCGGCAGGAACCGGCGCCCCGCCGGCAGCCGCTGTAACGACGCCTCTGCCGCTCTGCCCGGGTCTCTGCGCAGCCGGCGAACGGCCTGACCTGCCCGCAGGTGCTGCGGCATTGCCACGGCACAGACGGACCGCGGCGATCGCGGGCACCGCACGGCCCTGCTTCGCCTGCCGGCTTCCTCCTTTCTGCATCCACGAGTGCAGCACCCAGCATAGGAAGACAGGAAAGTTGTGCTGTGAAATGCATTCGGTTTCAGAGGATGAAATGTACTTGTGCGGATGAATAGCGAAGCGGCCAGGTAGGCCTGTAACCGAGGTCAGTGGTAGCCGGCGGATACATCCCAAGTTGTACTGCCAAGTACGTCGGGTTGTTCCTCTCATTCTGCTTTCCAGGAGGCACCGGCTCAAAAGTTCGCTAACTCTGGCGAGCGAGTAACAAAATGTCTGTTAACAGAGAGCCCAAGGGGCAATTCCTTTTCACAGCTTTGGCTTCTCAGCTTCTCTCTGCTGTCCCCAAGAACGCTGACACCACCCCGCTTCTTTAGGAAGGAGGGAAGAAGAGCGCATACAGCTCTGTCTAGTATGTCTCGCTGACATACATGAAGCCATCCTGTATTCATTTTCCTTAGGAATTAACACATGGAAAAGAGTTACCCCAAGGAAACTTACAGAGGAAAACCAGCTGTTCTGGAGTGTCTATCACTGTTGTGGCTACATTGCTAAAGGATAAACAAAAAAAGCCTGATTGGGTAGTAAAGCCTGTGTGCTTTGGATTGCCTCAGAATTCCAGGATTTTAGCACCGAAAAAGGATGAGTTGGGGCGATGCTTTTTCTGCATTCAGGATATTTCTGCAGTCTCAATTCCATATAGATTCTATGAGCACAGTGAACTGTGAGGCCATCCTGTAACATCTCCTCTATCTTGCATGATCCCTGTCTTACGTGGTTGTCTAATTTCTTCAAAAAATATAGGAGCTCTGAAACACGTATCCCTCTGCCCAGCTGGACAGAAAGACCCCCACGCATTCTAAAGGAAAGGAACAGAGTCAACCTTATTTCCTAAAGCTTCCCTTAGGACAGTAGCTAGAAAAGCAGCTTAGGTCTGTGTCGAGCTTTTAACTCTTGAGAATATAGTTCAAAGAACATAAAATTTAGGCAATTCTTAGATAATTTCTTTATTCTTTATTATTTATTTATTTCTTAGACAATTTAATTATTTTCATAGACAATTTAATGATGTGTTAGTGAAGCTATTTACCCTTAATTAAGGAGCCTGGAAAATTCAGACATAAATTTGTCAGGTGCTATGATGGAGGACAAACTAATTGGTAGAGGTATCCAGAAATAAATTTTTACAAACTTTTTTTTTTTTTTTTCTTTCTTTTCAGGTATGAAGCACCGTGCCCTGTGATACTTATGTTGCTGGTTCTCACCACTGGAGGATGGCTGCCATACTCTGTGAAAATTGTTCTGGTCAGTACCACTATGCCCAGGTCAACCAACCGCTTGAAGTCAGCTGCATGTTGCTCCTCATTATGCTCGGAAAAGTGTTCCTTGATTTCTTCATGTTGCAAGTTAAGCAAAAAAATGTGAAAGTTAGTTTTATGGGATACTTTTGTGTTTCACTTGCACTTCTCGATTTCATGCTGCTGACGAGTATCTCTTTCACTTTCTATTTTGAAGACTTTGCACTGTGGGGTGTGCGATTTACAAAGTACCACATTTGCCTGTTCACTCAGATAATTTCTCTCACCTACGGCATTTTGCATTACCCGGTATATCTCGTGGCTGGTCTGGATTATTACGTGACTATAGCCCAAACCTCTCGATTTCCCCAGAGAGGTCAAAGATTACTTTATGTATTTGCCGTGGTTGTGATATGGACTTCAGGGTTTTTTTTCATTCTGAAAGTACCTGCTATCTATGAAGAACTAGAAATTCAGAACCGCGTTTCTCCCTATCAGTGTCCACTCTATGCCAGCGTGCAGAGCTACTCGGTCTCGTGTGCCATGGTGCTGCTCATTGGCACGGCTCTCCTGGCTTGTCGGAAGGAAGTTACAACCATGCTGCTGTCTGTCAGGGTAGTTTCCTTTGCCAGTCAGCCTGTCCTGATGTTCTCCTGTGTGTCTAACAACAACGGCCCTTGCTTTAAGTGGCAGCTCCTGACCAGACTCCTCATCTGTTTTCTTGGCACTTGGGCACCTTTTGTTGTTCTTCAAATTACCATTTTGTTCCTCGGTGCTCGGATTCCAGCCTACATGGAGATGAACGTCCCCTGGCTGTACTTCATCAACAGCTTTCTCATCGCAGTAGCATACTGGTGTCGATGTCATGATGTTGACTTGACAGAGGAGATGTGGTCTACGGATCCATTTGTCAGCTGGAAATTCTGCTTTATACCACTTAACAATGAAAACACAGAGCCAGCTGATAAGCCAGGCACAGTAATTGTGATCTGTTAATGAGCTGCTGACTGAAAAGACTGAAGTGTGTGCTCTGACATTCTGTGATGGTGTCCTTACAGATAATACAAGGAAACATCTCCAGAGCTACAACCCACGGAAAAGAGCCCAACGTAGACCAATATGGCCACGTATCGCATGCTTCCACGCCGGGTTCCAGTGGGCAGGAAGCACCTGCCGCTTCAGAGAATTTAACTTGAGAATACGGGTTTAAAAAGAGACTGCTGCTTACAAAAAACAAGCTTTCAGTTGAGCCTTCTGTTTATTACTAGAATTTTACACCTGCTTTAAACGGAATCTCAGGTCTTATAGTACAAAATGCAATAAAGCCTTCTTCAAAGCTGGAGCCCTTTCAACACGTATGTACATGTTAACCTGCTGTCAAAGGTTCAAACAACTTCTGCTATTTTTGAAGTGTATTTTCTTGTTCAAGTGTGACTCTTTGTCAGTTTGATTTCAGTTGAGGGTTATTGTCTGTTTAACAAGAAAGAAACTGTTTTAGGTAATGTAAAGCTACAACTCCTACAGAAATACAAACTTTGTTTACATAGTACAAAAACAGTGCAAGATGTGCAGCTTCCACAACTACAGGAAAGGTGGTGATGTTTCATTATTTCTGTGCTACTGCTCCTCTAATGTATATATGTACATATTAAAAATTAAATAATTACAGTCAGAGAAGCAACAAGGTTAGTTGCTATACATAAACACACGCCCAAGGTTAAAGAATGGCTTAAATTAAAATATAGTTTATTTTGAAACCAAAATGACTTTAAAATAGCGAAATTTGAAGTGGGACTACTTCAGCAGGGGGGAGAATTGGTCAGGCTTCTAGCAAAAATACTCTCTTAATTTTCAAATTCTTACAGTTTTTATGAAGGTCTTGATTTAAGTTTGTAGAAGAGAAATAAATGATACGCAACCAAAGCAGACAAATGGAAGTCGCATTTATTTCTGAAGCACTGAACTCACAATACAATGCTGTATTGAAATAGAAACTATATAAGTAAATGATGCCGTGGGTTGGTTAATCATTCACCCAGACCCACAGGGAACAATGATAACACTCAAGAATACTCATTAAGAAAAATCTGCAGATAACAAAAGGTGCAATTACAAGCAAGTTTAAGCAGCATAGTATAAGGTGCTTTGTTTCAGCATTTGTGTGATGAATTCACCCATTAACAGACAGATTAAAGAAATTTCACTTCTACAGATCATAACAAATGAGAGAATCTAAAATTCATTCACATGCCACTTGGTAACAGAAAGTGCTGTTTAAAAAAAGTGATTCACAAAGATCGTATTTTTACATAGTTCACTGTGTGCTCTTCAACTGCAAAATGTAATTTTTGGGTTATAATTTACATTATTATATATCAATTATAGATGTAGAATTAATTGCAGAATTTAATGCTACGTGGGCTAAAACTTCTTATAAAAGAATATTCCAGTATATCACTCCATAAGAGTACACAATCACATCTCAGTCATATATTAATCTTCCATTTCTGCAATATATCAAAGTCCAATTATCATTCTGGCTTATTACTTCACCCCACCTAGTGCCTCTTTCACCCACAGTCTGGTAAATTTCTTTGAGGTTTCAGTGATGTAATCAAAAGGACACGAGCATTTTTAAGCAGTAGAAAATGATTTGGGGAAAAATCTGTTAAGAAGGCCATCAAAAGGACAGTAAATGATCAAAAACTGAATTTTAAAACTAGCGCAGTTAAGAGGAGGCAATGCTTAGCAACATAGTTTGAAGCGTTTGGCACCGCAAATTATTTCATTCTTGATGCTGAAAAACTTATTTGGAGGAAATTCTATTTCCATGTTAAAAGTAGGAAAGTGCGTACAACGTTAAGCAATCGCTGCCTGCTCTCTCAAATTGCAATTGCGGTTAATTGGTGTTTGAGATGCTATAGGTTAAACTGTGTCTGAACACATGGTTTTTGACACAAGCATTTCTTCATGTTTTATATAAACTGGACACCCACTGAAATGGGGCTGACAAAATATTTACAAAACCTAATTCCATTTAAAAACCAGCAAATATCTCAAAGATAGTAAATGCACCAGGCATTTCAGAAGATCATGAAGTAACTAATCCCTATAGACTCGGCAAGCAAGGGAAAATTCCTAATTTAAAGTTCATTTAACACCAGATGAAGGCAAAGTTACTTTCAAGAGCATACATTTCAGCTGCTCCCGTTCTGTGTGGTTTGTCTCACCCTTCCAATTCATTAGCATATACAGAACTGGAACTGCAAGAAGCTGGGGAAGGCTGCTGATGCATTTTATTTGTCAGTGTGGTTCAGCTTCTCAACCCATAATTCAAGTTTACACAACCCCATCTATCCCGATGTGGCAGAATTCCCATTGTCGCTGCAGTGCTTCCAAAGCCATTTTATGTTTTTAAAATTTTATTTTTTTTTACAGGGAAGCCCCCCCATGCAGCCAGAGCGAGGATTAACGTACTGATGTTATGTCACTGTATTATTACCAAATTCCTTCTTCCATCCTCTTTGGGGAAATGGGCCAGAAAGCATCAACCTTTAGGCTGTTGCTACACCACCGAGTAGGGAACAGTGGCACTGCAGGTCTTCACGTAGCATCCAACCGTGGCTCACAGCCCGCAAAGTGACCGTTCTACAATACACCAGTAGCAGCTCCCTCTGGAAGCCCGCTTCGACCCTTCACTTTTTATGGCGGGAGACACCAGCTCTGAAGTGATCCTGACCCTATTACCCTCCCGACGACCGAGCCTTTTCTTCCGTGCCATTTTCTTTTATCTGCTGCTTCTGGGAAGTCCTAATGCTGAACCTGGAGTCCAGCCGCATAACCATAAACCGTCCCTCTGCAGAGCAGGATTACAGCCTCGCTGCCAGACAGAAAGAGGATAGAAGCTACGCTAGGAAGGTGGTAATATCTGAAATAGCAAGAGCTACAGACAACCACTGGTGTTATCTCCTCTGTACGTTACTTCTTGTGCTGTGCCAGCAACTAGCGGCCTTATACCATTCAAATACTACCTTTAATTCTTACAGGATTATTAGACATTAACTGTAACAGCGGCTAAAGCGTTAACCCTTTATGAGAAACTTCTGTACTTCCCTCACACAAATAATCCCTTAACAATCAACATTGATTTTGATGAGATATTCTGTGTGTTCTCAACTCTAAATAGAAGGATTTGGCACTCATTAATAAAAACCCTCACCCTTCACATGCATCCTTCCCGATCGGTACCAGTTTGCTAACAAAGATTACTTAAAAAGGAAGTTGGGCGTGCAGAACATCTCGTTCTTTCAAACATCGACTTTGCAAAAAGCTGCCAGAGGTCGGTGACAACCTGGCTGCTGGTACGCCGGCCGGGCAGCGGGGGACACCATCAGTCTTCCTGCAGGCTGACTGGATTTCACCCACAAAGCAGATATGCCCCGTGAATCGATTATATTTGTGCTTCTAGCCTAATCCCATAATCAGCAAAGGTACCCTGAATTAGTACCTACAAACAATACTGTAAGCCTTTCAACAACCCTACGTAACAATACAGTGCTTTGACGCACAATTAAAATGCTCCTTAACTGTTACATATTGCACTTAAACACTATTCTGCTATTCTAGGAAGGTACAATTGTGCTCAAATCTTGATTCTTTCTAGATGGAAAAAGCATCCTTAGATCTCCTTTTTCTAGCTCCTTACTGTACTCAGTCATTTTAGATAATTCAGCAAGAAGCTAAGTTTAAAATTTTTTAACCTGAAATCTGTTCATAACACTGACTTCCCAGAACTGTGCTTCAGAAAAGTTAGAACAACGGTTACGAAAGCTGGACTATGAGCTTACCACGTACCTTCAATTACAAGCATATTCACATCTTTGAATTTTGCTTTTTCCTTCCACTTTGCTCTAGGAGATCAGTAAATAATACGCACAACCTTCAAGTGAATGAGCAGGTGCGTGTAAGATTTAACGTAGAAGTTACAAACACCTACATGGCAGCTTAGGACTGGGCCTTGAATACATGTGGAAGTGCTGATGGCGAGACCCAGGGGACAAGCAGGACACAAAATCCTCTGGCCAACACAGCTGACACCCGACAGGGCAAAAAGCACATTTAGAAATTGAGATAGAGAAGGAAACAGCACGTGACAGAGCTCCTCCGAAGTTACCGGGACGGTAAAACCAAACCAGCCTGATTCGTAATGGATTTAGGGTAAAGTGTGCTAACTGCTCTTCTATGCAATCTATGTCCCTGGCTCTGACTGCAGGGCACAGGCTGCCATTAGGGACAGCTTTTTGAAAAAGAAAGTAGACGTAGCATCTACATAGCAGGCACTTATTTGTATCATAATTATCATCTCTTTTTTAAATGTCGCTATTTGCCAAGCCATCCAGTGGATATAACTACATAGAACCGATCGGGTCCAAGTAAGTTCTCACAACTAAAGGCAAATTCCTGCAAAATTAACTTACTTTAGGCTTAGCTTAAATGAACTAAGCATTAAATGAGTTTAAATTTCTTTCTCCTCACAATATTTCCTGCCTGAAACTACGGCTCACTGTGCAAGAGTGACTTAAAAATTAATTCACTATGAACAATTATTAACACTTTTCAAATTATGCATTTATAGCTCTGTTCATACCTGTTCCGCTCAGCATTCAACAGAAACAGTACATTTAAAGCAAAATACTTTAAAACGTTAGTTTCTCTCCATTTCTAGTAAACTAATTTGGGTGAACATTTAAAAAAAGGTATGCTAGATTGATTCTTTTGCAGAGCCATTATATGCAGCCTAGAACAATTGATGCATAAAGTTTGGCTAGTGCATGACAACTATGTATCTAAATATATGCTAACAGGAAATCTCTGTGCAGTACTGGTGAGAAAATAACCCTGCAAGCTTTTATACACATGCTTAATTTTAGTGTGAATAGTCTCAATACAAACTGGAACTACTCATGTAATAAATTACGCGGATGTCTTCATTATTTGCAAAACCAGGACTCACAGTGCAGCTGTCATTGAATTCTTTGATCACTTCAGAGTACACACTTGTCAATGTCTAAGAAATGTCTGAAGCTATAGAGCTGTAAGTCTCTGCATTGATATTGTGATACTACAAGGAGAGCACTCATCTGAAGCTGGCATTCGTTTTAACCGGCATGCCAGGCAGTGACACACTGCGCCCAGCAAAGTCTCACCACATCAACATGCATTCAAGCTACAGTTAAGAACTGGTTTTATACCTGAACATTTCCTTACAGCTAAGATTGAGATAAAGCGTCGCAAAAGCTATCGTAAGCCTGCTCAAATACTTATTTTTATCCCATTTCTCTCCTCTTGCTGCCACATCTGCAGTTATGATGGACTCCATCTGTTCTATCCAAAAGGCTGGATTCCCACTTGTGATTTGTTCAAGAAGTAGTTAGGGAAAAAAAACAAACCCTGCTTTCATAGGAAAGAATGAGGAGATGGATGCTTGCAGGACATGAACCTTCTATTTGAGATAACTCATTGACACAAATCTAGCAAAGGTTTTACCTTCCATCAAGAACTTAATTTCTGGAAAAAAATATGATGGATTAATGGGTAAAGAATGGATTTACAATGCAGTCTGTTTAAAAACCCTTCAAACGTTCTCTGGTCAGACAACTGACAGATTAACCTGACGAGATGTTTTTCATTCTCTATGTAGGCAAAGTGATAGAGCCTTATGAATGTGCCAGATGTGAGGCAATATGGGTTGGCTGGGAGAAGTTAGGAATTCATTTGCAATCCTTGTTCTTGAACAAGGAGCAGCCTAGAGCTCCCAGAGCCCTTCGGTCAAGTGGAGGTGGCCGAGCTTCCTTGCTGGAGTTCTCCATTTCAGCTGCAAAGCAGGGCTGTTGAGTGATATGGCCCAGACTAAGCAGAAGAGTCTGCATACCCATTTTGTCCATTCAGGTGCATTTCTTTAAGACCCCAAAAAAACTCTGAAGCCGAGACAAGTGTAACAGTTATAATTCTGTTGGAAGAAATCTTGACAGCCACAGTCAGCCCAGTACTCTGCAAGAGGGTTTTGCCCTGAGCTAATGCTGCAGTTTGCATTAAGGAATAGGGTAGGATGGAGACCAGCAGAGAAAAAGGAAGGGAAAAAGCCATCCAACATATCTCCCTTTTGAGCCAAGATCCTACGGTGCCCTATATTCCTTTTGATAGGAACTGAAAAATTGTGGGGATTACTGAGAGATGTAGCTCATAACAGCAGCGGTCTGAATACAGAATACAAAACCCCAGGAAACAGAGATAACAAAAAGGGTTTCTTGTAGACACATTCAGTGGGAGCAAGTGTTAAAAAAGAGAGTCAACTAAAATCTGCAATACTTCCTCTTTTGCAAGAGGGGCCATCTTAACTTGTGGGGAAAGCCATGGAAAATGGTAGTATAAGCCTGGGAAAACCTCACTGATCTAAACAGAAACAAGCGATTGGTATGCAGAATGGTTCTGGAGGAATATTACTCAAAGTATTATATTGCTTTTCTGAGTAAATTCAAAAACTTCTGAAGTAGACTTTAGTTGCACTTGAAAGTTTTCCAGCGTACTTTTATGTACAAGTGTGATTTTTTTTTAATTGATTTTGTTGACACAGCGATACTGGCAAACACTCCAATGGATGTGCACTTCTATCAGCGTAGGTTAGTATAGCTGTGCCTGCTTCTAAGCTCCTGCTTAATGCCAAAATCAGCGAAGGCAAAAAAACTTTCAATGTGCATAAGGCCCACATTCTTAGTTGCTGCAATCAGGAATATTTAAAGCATAATTCACTATCTGTGACTCTCCCAAAACCACAGAAAATGTAGTGTACCAGAAGAACCTGAACAGGCGTGCATTAACCAGGTCTACTTTGAGCTCCTGGCATCGGTCAGTGATTATGTCCAAGAGTCGTATATAAACACTAGTGGTAGAAGTTGTCCTGAAAGCTGTCTAATAAAGCAAAATTAAAACAACTGTGAAATTCTCATGCATGTAACACCACTGCGATTAACTGCAGGTCTAAATAAGACTCATAAATCCACATTTTCCAATATGCCTTAAGCCATTACCAAATCACATTTACGTATACCTACTTTTTACATTGCCAAAGAACCGTACAATCAGAAGAAAGATTAAAAATTAGCCAGTGAAACTTTCGTATAAAAATAATAAAACTTTAAGACAAAAGCCAAAGGATAAATATCTAAGATATCTTTAGTCTTCAATTAGCTCATCAAAAGAGAACGCATCCTTTAGAACTTATGTTACAGATATGCTACACAGTGTATCTTACAGAAATGCTACAAATGGGAACCTACTGTCTCCATCACTTGAATACCTTTCAAATGAACATTGCCAAACGTCGAACCTTCAACTAAGAAGTTTATTTGACAACAGTAACCGAAGACAGAAAAAAACAAATTAGAAAGTGCTTAGCAACTTCCCTCCAAAATAAACCCAGACATCAATTAATTCTCTAAAGCCTTTGGTGCCATTTGGATAAGGGCTCTCACCACATACTAGCACGTAACAGCAATAGGTTGTCCTAACTTGGAGCTTCATTGGTTAATAAAAATATTAATAACATCTGCTATTAGTAAGCTCAAACAGTTGTAATTAAAAACAGTGATTCTACTGTTGATCTCGAAGATAATGGTAGAAAGTCTGTTAGTAGAAACAAAGCAATAGTCTAATAAAAGGAAAATGAAGCACAGATTTTTCTGTAATTCCAATTTACTCTTTAAGGTCATCAGTTAAATAATATACATATTAATCTACCTGTCATAAACCTTCTTTTCAGCCAGTGTATGTGCATTGACTCCTTTTGATCTAGGTCAGCAGTTCTCAAACTTTAGATCAGTTCCTCTTCTTTTCAGGAATACTTTAGGGTCCCCCTGAATATCTCCCTACACAACCATATATTATGCATTAATTTGCATAAAATACAAAATACATTATTTGCAGACACATACACATATTCAAATATACACAACGACTCTATCAGCACACATACCCTTCTTTCCCTACACAAGAGCTTAGGGATCAAGGTCTGTACATTAAGGGGAGTGGAGCTGCAAAAGGGAGGGAACAGAAGGTATGAAATACACCCATGAATGCAGGCGAAGGGGAAGCAAATACCAAGAAGGTGCTGCTGCCTCAGAGCCTGAGCAGCTTCCGAGAGCGTCAGTAACTGGGGAAAGAGATATTTGTTCCGCACAGAGTGCGAGAGAGAGAAGATGAAGGGAGCCACTAAAAGCCCACCACCTGGGTCTGCAGCATCCAAGTCAAAATCTCCTGCCAGAGGGACAAAGCAGGGCCCCAGAGATTTCTCCCCACACTCCTCCTGCCCGCCTGTGGCTCTAGGCTCCCTCCCTGCAGCAGCAGCTGCTCCTACACCGAGCTCTGAAAGGACCTCATTGAGCAACTTGCCATGCTCCTTCCTCAGACTACTGCAAGCCCAGCTCACACTAGCCAGTGGCCACATAAAAGGTGCTTGGAAGCTTCCAGTGAGGCAATGGGAATGCACCACAGGGAAAGACAAGTTAGAAGAGGTATCAAGAAAAAGAGCATCTGAGCTATGCTATCCCTTCTCTACCTGCAGTCTTTAAAGTACACTTGTCTCAACATGAGCTAGTTCTGGCTGCAGTTTTCAACCCCTCACACCTAGGCGTTTGGGAGCCTGAACCCTGAGTGCTCTCATACCTTCTCAGGATCCACTCTGAACCCCCATTTGAGAACTGCTGGTCTAGTTTAACTAGCAGCATGCGAAATTACAAACCTAACAACTTAATGCCCTCTTAGTGCATAGCAGCATACAAAGAGTAAAGTAATATGTGCTTCAGTTACCTCCGGCAAGAGTGTCGTGCCATTGCATTTCAGTAGCCTGATGATGAGGATTTCGATGAGACGTCTACATGGTTTATAGTATTTCCAGACTTCAAGAAAATACTACAGTGGCAGAGATGAGGGTAAGCCCACACAAGGAAAACAGGCTGCCAACCTACCCCTTACAAACAATTTGCTCAAGACTAAAAGAAACTCAGAGAGCACAACTAAATGCATAGCATTTTACTGTTATTAGTGCTTCCACAGAGTCTGTGGACACTTCTGTTATTTCAGTCCAAAAACGGCTGTATGTGGGAAAAATCTTCCAGAATACAGCAACACAATTTAAATGGTGTTTAGATCGGGGTGGGTGCTGGGGCGTTAATTTTAAACTTACAAGATAAAGTACATATTTGGGAATATTTAAGCTATCACAGCATATTTCACTTCATGTTTTTCCATGAACTCCCACTTCAACTCAAAGTATTACTCAGGCTTTACCACGAACCTATTAATTGTTGGAAACTACAGAGGACTACCTGGTATAATCAAAGGAACATTTTTAAGTCTTTATGTGGGGAAACCCCCATGTATTTAACAAAACATCACAGTAATACTCATGCCACAGTGAAGATATTGGCATGTTACTGTCGGTTCTGTCACTGAGAAACTGTTGTTTAAACCTTCATGTTCACCCCCTAGGATTCTTTCAATGAATTGATACGTGCACAGATTTTCAATGCAGGTCCAAGCTTAATATTCATTGCACTCATAAGGTGATCCTCCTTCAACAAGAGGAGAGCTTGTCCGTCAATTTCTTGTGCTCTAAATTCATCCGCAATATCTTGACAACCTACAAAGCAACAGAAAAAAGAATCACTGGGTTAGAAACGTGCATTCTTAGATGCAATGACTCTGACCATGCTAGAGCTTTTCAGCTACACAATTTCCAATCCTTGTCCCTTTAGCTTGTGGAACCTATGGTATATGCAAGAGTTCAGTATCACAATGGCAACTTCCAAGATAATCTGAAAGTAATTCTTACTACAGCCTCCAATTCTATTGGAGAATTACTCATTGGAAACCTCAAGTCCTTGCAAAGACAGATTTCTCGTGTCATTAAGAGGAACAATTGCCATGATCTCACAATCGGAAGAGACTGGGAAAATACCACTGAAATAGCAATCAAGTAAAAGCATAATTCAAGTGGGTTCTTTCCATCAATAAAAAGATATGCATATTGTATTGCTATGTACACTCATTGAGAAAATTCACGTAGCTACAATTTCCAAAAAGTGTTAATTCCATGTTACCACCACTGGATTAAGTAACCAGAATTTTGATTTATGGGCTTTAGCATAACTGCCTCGCAAAGCCATTTCTCATCAGTTACCTGAGTGAATGCTCTATACGCAGCAGTAAGTCACTTCACAAGTGCAACTTTAAACTAGTTGAATTTTTTTTTTTAAATCACAGAATGGCAAGGGTTGGAAGGGACCTCGTGAGATCATCTAGTCCAACCCCCCTGCTAAAGCAGGTTCTCCTAGAGCATGTTACACAGGACTTCATCGAGGCGGGCTTTGAATATCTCCAGAGAAGGAGACTCCACAGCCCCCCTGGGCAGCCTGGGCCAGGGCTCGGGCACCCTCAGAGTAAAGAAGTTTTTCCTCATATTCAACTGAAACCTCTTATGTCTCAGTTTGGACCCATTTGCCCTTGTCCTGTCGCTGGACACCACTGCAGGGAGTCTGGCTCCATCCTCGTGACACCCACCCTTGAGATATTTGTACGTGTTGATGAGATCCCCTCTCAGCCTTCTCTTCTCCAGGCTGAACAAGCCCAGCTCTCTCAGCCTTTCCTCGTAGGGGAGATGCTCCAGTCCCTTAATCATCCTTGTTGCTCTCCTCTGGACTCTTTCTAGGAATTCCTCATCTTTCTTGAACTGGGGAGCCCAGAACTGGACACAGTACTCCAGGTGGGGTCTCACCAGGGCAGAGTAGAGGGGGAGGAGAACCTCACTCGATCTGCTGGCCACGCTCCTCTTAATGCACCCCAGGATGCCATTGGCCTTCTTGGCAACAAGGGCGCACTGCTGGCTCATGGTCAGCTTGTCATCCACCAGGACTCCCAGGTCCCTCTTGGCAGAGCTGCTTTCCAGCAGGTCAGCCCCCAGCCTGTACTGGTGCACGACAAACACTTTTTCTGAACATGAAATAACATGGTCTCAGGCTACTGAGGCCAACAGCATAAGAAAGGGGACTCTTCCTGGGTTGGACTGTCCCAAGTAACTGAGGGCCCCTTTCCACTGAAAAAGACTGTGGAAACAAAAGGCTCTTCAAAGATGTTCTGGACATCTGTTAAGCAGAAACAGTCAGTTATGCCTGGCTGTTTGGCAGCTCTGTTATATGGACAAATGTCTTCTAACAACGTGAATAGGAGCACTCATTGTCAGTTGTTTATTTGAAGCTTCTTTCCACACAGCCAAGCTTCTCCTGGTTTTAGTATATTTGTGTTCTCAATCATTGGTGTCTCCGTCTCTCTCAGAGCCTTTCAGACATATATTTAAATTTGTGCTCCATCTTCCATTCCTCGGTTAAGCCTGCTTTTTGGCATTTTTCTATTTTCCCTTCTTCTAAAGGTATACTATTACAGAGATACGAAAATACTGTGAAGAACTCCATTTCCACCCCAGATGAGAGCAATCGACTAATTTCATGTCCTTTTGTGCATTCAGATTTAAGTTCTATAAAGAACAGACAGTCTAATTTCCTGATGGATTTACAAATGTTCAAGAGACAAACAGAAGGGAATTGTGGCAGGAATTATCAACATCCAAACCTTAATTCATTTGGATTATTACTGTGCAGTGGTTGTAACAGTCAAGGTTGGAAAAGGTTTGCTTTTCACAAAGAATAAAGCCTGATTTTTTTTTCTTAATGATTTGTTAAACAGACATCATGTAACAATTAGCTGCCACTTTAATAAGGAAAGGAAAAGGTTAAAAGATAAGATGAAAAGAGAAAGGTTGTTTTACGGAATTTTATTGTAGCCTCTGGTTTCAGGCTAAACCTCTGTAGTTTAGGTTACAACTCTACAATCCCAAAAATAAAACAGTTACTCTGTGGCAGCTGGCTAAGGACTATTTTGCATAGCATTTAAAACAAAGCAGCTTTAATACATGATAAATGCCCAGTTCTTGGGCATTATTTATTGTAACAAGAAATAAGAGTGGTATCCTTTGGAGAAAAAAACAAAACAAAACAAAACAAATCAGTTTGTCACAAACAGTATTTATATAGCCACTTAAGTCATTAAAATGTTTTATTGCTTGCATGTATTCCGTAACATTTACTTTTAATATTTCTGGTAGAGTGATGCACTAGTGCAGCCCAGCTACAAAGTGTACAATCAGTAAGAGAACATTCTTCAGGAGCCCAGAGCTGTCATAGAGCTCCTGGAACGGTGCTGCCAGTTCCAGCTACAAAGTGAAGATAATGCTGCCAGTAACAGCAAGAAATATCTTAAGATAACTGACCATTCTCAGGAGGATCCAACAGCTCTATCACCATCACAAAGGCTCTTATTTATGTGTTGACAACAGACAAAATGTCTGTAAGTCAAGTACTAAGTAAGTATTTCTGTGAAAGGCATCACTGTGTATCTGACTTGAGCCCTGAACATGGCGATTGTCAGACCACATTTACAGAGAATGAGAGACCGAGAGAAGTTTTTCCATTTAGGAACAAAAGTTGCCCTATTAAAATAGATTATTGGTTGTTGTTGCAAGGCTTTTTTCTTTAAGCAGGACATGAAGCATTTCCATGCAACTCTCCCTAAAATACCTTTTCTCAAAGTTGTTTTGGAAAAGCAAAGGATGGAAGTTGAATGTATTTCAGTTCTCTCATGCAAGCACTTTTGGGTATTCTTAAGCACTTTCGCAATTGGTTGTTGTGCAATAATTTAGCTAAAAAAAGCATGAGAAGTGGGTGAAAGACTATTAATCTTGCAGCTGAAGAAAGAAAGGAGGAACAATTCTGCTGGGGCTTAAACTGTTGCTGTCTCTTCCCCCCAGAAGAAATAACTAACAGTAGAAATGTCCTACAACCTTCATTTCTCCAGAAGACTCCCGAGGAATTCAGGAAAAGCCTGACAAGGACACTGGACTCTGCAGTTAGATCTCAGCTAGAGAGTCTATGCAGAAAGCTGTAAATCAAAACAGATGGCCCTAACGTTTACGAAAAGCTGACAAATCACCATCTCCTATAACATGGCAGACAGTCTGCATGGACTGCACCAAGTATCTATTGCAAAATAGCATAATGAAAGTCAATTGCATTACTTCTGGTATTATGCAACTCTGTCAGCATATGAAAAAATATTTTTTCAAGAGAGTGGCTTGAGAATATATTGAACAGAGTAAGCGCCAGAATTGCCAAAAATATGAATAGAGCTATGTAACAATGAGAATTCTGGCAGGTTGTGAATATAATTTTAAATACCTTTTGAACTTCTTTTAACGAAATATTTGAGAAACTAGACCTTAATATGGATGGGAATGAGTCATTATAATAAATTTTCATTAATGCAGAAAAAGATAAAAGTTTTTTTAAATTCAGAGATTACTTTTTTTCTAGAATACACCCCACCCCCAGATCTAGCAGCTGGTGAAATATTCTACAAGTAATGGTTTCAAAACAGATACCACATTTTAAGAATAATATTTTTGTTCTCATACTTGCAAGTGAATTGTGTTTAAGTGGTACTTTGAGTTTTCTAGGAAAGGAACTACCATTTATTCTTTTGCAGAACCTGCAATTATTGAATTAACTAGAGCCTCAGATCTGTAACAGCAATACAGTTATATTCCAGGAATGCAGCTGAAGTACAGAAACATGAATGACCATGTCTTAAAACTAAGGAGCTTTGCTTGTTTTTACAGACATCACTGCAGGTTCCCAGAAGCAGATAACGTTAACTTAACTGCAATTTATAAACCATCAGAAGAAAGGTGCTTCAAGGATGACTTTTGCGGATTTAAGACATCCCTTACTCAATTCTCTGCCTGACCTACTTTACAAAAAATTAACCGTCAAACCCCATGTGTGTGACTTAGCAATGAAGATACATTCCTTACAAGGTTATTAGCCTTATGTGGGATACACAGAAAAACGGTTTAGCATTTCTAAGCTAGAAAATTAGGAACAAACTTAAGCTGGGTTTCAATGTCTTGACATGCGAGTTATATGGGTAAGCAACAAAAATTCTTGTATGACTGCTATTATGGAGACCTGCCTTGTTTCCTGAGAGGATTACAGTATCTCATCAGATAGAACGGCATCCTTGAGGAAGAGGGGGGGAGTAAAACTTTAAAGCTTATGACAGTTAGGAAATGATAAATAAATGCCAAATAACCTGAAGATGATATAAAGGTAACTGTGAATATTGAGCTAAAGAAAAGGTTTGTAAATAAGGAGAAACAAGATTTTTTTTTCTAAGAACAGACTGTGTCTACCAGTACGCAGAGTCTCTATGCAGAATTTCTCTGCATTTCCATTACTGAGCAAAGCTACACAAAACAAAGTTTAACTTTATAGAAGAAACTCGCTTATTCTTTTTTAATGACTTATATCAGGACAGGTCTTTCAAATTTTTCACTTGTATAAAGGGAAAGAACTCCCTTTTTTCTTCTACTGGATAAGCAGCAAGTAAGGAGGGAAGAGGAAGAAAAAATGTAAAAGGGAGGAAGCGTGTCTGATCTCTCTACTGACCTCTTTAGAGAAATCAGACTGAAGGGAGGAACAGCTCTAATCTCCATCAGCTGGGATGCAACAGCAGAAGTGGGACTAGCTCTATCAACATGGGATTTGTGCTGAAGGAACAAGCAAGAGTAAACAAATCACATTCCAGTTTCTATCGCCAGCTAACGCGTACACTAGTGCTGTAACCGCACCACCTCCTCATCACACCAGTGCTAAAAAGCAAGGAGCTTTACTGTTAAAAAAACGGAATGAGTTATGGCACATACCAGGCAAAGAATGTATGAAGGCCCAAACTTCATCCACAGTCCATACGGATGGGTCAGCTTGCACCACTGGTAACAAGTCAATGCTCTCTGGCATTTTCCTAATTCTCAGTTCCCTAAGTTCACGTTCTCTCTCTCTTTCACTCTGTCTCCGCAGACGGGTGGTCATGGCAGCTGGAACAGCATCTTCATGAGAAGCCATATCTTCTTCTGCAGATGGATAAGTAATTGGAAGCTGGAAAACGTAGTACAAATACACTACCGTATTATATTTTATTTGTAATTCCCAAAACAGTGCTATAGTTTTAAGCAAATATTCCACAGACCTGTCTAAGAAAATGATCTCGTGATGTCCCATCAGGGCCACTCGGTCGACGCCCGCGTCGCCCAAGACTTTGGCTATCTGACTTCCGATTCCAGCGACTGGTCTTGTCAGATGTAAACAGCCCAAATTTCTTAGTGCAACTAAGGCTGTGCCTAAAGAAGTAAGATATGTTCAGTAATGCACTAATAGTTTTAGGGACTGCATTAAATCAGGTAACCAGAAAATTACATTGTTGTCTACAGAAATGCTGCCTAATCAAAGTCAGCAACAGGTATCACAAAGATCAAAGAGAAAGGTTATCTCAAAGGCCATTTACTCAAACCCCTTGTCTTGATGCAAGATCAAATATATCTCCATCATCTCTGGAAGATGTCAGTCTTTCCCATTCTTAAAATTTTTCTATGATAGAAATACCTTTGCATTTTATTACATATTCCAATCCTGCTTCTCCAAAACATCCATTAAATTCCTAAAGTCACATTATACCTTTTGCTTCCATTTTCTCTGCCTAGCTGATACCCAGTCAAAGGTTAACATTATTTTGTGGTACTGTCTCAACAGGCACAAAATCAAAAATATACATTCCCATCACTTAAAAAGGAAATGTCTCAGGCGGGGGATTAAAAAAGTAGCAGACGTAAGAGAAAGGTGGTCTCTAGGCACACTGATGCAAAAAAAAAAGAACTAAGTGGTGGATAGAAATGGGAAACTTTTCCCGATTTCTAAAATATCTGGGATTAAATATAAATTTTCCAGCTGTAATGATGGAAGATTTTACATTCAGATGTTGACTATGAATTCTTCCCCTCTTAACCAAAACAAAAGCAGCATACTAAGCTCAACGAGAAACAGAAACCAGCCATTTTCCTCTGCCAACCATGTACAAGCAAATGGCATCACATATTATTTTCAAGAATGGAGAAGCTTTAGCAAACACTAAATTATATATGTTTATGAATATTTCTATTTTCCCCTATGCAAATAAAGAATTTTTACACTGTTACTAAAAACATTTAAGAATGTTTTTTGTTTATGCAGCATTTCAATTATGCCAAGATAAATTCAGTGGGTTTTTTTCCCCTAGCATCCCACAAAACTGTAAGAAAGCCCACCTAGCCCAGCATTGCCCAGCATCAAGGGGAAGACAATAGGAATATGAAAAATATATAATGATTTGTGGCCCATGAACCTCTGCACCAATTTCCAAACACTTAGTAACCCTTAATGGATTTCTCTTCCATGATATCCCATAACTTTCCCTTAAGCCGAACAGCATTCATGGCACCCTCTGGGAAGAAGCCTACAATTTTACTGTAATTCCCTTTATTTTTCCCTCGCAAATTTGGGTAGAAGGCAGTCATGTTTTACTGTTTCTTTATTTTTCAACATCAGATGCTATTTGCATGCTGTCCCATTAATCAGATAATGATAAGCAATAACTAGGCAGAGTACCTTTTGGCACAGGATGTGGAGCAGAACCTTTTTGACCTTAGAAACTTATTAGAATATCCCATTTTCCCACAAAATTCACACTTCAGAAGATCATTTTCAATTTCGTCCAGTCCCTCTAAAGAAAGGAGTGAGGCATAAAGAAGTCAGTTTCAACACAAAATTACATTCAAATTTCCCATCTCAAGCAGGCAGGTAGAAGATTTTCAAATATCTATCACAATTCATTAAATACCTTAACAGAAAATTATGCAAAACTAAGCAAGTCATAGATTTCACACTCTGTAGAAAAGATCTTGAGCAAACTGAACCTTACTGAACCTTCAATTAAGTTATTCAATGAACTTAATCAGCTTTTTTGTTAAATTTCAAGCCATCCATGAGCAAGTATGCCCTCAAACATAGTGAACAACTAAAAAGAAGCGTTACAGTCCTCGTGAATTGCTTATATAGAGTTCATTAAAAGACCCGGGCATTCCATGGTTTAAATTCAAGCTCTCCTGTAATGACATAATGCATTAACTTTTAAAAATACTTTGAATAAGCAACTGCTACAACCAAAGGAACTTGTGAAAGCAAGTAGAACATTGAATATTATCTATGAAAAAGATACACTGCATGTAAGTAAGAAAAGGATTATGGCATCTACTGATTTACAGTCTACTGTTAAAGAATATTTTGCTGTTATTAGTAAGATGAGGAGGCACTTTTCCTGCTCCTTGTGAAGAACTCAAACACCAGCTGAGAGGAGCATCAGTGAAAGAAAAAGTAGAAAAGCCCAAAAGCAGGCAGGTACAAGGCAACAAGGCAGCACAAACAACACGTGCTGAATGTCTCTTCTACTGGAATTCTACTTGAATGCTCTCTTCTACTGGAAACACATTTCATGTGTAGAGCATGGTTTGTACGTAGTTTAGAGTAATGCCACCATATCTGCAAACCAGCTTGACTTCCGGCATGGAAAACACCCCCAAACCTTATGCCCATGCACCACCTGTGAAATGCGCCATAAGGAGCGAAGGGGTGAAACTGGCACAAACTGAAATGTAACATTTTGTGTTCAGTCAGCTTAAGTAAAAGAACTGCAATGCCAGGTGGCTGCAGTCATGGACAAAATACATTGTTCCAAAACTCAGAGGACTAAACAAACATACGTTTCTGCCACATTTCTAACACTCTGGAGTTACTGTTTCATATACTTTGCCTCTTGCTATTCACCGTATGAGTTCATACTTACAATTTTACATAATTAGTTGCAAAAATTGCAAACTAGCTTTTTGTTCCAACTTCTTTGTTAAGCTCTGATGCCAGCTAATGCAAATGCAGGTCTGTCATAGCAGTGTGAACTCACTAAACTGCTTGCTGACACTAACTATTGCACTGACAAGGTAAAAAAAAAGCACTAGTGCAGCAAAGAGCTGAAAATACTGAAAAGGGATCTGACGTATCAGGACTCAAAGACATAACTGAAATCAACAAATCCCCCAGCAGCATCACTGAAAATTACCATGTTGCAAGCTTCCAACTTAATAAACTGGGATGAAACAGCAAGTAAAACCTGGAAATTAGAAACGTATCAAATCTGACCAACCTTGCAACTAAGTTAAATACCAGAGATGCATCCTTCAAATGAACTACTCTCTCTAAAAAAACCCAAAAACCCCTCACTCCCAATCCAGGTCATGCTATGTGGAAAAAAAATTACAAGAGAGTGAAGTGAAAATTGATGCTAAGAGCCTTTTCTTTTGCATATTAGGTGTTTCTACCATACATGAAATCATCCTTTGCTCAACTTCTACTTCAGTGATGGATGTTTCCTCCTAGCTCATCTAATGAGTAGTTGCAAATTGTGTATACAAACCTAACGCCAGCTGCCAGAAACAATAACTAAAAACAAAATCATGAAGGTTTGAATAATTCCACAAAACAACAGAGAAGCTGTTTGAAATCTGAGAAATAACATAGTGTTAATACTGAAAAGTTCTTAGGGAATGCTACTGAAAACTGAATTACAATCTACTGTAACAAACCAAGGGCAAAATAACTATTGTAAACAGAGTGTCAAATATTCTAGAAGATACAGCAGATGGCAACATTTCTTTTGTTTGAAATACATTTGGTGAAACAAGGTATTACAAAAGAAGCTGTACTCTTGATCAAGAAAACAAGCTTATTTAAGAGCAATTTACTAAGCAGAGTCATGAGCTATGAGGTTTACAAATCGCATTTTTGAGTAGAAGAGTAGGATAACTCCATTGAGCTGTAAAAGAACCAAAAAATGTCAAACAAGTCATACAATTTACCAGATGACTTTTTAAAAAAAAGCCTCTTGTGCTTGATGCTTTCACATCACTGGACTTCCCTCTCAAAGAACTGGTTAAATGGAAGCCTTCGCTGGGAGATGATACCAAAAAAATAACAGCAATTTTATATTAAATGAAACAAAGGTTTAGAAAACTTCCAGTCACACTGCAACCCTCCACTGTTAATACGCTAGATGCTTGCCTTGTAAAATTTAGTCTATGCCTATGTGAATGTTTCTGAAGAATAAGGTATGGGCCTCGAATTATTTTACAGTAGAATATTGTGCAATATATTTTAAAAATGGACCCTGTAAAAATCCTTTCTTCATTTTTCTATGTAGACAACTTAATTATAACATAATGAAAGGAAAGTTACAGTTACAAAGCAAAGCACTTCAAATATCTGCCACTGCCTAAACTAGGCTGTTACTGCAAAATGAAGAAGGGCTCTGGACCATACTGAGATACACTAGTAAATGCAATCATATTATCAGCCATAATTTAGGAAATTCTGTTATATGTTTCATTTTCAGGCACTGTTTCCACAGCTTCTGACTTCTTTGCACAGATGGTATATCAACATGTAGGAGGCCTGCAACCCATCAGTATTTCCTTTCAGTGACGTGCTTCCAAGCTAAACCAAGCTCCTACTGAAAACCAGTGTTACAAGTGAAAATATACTTTTAATTTTAAAGAGAGATATATATATTGCCTGAGTGGTTAAGTAAATCAGCCTTAAGCAAAAATTCCAACCATGTTTACTTGACTTCACTACCAGCAAATACTCTTCAAATTCAGAATGCTTCCTAAAGCAGGCTTTTTACCTTGTCTGCAATCCTTGACTTGGGTCTGACCCAATACACTTATAAACAATAACAGGTATAAATCATTGTAGTAAAAAATCATGTATCAGAATCTAATAATCTAAAAGACTGAATTTTGAGGTAATTTGTTTGCCGAGATACACCATGGATGCAGCCAACTTCCCTATTGCACTTCAGTACCTTTCAGCAAGGCAGAAACCACAGTAACTAATGAACTGCCACTGCTGTTGCCATCTTGAAAGTTCCTGTGAGAAAGGAGCAGGGGGGTGAACTGTTTTAATTAAGTGACAATTTATGACACCTGGAGTGGGAAGCAGTTGAAGCACAGCTATGGTGACACTTGCTCAGGACACACTGTCCTGACTTTTTTCCAGCCCCATCCCCGACGCAGACCTGTAGCACAAGCAGGCACTGTATTTGTCCTTTCTTACCCTGCTCACTACAGTTTTGATATGAGAGAGGGAAAAGAACTATTTTAAGAGAATGAAACTAAGACTTGCATTAGGACAAATTTAAACAGATCACCAAAAGCAGCTCCTGTGCAATTGCTCAAGCTGTGGAAGAGAAAATCCAGAGGTGGCTGAAAAATTCTGGACTTTCAAATCTTGGATGAATTTATACAAAGATGTGAGTTAAAGAATAACTTGGCTTCTGGGCCAGGCCATGGTTTAATTTCCATTTCATAACACTTATGAAGCTACCTACATTGGGGCTTGAACAGTAATAGTGGTGTAACAGATCCAGAATAGTTGATTGCCAAGTTCTAAAAAATCCACGATGATAATGATGTCAGATACTGCATGAAGAATTCAGTTTAGCTCATGAGTTGTGCTGGAGACCACTGTATTCTAAGCAGGACAAGTGTATAGTTCCCTGACATTTGTGTGCATCTACAGCAACTGCTGTTATGATGTGTAGCTAGTAAAAAACATTAGAAAGTAGTTTCTATTTGAGATAGCGTAAAGACTGGAGAAAGATTCCAGAAGTACAGATGGGATGGGATTCTGCAACACATACAGAACTGAAGGGGAAAAAAAAGGATATTTAAACAAAAGCTACAAACCTTCTGCAATCATATCCTCTATCTCTGTGTCCGATGAGTTGTCTGCATGTTTTGTATTCTGCAAGTCTGATTCAACACACACAACACTCATGATTTGACCCTCCACTAGCAATCTTTTTTCTGCAGGCTGTTCTACCAGCAGAGATGAACGACTTACCTATTGTAATAAAAGCAAACCAACAGTGATTAACCGAGCAATGAATAACTGAAAATAGTATTTGCGATTTAGCAGTTGTAACTGAGACTAGAATCACTATTCTGTATCAATGAATCATTATTATATAGTGCCAAAGCTCTAAATACCATTTCTCAAACAAATACAAAGACTCACTCTGCCTCTGCAGACTTTGCAATTATATTTAACAAAGGAAGAAAGACATTCTATCTAGAGAAATGAAGGAATGGGAAAGTGAAAGACACATTAAATTAGTTAATAAGGCAGGCTTGTAGGTTTTAAACTGTCCATTTGTGGATTTAAAATTTTCAACAGTAGTTCTTACGAGACACAGTACTAATCACACCAAGCTTAGTAAGGGGCTTGTTTAAAACACAAAATTTTAACAGTTTAGAATACTAACACAGACTCATCTCAGAGGTTTAAATTAAGGTATCACTTAAATTGAGTTATCTATGAGGCAGACAAACATAAAACAAAGTTATTGCAAATGGTAGCCTAAAATCACTCTCTGTGCTTATCTCCGGATACAGCCTCTCTACTCAGCTGTGTCTCTGTTTTAATTTAGTACCTTGTCATCCAGTGATACTGGTAAGCCAAACAAGTAGCATGAATTCCAATTTATACACGTAAGACAATACAAACAGTATACAAGCATACTGAATGCTCTAAGAAACAGGTTACCAATCAGTGGAAGGTCAAAATCAACATTTGAAAAATAATTCAAGATCAAAATAGCTACTAGCCACAAATAACACGATCCTTAAAAACAGTTTGTTCCAAAAAATTAGTAGTAAAAAATTCATAGCAACTTTGGCACTTACAGGGAACGGCTCTAACCCCTCCTGAATCACAAAGCCTTCAATAACATGGGTCAGGATCTGGGGTTTAACAATAGCCTGTGGAGGTTTATTTTCTAGGCTAGGAATGCTATTGGGCATTGACGTGCTGTTGCTCCTTGTTGTTGCTGCTGGAAGCAAAAGAGGTGGTGGTGGAATAGAGGCATGTGATGGATCAGATGGAGATTTAATTACTGAGGCACTGACTGATGACGTCACTGAAGGTAGTCCCCCATGTTCTGAAACAAATAACAGAATATGTTACATTTTTATCACTTATGTTCAACCATTGACTCAGAATTCTAGAAATAAGAGGTGATAAATACACCCATCTCTGCACCCATCATCCTCTAACACAGGCTTTTCCCTATGGTTCATAGATTTTGCCTTCAAAACAAGACGGTTTTCCTTGACAGGCTATTCCACAAACAAACAGTTCTCACGTAAATGTTTTTCTTTACTCACTACCTAGTAACTATAAGCATAGTTGGCCATTAATTACCTACACAAATGACAAATCTGTAAGTCAAAAGCAGAAACCAGTATTTTCAAACATTGGATTCTCAAGACTGAGCAGCTGAGGTATTTCTAAGGAGAGAATTTATTTTCAGGGATGTTTTGAGCCGCAGTAACCTGCAGGGTCACAAGTATATACAACATCAAGCCACTAAGCGCCACTAAGCACGCAGTTATATGTATAGCATAAATATATGCACACTATACATGGAGAAAGTATATATTTGTAAATTAAGCACATCGGGGAAGTTACATTAGTTTGCATGACAACAACTGATACAGGCATGTGTATCTTACAATTCACTGAACAAGAAAAATTTTCATTGGTAGCATTAGAACAGCTCCTTACTGTGGCATATAAAAAAAAGGTGCCAAAAAGAATCACACAGTGTAGTCAACCATTCCAACAGCAACTTCTGATTGCTGACCCCGATTCTGCAAAATCAATCTCCACATGAGATTGGTCAGCATGTTTTGCCCATATCACACAGCTATCACTTAAAGATTAACTGAAGATTCACACTCCTGTTAAGACTTTAGTAGAAAAGTATGTGCTGAAGAGCTCAAATAAGCGTTTTCCGTGCTACATGTCATCCAAATACATATATAAGCTATACCTCTGGGATTGAATCATTCGTTCTATCGCATGGATTTCTAATATACCTCATATAGTTTCTTTTACTTAAAAAATGATACCACTAAATTATAAAAAAAAGATCAGAATCATAGATTTTTATTTTAAAATTTCAGTAACCAGTAGAAGTTTCTAAGCAGAACAGCTACCTTAGTTTGACCTTGGTTCTCACCTGACAAAGGATCTTCTGAATTAAGTGGCTCTCCGTTCCCCAAGGTTATGGCTGGTGGAGACAAAGTGGGTGGCGTAGGCGTTCTAGCCATATGGACACAATCCGATTCCTCAGGCATCTCTTCTTCACACACATTCTCCACTTGGTAAATCTGCATCCAACAAACTATTGCTTTAGAGAGATTTCCATTCTATCTTAATACGTTAAAAGAGTTGCATAAATACAGTTTTTAAAATAAATTACCCGTTAAAATGTTAAAATATGCTAATCTCCTAATAAAATACTAGTTTCCAAACTGCATATAAAACAATGAACTCTGGGGACATCACAGTGCCTATGAGAGCAAAATTATTTTGTTACAAATAGCAAAATATAAAGAGGCACAGTTCTATCAAACAAAGCAGAAAACTTGACTTTTTCAATGTCTTTATAATTTACTGTATTTTTTATTTACACACATGTTTGTAGCTATTCAAACACTTCTGCAAAATGCAAGCTTTATAATATAATGACAAGCCTGCAAATTGTTCTCTTATACAGCCATGTAATCAAATGGAGTATCGCAGAAGAGCACACCAAGACTATCAAGCATTAGTGGTTATGCGATACTGTAAGGTATTTTCCTCAAGACTATTAAATTTATGTGGATTACTGACAGCCAGGTTAGCAGATTAGGATGTAAAACACCACCTTGTCAAAAGCAAACATGGCTTCTACTTTTGCCCAATTTCTACATGAAATATCAGAGTTGAGATTATCATTACCCTCTAAATATAAATTAAAAATAAACAGCATACCTTCTTCCTTAACCCACTGGTAGCCTGAAAAAAGCCTACAAGGGCTGTTTATTTTTTTGGTTGCATTAATCTCATTAGCATATTACCACTAAAGCCTAGCAACGCCATCTTAAATGTCAGCATTATTTGCATATCATTTTATTTCACCGTACATGACTTTAGTTCAGTGTGAGTGAAGCTGAAACCTCCAGTTACAAACTGCAGACGTCCAAGACTAACATTGAACTAAATTAAATGGCAGTGATGGGGAAACACCAAGACAGCATCAAAAATTGCCCTATTCTTTCATAGAATCATAGATTGCTTTGGGTTGGAAGGGACCCCCAGAGGCCACCCAGCCCAACCCCCCTGCAGGAGCAGGGACACCTTGAACCACATCAGGTTGCTCACAGCCCCGGCCAACCTGGCCTGGAATGGTCCCAGGGATGGGGCCTCCACCCCCTCTCTGGGCAACCCCTGCCAGGGTTTCACCACCCTCACAGTAAAGAATTTCTTCCTTAGATCCAGTCTAAACCTCCCCTGCTTCAGTTTAAAACCATCCCCCCTTGTCCTGTCACAGCTGGCCCTACTAAAAAGCTTGTCCCCCCCTTTCCTCTGGGCCCCCTTGAAGCCCTGAGCGGCCGCACTCAGCTCTGCCCGCAGCCTTCTCTGCTCCAGGCTGAACACCCCCAACTCTCTCAGCTTGGCCTCATAAGAGAGGTGCTCCAACAGTTGCATGTCCTTCTTGTGCTGAGGATCTTTCCAATGTTAGTACAAAATTAATTATCCAGAACTCTGCACCTTCGCACCTAGTATAGAGATGATTCTCCTACTCAAAATTTTGATTCCCTGTATTTGTATTAACACAAAGAGGTAAAAGCTTACAGTCCATACAGTCTATTTATTAAAATTAGTTTTGGTGTGAGCATTGCTATATATTTACTTGCTTTTTTAAACTTTAAATATGCTGCAATTTCATCAAGAGAGAAGATTTTAGGTCAAAAAGTTACACTTTCATGATTCTTGGTTAATATTCCTGGCTGAGGATCCATTACAAAAAGCCAAAAAAATCAGAGGAAAATTTCTACTGTTTTCTTGAAACGCATTTCTGTAATCAATAGGCTGCTTCTGATCCCTGGTCTTCTGTCTAGCACCTGGTTTAGCTCCCTCTTTAGTCAATGGGCCAGATTTACAGCTCTTCAGAGAAGCTGAGGATAAAGAATAAAGGACTGCAATATTACTACTTACCACTGGAGTTTCAATTGGTACCGATGGCTGCACCTGAAGATTTACTGCAACAGTCTGTGGTGGTGGAAGAGTTTGAAATGGCAGCTGGACCAAAGCTTCTGCAGCAGGAAGTTCTTCCTCAGAAACCAAAGTGTTTTGAACTAAAACCTGGCCCTGGGACAGAATTTCAGGCTGCACTTGTAAAGACTGCACAGACTGCAAAGGCAGTTGCTGAATCTGGGTTGAAGATGTTGACAGCTGAGGAGGAGCTGCAAGAGGGATAGGTGCGGACTGCAAGGCTGAGTATTGCTGGTGTGGTGTCGAGGACACGATCTGTTGGCCTGGGGAAACTAAGCTGGGCTGATCTACTGACCCTATGTGTACAGCGGGGGAAGATGGAAGAGGAAGATGCGACGGAAGATTAAGTGGCTGTGCAATTGGTCGAACTGGATTGGTAGCAGTTTGCTGAGAAGCAGGCTGCTCAGGCTGAAGAGCTGTTGGCACGAGGGAGTTTGCCTGTGACTGAATAAGTGCTTGAGGGTGAATAATTATGGTGGGTGATTGACTAGGGGAGTGAGAAGGTGGAGGGGATACCACTACTGACTGCTGAGCTGACTGGGATGGAGTAGGAGATAGTGTGAGTGGAGGATGGGGGCCGGCCCGGAAAATTGGCTGGACTTGCTGCTGCTGTTGCAGTATCAGCTGATGATGGGAAATCTTTGGAGGTGGTGAATGAAGTGGGATCTGCTGATGTTTTACTAGAGAATGAGGTTGCAATGGAGAATATGAAGCTGTAAGGGGAGGGAAAAAAAGTGACAATTAGTATTTATTTGAGTCCAGAGAACACTATAAAAATATTAAAAGAAAGGGAATTTTTAGTTTAAAGTAAGACTAGCACAACTTTTTCAACCCTTTGGATCTATGTTTAGGCATATCTCCTTTGACAGCATATAGTACACAAGAACAATTTATTAGGGGAATATATCAATTTCCAAAGCAAAATGCAGCAATTAATAAAGGAACACAGCCATGCTTTTTACATATATATACACATATATGTACTTTCTCTATAAAAGTATCCAAGCTTATCTTTTTGGTGCTAGTTCTAAGATTAATGCTGATCCAGCCTTCACTTACTTAAGAATTTCATGCAACTTTAAATGGATTTAACCTTTGCTTTGAAACAGACTAGAATGGAAGAGATAAGCATGGCACAATCAACAGGATTTGTTGACTACCGCTAAGTTAAACTTTAGGTAATACGATTTTAAGAGACTAAATAAAATTCTAAGAGTTCAGTATGAATTAAAACCTTTCAAAGTATTTGCCTGAACTTGAACACACAAACTGAAAGGTATGAATCAAGAAATAGTGCAGCTTCCAGAGATATCTCATCACCTTTAAGTGAACCAATGACTCACTAGTAATTCCTTACAGCACACGCGTGTTCGTCTGCATGCAAGCCTCTTCTTGCTTTGTCTTTTCCACTTGAGAAACAACTAATTTATGTTGTCTTTTTTATTATTTATTCTGCTAGTGAAGATGGATTTTTTCCTTACAGGAGTGAGTTCTAAGAGCATCAAGGCTCAATACCTCAAGAATGCCTGCCTCGCAGTCTTACTCCTTTTCTGAAAGCTGCCATTAAGCCAAGCTGAATTCCACAGAACTCAGACCAATTGTCTAGACTACCCTTACTCTTTCAAAGTAAGGAAGCTAAAATGCAAATACACTGCATGCAATGTAAATGCTATCTAACAAACTGCATGCTTATACTGAATTATCTCTTAATACAAAATACTAAGATTCTGGGGCACTACTACCTATGGATTTATAAAAGTACTTGATATAAGAACACTCTGATGACACAGACAAGACAGCAAAAAAACCCCCCAAACACCACCAAAATAGATTTTGATGATAGCAAGAGGCTTGAGGTAGTTTCAGCCCATGTATTGCTTCCCAGAGATTGGGGACATGTCCTGACAATGAGCATGCGGAGAGACCAGTAATGAGAATCATGTTTGTACTGCGATTCAACTGTGCATTGCAATTGCTATATTGTGCTTGGACTGTGATTTAATAATCATGCTGTGTCACTCTGCTAAATCAAAATCCTGTGTAACATCCGATATCAACAAGTAAGTAAATTTAGTATTAATAATCAAACTCTATTCATGTGGAATACCTAAAAGAACACGGTCAGAGAGCATCGGACAGACAGAACCATAACATAAAAATTAATTTTAATTAAAATAAATAATGGAGCTTTCTTATAGCTCCATTTGCATCCTACCTGGTGTTATTAAGTGATGTATGCTTGATGTTCGTGTGACTGGTGTACTCCGACACTCTGGAGTTGGGCTCTCGCCCTTTCTATTGCTTTCTGAGGGATCTGGTTGGCTCCCCTTGGAACTGGTTGCAGATTTATTAGGGCACAGAGACAATGACTGAGTTTGACTGCTGCTCTTTGGTGGGCCATTCTGTGAACTTGACAATACACCCAACTTCTGACTGCGCAATGTCAAGTTCTGAACCTGGGGAATGAGCAAAACATGAAAAAACCCCAAACATACAAACATCTATGCCAAACATCCGTGAAAAACATCCAGGCAAAAATAGCAAAAAAATAATGTTATGTAATGCTTCTCATCCCATGTGATCAAAATACGTGAGTAATTTAAAATCTGCATACCAAAGTATCTTTTAAGCCACAAAATGTAGAGAATAGTGATCTTGACTTACTTCAGTGATAAACACAAGGAAGTCTTTTATGTTATTGAACTTTTGAAAGAAACAGAAATTGTTCATTACATTAATTTGAATTAAAACTTGCATTTTTTCCCTCTTTTATTGTGCCTTCAAAGTGAATGACACAAAGCATCTTAACCACATGCAATTTTATTTTTATAGAGATGCTGTAGAAGTGCAGTGGTCTGTAAGTGTGTTTGCAGAGACTAACATAAACCAGAGCCTTGGGTAGTCAATGGGACCAGAATCCGCTGTATGGTATCCAGGTCTTAACAAACCTGAGCCCTTTATTTCTACAGCAATATTAATGCACCTTTTCATCATGACACCTCCAATGTCACATGAAACAAAAGGTTTGCCTTCTGAAATATAAATCAGTCAGTGATTATTTTCACTAATGTCTGTTATACCACAGCAAGATTCTGTGCAGAATGATCCCAGCTTTCCAATCCTACGTGCTGAGCTAGAATTTTATTTTCAAGGATAAAGACTACCCTTGTAGCACTAATCCAAATCATACTTTACATGAAAAAGAGGACTAATTATTATCACCATCCACTGTTTTGGTCACATAATCCCTTCCTCATTTAACAGTTAGTACTTGTGTAACAAACAGCTAGTTGACATTTTACTTCTCACTGTTCAGTGTGTTACCACAGGATGCATCCAAATCCTGTTCTGAAGACAACAGTATTTTTTTCCTTATTGGCATGCACAAGACATTTACTGCAATTGTATCTCTGTGAGTAAAATCAACCTTCAGCACACCTTAACAGGTAAGGTAACTAATCTGAGATGTTCAGATCATGCACAAGGGGGACACATATGCAAAGAAAAAAATATGAAAACAGAAGGGAAGAAGAGTAAGTAAGAGAGAAGTGTCAGTTCACCTAACACACCACGTTAGCTGTGCTGGTGAGACACCGCTAATCACTAAAGAACTTCTGAGTTTCTCTGATATTTCTACATGGAAGATGATGCTGTGAGATCACTACACTGTACCTTCAAAAACATCTTAGCTAAGTGTAACATACACATTTACATATATAACCAAATGGATTTTTTTCTTATTGACTGGCATTGCCTACTTGCTCAGGTTTGCTTATAAGGTAAACAAAGACATTCCTCTAAATCAGGCTGACTGAAACCCTAAGGATGTATTTATCACAAGGTAAGAAAAATAAAGTATGCCAGTGTTAAAGCTTTTCCATTGCCTCACTGACTACGGATGAAACTGGATCTTTGCAATGTCACTGCTGCCATAGAAACTACCAGATGGCCAAGGTTAACATCTGGCAATAAGGCAGTACTGAACACTGAGAGGGGAGAGGATGGCTTGAGTTTGGCATAGTCACCACAGCAGCTCATCTGACTGAATAATGCTCTGCAGGCTGGGCTGAGATTCTGTTGTCCCTCTGCAATGATGTTGCAGGAAGCTGCACAGCCGGGCAGACTTGTGCAAAGCAGGCCTCTAAAACCCTGCGGTTCAGAAGGACCAAGACTGTAAAGGGATATGCTTTACTGACATAAAAAGACCTTGTCTTCTACCTTGAAGACAAAGATACAAATGCAGAAAGAGCTGCTAGCCTGTCCAGTAAACTGCCTGCACTTTCAAACTTGATCTGCAGAATCTGGAGGAAAGAGAGACAGTTGTGATAAAGGCTTATGAGGCATGGTAACTCCAAGACTGAAGGAGCAGCCTGTCTTTTCAAACGAAGGCTCAGCTGATGAACTTAACACTGGGAGCTTGCTCAACGTCATCCCTCGTAAATACACAGTTGGATTCAAGCAAGCTCTGCTCGCCTCAGATACCTACTGAAAAAGCAAAGGAAAGGCAAGCTTCAATGATCTACTGTTATCTCAGAACAGTGACACATCTTTAAGGTCTTCAAATCTATTAGAATCTTCTGAAGGGGTCAACAAACATAAGGTCAGAGAACATTCAACTGATATAATTTACTTGGATTTCTAAAAGGTTTCTAAACTAGGTCCATTTATCAAAGGCTTTTAAAGAAACTGCTAAGATAGAAGAGAAGATCTCTCATGAGAGCGTAAATTTGTTAGATAAATGTTTGCTTCCACAGCACAAGACTGTGACTAATATGTTCTGTGGTGAACTGTGCTAGGCCATATTTTTTTTCCAGGTGATATATAAATATGTTGAGCAGTGAAAAGGTGATACAAGTTCAGCTGATAACATGAAGTTACTCAAGGTAATAAAGATGAGAGCTAATTACAAAGACCTAAAATGTCATATCCATGATCCGAAATTTACATATAACATGATCACCCCTATATGTGCGATGATGGCAAACAGAAGACACTGAAGTTGTACATACCCAGTACCCATTAGTAGTTTTTATAAGCAAGCAAACTTAAGCACAAAGTTTCTTTACTTTTCAGTTTTGGTCCACTCTATTAGACCTACCTTTAATAAATTTACACAAGCTCACCTGAGTAGCTGCAGACTGACAGGAAGATGAGGAAGATGATGAGACAACAGGAATGTCAGACTGGACAGCAGCCACAGTGGTTGCAGGAGTAAAAATAAGCTGTAAAGCAAGAAAAAATATCTGGTAACAGACTGAAACTTTGAAAACATGTGAAACAAATGTAATATTTTAAAGAGACATACATAACTTACATGTAGTGATGTACAGCTTCTAAGGTTTACTTTTTTACTTTTAGATGAACTTACTCGAAGAACAATTTATCATCGTAGTTTAAGTACATAAAACTAAAAGATAATACTGTAAACCAAATATAATAATGTAAAATATTTGTTCTACATATTAAGAAAAATCTTTCTCATATATACACACCCCATCATCTTTCATACAAGCATTTGAAAGAGTACTTTCCCTCCACTATTACAAATGAGTGAAACAAAGGCAAAAAAAGGTCAAGAGAACAGCCCAATATCTACTATACTAAGGAACAAGAACTTAGGTCTTCCAATCTGTCAAACTGTTATTTAACAAGCTTTTTACATGACCTTTAACTATGCTGAGCTGTTACATGAACTTTAACTATGCCAGTGAAGTTTCATAGTGAGAACGGGTATCATACAACCAACCCGAAATGAGTAACTGCAGAATACCAGCATACCTAACTATCATTAATTTCTTTATAGGCAATATAGCAAAGACAAGCTTTATGGAAGGCTTTGAAGAGAGACCATTAGTTAGTCTTCCATATTTTTTCAGAGATCGCAACTGCAAGGAGCAGCTAAGAAGAAAACATGAAGGTTTTCATCACCAGCTCAATTCAATTCCAGATAAAGCTGTTATTATGAGCTAGCTAGAGATGATCTTTTTACAGAAAATGAAAGGTCTCAGTGATGAAGAGAAATACATGACTTTTAGTATGTTAGCTAGAAACACTGAAAGACAGCTATGATGTTCGAACTGCTGAGGCTAGCAAAATGGTCTTGCAATAGCATTCTAAACAGAAACTAATAGGTTGTTTCTATCTTGAAAGTGGGGTGTAAAGCAGTTGCTCAAATAAGCCTGGGATTTGACATTGAGAGTCTGGATGAAAACTCAGTGTAAATGAATAGGGTCATCAAAAATCCATGTCATTGACAGAGATTGCTACTACAAAAACCAGCAATGTCATCCTCAAACTACTTCAGCTACTAACTTGTTAACGCACATTGAAAGGCAGTGATGTGAAATGAATTCGTAATTCCTGTTCTATTAAATAGTACTAGGTGTGTTCAGTGTCTAGCTTTGCTTACAAACCAGAGACTCCAGAAATCCTTTCACTGGCAAATGGATAAACAGGCGTTTGATCTTTAAGTCCTTATCCTCAAGTTACACTACTTTTTCAATTAACATGTAGGCAATCAATAGCCAGAGAAAACTCAACAAAGCGTAACAGCGTTGCTGCGCATGCCTAAGGAAAAAAATCTTGGAAAAAGAACAAAGGATCACTTTTCCCAAATATATTTCACAGGTGCAATTCCTGCAAGAACTCATGCCTGCATCTACTTTTATATACCACTGCAGTCATGGACCTCTGGCTCTGAATCTCAGCATAGCATAACAGTGATTCTTCCTGTTTCATATAGTTGAACATAACACTCTAGAAAGCCTTGGTCACCAACTCACACAGGCTGTAACAGTGTCTTTGGCCTTTACCAAATGCTGACTGGTACCTGAGCATTCACGTACAACTTCTGTAATTTCTATGAAATCCCATGCAGATTGTAAATTCATATGAAACTCATTAGAGGAAGTATTAAAAAACCCCAATCACTAAACAGATTTTTCAAAGCTGCCCATTAGGAAATGGAAATGCCATATTGACAGGAAATTGCAAGAATCTAATGAGTTTCATGTGAATCCAAAGAGAATGAAAGCTATATATTCCAGAGACAGTAATGCGAAGAACAATCTTGGTTAAATAGAAGAAAATGTTAATCAAGAGTCTAAACTCTGAATGTTACCAGTGCATTAGAAAACAATCTACCTTGAATATAGACAGACTCCAGTATTGCCTTCTACATAGCCAGAAAAGACAGGTGCTCTTTTTCCATTTTTTCCATGTTTGATCAATTTAATAACTGTAGTACGACCAGGATGAAAATGCTTGAGCAACCTTCACCAGAGAACTAAGTTACAGCAATTCTTTTTCTTCTGATGTCTGCAGTGTTTCAGAAGATATGTATTCACAAATTAGTGACTAAATTCTCAATGCTAACCAAAACTAAATAAAAATATTTATAAATAATTTATAGAAACAAAAGAAAAACTGGAACTGTTAAGGTGTGTGGGGGTGGAGATGGCAAGGAGGGACCAAAACCAAGCTTAAGAAATGTAACCAAAACTTACCATTTGAGCTCGTAGATACATTTGAGCCTGGCTTGCACTCAGGGTTGGAGAGGTGCTCCCCAGCAACATAGTCTGTTGGGTAATACTGCTGCTGGTGGTGTTGGAGGTCTGTGAACGGCTTATTATCTGTGCAGGTGTAGGAGAGGTGGAGAGGTTAATCTAAGGAAACAAAAATATTGCTTCTGTCATGGAAATTCATTCATCCTAGAGTCTAAAGCCTTTGATAAAAACGGCAGGGGCAGTTGAAATCTCTGAACTGTAAAGATATCAAAAATATATTGAGCCAATCATCACAAAACTGGATTCTGGCAAGATTGTGCATTTTCATTCCTAAACTGCAAGCAACTGTTTAGCAGTAAATAATAATAATTAGTTACGAGTATAACAATTACATTATGAAGTCTGAAAAATATACCTCAGAAATATAAATTTACAGAATATGTAGCATGAGCTTGCAATATTTTTATGAAAAACACCTGAATTTTAATATTTAAGCATCTTTAAATGCTTATATTATCGACTGGACTGGTATTTTCTATTATGCTTGTTACGCAGCCTGATCAGGACACCGGTTTGTGCTGCCATATATGGACTTTGATTCCTCATTCTATATATGCACATTTAAAAATGGCTGAAAACTAAAACTTTCTAGAATTTCATATTAAATGCTCCTGAACAATTGTTCTCTAGCATCTTCTCAAACAAAAGCTGTTGTGGTTTTGTTTTGGTTTTTTTTTCCTTTTTTTTTTCCTAACCAGTCTAACAGAGTTAAGTGCCCAGCTCTTTTTCATCACTTACTCAAAAGATTTCCTTGAAAAATCCCAGCCCAATTATTATGTTAGTTTAACATCAGACATCTTTAAAGACTTTCCCTCCTAAATTTAATGAATGAATGATTTTACTTCTAACAACCATAAGCCAAAGCAATGCTATGAGAGCTTAAAAAAATATACAGTTAAAATCACTGAAGCTATGCGCTGAAGTCATGAACAGCCTGAGGGCATGATTAAAAAGCAGGATGTTGGTAGGACTAACAAAGTCCTACTCAAGACAACTGTAGAATCATACATATTACATGTCTGAAGGTGCCGCTTAAAGAAATACAGCATGAACCGAACACAGAGCTGCTAATAACTGAAACCTGAGCACATGCCTAGAATACAGACAAAGTAATCAAAAGTACATAAAAGATGCATGATAAAAAATGATAATCAGTAAAAAAATGAATGCTATAGCATTTAATCAATTTCATATATATATGTGAGCATTGACCTGGATTCTTTAGATTTGGTGTTCTTTAGTCATTGACACACAGTTATGATTTTAACCTACAGTAGTGCCCTGAATAAAGAAACTAATGTGAAAAACCCAGTAAGAAATCATGTAAGAGATGAAAGCTCAGGGAGTGACTCCTGCTGAGGTCTGAACAGTCACCAGTGCTCATGGAGTGAGCAGCTGCCCCTCAGAGCACCAAGAGTGGTCTGGGACCAGGGAAGCCTCCAACAGCGGCCAGCAACGATAGCGGCTGGCAGCACACACCAGTATGACCGGCGGATGCTGGAAGCACAGCCAACACTTACTACAGAGTAGTTATACTTCTATTTACTGTTTCTGTAATACTGATTTTAACCACACAAATTTAAATACTAAAATCTTTTCTGTTTTTCCAAGTAGTTATATAATAACCAAGAGGGGTTGAGAATGGATGGAGGGCTTTGTTCAGTTACGTACCGAGGTCTGCGACATGCTTGACTGCTGAGTGACACTCCCAGTGGGGGAAGTACATTGCCTCCCACCTGACAGGCTTGCCTAAATAGCAAGAATATGTGTCAAATATTGAAATCAAAAAGTGTTTAAGTGATGTTCATATTATTGCATAAACCATCAGAAACATCCCTCTCTACCATTACCTTTTCTCTGAGTTACCAGTAAAAATGTTTTACTCGGTGGAATTAGTTTTCAGCAAAGTGCACTCTGTGCTACAGAACGCTATCTGCAAGGTGCTAAATGCCTTGGATTCCTACCCAATTTCAGGCACTCGGATTCTTGCTGATCAAGACTTGAACAAAAACTATCAGCGGTCAAGTCTATCAAACTCTTAAGGATGGAGCTAAGTGATCAGCTCACTACCTATGGTGCTCAGAATTTTAAATGTGACATCATTAAAAACTGTCATTATTAAAACATCAGAATTTTTATTATGATTAGAATCCTCTAAAAATAAAAGAAACTTTATAAATGCTGTAAAGAACACCCTCATATTCTAGAATGATAATTTACGGATGCCCATCTAGTGTCTGTAACAGCACACTATTCCAGCCCTTTGGATGAATACAGGGACAGTGATTTAGAATTCTGAAGAATTCAGAAGACTGCATACAAAAACTCCTTAGCCTTCCCCAATCTGATTTTCTTTGCTCTGTCTCGGTAACTGTGTATGCACACACAAATCAGTCACGAAAAAATGACAAATCAATATATTACCACAATCTAATGGAAAAGGTACAGAAGGAAAAGCCAGGAGCATAGAAGAGTCAGTCCCAGTTCTGACAACAAACAGCTATATTCCTGAAGTCTTTAACTCTGTTTTATCATTTCCATGTGTAAAAGCATTAACAGCCACCTATCTCTGCAAGATAGCATTCTCAATCCAAGGTCAATTGAGGTCAAAGAAAATCGTCCCACTGCTTGAATTTTCAAAATGGGTCTCCTCCAGTGTTCACTAATGTTAAAAGCTGTGCTTCAGAAATGGAATGTCATTTACTTCCTACATTTCCACACTCAGAGTTAAAATTGAATTTTGCCATTACTTACAATAAAGCCAGATGTGTGGCAAAACACACTCAGATACCAGATGTTCATTGATATTTGATTTCACTAAGATACATTGCTATTCATTGCTTTCCCCAACATTTTTTAGAGAAAATCATAGGATGAAGATTGAAGTAGTCTACTTTTAATAGTTATGTTATTACTGTTTGATGATTTACATGATGCATTATAATGTATGCAATAAAGCATGGAATGGTCGCCTACTGGAGCATCTATAACACTGGACAAAATCCTCCAAATAGTTTGGAGGAAGATACAATTTAAAATAACAAAGTCATTAAAATGTAACAGTGAATTATTGTGAGGCGTTAAGCTCAGGCACTTAAGCTGTTATTACGTTTGACAATGCTCTAGAACTGTAGTCCTGCTCTAGAGAGTAGTACACCATTCTTTTTCAGCAATCTTCGCTCTCACCTGTGGTACAGTTGCCAGACTCTGAAATTGGGTACTGCTTAAGTGCTGCTGCTGCAAAGCAGCAGTCTGCAGCATTAGATGCTGCTGTTGGGCTGCATACATCTGCTGGAGGTACTGAGCAGCTGAGCTAGGAGGACGATGCAAGGCCTGCTGAATAACCTGTGATGAATCAGTAGGTAATTAATTACAATTACAAAGTACACACCATGCTGACATGATGCTGAAGTTTACCTTTACAAGGAAATAAATTCTTTTCACACCAATTATGTAATACTGAACTCGCTCCATCACTGTTCTCAACCAAGTCACAGAATATAGTCAACATAAATATATTCACGTTTTCAAGGAAAGCCTGACAATCAGCTGACAATACAGCATCGTTCATAGAATCATAGAATGCTTTGGGTTGGAAGGGACCTTTAGAGGCCATCTAGTCCAACCCACCTGCAGTAAGCAGGGACACCTTTAATTAGATCAGGTTGCTCAGAGCCTGGTCCAACCTGACCTTGAATGTTAACTCATAACACAACATCCAAGCCTCTTAGGTTTTTGCCCACAAGTCCTACACAGTGTTCTGCTTTTTGAAAGATCAGGACAGCATGAGAGAGACTCAATTATCAAACCCAACAGAATGGGCTGTACAGAGATTGAGGAGACCTAATTTAAAGAACAGCAAGAGGTGGCTGGATCCAAAGCAGAAGTTACACACACACAGGTACCTCTGGATCCCTGTAGTCAATGTTGGTCAAACTAACAGCTTTATTTTGTGTTATTTTGTAAAGGCTTATCGCAATAACCCAAACCCTTAGGGAATGGTGAAAACCCCCAAACTTTCTAGCATAGCATTTCCCCCTCCCTTATTTGGGAGGTAGGCCTGTACCCTGCACTGTTCTTAAGTGGTCTGATACCCTTTGATAAACAATATCTTCTGAAAACCAGTAAGTCAGATATTGAGAAAGAAGACAGCAATTAAGAATGGAAAGTTAATCTTGTGTAAAGTGTTGTGCAATGCCTGTATCCGAGAGCACTGTGCAGGACAGTAAAGAGCATCTCATAGCGCAGTACCTGGACGGCATGCCTGTCAGAGCCGCTGTAGACAGATATCTGAGGCAGCTGCGTCCGTGAAGTGGAGGTGGTAGTGATAGTCGTTGTAGATGCAGAACATGTTGTTGTGTTTGGCTCATTCTCCATAGCTGTGCAGTGTTCGTCCAGCCTGGCAGAACAAAAGTGGACAGAATAATGGACAATTTTTCAATTGATAAGTTTGTAGGATTTGCTATTACTTGATGGAATTTGTGAGACATGTGGTTATAATCTAAGGTCGATCAAGAGCAGCAGTAGGTGACCAATTTAAGAACACACGGAAGATTTCCAGCAAGCTACACAGGAGTACTGCCACATCCCTCTTCCCCACAGCATAGTACAGAAACTGCTGGCTGACCATTCTGTACATTCAGCAAAACATGTGCTTGGCAAAAATCACTGGTGGCGTGCTCTATTTGGAAAGAGATGGAAAGGATGTAGAGAAAAATGCTTTTACTTTTTACAGCAATACCTCCCAAAATACAGCAAGTCAAAGAAGAAACTACCTATTTAAGCATCTCTGATGATTCTTCCCCAGCCTTACAAGAGTTTCCCATTGCAGAGTACAATCTCTTTCCCAAAATGTCATCTTTAAAACCAAAATGAATCACATATCTCAATATATGAGGGATGTTTAATTTCTTTTTCACTTTGGGTATTATGATTAACAGGAAATAGTACAGTTGCAGTTTATTGCTTTCAAAAGGATGTTGAAAAAATGGGTGTGGAGAAGATCCGTTTCCTCCTTATAATAAAGAAGGGTTCAGAAAAATGATCACTGAGAGTGCTGCAATGTACTAGAAAAAATCCCAGCATTGCCAAGTGCTTAACAAACCACTGACTGGATGCTGCATCAAACAGGAATGTAATCAGGAGTTAACTCACACAGCTGAAAGCAGAATGTGGTGCTGCCAGGCTGCTACCTTGACCTCTCAAAACACGACTACTTTGTGAGCAGAGAACTGTATGTGATGCCGTAGCTCCTGATTACTTGGAATAACTAACTTTTTAATAGATACACAGTCACCTAAGGACCTTATGCCTATCATCGTATTGTATTTCTGCATATGTTTCACAGTCAAAGAAAATTCATGGCAATAAAGCAGGCTTTAAAAGCAGAGATCCCTACTATTAGAACTGAAGAAAAAAATATGGCTTTGTTGTTAAAAATTCAGATCTGTTGTGCATTATTGATGCTATTTGTCTACCGACATTAGAACACAAGTTAACATACATGGGTTAAACCACTTCAACTGCAATAAAAACAGCATCACTTCTAAAACCACTTTACATTAATTTCACATAATGCTAATGAAAAGGACCTTGAAAGAGAGTCTTGTCTCCTCCAGAGGACATTAAAAGCACTTCAGAAGTATTTACACCTACAACTGGCCTAGCTAGTTTTATCAGACTTATGCAACCAGTTAAATTAGCCTAAGAAAACAACACTGGATGTTTAAACTTCCTTCATTCTCAGCTGTTTTAGATGTATTATTAGTGAGATGTATCCCACTCTACTAGCTATTCCATCAGAAGTTTACCCCCATGAGAGCTGTTAATCCTTCAGCTGAAAGCATTTCATTTTCACAAATAATTTTGTCATTGCCCAAGTTGTTCCCACAGTCTATGTACAAGGAAAATGGGAAAGAGCTCCTGCGTGGCCTGGTGCAGAGGTGCGCCCCCAGTCCTCCTCGAGCACCTCGCTTAGAGCCGATACGAGATGCGTACTTGCCACCCCTCAGGCCTACCGCAAGACAAACGCCACGCAGGGTGGCACAAATGCGGGGAAACAGCGTGCCCTCTTTTGACTGAAGGAACAGTAAGGTGCTTCAACAGATGACACCTGTTAGAAACCTCTCCTCTCTTTTAGTGAGAAGTGGAATGTTTAAGGGAGAAGAGGAAATGCATAAAAAAATAGTTGTTTTGAGCAAGGACACCAAGAATCCATTACAATTTAGCAGATGGATCTTTTATGACAGAAAACATAAAAATCATTACAGGCTTAAAAAAATCAGACTGCCTTTACAGCGTTGCTTTCATTTACTTTACAACGCTGTATATGCAGAGACCACTTTGAGTTAAAAAAAAATAAATCTCAGATACAATTGACAAGTCTTCTGAAATTGCGTACTCAACAATATCAAAGGCAAAACTCCTAACTTCTAATAAAATTAATTTTGTTAAATGTACGAAGACCTTGCAATGATGTTGCCTGTGAGCAACCTGAACTCAAAAGAACCTCTGTAATGCAAAGTTTTAGAAAATGCACTGAACTCTGACTTTAAAAAAGCATTACGCATTTAAGTGATCCCAAAATACAAAGCACAACAGAAAACTACATGAAAAACAAGTATTTATTTGAGTAGTAACAGCATGAGACACCACATAACTTCAAATTACACTGCACGCAATGTTAATATTGAGAGGTTTTGTTCCCTTTATATTTTTTGGTCAAAGCAAATATCTAAAGTAAAGTAAAAACATACCTGCTATTTTATACCAATAACATTAAACTACCTTCACGGTGGATAGGTGTGTCACTACTCATGTTGTAGAAAGTTTGACTTTTGGTAAGTGTCATGGTAACAACGAACACTACTGACAGCCTGCAAACCGCTACTTGTATTTGAAAACAGGTTGGGGGTGGTTTTTTTGTTTGGTTGGTTTTTTTACAGTACAGTTTATTCTTACTATTTCCATTCATGACCTCTCCTTACAACTGCAAGGGTACAAAACACAGACAATAAACGAAAATTTCATCTGAGTCTAATCCCTAGTTGTATACTTTTGTATACAACCAAAGGCTCCAAAATAAATCCTCTCTCTTTCCCTCCACTCTAGCTACAGTACAGGCCAACCTTGCCCAAACCTTGAGGTTTTGTGTTTCTGTTGGGGGGGAAAAAAAAAAAAAAGAAAAAAAAAAGAAAAAGGAGAGTCGAAACTATGCTCTGTAGAAATACAACCCACGCCACGCGTTGCAACTTGCCCGCCAAGCGGCACGGAGCGGCCCACCCCGGGGGCTGCCGGCGCGCTGAGGGAGCCCCGGGGCTGCTCCGCAGGCAGCGGCGGGGCCCTCGGCGGCGGCGGCCGGCACTCCCCGCCGCAGGCCGGGCCCGCCAGGCTGACCCGCCCCCTCAGCCCCTCACACCGAGCCAGCGGCCTCACCCAGCCCAGCCCCACCGCCGCCACAACCGGCGGCCGCGCTCCGGCCCCCCCGGGGGGGAGGGGAGGCCCCGCCCCCGCGCGGGGCCGGCCCGCCGCCGGGGCGCTGCAGGGCCGGGTCCCCGCCTACGCGCCCCGCCCCGCCGCGGCCTGGCCGGGGCCTGCCGCTGCCGCTCCCCCTCCTCCGCGCGTCCCGCCGGGAGACTCGCCTCGGACAAGCCGCTCACTCCGCTTCCGCCATCTTCTCACCTCCCTCCGGGGGAGGTGCCGCGCAGGCGCGCTGGGCGCCGCCGGCGCCGGGCACGTGACGGCCCCCGCCGCCATGTTGTCGGGGGGGGGCCGGGCCCCGCGGAGCCTCCCGGGGCGGTGGTGAGGGAGCGCCTGGCTTCACGTTAGCGCAGGAAGGTTGTGGCGGGGGGGCAGCAGCAGCCCGGCTGGGATGAGGGATCTGGCCTCCCTCAGGGCCCGCGGGGGTGCGGCGTGTGTAGCTGAGCACGGCGGCAGGGACAGGCATTTTAGTTTTCCTGTGATGGCGGTACAGTTGAGCTATATGTTTCCAGGGCCTATGGCAAATAAGTTTTACTCATTTCATGTTTTAGCTACAGTAGGAAAGTGAAGGCGGTGATACGTGCTTTTGGGAGGTTAAGGTCAGGAAAATACCTGCCTGTGGTGCTTTTCCACATTGGCGGCTCGAGGACCTCAGCAGCTTCATCCAGGCCACTGGTGGTGAGCTTTTAACTGCTCTGAGGGATATGAAACAGAAGAGCCTTTTAGCTCCGTGTGCTAAGTTTTCAGTTCCTTCCTATGAAATGTCGGCTCTGAGCCTTTCCCTGCTACAAGGAAGACTACCCTTCCCTCCAAACTGACTGTAATTGATCCGAGTTGAATGAATTCCCATCTGTAGGTGGTAGCAGCTGCTGCACATTACCTGGCATAGATCAGCAAACCCACCCTCCATGAAGACAAAATAGCCATGATACCAGGTAGGCCTCATGCAAATCTTATGTGTGACATCTTGACAAGCTCGGCCTTTCTGTGATGAAGAAATACCTTCCATATCTTCAAATCGCATTATGTTATTACATAGCCTCCAGGTATACTGGTATTTTCAAATCTGCTTGCATTCTCAATGATGCAGAAAGAAAGCACCTACACTGGATAGAAGTGCTGGCTCGTGGCACTTTAAATATTTGACTGAGAACCAGTTGTGTGAGTGAAAATGAAATTGATTAAAAATTTGAGAACAGAACAATAGGAACAAATTATAAAATGTAGCTCAGCAATACTTCTTTCTGCAATTAGGTTGCTGTTTGCTCACATAACGCAGTTTGACCAACTAATGATTGGACATGAAGGGACCAAAAAAAAAAAAAAAGCCAGACATCTAGCAGCTCGTTGGGATGGAGAAGTACTTTGCAAGGAAAAGAATCTTGGCAAGTGGCTTATAAAACTCAAATACCTTCTCAAAGCATTATCTATGAGCTGAGACTGTTGAAGGGGGACAGCCTGTGGTAAGTTGTGGCAATTTCCCAGGTCTTAACGAGGATGCCTCGTTTCTATTAAAGATCATATGTTAAGTAGGAGAAAATGGGAATTTTCATGGGTTAAAAAAGAAGGAGGTGTAGGGAAAATGAAGACTCATGTTAAAATATTCTTGGAGATCCAGTAGGAAATAGAAAATATGTTGGAAGTCCTGGTGCAAGGTATGGGTGAGTTCAGGTACAGCAAGGTACTTCCTGATGCACCAGAAAAACGTAAGGCTGTGTGGAAGCTGGGTGGAGCAAATAACTTCTTTCTGAGGAGAAAAAACAAAAAACAACCAATGCAGGAAGGTCAGGCAGTGTGAAAAAAAATTGTGTACTTTGTAACCACGCCTAAAGTAAACAGCAAATGAAACCCGAAGTTGTTTTATCACCCATCCGAGAAGGAGCAAGGCGTGTCGATTGGAAGTGCTCGTCCGGTGTAGCGGCCTGAACCCGAAAAAGCCAAATGCTGCACTGCTCTGACACGAGAGGTGGTGGAGGCCCCATCCCTGGGACCATTCCAGGCCAGGTTGGATGGGGCTGTGAGCAACCTGATGTGGTTCAAGGTGTCCCTGCTCCTGCAGGGGGGTTGGGCTGGGTGGCCTCTGGGGGTCCCTTCCAACCCAAAACATTCGATGATTCTATGATTCTATGACACAGCCAGGCAGATGTGATGCTGACTGGAGCACGGAGGGGGCAGCGGGGAAAAAAAGGGATTGGTTTTGCTGTATTGAAGAAAACAAAGGATTCCGATTCCTTCAGATGGCCGGAAACATCCACTTGTTCAGGAAGCGTTGGGCAACATAAATACACGTTATCAAAGAAGCTGTTGATGTATCATTAAATAGGCAAAGCGGGAAGGAAATACTACTTGCAGCGATAAGGTGGCTTATGATTAACAGTTTTAGTAAAATACCTTTTATTAACCCTCCCCCTTCAGTTAAAAAGCATCCTTCCTGTTTATTTCTTAAAAAACATCTTAGCTGTTTGATAGATGGTAACTAAAGCTTCACCTGAAGTGAATATACGGTCCTGGGGGCAGCGTGGATTCCTTAGAATTCTTACAGAAAATGTTTTAATCAACAAGTTGTTGTAAGAAACGCATCCCCATCGCTTCCGAACAGCTCCAGCTGCCCCCTCGGCTCCGCGCTGGCTGCCGGCGGGCAGCACGCTACATTTGCGATGGTTTTGTGTTAAAATCCTGAACTTTCAAATCAGGTTGGCGGTGACAGAATTCGTAGAGGAGCCACGCTGCCGAAGGAGCGCGGTTAGGGGCGCCCCGGACCGTTTATTCCTGACTCCCGACGGCAGCAGTGGGTCGACAGCTCAGCCGGGTGCCCCGGCTGCTCTCCCGCTGCTCATCGCCCGCTCTGCGGTGAAGCCCCGCAGACCCGGCCGCTGCCAAAAGAAGCGAGGCACCGGAAGGGGGCGGGCCCAGCCCCGCCGCCGCCGCCCGGTACGCGAGGCGCTGCCCGCCCTCCTCCCCCGGGGAAGGGGGGCCCCCGGGCTCGGGCCCGGAGCGATGCGCTCCGGCGGCTTCGCTACGCGGATCCCGGCTGCCTCTGTGCCGCCGCCGCCGCCTCCCCCCCTGCGGTTCGGCGTGGAGCGTTCCGCTCCACAGGTGTGCGCTGGAGTCCTGCGGGGAGAGCCCATGTGCCGCGCGGGGTGGGGGGGAACACGCAGACGAGGCGGGGCGCCCACCGTCCCCCGGCGGCAGAGGTGCTGACCGGCCCTTCCGGACCGGGTGCCCGTCCCTGCTGGGAAGGGCCCGTGCTCCCCCCCGCATCACCCCTCACGGCTCCGCGCTCTCCTCCTGCCCCTTCTCCAGTCCCTCCCCCCCACCCCGGTGGTCCCGCCCGCCCCGGGGTGGTGCCGTGAGGAGGGGCGGGGCCGCGGCGCGCTCGCGGGACGGCGGCGCGGCCCCGGGCGGCGCCGCCCGCCGCGGGGGGGGATGCCGACGCAGCGGGACAGCAGCAGCAGCAATAGCACCATGTCGGCTCCGGGCGGCCTCGGGGGCGGCCTCGGCGGGGACAGCGCCCACCAGGTCCGGGTGAAAGCCTACTACAAGGGGTGAGTGAGGGCGCGGAGCCCCCGCGGCGGCGGGGACGGGAGGTGCGGCCTGGGCGGGCGGCGTGAGGAGAGGCTTCGCCAGCGCCCGCGGCGGGGCTGGGCCCGGCGGGGGGCGGTGGGGCCGGCGCCGCGCTGCCCTGCCCCGGCACCTCGGGAGCAGAGGGAAGGTGGGGGGGGGGAAAACCCAAAACACGAGGAAACCGCCTTAAAATGGCTTTGCTGCGCTGAGCCGGGGTGAAACTGGCGGGGCCCGCGTTCGGGGGAGCCTCTCCCCCGGTGTCGTGTTTCAGCGGGAGCCGTCGGGCTGGGGCCGGGGCGGGGGCTCGGCCGCATCTCCGCCCTCCCCCCCGGGTGGCGTTACCGGTTAACGGGGGGGTCCCCGAGGGGCTTCCCCGCCCTGCCTCCCGCGCCCCCCCCCAGGCCCTGCCTCTTCGCCTGCAGTCGGTAACAGCCGCGTGCGCCTTCTGGCGCTGTGCTGGGGGGGGCGCGAGCCGAAATTCGTGCTTAAAAAACGGTCGGGGTCTGGCTTTGGTCCCGCTCTCTGCGTGTTAAGTGCTATTCAGGTCTAAAGGAGGAGGGTGTTGGGGTGAAAACCTATTTCATCAGTTTTTAGGCTGTTTCCCAGGGACTGCGTGACTTCCGAGGGAGCCCGTGAGTGGCAGCTAAGACACATCTACAGTCAATTATGCTTCTGCTGTAAGAAGAAAAACCATATATCTATGCTTGAGGTCTGCACAATGAAAATCTGACTGTTGCTGGTCTACTTCAATGGCTTTCCAACGATAACATAAAAGGCAGAAGAAGTGTTCTGCTTTGAGTTCCCAACCCCCTATTAAATAGTAACAGTGACAGGACCTAACTTTAAAAGTTTGAGTGCAAGGGTTGATAGTGGTTCATTGGGCCATTAATCTGAGAGGAGGTGATCTAAGCAGAAAAAAATGTAAGTTGCGTTTTTGGATTAAGATTGAGCACGTGGTACTCTCGTCAGCTTCCAGTTATCTATATTAAGTACCAGAAAGGATTTATTGCATTTACAGTATTTACCGTCTGGTATCTCTAGCTTTATAATTTTAAGGAGCGGTATAGAAACCATGCTGAGCATTTGGTGTTTGCTACAGTCTTTGATTTCTGGCTTGTGTCTGCTTTGGGGCTTTTCTTGACAGAAGTGTATAGCAGTACTGTGGAGACTGGCACAATCTGTGTCTTTAAAGGACGCGTGAAATGCTGTCAAAGTAATAGTATGTGAAATTTTAAGCTCTTTGTTTTTACAGTCCCTTTAATCCACCATTTCTTAAGGACAGGAGATGCCCCTGACTATCGGCTGGCAGAAGTGTTCATTTGGTCAGGCAGTGAACTGAAGTGGGAACTGTTCTGGGTTAAAACCATTTATTTTTCTTCTGCTGGGTCAGTTTTAATCTTGCCTTAGCACAGGGAGGCTGTGGTACAAGAACAGAGAGGAAGCAGCTCAGGGTTGTGGGAGTGAGGAAGAAAACTGCTACAGTGGATAGGAATGCTGGCTCATGACGCTTTAAATATTAGCTAATAATTTCACAGACACTGGAATGTTTCTTTTGAGTCTCATCTATTGATTTTTATCTGTTAGTGTGACTATCAGTTTACTTTTAATAGTGACAATGAGTCATATAGGGTGTTGGTTAACCATGGTAAAAGCCAACAAAGTAACAAGCTGAATGCCTTAGTCATGGTTTGTTTTGAGATCTAACCTAATTATTCTCTCCACTTTCTTAGAACAGAAGGTCTCATGCTAGCACTATCAAGAAGTGGGGTATCGAAGCAAAACACTTTACCTGCACTTACACTGGAACGGCTCGGAGACTGAGGATCTAAATGCTGATATCAAAGGCAGCATTTTCCCCTCTTGTCAAATAAACTGTCTCAAGATTAGAGCTGGATAGAGGATTTAATGGGAAATACTGTTAATCAGGGAATGTTAATCTCTCTTAATTTGGTTTTAATAGAAGCATTTAAGTGGGTTGTAGAAGTTACTGTGAAAGTCTTGCTAGGAAGGTCTTTTCAACTTCCAGAAGGAGTTTCTGAGATTCGTTCCTGAAAGGGTTGGGAATCCGATAGGATACTCGCCTGGGGCTCGAGACACCGCACTTACCAACTGGGAGCTAAGAGCCAAGCCTGAATCCCCAAAACATCACTTGGCGTGGCCAAGAGCCTTATTGCTTTTCTCAGCCAAGATAAAGACTTTCATGAAGAACTCTTTGAAGGGTCTTTGTTTCATTCAGCTATGCAGTGGTAATTTTTTATCTTAAATTCATGGAATATGTAAAACCAGGAAGGAAAATTTTCCTAAAATGAGATCATGAGAATAAGAGGATGGGAGTTCCTGGAGACTTGGGAATTAGGGCATTAGGTTGAGTTTATCCAGGTATTTTCTTCTCTCAGGTAAGCCACGCTTATCTTTCTCCTAGGAGCAGTTGTTTAAAATGCTGAAAATAGTCTTACATCTTTTAAAGAGTTACCATAATCTGTGCAGTGTATGTAACAGAGGTTCCTGAGTGAGTTCTTGGGAATTTACTCTATTACACCAAATGTTTACATACTACTTTGTTGATACAGTAACAAAGTGTAGCAGCTTCAAACCTGTGGCACTGAACAGCATCTGTAATTACAACCGTTTCAGCTTTATGATATTATTCAAAGTTTACATTTTGTTTTATGTCATTTGTTGTGGATGCTTTTTGTCAGTTCAGTACCAGAAGCTGTTATATCGTTAATACGTTTGGGGAGGATTGCATTGTAGCAGTAGAGAACAGGTAGGAATGATTCACTTCTTGTGCACTAGGAATCCTGTAGAATTAATTTTGTTGACTTAAAAAAAAAAAAAAACAAAACCAAAACAAGAACACAAGCCCACAGCAAACTTGAAAACTCATTTTTCTGCCATGATTAGAGCTGCTAGCTTGCTTTATTTCCGTGTCTGACATAGGTTTTGCACTGTTTTAACTGGGGTGTAACGTGGGTTAGACTTCTAATACAGTTAAAGGCATAGGTTACCAATGCTTTGCCCACTTTCAGTTTGATTTGGTTCAAATGAAGATGACTACTGACAGTCCTCTCACGATACTTGTTAAACTTGCTTTTTTACTTAATTCTAATACATGTACCTCGCTGGGAAAAAGTGGGGAAAGAGAGCTCGATTTTAACTGTAAAATCTAAATGTACTTCCACAAATATTTCCAGGAAATTAATTTCTTTAGAATTTTTGAGTTCTGACATCCTTTCTTTATATTATTCTTCGTCTTCATCACTTTCTCATCAGTTCTTCAGCTCAATGTCTTCGGTTGTCTGTTGAGGATCACATTCCGCATAGGAGAGTGCTCAGCTTAAGCAAGCTTTGGTTTAAGCCTATGAACACATTTTAACCCCTTCTTGCTGTTTCAACATTGTTTTAACTTTCTGGTGATGTATTTTTTCCAGTAAAACAGATTGTGGGAGCAAGTAATTTGAGACCTCAGGCTTCTACGGGGGAAAGAGATGCTTTAAATTGTTCTGAATGGCAGTGCCTGCCCCTTACTGTACTGAAATGATACTGAAATGGCAGAATTCTCCAGGAGTCTAGTATTGGTTGATTTCAGTGAGCTATAATTAATTAGATGTTATCAAAAGCCTTAATGACTGACTCGGGTGTGTGATAAATATGTAATTATGTATCTGTGTATTTCCACATACATAATATGTGATAGCATTATTAGGCTTCAGGTGGAAAAATCTAAAGCAGTAGTTTCTTGTTCTTATGGTGGATTGCTCTCTCACAGCAGTTTAAGCTCGGAAGTGAAAAATGAGATTACGGGTGTTGACTTGCATTTAACTGTTGGCATTGTTGGTTTTTTTGTTTGTTTGTTTAGTTGGTTGGTTGTGGGTGGGGTTTTTTCTTAAAGGATGTTATGACTGTTGGATGATCTGTAAAAGAAAAGGCATGAGAAAAGCTGGGGTGGGAAAGGAAAGGTGGGGAGGTTAGTGATGAGGTTCATGGTCTTCTAGAGATAGTTAAAATCTGTTCTCTAATGCTCATTTTTAGATTTACCATTTGCATTTCCTCAGTCTTCCTATGGGTTATCTTTTACTGATTGTTACATTTGCAGGGTATTGATTCAGGCAGGCCTTTTATTACTATGAATAAAATGATGCTTTATTAATATTTATGGAAGATATAAATGACAACATTTTAACTGAAGGTAATTCAGGACAAGTACTCTCTTGTTTATTTGCATGTTTCCTACTCGCAGGTCCCTGGTTAAGACCTATTATAATAGTACTAAAATTCTAAAAAAATGGGTGCTTCCATATAAGAGTTAATCTGACACATCCAGATGTGGTGGTGCAAAGGGTGTGCTTGAATCAGATTTTCTTCTAATTCCCTGTTTCGGTCATGAGGCGACAAATAAGGATATTATGCCTTAGAATACATAACAAACATGCTTACTAAAAGCAGTGCATAAGCTTATCTTTTTTTCCCCGTGTCTTAGTGAGTGAAAGCATTTTGTATTTTCTCAGGCAAGGCAGCAAGTTATGCTTCACATTATCTTTCCTTTCTTCTTTAACTTAGCCTACTCATTTTTGTTTAAAATGCCAAATTTCAGTAGAGTTTAACTTTATGTCTTAGCTTGAGTGAATACAGCTTTTTCCTAATGAAGACATCATCAATGCGGTGTTACATGCAAGAAGTGTGGAAAATGCCATATAATGCAAAGGTGTGATAACAGAGCTGCTCTGGAAGTGAGACCTGCCTCAGTAGAAAATATCAGCGTCACCAGCCCAGTTAAAATGGCAAAATAAAGCTTGTAGGCAGACCTGTAATCTTTCTGTTTCTAGGTTATGTAAAGCTGGCTCCGCTTTCCTAGGAAAAGCATACTAGATGTTGCTTCTAGATCATTGTTCCCACTTACATACTTTTTTTTTTTTTTATATATATTGCTATTAGCTAGGGTTCTCTGAAAGACTGATTAGTGTTCGGTAGAACAGAGAGGGTAAGATCTTCCAAATGTATTTAATAACTGTCCGATACGTGTCCTGTTGGAGGTATTAAAATAATAATTCCGAGAATTCGCTTAAATTCTAAAATAATTAAACTCCTTTTCTTTGAAAGGCAACTATTTTGCTACTTGAAGGTAGGAACAAGTAGGAAGAGTTTTTTTTTTTTTTAGCTGGTACCAGCTTTTACTTTATAGATATGGAAGGATTCCTGGGCTGTTCAGTACATCTTAGCCTTGTGACTTCTTCTGTTCTCTGAAGTACAGATAAATCTATTTTAAGTGGACTTGAATGCTCAAATTTGAAAACCTGCTGAACAGTTTTTGCCTATACATATATATTCTTAATTTTCAGTTTTTGCTAGAGCATCAGTGATTACAGTCTCTTGAGATTATGGTCTGTCACCTGAATCTTTGTGCTTGTCTGACAGTAGTTGTGTAGTCAGCGCTGCTTCTAATACACCCTCTGCCGCTAGTGACTAGTTCAATCACAAAATAAACTGCAATAGTTGAAATACTTAACTCTCAGTGCCCTTCAGAACTTAACTCTTTGTTTAAGAAAATATTCCAAAGTGAATATATCTGCACTAAAATGTGAAGAAATGAAGGGATGGTAAACTTCAGCACAAAATCAGTGAAGCTGCTAGGTAAGCAGTGCCTTATTTCCTTCCCTGAAAAACAGGAAATACAGGTTGAGACTTTGCCTCCTAATACAGCCTCCTGGGTTTCTCTTTGGTTGGTGCCAGTAACGCACTCTTAAACCCGCCTCGAACTCTTAAACCCGCCTCGGTCAGAGGGACAAACGCTGGAGTTGGGTTCGCAGTTCGTGTGTGTTGAGAGGGGGTGCAAAGGGAGAAGTTTGTATTGGAGAGAACACGCTTTGCCCTGCGGGATGGGCGCAATCGGGGGTTTCAGATGAAGCCCCATTTGCCCCAAGTACTGTGCTGTGTCTAAATACTGGGGTCCAAATATTGTTTTGTTTTGCATTTTGTCTCGCATGGAAAGAAGAAGAGCAGTTCCTCAACCAAATACTGTAGCAGGTTTTTGACTGCTTTATGCAGATTATTGAAGAGGTGTAATTTCGCTATCCTAACCATTTACTGGAGTCTTTCCCTTAACTAAACTAACTCTGATCATCCTTATAAATCAAGAAATAGGCTACTGTTCTACAGTGCTTAGAATTTGTGAGTTTATTTTATTGGTGCTACTGAATTTAAGCATGCTTTCCTGAGGGTCCTTTATCACCTGTGTTCCCTGCCACTCCTGAAAGTGGCTCAGGCTGAGTGACCACAGTGTTGTCTTAAGTCACCTTCCCCATACCAGTCTGCCCATGTGCAAGACGATTTAAAGACGTTTAACTTGCTGCATATGTACGCTTCAGTCTGGTAGGTATGGTGATGTGAATTTTGACCAGATAGAAACTTTATCTGTTGCTTCAATTTATTTTTTTTTTCCCCTCATCAAGTAGTGCTGGCAGTTGGCACCAACTGAAACAAATCCCAACTAGCTGAGGTTTTTATGGAAGAATTAGTCTTACAGCTCAAACATTGGGCTTATACTAGGTGTTTGCAGAGCAGTGTTGTGAACAGCCACTTTTTTTTTTTTCCCCTCCACCTTCCTCTGAACTGTATCTCTGAAATCCTTTGTTTAAAGGACTGCAACCCTGAGTCACCTGTTCTCCTTTAAGGCCCAGCAAATACCAAGACAATGGGTCAGCATTTTATGTTAACATATTTAAAACACCAGGTTAACTAATTTTTAATCTTAATTATAACATAAATACCCATTCTGCATAACAGTAAAGTAGTAAATTTTAATTCTTAAGTATATGTGTCTGTCAGCCTTCCCCATCGTTACGGTGAAGCATCATGAGTCCTTTTTTTTTTTTTTTAAGGCACTTTCAATATTTGGAACATCCACCCCTAATCTGCTAGGAAACCTGTTTAATATTTTTCATGAATTTTTCATAACATCTACACAATCAATATTTAGTTGGAGAAGATTCCTACAACATTTTGATATCTAATAACAAAATAAATGTTAAAGAGCAAGCAAAACCAGCAATATATTAATAACGTCCTTCAAAATTTTTGCGGCATTTCATTCTTCAGTTTCCACTGGTATAATATATCTCATTTCTGTGTGTGGGTAATATCTGCTGCATCTCACTTCACAGTTACTTGGGCATTTAAATCTTAATTTTTCATAAGCAAATACCTGGAGGATTAAATCTCAAGTAGTTGGTAATAAAAACCACTTGGAGCCTGACTTTGCTATAGGAAGGGAACTTATGTGCTTTATTTTACTTTAATGGGATGCAGCAAGGATGGGTTTTATATTAGTGGTATATGGAAGGTGTTAAAGGTGATGATCAAGTGCTGCATATTACTGTATAGTTTCTCAAATTTATTTTTCTCTTGCTCAGGGACATCATGATAACATATTTTGAACCTTCCATCTCATTTGAGGGACTGTGCAATGAAGTTCGAGACATGTGCTCCTTTGACAACGAACAGCTTTTCACCATGAAATGGATTGATGAAGAAGGTAAATCAATGCTGATTAATATATTGCTCAGCTTTCTAGCTTTCCTCTCCTATTCATCTTTTCCTTTCCCTCTGACTTCATAAGATATAAGCTTATAAAACATACTTCATAAGTATACTTTTAGAAATAGTAAATCGGATTCCAAAAACGATGGTTATCCAATGCCTTTGTAAGTATATCTTAATGAAAAGGTTGTTGTTTCCTTTTTTTAATCAAATAAAACCTCAGTGGCTATCAAAATGTGAATTCAATGTTAGGATTTCTTCTGAAAGGAATAGAAAATATTCCATGGTCACCTTCAGCAGTGTAAGGTTCCCGCTAAGTCTTAAACCTTTGAAAAAGAATTAAACTGACCTTAAATTGTACAAATACAGTATTTATCTAAAATACTGATAGAGTTTAATATATAGTTGAGTTGTATTTGTAACCAAAATCATTATATTTTGTATTTTCCTTAGCAACCTGAAGTCTACTAACATATAGCTACTAATAAAACTTCCTAAATAAAAGCTGAATGATATATATAACTTCTTATCAAAGTGCAGTAGCAACCTTGGCTGAGAACTCTTGTAATCTCTAGCGCTTACGTTATCCATGATAAAGTTTACCTCGGATAAAAAAAAAAAATAATAGTTTAGAGTCTGTTCTCCCTCTTTGTTAACAGACGTAGTCCAGTTGAGCTGTAAAGATACGTTAGTAATTTGTTGAAAAGGTTATTTGTAGTTCTAATTTTCTTTGTGGAATTGTATTTACACATAGGTTTTAAGCTACACCAAAGAGACATCTGAGTTATGAAATAGCTGTTATTTTAGCATGCTAAGTACTTGATGCGAGACATAAAAGGCTGTAATGTGCAGTGATTTGTTGGCAGTCATTAGTATTTGTATGCAGTGATCAGCATAAATGGTGCTTATAGAACTGTTTCCTCCCCTTCTCACAGCTTTCCCATTCAAAACTGGGCGAGTGCCAGTTTATTCAGAGCTTAAAGCTAAACATGGACCAAAGCTGGTTTTTGGAAGTGCTATACGGGCAAGTGTGTTGAAGATTATGTAGTCTTGGGAATCTGAGCAGGTTTTCTTCCTTTTTTTTTTTTCTTCCCCTCATCATTCCAAAGTTATTTATGCCAGGCAGATGCAGTAAAGTAAAAAGAACAATGTTTATGACTAAACTGTGCAGCAGTGCTATTTGAGTTGGACATTTATTTCATATTAAGCTGGCTGTTTTGTTTTATCTTGGGGAATGTAATAGATTCCTCACTGAAGAGGAAGAGTCTGCAGTGTCAGTCATAGTAAGAAGCGCATATTTTTTTTTAATAAAATATTTGTAGAGAATTTTGTGCAGATTCAATAATTTACTTGAAGCAACAGTTTGTTCTGTCTCAATTTTGCTCTTTAATTAGAGATAGGTTTTAAAAAAAAGGAATGCTGCAGTTTGACTAAATTATTTTCATGTATTCACATAGGATTCAATTTTCACAAGTGATCTGTGTGTGCTTTAATCATTGACTTCCAGTTTAATGTCAGTGGAGAGAAAGTTAATCTGGCGATGAGTAGGGTGTTTAAAAAAAAAAAAAAATCCCCCTGTCTTTATTATGCGTAATTCTTGCTTCTACAATGCGTGGCTTCTTGCCAAGACCCCTGCCTCCTCTCTTCCTCTCTCTCTCCACCACTCTTCAGTGTTTTCAGTTGGTATTCTTTCTAGAAACTCATTATTTGCTTTCTTGGAAAATACCTGTCATCCATCCTCTTCAGTAAAACTGAAGTTCACCCTTTAATAGCAGCGTGAGGAAATGTGCATGCTGTGGACTGGTACCTGTTGTACTGCTACCCATGTTTCTTGTAGTATAAGGCAAGATATGGTGTCTAGGCCATCTCTTCACTATGTCCCAACTAAACTGCTTGACCAGGTGTGTGACTAAACTGGATTTACCTAGTCACTAAGGTTTTTACTTGTCCTATACAAAATGCCTCTTTAGCCTTTGCAAGATGCAGAGCATCATGTGTAACTACTTCTGTTTCATAGAGGTAATGGCACACAACGGCAGACCTGATTTAGTTGAGTGGAATCACTTCAAAAGATGCTCAGATCCAACTGGAAAATAGAATGAACTTGATCTGATTTTAGACAGATTTCTATTTTATCTGTATGCAGTCAGTTCGTCTTACCTCTGTCTTCCGAACTGTCCTGTAGGGTGGATGCTAGCTTTTTGTTTGTGTTCAGTCTGTTGTTTCTTGCTATATAACTCAAAAGCAAGTATTTTCCCGTGACACTTGTCCCATATGTCTTTGGCTGCAAAATTCCTGCTACTCCAAACTTATTGAAAGAGTGTGTCTATAAACCTTCTGTTCCTGGTTTGAAGCACGGTGTATATTCTTGAGACCCTCCTTTCTTCTGCCAAAAAGAAACACAAAACTGTTTGCACAGGTGTCAGAAACAAAGGAAGAAAAGCTGGTTTGTTGATTCTTGTGAGTCTGAATAAATACAGTTGTTCCTTCTCCTCCCCGCATGGTCTGCACTGTGTAAGTTTGTTCAGTGGCAGTTTGATGTCCAGATAGGCCAATTATAGGGGGCAGATGGTGTGGTGAATGGATTGACATGCTGCAGGTCGATAGTTTACGTTTATTTTAGCAATAGAATATTTTAAAACAATATTTTAGCAATAGAAAAGAATGGATACATTAGAAACAAAACAAATTCGCTGGAAAAACTTATGTAAGGTGAGTTTTAAAATATCCACCTGCCTGCTAGGTGTGTGGTTCTACTGAAAAGCCTTAGCAATGCCTGTGGTTAATAGTTAAGAACTGTTAATAGGCTCCTGCTCGTTCACTTTCAAACCATGGTATTGTCCAAAGACTCAAAGCAGTAAAACTTCCAGATTGGATCCAGTTCAGCTGAGATGGGAATTGTTCTGCCTTCCTCCACTTCACTTACCCAGAACCAGTTTACCACTAAAGGGTGTGGAAAGTAGTATTTCTATTAAAAATTGGAAATGCTATATGACAGTAGAGTTGCTGCAAGGGATTTTGGCTAGAAAGAAGCTTATTGTACTCATGTGCTGGAGTACAAGCAGGCAGAGATAAATCCCATGTTCTCACACAGAACATCTTGTGTAGGTGGAGGGGAGAAAAAAAATTGAACTAATAACCAGAAGTATTTTCTTTCTTTGGGGCAATGACGATTCAGATTCAACATTGCTTTAAAAATGTTTCAGTTGTAGTATTATTTTGAACAAGATTTCTTCTTTTAGGGGGATAATGTTTTTTTATACTGTTATTAATCTGCATCAGACACCGAAGAAAACGTTTTGTTGCATGGCTCTTTTCGGTTTTTATAGCAGTTCCCAAACACTGACAAACACAGGTTGATTAGTTAAAATATCAGATGAAGGCATTAGATTAATCTTGAGAAACAGGTAAAATACAGGCTGTGTGTCCGAAAGAATGTGAATCCAGGCTAGAATTTAAGGTCCATCTTGCTCCTGATCCTGAATACAGGATCTTGCTCTCTTTGCTTGAGCTCCTTTGTCCTCACCTACTCCTGTCCCTAGGTTTTTAAACCTATTTATATGCCAAAACTGCCTTGATGTAGTTAAGCGTTGTTTAATGATTCTGAAATACCTTTGTAGATACGTGTTATTTTTGTTTAGAAAAATAAAGCAGATATCTACAGAGAGACCTCAGTCGGTCCTAAACTGTTACTTCTGAAACACAGATTTGTTAAAGCAATCCAATGCAGTCTTGTCAGAGAAACTAAAATACATGCCAAATGCTTGTATGATAAGCTGCGCTACCTCAAATGGTCAACAAAAGCTGCAATTGTTTTATTAAACAAAAAAAGAAAAAAAACAACCAGCTAACCCACAATTTTTTTCCTGCCTTGGTGACCTTTGTTTAAGGGATTTTACTTCAAATAGCCCCATGAGTCTGAAAGTAGTAGTTAAAAATCAGAAAAATGGGGTGTTTTCACTTAGGTTACATGATTTGTCCAATGTCTTGATTGAGGTTTGAGGAAAGACTAGAGGTCTAACTGCTTTTGCATCTCCTGGTTAAAGTCTTGGCGATGTTGAAGCAGCTCTGAAAATAAATTGACTCAGTTCTGATTAAAAATCCATGAAATAAAATGGAGTCTTAGAAGGATTTGAGGTGCAGGAAGATAACCTGCACCTCCTGTACTGAAATGATGTGTAGCTTGTGTTCTTGTATCCATGCTTGTAGCAGACCAAACCAATGATGTTTTGTGACTGTGATCTGCTTGCCTCTTGGGAATATCTCATCTTTTTATTTTCCCTGAAAGCATTCAATATGACTGTATTTTCAGATGTACTCTCTGAACAGCATTAAAAATAAATACTACCCCACTTGAGAATATTGCTCTGTTTTGCTACAATAATTATCTTGGAACCGATTGTGAGGGCACTGTTGAATGGTACAGAATTAATGGGATTGAGTTTTGTTCTCTTTCTACAGGAGATCCATGTACGGTTTCGTCTCAGCTGGAATTAGAAGAGGCCTTTCGGTTGTATGAACTAAACAAGGATTCAGAGCTGCTAATTCATGGTACGGTGAAATTTACTGTATTGTTTCTCATGTTTGTACCTGTGAATAAGTGGAATCTTCACCCTGCGTTATCTGTGTCTTTTGCACAGCCTCCTCAATTAAAGCCTGTTGTGGCATTCTGACAAGAGGATGCTGAAGACCATGCACCGTGCTGTTTAGCTGTCAGCACTTTGTCAATGTTATTTATTAAATTAAGGGAGGAAAAAATACTTTGCTGTTAGTTTATTAATGAAAGACAGCCCCTGTATGTCTCATTCATTCATCCCAAGTGCCTTTGTATGCTTGCTGGCTATGAATGGTGGAAGATATATAGTATGGTGTCCTACACTTTGTTATTGATAAGTGCTTTAGAGCACCATCTATATTAGGAAAAAAAGTAGATGAGTTCCATTTGTGATGCCAGATTAGTTAAAAGTTTGACTTTTCTAAAATTAAGTACTTTAGATCAGTTTTGAACCTCATAATACTGTGCCCCTGTTTGTGTAATTGTTCAATTCTTATTTTTCAGGGTTATATACCTATTTGGGTAGCTTCTGCAGTATATTTTTCTTACTGTTTGTAACTTTTATAAGTAGAAGATAGATTTCAGTTTAATAGAGTTTATAGCAGAAAAGCAGGGGATTGTTTCAAAGAGTGTTAGTGGGTGTGTTACGCTACAGTGTCTTAACGTGGCCCCTCTCTAAAGGGATGGAAAAAATCTAGTTCACCATCAGCTCGTTTGGAAGGAAGAGACAGCTTTTTGGCTCTCCACAAAGACTTTTTTAAAAGTGGAAGAAGAATGTAATCTATTTCTACATATATTTCACTGTTTCTGTATATATTACTTCAGTATGCTTTTTGATCTGCCCTTTCCCCACTTATTTTTGTGTTTGATAAGCTTCTGATTAAACTAGCACCAGGGCTATCTCTCCCCAATTACACTTTTCTCTGACAGTTACTGAAGCTAAACAAACTGAAAAAAAAATGGCTAATGTAGACAAGATCATAGGTAGTTGTTAGGACACTGTAATAGAATACATTTATAGTCAAGGTTTCCAAATACGGGCTGTGATGATTGGTCATATGAGAAACCAGAGTCACTGCTTTTTTCTAGTTACTTTCTTTAGGAAATAACTTGGCTTATTCTGCTTTTTTACTGATATGTCTCTTGTATATCACTGTTATGTCCAGCAAAAGGGTTTTGTAGCAGCCTTTCAGCTCACCAGCTCTTACACAAGGGTTTGTTAAAATGCAGTCTGTGCCATCTTCCTAAATGGTCGAATGCCTTTCAGAAGTGTTGTATTTAACCCAAAGATCTATTTTCTGTCTGAAATAAAAATTAATCAGAATTTAATGTTTTTCTTGCAGTATTTCCTTGTGTACCAGAACGGCCTGGCATGCCTTGTCCAGGAGAAGATAGTAAGTAGGCACCTTAGTTAAGAAATACAGAAAATCAGGAATTCAGATGTCCTGTTTTGGAAGATTTTGATGTTCTGTGGTTTGGCATCCTGTATTTACGAGTATTAATAATGTAGATCTCTAGAAATTAAATACTTAAAAGGAATAGAAAGTCTTGCTAAACTTAAATGTTGTTTGTCACTTCTGAATCATTGTTAATAAGCATTTCCCATTTCTGTTAACTATCCATGTCACTCTGCTTTCCTTGCTTTGCCTCTTCTATTGTGACAGTTTTTTATCCTATTTCTGTCTTTTTTAGTGGTTGCCAGATTGCTGGCTGACTAATGTAAACAAAGGCTTGTAACCAATGGTAATGACTTCTTGTATCGCCATGTAGAGATCCGTGGTTAATTAATTTTAAATTGATTTTTAGGTACTATCAGGAGTTACCTGAAAACCTTTAAGTTATGTTAGCTAATGTACTAGACATTAAAGAGGTAATTTTCCCTCTGTCTTAAAATTTTATAAAAGAGCATGTGTATGTTATGTGCACACACATCTGTCAGCTTGATGTGCAAGTCTTTGACAAATGTAAATGTGTACGCTTAAAAGTTAACTTTGGCAGTATGGATAACACTGGTTTTCTGAAAAAAATGAGGTTGCAGATTGAATCAGAAATAGATTTGCATCTCAGTGTAGCTTTGTATATTCTGGTTTTCAATTTTGGTTCCTGACATGCCTCTAGTAATAAAAAATAAAAATTAAAAAAACCTCAAACAAAACAAAAAAAACAGTGGCAGCTGTGGATCTAAGACACTGGAGGATTTGTGCAAGCAATCTTATAAATCAGGGCATGCTCCTGAAATTCACCTTCTTTCCTCCTTGCCTTTCCCCACAGCTCTTCCCCAAGTTTAGGTAAGGTAGATGCATAGTGTGCACACAAGTGTTTGTATTGTTTGGGCAGTTTTCCTTCTCTCGACTCACTGTTCCTTTTAACCTTGGAAAAGCAGAATTAACTTTGAGTTGATCGGGATATTCTACTTCAAATCTTCTCCAAAACTTAAAAAGTGAAAAAGATACTTGGAACAATACTCTTGTGTTTCTGTACGGTGCAGGGAGTGAAACTTTACTCTGCAAATCACTCTGCACAGAAACGTCTGTGAGAAGATGATGTAGTTCTGTGTTTATATTTTTATGGATATAATCGTATGTTTTTCCTCTTAGAATCCATTTATCGCCGAGGCGCCCGCCGGTGGCGAAAGCTCTATTGTGCAAATGGTCACACTTTCCAAGCCAAACGATTTAACAGGGTGAGACTCTTGTTGGGTACTTAAAACCATGGTACAGGGATGTCTTGCTTTCATAATTACAATGTCACTGCCTTGAAAAATTGTAAGGTAGTTTTATTCTCGTTTTCATTGTTTGTCTATAGCATGCAGACTTTTGGTAGCCCTGTCATTTTGGGAAACTTAATCATTATTAAACTATCAGGAACTTAAAATAGAAAAAAAAAAATTGGTTGCAATTCACTTTACGTGTACTCTGAAACCATGATATCAATTATATAAATGCTCCTGTTTTCACTTAAAATCTTCCCAGAGGGCAAACTTTAACACTGCCATTAGATGACTATGAGCTGAAAGTACATTTTCTGTTCTTCAAGTTCTGGGAGTAAAAAGGTCTGAACTTGCTTTTGATGCACAGACTTTTCTTTCGTGGCTTTTAAACTAAAACCAGAGATGTTTCTCCAAACAGCCTGCTTATGATGGCATGTAGTCAACTGAAAATAACAAACCATTTGTAATATTTTCAAGAAGCAATGGTCAAATATAATTAGCTAAGGACCAAGAAGGTTATCTATTGTATTTAGAAAAAGCAACAGGAAAACCAAACCCAGAATATTTGAGTAAGCCAGGTTCCTTGACAGCTTCAATAATCTTTTCTTCTTTTCACTTATGTTTGTGTCTTAATGCTTGAGATTGTCTCCACTAAACTTCATCTTGAGCATCCTTCATATCTTAACTGATTTTTTTTTTTTTTTTTTTTTTTTTTTTGACCTCTTCCTGGTCAAAGGCTGTCAAGGCACCATAGTTTAATCACTTTCCACTCTTGCTTTCATAGACACCCCGCTCTCATGGTTCTTTTGAGTTGTTCTGTGAACGTCCTTCAGTGAGTGGTGATCTTCCCGTTTCCTCTTACCTGGTGGTTTAATGTGTTGAAGCTTTTGCTCTCCTGCCTTCCTCTGTGGAAATGCAAGGACTTATCTACACAGAGAGATGACGAGACACGTAGCCAATTAGCGTGGGCACAGCAGCCTGCTGATTCAGCTGCAATACTTTTGACCTGGAGTTGGCACGTGTCTCTCTGGGTCTGTGTGAAGCAGAAGAGGCTGGTTGTGCTTGCACCTTTCTGTGTAGATGCACATTTTCTGTATGGCAATTGCTGCTTATTGTTGAGTTCTAAAATTTTGATATCCTCTGTATTGTATCTGCCTGTTTGTTCTTAAAGTTTTCAGATGAAGGCTCTTGGTATAGTGGCAAGTTCAGCAGGGATCTCTCTGATCTCCTATCCTATCATCTTTGTTAATGAAAATGTGGCTGAACAGTTTTTGTTTTGTTTTGCTCTTTAATTGGTTTTGTTAATTTGTCATTCCAGAGAGCTCATTGTGCCATCTGCACTGACCGAATATGGGGCCTGGGTCGCCAGGGATATAAATGCATCAATTGCAAACTCCTTGTTCACAAGAAGTGTCACAAACTTGTCAGTATTGAATGTGGCCGTCATACACTACAGCCAGTAAGTAAAACTTATCTGAAAAGTTGTCTTTAAAAAAACAGCAACCAACCAATCAAATAAAAAAAGCCCATTTTATACTAATGGTTTTCAGACTGTAGTCTGCAAGTAATCACAGTAGATGAAACATTGTTCTTTATGGTTATTGCAACACTTTGCAAGAAAGTTTGGGAATCACTTAGCAGAATGGCAATTTAGTGGCAAGATGGGTGTTGAACTTTCACTTCTGATATTTTTTCCTGTGTCAGATATAAACCTACAAGTGATATTTATCTCATTCACTAAAATGTTACGTAGCGCATACACACACACACTATTTTGCATCTTCAAAGTGAGGTTCAGGTAAAATAAATTCCCTAAACATCTGTTAGATTATTAGACTATTTCCCATCTCACAGAAAAGGAAGGTGAAGTGCAGAAGTTTTGACTTTTCGCCCAAGAAATTGAATCACTTTTAGTTCTTAAGTCCCCAGAAAAACGTAGATGATTACTGCTCCTGGTTTAGTGTTAAAAGCAGACAGCTACAGGTCTACATTTTGTTAATTCATTTGGCTAATATACGTACTGCTGAAGTACTTGAGCTTTTCTGTCTCATTTCTTACCCGCTATGCTTCTTTTCCCTGTTGAACTAAGTTCTCACTTCAACAGCTTCTGGAAATACGTCATAACTTCTAGAAAATAGGTAAAATAAGGACTGCAGGTGGTTTCTTTTATTGTGTATGCATTAGAGCAGTAACTATGTTGACTAATCAAGTTAAAAAGTAGCTACATGATATTTCTTAGGGGTCATTTATTTACTTCATTTATTGTCTCAAAAATAATTGCTCTTGCACTTGGAGAGTCTATTACAAAAAATTCTGTGCATATTTGCAGGAACCAATAATGCCTATGGATCCATCATCAGTGCATCCAGATAATGTAGAATCGGGTAAGATCAATAATTTTTTTTCTTTAAATTATTTTAAGTGGCTGAAGCATGAACTTTGGGTTTTAAAATGAAACAGTGTAACTTTGAATTATTTTAAAAACTCTTCTTTACTTTTGTTTGTAGAACAAGAAAATTAATACAGTTTCTTAATGCTAAAGGGGTTATAAATATAAAACTTCCTCAGTTTTCCATCTCTTACCAGTTTAAGAAACTTGACTAAAAAGGAAGAATTTAGGCTGTCAGTTACGTTTTTCCACCAGTAAGCTGTGTACTTTAAATGCCCTGATCAAACAAACAAAAACCTTAACAGAATTAGCAGGGTTTCTGCTGGATCAGTAGCCACACATTAATTCTTGTAGCAATCAGAGTGATGGTCCTAACATTTGAATTTGAATATAGACAATGATCAGGTTAAATACCAGACAAACCACTGTTCTGCACGAGATTCTCTGTGTGTGGAGTTGAGATTAATCTGAAGAGATACCCAAAAATAATTACAGGGTTTTGTATTACCTATAACTGATTATTAATGCAGTAGTGCAAAAGAATGTTTCTGGTGGTTTAAAAAAAAAAAAAGCTAATCCCAAAAGTTTTGCATACTTACAGTAGATGCATTTAAATTGTGTATCTCTCTGATTGAGCTCTTATATGTGGAAATTCTAAGACAAAAGAAAATACGGTTGTGTCACATCAGTCTAATAATTTTTCTTGCATCTCTAGTGATTCCGTACAATCCTTCAAGTCATGAGAGCTTGGACCATGTTGGTGAAGAAAAAGAGGTAAAGTATTGTAACTGTGCTAACTGTTCAGAGATCTTAAAGCCTTTGTGTCTCTCAGTGTCAAGATTTTAGTAATTTAACTTGTTGCAAACTGAAATCCAGTACATAAAGCACATTTGGGTTGCTCACTTGGGTGCATGCATGTATGGCTTGCAAGCTGTTTTATTTTGAACCTTGAGATGTTCTTTGACTTAGAAAGTATTCCAAACTCCTCCAGCTTGATTTGTTTTTTTATCTGCTAAGTCTCCTCTGCCTCCTTTCTTTCTCCTCACATTCCTTTCCAGGACAGTGCAGTTTTAAGAAAAACAAATGTTAATTGAATCAGTTGTTTATATTTTGCTGTTCTATTTGAAATGCTAACCTTTGCAGTTATTAAAATTGGCAAGCCTGCTTACTAATTTCAAATTATCTTTATCAAAAGGCAATGAGCATTAGAGAAAGTGGGAAAGCTTCCTCCAGTCTGGGTCTTCAGGATTTTGATTTACTCCGAGTTATAGGAAGAGGCAGTTATGCTAAAGTATTGCTTGTTCGATTGAAGAAAACCGAACGCATTTATGCAATGAAAGTGGTGAAGAAGGAGCTTGTCAATGATGATGAGGTAGGCGAGCTTTTTGTCAATAAATCGGGCAGCTCTTCCAAAGAGCTTCAGTGTCTACCACAAAGCGGGAGCTAATTGAAAATTATATGTGCGGTTTCTTATACATGCTATACTACAGAAGGTTCACAAGACAGATAACCCATTTTGAGGTCTTCATTGACAGACTGGTAGCTCACAGCTGCCCTCCTGTGCCAGTGGTTTCTGTCATGAGCCTCACTGCCTCTGTTGTCAGTGTCTCCTTTTGTGATCAGTACTGTCTGCAGCAGTGCTTCTGAAGAATTCAAGTTAATAAGCCTGGCTTGCTTCATTATTTTGAAGGAGTATTCCATATATCTCCTATTATGTTGGCTTGCTGGGCTGAAAAAGAAATGGGTGGAGTCTGGTTTTCATATGTTCAAGTTTGGTTTTTTTGTCACAAGTGAGAACTCACGATTCTATTTTTACTTGCTCTTTACATCAGACCTCCATCTTAAAAATTTGATTGTAGCTTCTGTAGTGATTAGTGGAAACTAATCAGAAATTGCAGTATGAAACTGCTAAACACCTCTTGTTGCTGAAGATTTCCCTTGTGGTTCTTCAGGCTACTCTGAAAAGACTCAAGGGACTGTGGTTTGCTATCCAAGAGCTTTTGCATTTATTTCTTGGTCTACCATTGATTCCTTCTGCATTCCTTGATGCTACTTTACATTTGTCTGCACCCATTATCTTTTATAGATGAGTGCTTTTTCATTCCCAAGTGTAGTTACACAGTGAGGCTAAAAGTATGGGACACTCAAGACAGGAAAAAAAGAGTATGCTAAATTGTCTTAATTCCCATTGGAGAGCTATATAATGTTTAATTTCTGGCAAATAAAATGTAAAACGAAGGTGGCAAAACACTTGAATATCTTTCTGCTAATTGTCATTAACACTTGACCTAAGAAGTGCAACAATCCTTTTCTGAATGTCACTTTTCTTAAATAGGATATTGATTGGGTTCAGACAGAGAAACACGTCTTTGAACAGGCTTCAAATCATCCCTTTCTTGTTGGACTACACTCTTGCTTCCAGACAGAAAGCAGGTAAAGGTCATAAGATAAGATGATGATAGTCTTGATCAAAAAATGTTTTATAGTGTTAGGCACCTCAAAGGCCTATTTAAAGCATTAGGTTTTGGGTAGGTAGCAAAAGTCAATGTACTGTAAATCATTACAGCATTTTATGAGCAAAAGGCCATGTTCATCATCTAAGCTTTTCAGATTGGGAAGATGCAAAAGAATGTAAGGTACTTGTAGGTATGATGGGAGGGATTCTGGACAGGAAGAGAGGTGCAGCTAGCAGAAAAAAAGGCTTAAGAATATGAGGTAGAAGACAGAACCTAGAATGGGATGGAAAAAAAGGTTTAGGGAGAGAGAAATCAGAAGTACAAAAAATGAGGACGTTTATCTCAAACTTGCATAGACTCTCTGAAGATGAGTCTCTGAGCAAAACTCAGAAAATAATGCTCTATTTTCCTTTTTATCTCTATTACCTGAATTTTAAAAATAATATTTTTCCTGTGTGTTTATATAGGAGAAGAGATTGTAGAAGATACTGCAGTAGATGAATAAATTACTATTCTATACAGCAATAATTTTCAGTATCTATAAAACATAGTTATTGTATATTTAAACAACACCCTTGCTGTCTGAAAAAGTGACAAGCTAGTGGAGGGAAGTTAGAAGAAAGAGTATCTGTAATATACTAATAGTATTGGCCATAAACATAGATTGAAACGTTCAGGAAAGAAAAATGAGAATTTTTTTTTTCTGGTTTGTGCATAGAAACTATGTAGTCACATATGTAATAATGACAAGCAGTAGCTGTAATGGCTTAGGAATGTGGGAAGGATTGTTTACTTTCCTTTAGCAATAAAGTAATTATCTAGAGAAACTTCCTATACTTGGTTTTTAACTTTGGGAATTTATTCAAAGGGAGGGAAAATGGTGAAGCCAGCCATATTACCAGAGAGATGGGAGGAGTTAATTGACACTGTTCGATAACAGACTTGGGACATCTCAAACCTCCTTCAGCCTTGTATACAATTATTTTTAACAAACTCCTGTGTGTTTCAGGTTATTCTTTGTTATAGAGTATGTAAATGGAGGAGATCTAATGTTTCATATGCAGCGACAGAGAAAGCTGCCAGAGGAGCATGCCAGGTACGTCCAATTTCAGGTTTCTTGCATCAGACAGCTTGGTTTTCTGACACAGTGTAGTAGTGCAGGGGTTATGATGGTGAACTAGCAAATCCTCTCCAGATGCTAAGGATTTAAGAAATGTGAAACTGCATCCTCACTTTGATGCTGTGAGCTACCATATTTTTGTTTCAAGGAGGAACCGTAAATAGGTATTGTTTGTTTTGGCATTACCCTAGATGACTCCAGTCTGATGCAGACTTTTTTTTTTTCCTCAGAAAACACTTTTGTGGTTTTTTTTTAACTGTCTAATGATATCAATGTGTTTCTCTTACAAGAACCACTACCAGCTGTCCAGGCAAATGCTGAGTTCTTGGTACATATGCTTCGTCTCAGATGGTGAGATGAAAGGGATGATTTCAGTCAGTAGACGTTAATATTAATTAAGAATAATTTTTGAGGTGACTGTGGGTAGAAATATTTGTATGATTATAAACAACTTACCCACTTTTCTGATGAAAAATAGTAAGAGTACAGGGGATTATATTTAGAAAAGTATCATACTAACAAGACTATGTTACTGTGGTTTGGGTTTTTGACTGAGTAATCAATATCTCTTTCTACACTAGGTTTTATTCTGCTGAAATCAGTCTAGCATTGAACTATTTACATGAACGAGGGATAATATACAGAGATTTAAAACTGGATAATGTGCTACTGGATTCTGAAGGGCATATTAAACTCACAGATTATGGCATGTGCAAGGTAAGCTCTAGTCCCTTGCTAACCAATAAAATCACCAATTAAGAAATTGTCATAAATTAGAAGATGCAAAGACTTCAAAATGTGAAGTTTCAAGGTATTCGTTTATACCGTGTGGACAGCCTGTATACTCATTTCACCTATAAATGCAGAAAAGAAAAAGAAAAGCCAAAGTGTGCAGACTACATGTATATACTGTTTACGTTTTTGTAAAGCTGCTGTATCAATTTGACTGGGAGGGGTAGGCTGAAACAGTCAAGATGGCTTGATTTCAAAAAGAGTAAGAGGCTGAAATATATCAGTCACACTTTGCTCCCATTTGGATTCTATGACACTTCCCATTTTCTCTAAAAAAAAACCTGTGACAAGCACACTGGACACAGGTTTGACTTTGATATGGAATTATCATTATGCTGATCTGTTAAAATGATTTTAAATGCTATAATTTTGGCTAAGCAACTGAAAAGCATAAAGTAACACAGGTTGGAAGGGGCCTTAGGAGGTCTAATTGACCCTCCTGCTCAAAGTGGGGTAAGCTGTGAGATCAGGCCAGGTTACTAAGGGCTTTATTCAGCTTGGTCTTAAACTTCCAAGGATGAAGACTGCACAACTCCTCTGGGTAACCCCCACATTCTGCATCCTGTGCTCTTCTCTGAAAAGTTTGTATCTGTCCATCACAACACCCCGGTCATGTAAGCTGTTCCACCACACCTCTGTTATTCCCACTTGCCTATCAGAGATGTGGTGGAGCTTACTTGCTAAAACCTTAAAAGATGATGTTGCCAGTAGGTATGTGTCATCATCTTGAGACTCTAGATGCAACCTACTTCTCTTTCTTCTGAAACAAGTACTGTTTTGCATTCATTTATATACAGATCTAAGTAGTTTTACTAAAAAGCAGTTTATCCTGCTTTTATTAATTTATTATTTTATTAATTTAAGCATAATTTAAATTAATTCAAAATTAATTTCTTAGCAGGGAGGGGGTTGGGATTTTTGGCCAACTAAAGTATTTTCTTTCCATCTTTTCTTAAAGGAGGGTCTGAGGCCTGGTGACACAACCAGCACGTTCTGTGGGACTCCAAACTATATTGCACCTGAAATTCTCCGGGGAGAGGATTATGGTAAATTGAATTCTTCACTGCTACTGTATAGCTTTCACTTGCCTCTTACTTCTTATTCAAGTTGCTTAGCAGTAGAAAGTATAAATCTGTTAGACATGTGATCTGTCTTAATTCAGCATCCTGTCTGAAAAAATGGTAAAACCTTCTAAGGAGGGGCAGAAAACATCACACTAAGCAATTGAGTTACCTTGCCTTCCACACTTTAAATTCTTTTTATCAGTCTTGAAGAATAACTTGAGTCTTCCAATTTATTACTGTTTATAATTATTTCAGAAACTACTGATGATGTACTCGCAGTCTTGAATTGTGTTCAGTTTTGGAGCTTTGTATTTGTCAGCAATGACAGTATTGGATATAAATGCATGCAAAGGGCCTAGATAGTAGATGTCCCTTTCACAAATCTCAGTGTTAAAAATGAAATTGTCTATGCAATTGCTTGTTGAGGAAGTCTGCAAGGTTCCTAAAGCAAGAGATGTAAGAGAGTATAAAAGGCTTGCTGCGTACATTCCCTGTTACTTGCCCTTCTTAAGCTTCCAATACTGTGCCAAGCAGATCTTTGATCTGTTTTCTTCCCTTAAGCTCTACAATTAGTTCCTATTTAAAAAAAAAGATGGTAGATTTAAAAATATATATTTATTTATTTCAATCAAATGTCTCTTTCAGACTGACTTCACATCTTCCTTCTTTATCACAAACTTTCTAGGCCATCCAGACTATATCAGTCCCAGCCTAGCTACTGCAGTTTTTTTTCTTTAGCAGTGAATAGTAGAATAGATATGTGTAGTTCATAAATTACTGTCTTGCTACTATTAAGAATCACATACTTCCTCCTTGTCCTTGTCCCCCGCCCTGGATAATCAGCCCCCTGTTTGTTAGTAATGACTAGGCTTAAATATTATCTAAACTTTTGTAAAGGTCTTATCACCAACCCTTAAACTGTTTGCGTTTCTTTTTCTTTGTACAGCATTCTGTCCTACTGCACGCATAATGAACCAAGTAATGTCTAAGACAGTTGTTACCTCTCCTTTGTTTTGAAAACATGTCTGTCTAGCCCCAAAAGTGTTAGTATTTTTGCTCCAGAATATCTTCAGTGGTACTTTCTCACTTGAATTCTAGGCTTCAGTGTAGACTGGTGGGCTCTTGGTGTACTTATGTTTGAAATGATGGCGGGCCGGTCACCATTTGATATCGTTGGGAGTTCTGACAATCCTGATCAGAACACAGAAGATTATCTTTTCCAAGGTAAGTACCGTGAGTGTTCCTACACTTCAGTGCTTTCTTTCTACTTACCTTTAATCTAACTTTAAAGACGCCAAGGCTGATATGAACCTTGATTTCTTGCAGTAATTTTGGAAAAACAGATCCGAATTCCCCGATCCCTTTCTGTTAAAGCAGCAGGTGTTCTAAAGAGTTTCCTTAATAAGGTAAGAGGAGCTATTTAAGACTTCTCAAGAGCATCTGTTTTTTGTTTTGTTTTTTAAACATGTTGACTAATCGATGTGTAGCAGACATAGTTTATATGTCTTATACAGAAACAGGGTAGAAAAGGTGTGAGCCTAAAGCAGAATTTCAGTGGGGCTGGGGGACCTACTCTAGATGCTTGTCTTAAAATCTGAAGCTCCAGATTTTCAGGCTGGGATCATGGGTAAATTTCAAATTGAAAGGCTTAGAAATGCTCAGAGTGATTTCTTTAACCTGGGGAACTGGACAAACTTCTCAGATTTATTTTGGTTCTTAAAGAGAAGCAGCTTAGTAAATCACTCTGACAACTGCTGATGAGTTCATTGAGGGAAATGCAGAGGCAGTATACACTCCCTGTTTGCTGGTAGCTAACTAGCCTGAGAGTCCAAAAGTGCCTATGTGGTAGTGAGCTAGTCCGAGCACGCACTGGCCTTCATTTAGTGAGTGTGAGATGAAGGGGGAGAAAGAGGCACAGGAGAAAACAGATTTGGTGAAGTTATTCTAAGAAAGTAATACTGTTCAAGAACACTGTTTCTGTTATAACTCCTTGGTAGTGTGTGCATACCATGTACATGGAGATGGAATTGTCTTGTTAAATTAACGTTCTTTCCACCATATTTATCAGTAACCTGCAGTTCCTACCCCAATGTGATCCTGGCATAGGCCGTCTGCTCAGGGAGAGCTGGGGGGGAGGGAAGAATCAAATTCACTTGTAGTCTAACCAAGGTGGCTCTGAAACATGTGGTATATTTAAACAGATCTGAATAAAAATGGAGAGATGGCACAGTTGTTTATATAAAATTCCCTAAAAGGCTTCCATATATTCATGCTTGTTTCAGACAGTGAATTGGAACAGTTTCCAAAGTAATGCTAGCATAGCTCTTCAATATCCCTTGTGACTCTGGTGTTTCATTTCTCATGGAATTTGTAACGTTTGTATTTTATTCATGTGTAGGCCATGACACTCACTTAGAAATATTTTCTTCCTTGCACAGGATCCAAAGGAACGTTTAGGCTGCCATCCTCAAACAGGATTTGCAGATATCCAGGGACATCCCTTCTTTCGCAATGTTGATTGGGATCTGGTATGTGAATGCCAACTGGCTTGGCTTCTTTTCTTTGCATACAGTGGTGGCTTGAAAACTTATTTTGAGCATGAGAGGTGACCTTAAGCTCAAAAACTTTAAGCTCTTATGATATACCATAATGACAGTACCGAATCTTTTAACCCTTCTACACACAGTAGTACAGTAGATTTAATAGAATGATTGTAGAAGTATACAAAAGAAACTAAATAGTAACTTCCAGCCTTGTTTTAAAATAATTCAATAGGTTGTAACTCATTCTTGGTGTCACTAAGTGCATTTATTCTTAGATGGAGCAAAAGCAAGTGGTGCCTCCATTTAAACCAAATATATCTGGAGAATTTGGTCTGGATAACTTTGATTCCCAGTTCACCAATGAACCTGTGCAGCTCACTCCAGATGATGAGTAAGTAAAGTAGAATTTAAGAAGTTCTGATAAGTCAGTGAAGGAGGTACAAAACTTCATTTAATAGCTGTGGTTGTAATACAGAGAGTATACATAAAGCAGTAATAACACTTCCTTGTGTTAGCTTGGAGAAAATTCTGTTGTGTTCTCATGGTAGACTTCATATGGCTGGATTAAGTATTGTACTCTGGCATGATGTAAAAATCAGCTAACAGTGGGAAAGTTGCTGTAAAGAATCTTAGTGCAGGGAAAGATGAATAAGTGCTATTTTACAAGTCTTAGTGGTATCATCTGCAAGAAATGAACGTGTGAAGGAAAAGACCTGTTTTGTCAAGTGGTTTATTTTTGCATTACTTTGTCATGATGTTTCTAGGATGTTGGGTTGTGACTGAATTTATCTTGGGTGTTCTGAACAAGAGAAGACGATTTGTTTGGCTTGTTTGGGTATTTTAAATTGTTAGTAGTCAAGTGAGATTATCCTGGCTGAAAAGCCTTAATAAAATGCAGGATAATGCATTTGATTTTGGTAGTGGATTTGTGGTTCCTTACTCCTGAGGGGCCCTGGTTTGGGATGAGGAGGGAAGGGCCTTTCTAGTTTGACTGAGCCACTGCTGTTTGCATTTTAGGAATTTTTCTAGGGGTTTGTATAATGTTCATGTAGTATGTAAGCAGAAACAGTGATTATTCAGTGTTGCCTATGCATCTTAATTAGGTCTAAGATCCGACTTCCTCCTTCATCCCTTTACAAATGCATAATGTACAAATAAAGCTTAGAAAAGTTGCTGATGCAGGTGCAGTATCTATCACACCCTAATGCTTTCATTTTTTTACAAAACTGATTGTTTTGGGAAAGTTCTAAAACTGCAAACCTTGCAAATTGCTTTGTGGGGAGAATATGTGCATGGGAGCAGCTCAGTCACTATTTCCTGGGAGGATTTGTGTTCTATTACTGTTATAGGGGCTAGAAAAAAAAAACCAGTGGTAACTGTAAGAGTAGAGGGGGACAAAAAAGAGAAAGGAAATTATCTCAATTACAATCCGCTGTACAGGTCTAAATTTTAAGCCAAAGTATCAGTTAACATATTGTTACCTTTTTAATTTTGTCAAACTAATGACTGTTTCTTATTCTTAATAGCGATATTGTGAAGAAGATTGACCAGTCTGAATTTGAAGGCTTTGAATATATAAATCCTCTTTTGATGTCTGCTGAGGAATGTGTCTGAATTCTCCATTTCTGGACTGTGCCAACTGTTACTCTGTCTGTTTCTGCATGGATAAACATCTCTTCCTTTGGATGCACTTGTATAAAACGAGTAACTGAACATCTTACCCTTGCCACCTAGTGTGAATTGCTCGCTAATTTTCTTTTTGTATTAATTGTCGTCCAGGACAGTTGTTATGCTGAACCTTTGGCTGCCAGATTTAAAACGTTAAACTTTCCAATAGTCTTGCCAAACTTGAATTTTAATATAGTAGTTGGTCTCTGGGGCCTCCTGACTGAAGAATGGGGTCTGGCTGTATAATCTGCCAATACAGCATTCTGATAAAGGAAAGTTTTCTTATTGCTTTAAGAATACAAATTGCATTAGGGGATGTAATAAAGTATTGTTAAAGGACTTCCATTTTTTACAGCAAGACAAGTAAGACCTTATGACTTCTGTAGTTCTAAATCTCTTCTCTCTGAACATCTGATTTCCCTGTTCTCCTAGACTTAGAAGTTGGAGCTATGTTATTGCCCTTCAGATTGAAATGACAGCAAGGAGAGCGGATTTTTAAACTGAATAGGTCAAGGATGGCTGCTTTCACCGAATATATTGATCCTATCCTAAAGGAGATGATTAACTCAATATTAGAGTCAATAGCTTTTGCTCTGAAATTATACACTAGGAATCGTACGCTGATACACAGAGTGTGCCTTTCTGAGCCTGCCCCTTTCAAGTGAGGGTTGTACATGGTATAAAGTGTCAGTTTAAATAAATGGAACTCAATAATCTAATCAGTAAATGAATATCAACTTAATACTTTAAAAAGTTAAAATCTGTAGAGTGTAATTTAGCAGTAATGGGCAGCTAATATTGATGGATGTAGAACCTCATTCTGTTATTTATTGCTTTTACACTTTCTGTCTTAACTGTATCAGAACTGCATACGTTACAGATGTGGCCTAGATAAGGGCATTTGTTTCCTTTTTTTTTTATCCTTATTGCCATACTGTTGGAAAGGCATTCCGCTTTGCCAGTGGAAAAAGCACATCTAGAAAAAATGGGTGCTGTCCACAATGACTCCCTTAACTTCTGCACTTATAGAGGGTGATCTGTAATCACAGTCAAACCTTAAATGTCGGTAGTGGGCTCAAAGTTAAATAGTAGTTGGAGTAAATTGAAAGAATGGTTCAAACTAGGACTTTTGGGAGGTGTAATTCTTACATTTCATGTTAGTAAACAGTGTAAAATACAGCATGGAAATTCTTACTTTTAATGTTTAAGGAATAGTTTTGAATGGCTTAGGCTGAAGAAATGCCAAACACTTTTTTTTTTTTTTTTTTTATTTTGGGGAAAAGGGATTAAGAGACATTGGAGAAAAGAATCGGTGTTACAGAATTAAGAGCTGTAAGGCGAGCTAAGCACTACTGAAAGCAGATCTAAGTATCTGCAAGCACAAGCTAGCAAACCTTATCTGAAGCTTTTAATAAAGACTTCTACTTGGTTGGCCATCTCTCCTTGAAAATCCTTGTATGGCAACACCGTAAATTCATAGCACAAATCTGCCGGTGTGTGTTTTTTCCACTTATGTGTTAGCTTCAAGGAGAGAGATTGCACAAATATGCAGTCATGTCGTGGTGTGGCATTTGGTTCACCTTTTTCTTTGCAAGGTGAATAGGAAACTTTTTAAGTATTGGGCTGAGTTTTCAGAACGGGGAAGTGATTGGAGGGGCCTCAGTTTCAGGGAGGCGTTGAACCTCCGCACTGTTAAAAATCAGGTTCCCTTAAATTCAAGTTGTCTATTTTCAAATGTAAAATAGCGGAGTAAACCTACTTTTGAAGAGCAGCTAATAACTTCAGTACGTTTAGTTCATGTCAAGTTGAACTGCTTGCATGCAGTTTTAAAATTGTGATTAATTAGCCTCTGACTACTACACCCACATGACTACCTTAGACATCAGGACTGAACTGATATTAAACTTGGAAGTTATTTAAAGCAAACGAGAAAACCCTTGTCTCTACAGTGGCTTAATTTCATATGGGGTATTAGGTAAAATGGCTTGATGTAAGGAAGGGCATTTCTGCTGTTCATCACAGAAGAGTAATGGAGTTAAACACTGTCTTTTGTGCTTAAAGCAAAAGTTAATGTTTTTGTATAGATAACGTCACAAAAAAGATACTTTTTTTTGCGTATCTAACCATTAAGAATGTTGCTAGGTGACAAACATCTTAAATAACTGTAAATCCATTTTTCAACTTTAATTTTCTCCAAAGTGCCACGATATTAACAGTTATTTTTCATTGTTAAGCATACAGCAACTGTCATAAATATTCAGAAGGGACATTGGGTGTAACCAGTCCAGTGCAGTAGGCTTTGTCTTTTGGAGAAAGTGTCTGCATCAGAACCATGATGTATTTATTTGAGTAACCTCCTTTTTGTATACGAGTTGGATTCTTATGGGTGCTCTGCTAGTTAATATTGTCACTACTATTTTCCTGTTTCACACGGAATATGGTCCTGAACGTTGTTGTGTAATCGTCCCTTTATTTGTGCACACTTTTTACTTTAAATAAAACATTTATATTAGGCCTCTGTGTGTTAACCTCTAAAAGAAATACTGCAAAATGCTGGGCTTTGCTTGGGATTGTCGTCTGACCCTTAAACATCCAGGTCCCACGGAGCTGTGGTTCTAACCTTATGATTTCTTCTAGAAGGTGATGCTGGGCTAGACCGTAGCAACCAAAGAAACACCTCCCCCTCTAGCATGCATCGCGGGCCTTGTGTTCGTCGTGCCTCTATGGAGAAAAAGCTTCCTGGTAGCTTCTGTCTTTGCATTCCAACACTGGTGATGAAACAAAAGTAAGTAGTGAGGCTTCGGTCAGCTGCGCGGGTACAGAAAGCTTCAAGTAGAATATAAAATGCAATTCTAGCTCGTTTGGCCAAGGACCTCGTTCAGCTGGAACGTCCATGACGTCATCACCGCTGCCAGAGCTGGGGATTGGGAGTTTAGAGCAACGCTCTCATCTGCTGCGCTTGCTTCCGCGTGATTTCTTTCTTTGTTTCTTCAACTCCTCCCCCACGTTCTCTTAGATTTCTGACACGGAGGACAAGGGTGCTTACCTCACACCCTGCTACAGACGCAGTGGTTTAATATTTCTGTATTTCAGTATCGCTGTATCTGTATTTTAAGAGATTTCCGCTTGCAATCTGGCTTGTTTTTACAAGTATCTATCGGCAGTCCCAGGCAAACGCTACAGATGGTTGCATATCTTAAATGCTTAACCTCCCCCCACGCACGCTTCTTGTTTCTGTTCAGTTTGGTGGCCAACTGCTCTCGGCTCAGTCTGAGCAATTGTTTATGTTAAGACACTCTATAAAAGAAATTAATAGCTTGTATGATCTATATATACACTTGACACCTTAACTGCTAAGCATGCATCCTCGCTTCATGATGGATGGCAGAAGCAGTGTTAAGCAAGAAAGGTATCTGCAGTTGCCTACAGATTAATGATGTTTTTCTGGGAAGAGGGAGTTGAGGATTGGAGCCCCTTTCAGAAAAAGGGGATTTTACCATATCTTGCATTTTTTTAAGACTCTCTTTTTCCTGCTTACGATAAAGGGATCTGAGCTGCATACTTGAAATGCTTAAATCTTACCATTATGTATTTAATCGCCAAGGATGGAAGGCAGAGAAGCACTGGCCTCCTGGGCCTGTCTGGCTTTCCTGGGAAGTGGGCTTTTTCAGGCATAAATAGAACCAGAAATCTGTTGCCTCCACATTTGACTTCTAAGCTTGAACAGAGTGTCTGGGCGTATGTCCCCCTTGCGTGGGGTGGTGAAGCATCTCACTGAACAGCTGAATTTTGACCATGGTTTCAGAGGTAGAAATGAAGTCATAGCTCAGTTCTTTATTAACCGTAGTGCTTTATACAGAACTGTTTCCAGAGTAACTCATCCTATAAGATTTGGTGCATGCTAAAATCTATTGCCATTTTGTGCTTGCGATAAGATCCATAAGAGGTATCTAATACAGAGTCTTGTCTGTGTTACTTAATCTGTCATAGGAGGTTTCATGAGTGTGGCCGTAATTATTACAATTTACCCTTAAAAATAGCCCACTAAAACAATTTTTTTCTTTAACATGTGCAAGTTAGTATCTTCAGAGAAGAAAATGCACAATTTTTGTTCTGTTCAGTGCTAAATTGTGCTCTTTAGCATAGAGAAGGTGTATATGGAAACACCTTTGAAAAAGTAATGCTTCTTTCTGTCGAAAGCCCCCTTTGTTCATAAATATGCAACTTGAATCTTACTCACAAAACTGTGACAAAGTTCTTTACAGGCTTAGCAGTTTGACAAACAACTTTGTATCTATGTTAACCGGCTCAACTGAAAGATCACTTTATTTTGTTTCAATATGGTATTTGGTACTTCACTTTATGTGCAGTTAGTTTAAAGGATTTATTTTTATTTGCACTTAGAAATGCAGATTAGTTTGTCTCGCTTGCCCCTCTTCCTGGTGCACAAGTGGAAGAGGTATTGACCCCAGCGACTGCCAGGAGTTCAAAACGTGTGTGGGGAGGATGGGACTTAAATCTTTTTTTTAAAACACACACCCCCCTTTTTTTTTTTTTTTTTTTTTTTTTTTTTTGCTTCATGATATTTTGGAGGTTTGTATTTTTCAGTGTGTCCTGCTTGGTGTTATCTTAAAAATATTTGAAAGAAAAATTACATACTTTCTAGGGAGCCTCCTCTTGGTTTCCCTTATTTAATAACCCTCATTTTTTACTTTATCTGAAAAGGAAACTTTTTGAATTACTGTTGAATTATAAAGTAAGAAATTATTTTTTAAATAATAACTTTTTCTTCCTTACAGCTGACTTAGATTCTGAGTAAAGACAAAAATTCTGTACAGGCTGCCCCAGTGTTTAACCTAAGGTGTTGAAACCAAGCAGTGAAGGTGCTGTTTGTGAATTTCATTTTAAGAGAACCTGGGATGTTAATTTTCTAAGCTTCCAAAGAGCTTCAGCGCTTCTTGAAAATTCAGAGGCGTTAATAACAACAGAAAGATTTCTCCTATGCTCTGTTAGTGCAATTTATTACATCTTGCAAAGGGCTGTAACGCAGCTTTTAATTTCACAGTGTCTTTGGAACTGCTTTTCACGCTCTACAGTAGAAGTTGTAGGCAGAGTTGACATCTTTTTTTAGACAATCCTCTACCTACAAACTTTGTCTTACATTGCCCGATTGTTGTAGCTCTATAGCAACACTGTCATTACAGCACAATAGTTACCAGAATTTGCAACCTGAAATGGAAAATCTGCAGCAGAAGTTGAAAAGCCCCAAATTAAGCAGTGTCACTGAATTCCTAAGCTTCCATGGGAGCAGTAGGTCTAATAAAAGACATAATATCTGCCTACACGTGCTGCTTTTCTTACATCCATAGATCAGTCCGGCTCTGGTGTTATAAATCTTGCCTTTTCTTCAGTAAATTTAAAATGGAAATATGACATAGTGCATTTCACTGGTATTTGAAGAGATACATTTTTTTTTTTTAATCAGATCCTAAACTCCACCTATAGGGTAGAGAAGACGGGAACATCCAGATTGTCTGGACAGTTGTGTCACAGGTCCATGTCATTCAGGATCAGCTCCAAAAGCTGGTAGATTCAGAAATCTCAGTTTATTCTGCTATATTGTCGTGGCTTTAACCAAACCTTGTATGCCCTTAGTAAGTAAGTACAGAGCATTAGTGTTTTTCACAAACATGTTTACTTTTTCATAAAACTCTTTGCTTTTTTTTTTTAATTACAGAAGAACAAAGAATTAAACAGAATTTAAACAGACAATTGAGACCCAACACAAAAGTGCTATTGCGTGTTCTTCATCGCTGTCCTCAGTCTCCCTGCTCTGCACAGAAGCAGTTCACATTTTTGGGGAAGGCTAGTGATTGTACTCCTGGAACTGCTTTTGCCTCGTGTGGTTTGCTTAACTGTAAATGGAGGAAAACCACCAATATTTCTAAAACCCTGCTTGCAGGGTCATTACATGAAGCAATCCTCTTTTCTGTCTAAGGCTGGAAATGCTGCAGTAGCAGTTGATGTAGCAGCCGGAGCGAGATGACGCTTGCACAGCCCTGTGTGATTGCGTTGCTGCAGGCTAAAGAACAGCGTTTATGAAGAGCACCAGGGTTACTACTCATTGCTCCGCAATGCTGGAATTCATGTAAATGTGTTTATAATGCTTCCCTGCTTTGAAAAGTACATCAAACTGCATATTGAGGCGGAATGACCAGTATTTATTAACCACTGTGTATTGCTAAATTAGATCAAATGCTGTTGGGATGCCAAGATGAGCCAAGAGTAGGTTTCTGGTCCAGCATCCATGAAATTTCCTGAAACACACAAATCCTATTTGTGGTGAATCTTGTAAGTGGCTGGAAAGGACAGAGGTGTCAGTCCTGATCATCCTTTGGTTCATGAAACTCAACTCAATGCATAGAGCCTGATGGTTTTGTACCTGTATGTTTGAGCTGGTATCCTGCTGCTGTGTGGAGGAGTTGCACGGATGAAGTCCGGCCAAAGGAGCTAGAAAGTAGCAGGGTCACTGTAAGTAGGAAGCGATGCCTTCCCCCTAATGGTAGAGGTGGTTATGATAAATGCTCCTGGAGGAAAGACTGAGCCCACCCCTGGTGATTTACAGTGTAAAGATACAGAAAAAAAAAAATGATGATGGAAAAAGACAAATGGAAGAGTATTGACGTGGAAAAAAAAAAAAAAATTGTCTTTCTCCAATACTTGTGCTCTTCCCCAGGATTAAATCTTGGTTCCCATTTTTGGGAAGCTTTTATCTCTGCTTTGGTCTATATGGAATGGAAGGGATTTATGCCTTCCCTTTTTCTGTTTTCTCTAGGCTGTGAAAAGAGAAGTTACGATTCTCTGCAGGCATTCTGTGAAATACCTATTTCAAGCAGCTGCAAGACAGAGCACACTTAATTTCATTTGGAGGTTTACATCCCTCAACAAAATGAAGGCTGCTTTTGGGTTCCCCTTCCTTTGTAGGAAAGCGTTCTGCCCGAGAGCACTGCAATATGGCAATGGTAAAACTGATCCCTGTTACAGCACCTGGTGCCAAATATAAAAACTGAGGTTGTGCTCTGTTTCTGTTTTATGATTCCTTCATCTGTACCCCAATTCCTTAATAATAGAAAGGTCAAGTGGTTTTCTTTGGGGTTTAAAAAATAAATGTGACCCTTATTGTCTTTGTGATCACAGAGTTACCGTTAAAAGCCCAGGCAGTGCTATTTATACAGTTATTCTAAACCCTATTCTACTACTTAAACTGTCAGCGATTTATTATTTCTGCAATGCAAAGCACCGCAGGTCCCAAAGATTGCACCAGCTGCTGTGCAAACATAGAGTGGGATAGCTCCTACCTACAGCTGTGACCATCTAAGGTTAACAACAAGGGCAAAACCTCCACCCAGAATAACATCGATAACCCCAGATCGCTCTTCGCCCAGCCACCGTCAGAAGGAAATGTTGTAGATACTGCGAAAGAGTTACAAGGTGAGCGGTGCGGCAGCTCGGGCGAGGTTCTTGGGTGCTCTGTGCTAGTCCTCCTGGCGTGGCATGAGGCGATGCCGCAGGACCGAGCCTGCTCGCCGTGGCTGCCTTGTGGCTTCGGTGCTGGGCGGTTGTACCACTGCCCCGTCCTCATGTGCTACGCTGCTATGCGCGCTTTGCAGCCAAATTTGTTAACTCTACAGGATGAAAGGCGACGGCAAATTGGATTGCGCCTTAATCTCAGCTGAAGCGCTGTCTTTACAAAGATGATGGAACCCAAAAAGCTTTAGGCTCCTTGCAGGCAGAACAAACCCGTAATACGTAACCAGTTGTACAAAGACTAAGCGGTTCCTGAGGAGCATCTTCCCCGTCCGGCCACAAGCCCGGGGTGGGAGAAGCCCCTCGGGCAAACCCCTCTCCGCAGAGCCGAGCCTCCCGCTTCCCAGCCGGGCTCCGGTGCCGCGGCGGGAGGGAGAGGCCTGAGGGACCGCTGCGGGGACGGGGCCTGACGCGCTCCCCTGCCTTCCCCCGTCCCCAGGAGCGGGGTGCCGGAGCAGAGCCCACCTCGCCTGGGGACCCCGGCTGAGGGACACTCGCTGCTGCCGCCGCGCCTCGCTAACGCCCGGCAGCCCCCAGTCCGCGCGCGGGCCTGCTCCCGCCTCGGCTCCTTCCCCCTTCCCACCATGGCGGCTCCCGCCCGCCTCCCCGCCCCGGCGCCGCCCGGGCTCCCCCCGCCGCTGCCGGCCGCCCCCCCGGCCCCGCACGCCCGCGTCGGCTCCAAACGGCGGGGGGAAGGCGGGCGGGCCGAGGCTGGGCCTGACCCGGGCGGGCTGAGGGGAGGCGGCGGGAGGACGCGCGGCCGCCAGTCACACATAACGCCGGTTTGGGTTTCTTTTTTTTGTTTTGGGTTTGGTTTTTTTTTTTGGTTTTTTCCCCTGTGGGTTTTTATTTTTTTTCTCGCCCCTTTCCCGCCGGAGGGGGGGGGGAGGCTTTCCCGGCGCTGAGGCGGCGGCGGGCGGGGGAGGGGCGGCCGCTCCCGCCGCTGCCCCAGACACGTGGGCGGGGGGGGGGGCGGGGGGGCGCGCGCCGCCTGCGGGTTCGTGCCCGCGCGCCGCCGCCGTCTCCGTGGCCGCCGCCGTCTCCGCAGTGAGGTCACGGGTGGGCGGTGCGTGCGCGGCGGCCGTTCCGCTCCCGGCGGAGCCCCCGGGGAGGGTGGGGCTGGGGAAGCACCGGGGGCGGGACACGGCGGGGGGGGCGGGAGCGCCTGAGGGGGATGGGGCTGAACCGGGGGGAGGGGCGCGCCGTCCCCGGGGGGAGGGGAGGGGGACGGAGGCGGCGGAGCGGCGCCCCCGGGGAGCCGGGGGGGGGGGGGGAGGCGAGACGAGACGCGACCGGCGGCGGCTGCGGGCGGGGAGGGGGAGGCGGCGCGGCGCGCCCGGAGCGGTGCCGGCGGGGCTGAGGTGAGTCACGGCGCGGGGGGCGGCTGCCAGCGGCGGGATGCGGCGTCCCGGGCCCTTCCGGGAAGGGGCTGCGGGGCCAGCGGCCGGTTCCCGGGCGGAGGGCACGGCGAGCTGGAACCTCAAGCTCCCCGGAGCCCCCCCGCCTCCCCGCCAGAGAGCCGCTCCGGTGCCGCCCCCCGCCTGCCCGCGGCGTCCGCGCTGCCGGCTTGGCCCGCCCGGCGGGGCTCGGGGGGAGCTCCCTGCCCCCCCGGTGCTTCGTAATGGATCGAGAAGCGCATCCCTCCTGTGACGGAGGCAGCTGGCGATTTGGGGGGGCTCACGACCGACCTCTGTCTCTTGTCGCAGGTTGTCTGGAAGGGCCGGCAGAACTCCGCGAGCATTCAGCCGATGGCCTGGATCTTACCGCTGTCGCTAATAAGGCGGGGTGGGAAGGCTCTGACACGCACCGGTGACATCTGTGCGAAAGGTGACGCTCTAGGGACGTTTTGTCTTGGCCGGCGATCTGGATCAGCCTTTAATTTGGGCATTTATTTGTGAACTGCCATAGTAACTCTCGACGGTGGTGGTGAAATCACAAAGTTGGCAGCGCAAGAAAGCCAGGCCTTAAAATTGCGTTTGGTCGCCGAGGACTGAAAGCACTGAATAAAATTTTCGTACAACTTGAAATTTCGGATCGGTCGCATTAAGATCGGCCTTCTTCAAGCTGAGACCATTTTTCTATTTTAGTATTTAAGCAGAGACTTATTTGAAAAGACAGTATATTTTTTAAAGGAAGAAAATGATCAAGGACGGACACTCTTGCGCCAACTCATCGTTTTTTACCAAATTGCTCCACAAGACTACTGTGTAAAATAGTGGGTAGGGGTGAAGAAAAGCCTTTTGTATGCGCACTGCAGCGGGTTTTTTATAAGAGAAAATCGAACAAATTACTATAAAACTAAAAGAAAAAAATTGTGTAACCTCTCCATTATTAATATGATGGTTTTACATGCAAAGTGGGTTACGGTTTTTACTGTTGGAGGCTGAAGAAGTAACGCTTTACTGAAAGGAGTGCAAAACTGGGTGTGCCCGAGGTAGTCGAGATCACTTGAAATTGTTTTTTGTGCGAACAAGGAGGAAAATGTGCACTCAAGACTGACTTAATTAAAGTTCTGGTGTTTAGCAATGGAAAGCCCACAAATAAACTTCCCTCTAGGTCTAGTTTCAGACCAAAAAAGGAGCGGGATCCAGGAGGATGGGAGTCCTCCGTTAAAAAAAGCAATGACAGAAATGCATGTAAATAGCAAAGTACGAGTCGTAATAAATAAGTTGCCAACAATAAAGAAGGAAAACTTGGACGAGTATGACGAAACTCCTGTGGAGGCTGATGGGGAAACCGCCAAGCCAAACAGTACTTCGCTATCTGAGCCTTTGAATTTAAATCCAGGTTTGAAACACACGCTGGCACAGTTCCACTTGAGCAGCCAGAGTTCACTGGGTGGACCGGCAGCTTTTTCAGCTCGTTATTCCCAGGAAAGTATGTCACCCACCGTCTTCCTGCCTCTTCCGTCGCCACAAATCCTTTCTGGTCCGCTGCTCATTCCTCCGGACAGCTCCACAGAACTCACCCAGACGATACTGGAGGGGGAATCTATCTCTTGTTTCAAAGTCGGAGGAGAAAAAAGGCTTTGCCTGCCTCAGGTGTTGAATTCCGTTCTCCGAGACTTTTCCTTGCAACAGATCAATACGGTGTGTGATGAACTGTATATATACTGCTCAAGGTGCACTTCCGACCAGCTTCATATTCTGAAGGTTTTGGGAATTCTTCCATTTAATGCTCCGTCCTGTGGGCTAATCACGCTGACTGATGCTCAGAGACTATGCAATGCTTTACTACGCCCTCGCACTTTTCCGCAAAATGGCAGTTTTCTCCCTGGTAAGAACACCTTGGCCCAATTGAAAGAGACTGGCAGTGCCTTTGAAGTGGAGCATGAATGCCTGGGCAAGTGCCAGGGGTTGTTTGCACCTCAGTTCTACCTTGCCCCGGATGACCCCTGTATCCAGTGTTTGGAGTGCTACGGGATGTTCTCGCCCCAGACATTTGTGATGCATTCGCACAGATCCCCGGACAAGAGGACCTGCCACTGGGGGTTTGAATCGGCCAAGTGGCACTGCTACCTGCATATTAACCAAAAATACCTAGGAACGTCGGAGGAGCGGGAGCTGAAGCATCTCTTGGAGGAAATGAAGGAGAAATTTAGTGAGAAAAATCTGAAAAGAACTCGGTCCAAAGTAAGTTCACCTACTCTTGTAAAACTCCCAAATCTCTGCGCACACGTAAATACTTGTTTCGGAAGCGCCTTGCTTGCCTTTTGTAAGTGGGAATGCTTGTCAAATCAGGCCCAAGTTAAATTTGCGAGAGAGCTTCACCATAGAAATAAGTTTCTCATTAAAAGGTGCGGTAATTTCTTTCCTCTTTGGGCTGCGAGTAACTTCATTCGAGCTGGTTTGCCTTCGTTGGTTCTTGTTCTGCTCTAAGGCATACAGCGTCTGGAAAACTCAGAGCTATTGTGGAAATTTTCATTCTCCTGTTTGACCTTTGAGTATGTTTTCTGTCCTGTGTGTTGCAGCAGCTGAGCAAAGCAGAAAGGAGCTTGGAAATCGAGTATTACAAATTAATTCTGCATTTGTTATTTTTACTCCGGCGTGCACACGTGCGGTGTATGGTGACCTGGCTTGCTAACCGCCCATCTCATGACTTTGCGTGCAGGGTAATGGTGCATCAATAAGTTGCTGTTTAGAAGCCCTAAGTCTGCTTGTTCAGCAATAGCTTTCTGTTTAAATCTTTATGTATAGAGAAACACGCCAACAGGAGGGGGTTTTAAGCAGCCCAAGTAATGAGCTGTAGGCCGGTATCTTGACAATGGTTAATAATAGACGTCATATTTTTTCCTAAAATACCGCTGCAAGTCTGTGCTGTGGTTCAAAAATACAGAGCTTATTTTTCCCTTAGAGAGCTTCTACTTTAAATAATAAGACAAGCACCAGATAAATATTGCACATCATAGATGTTTCCATTCATAGAAGGTACAAGGTTTTGGGTATAATTTAAACTTGGGAGGTTTTTAAATGGTTCCTGCCCCGTGACGATGTTTCTTTTAAGGTATTTGGCATTTATATCTCTGTTTTATGGCTACTGGTTTGATTACATATCCATTTTGCCTGTTGGATGCTTTGTGATGGGTTTCAAAATAGCAGCAAGAGCAGTCCAGATGGTTGAGCCCAAAAATAATGGGAGTTTAATTGGGGAGTGTTGGAGCACAGCCTCCGTTTCCTTGTCCCGGCGACGCTTGGGCCTCTTCAGTCGTCTTTTCTTTCCCTCATTTCTCTGGTGTGAGAGAGGTATTGGGTACAACGTGTAGAAGATGTTCCCTTTCCTTACACTCCGAGGGAAGTTTATTTGCAGGGTGTTCTGTTTGCTGTTCCGTGGCCGCCTTGCCGCCTCTGCTGAGTCAGTCCTCAGAAGTGCCGACGCACCTTTGAGGTGATCTCACCTATCCTTGCCTTTGACTTTGCGACAGTTTCTGGTAGTCGCTCTGCACTAAAACTTCGTCTTGCTTCTCAGACTTAATTCCTTGAGTTCATCGCTGTGCGCAGGGAAGAGCTCAGAACGCGGAGAGCTAACACTTCTTTGTATAAATCCCATCTCTGCTGAAACTACTGGCATCACGATTAGGCTGAAACCACTACTTATCTATGTGTGGGTTTTTTTCTTAAAAACCAGCTTTGTACAACCAGCTTCAGAAGAAAACTAAGACATACTTTTCACGTAGCCCTTTCAAACAGTTTAGGTAGAAGTCATTCGATGAACTTTAAGTTTACTTGCATTTATATAATTAGCATCTAAACTAAACAGATTGTTTGGTAAAGAAATATACATGTATATATTGAAGTAGATGCTTTATTTTATTAACCTGGATGCTGAGGGAGGAATCGTGTTAGAAAAAGACTTCATGCTTATTTACGATTACCTTTCATTTTCTTTCCTAAGTAAAAATTTAACTGCATGTTACGTAATTCATTTGCAAAATGCACACTAATAGCAGGTACGCAGTACACGTAGTTTCCATTTGAAATAGGTGGGGATGTAAAAATCTGACCTAACAACTTGAAAATACGGATTACCTGATCTAGAATTCCACATATAAATACATAAACATGTTAAATTGTGAGTCCTAAAACATGGATAAGGTGTGATTCAGAAGTTAAAATTGGATTACTGTGTACTGGCTGTAATGTAAGTAGAAGAACATTTGCACATTATTTAAATTATTAGATTGATCTGAATAAGTAAAAAAACCCCAACAAATTTGGCAAGTGTCAGGATGAGGCCATTGTTCTAGAGATTATTTGCTGTATTTCAAATTTTATTATTTAAATGCTTAATTATGAATTTTCTATTCTGGAGCTTAGCTTCCTTGTACCCTCCCTCCTTTCTGTCTGCGTTGGAACTGATTCGAGGAACTGCAGGGGTAGAGTTAAATTTCAGTGTCATTGCTAGAGCTGAATTTAGTGGGCTGGAAGTTTTGGCCAGAGTATTGTAGATGGGACTTGGTCTCTCTCATGGTCAAGTGGCATTTGATTCTGCAGACCTTGGAGCCAGCCTCATGTGTAACTGGGTACTCCCTTGACTGCCAGAGATGGATTATTTCAGGGTGTGTAAATATAAACTTTTCTGATCATGTATCTTGTACGCAAGAAATTATGATGAAGACGTTAGAATGCCAGATGAAGCTTTCAGTACAGTAGGATTTTTTTTTTTTTTCCCCCTAGCTTTATAGACTTTTTTTTTTTTTTTTTTTTTAATTGAGCAACTTTCCGGAGGTACTGGGTCTGGCTGGAATGGTGTTAACTTTCCTCCTAGCAGCCTGTATGGTGCTGTACTTTGGATTTGTGGCTAAACCAGTGTTGGTAGCGCAGCAAAGTTTTGGCTGCCGCTGGACAGGGCTTCCACAGTGTCAAGTGCTTTCTCTGTTTCATGCTCGGCCCCTGCAGCGAGTAGGCTGGGGGTGGGCAAGAGGCTGGCAGGGGACACAGCTGGGACAGATGCCCTAAATTGGCGAAGGAGGTACTTCATACCATGTAATATCTCAGTCAGAAAAAAAACCTGGGGTACAAGAAGAAAAAATGGGGTTTTGGCATCCAAGGCGGACATTGTTTGGAGACTGGCTGGGCATCAGTGGGAGGTAGTGAGCGATAGCCTTTGCTTCACTTGAGTTTTTTTCTCTTCCCTTCACCTATTAAACTGTCTTTATCTTGGCCCAGGAGCTTTCTTGCTTTTGTCCCCATACCCTGGGGGTGGTGGTGAGGGAGCGGCTGCGTGGGTGCTTGGCTGCTGGCTGGGGTCAACCAACCACACCTTACCCAAAAGCCTGCTTCCCAAGGCTATTTTATTACAATGAAGTTAAGAATCCATTTCTTAGCTATGGGTCTTGTTTAAATATACAATGAGACACCTTTCACTTGAAATTAATAGTACCTTTGCAGTGGAGCACCAGGCATCACCGGTAACTTTGACTAAAGAATAATTCGAACCATGTTTCTCAAGACAAACGGAATAAGAATTCCTAACCACATACAAAATGCACAGAAGTTTTTTAAGATGATCTATTCTGATGCTCCTGAATTAATTTTGTGTGCTACTGCAAAGGAAATGGAGTTGTCATGTTACTGCAGCAGCTTTGCCCACTTTGGCAGTAAAAATTCGTGACAGCTAAAGAAAGTTCTGTCTCTGGAACACGAGTAATTGTTCCATTTTATTCACAGGTTTTATTTCGTATTTCTGGCAAGTGCTTTACTATGATGTGGATACTTGATTGCAAAAGGCTACTACAACCTTTTGGGAATCCTAGTTTCTGCTTTCTGTTTCTCCCAAACATGTTTAGCGTGCCTCTGGCAGAGTTCTGGAAACTCAGCAGAGCTTTTATATAGGTTTGTAAAGAGATTTTCTTTTCATTTCGTTGTTACTTTGCCCATAAGGGGAAATTGGAGATTGAAGGAACTTCGGTGGCTTGCATCACCCTGCATCTGTGCCAGAGACACTCCATTTTCCAATACCCTGGTTTCGCTGGTGTGAATGTATCAATGGTGTAAATGCCATTCCACCAAGCAGTGTGTATGAAAATATAAATAATGTGTACCCATCTTCCAATTACCAATTTGTTTTCCTTTCTTTAGGCAGATTCACAGCAGAGCCTGGAATTAACACAGTGGTATCCAGTTATAAAGCAAGAAGCAGAAACTGATCCTCAACCACCCTCCTTTTTCCATCCCAGGTAACTGAATTTCCTGTGTAGAACTATAAGCACTGTATGTACAGGTATTTAAATACTTTCGGCTATTTAAAGATAACTCAAACTGAAAAAAATGTACTTGCAACATGAACTGTTAGGAAGACTCTAAGGGATAGCACAGGAATAATTGAACACTAGCTTTTTATGCGTTTCTTAGTGTAAATATTAATGAACTGCTTATGAGTGTTTTTTAGTAGAGGGCTCAAGCTGCAATCTATGAGTGTTCTTCACTAGGCAATACAATTGAAATGCAATTACAATTTCCCTTTTCAGAGTAGAAATGACAGAAGGTAATTTTTAATCTTCTGTATTCTAATGTAAGGCATGCATGTGGAAAGCTGCACAGGGCCTATTTGCCATGAGCGCAACTTAATTTCCTTTCAAAAAAGACTTGTGAAAGGTGTTTGAAGGCTTTATTGCACACTGGAACAATGGCTACAGCCGAATTGTCTGTTGATTGGTTTCCTGGTTTTAGAAACCCAAGTGCGTTTCCTTAACATAGTTCAAAGTTTGTCATCTGCATCAACGAGGGAAATGTTTTTTTTCTTGACAAACCACTTGCCCTCACCCCCATGCGGCTATGTGTTCGCCGTAGATGTGTGGGATCAGACTCTGTTGGCTAGCAGCGTGCATCGAAGCAACACACGGATCAAACTGGTTCCCAGGCAAACACGTGAATGCTGGAACTTCTGTGATGGTCCCTCGGTTTGCTGTTTCTACCGGTGCTTGCCTTCAGAACTAGGAGAAAGGAAATTCTTGAACACAGCACTCTTAACTCCAGCATCATCCTGGCACTGACCTTAACACATTTGGCGCTCTTTTACCTCTGTGCTAGACAGAAGCTGAGTGGCTAGGTTAGAGCGGTACAGAAAGATGCTCCCAGGAGTCTGGGAGCTGTGAAAATCCAGATGGATTGGTCAATATATGCAGGAAAGAAGGTCCAGCATTGGTCTGAGACATGCCCCAGTGCTGTCAGTACACAGCTTTGCTATTTAAAGAGTGTTATGCTCATTCCCACTACACTGATCGCTTCCCCCATCCTCCATCGCTAATATAAGGATTATGAAAATGCTAGAGAGTCTGGAGTCAGTGGCATTCTAATTTCACTCTTCGCATTTAAATTCATATGATTTCCTAGATGATTTTTTTTTTAATCAGCTGTGTTTGAAAAATCCTCTTGTTTGATAGCCTCAAAACCTTTATCTAAATAATCTACTCAGTGAAGATTAAATGGGTCATTTGGATTTCCTTTTGCATAGGAAAAATTTAAAAAGGACGTGCTCATTTTTTTATTAAAGCTTTTACAGTTTGAAATCACATTAAATTAAACTTACTGCTCTCTACCAGTCATCGATTACTATGCCTTACCTTTCATTCTTAATTTTACTGTTCTGCTGTTTCAGTTACTACCTTTATATGTGTGATAAAGTGGTTGCCCCAAATGTGTCTCTTGCATCACAATATAAGGATGTTGCGAAAACAGCAGTCAAAGTTTCAGAAGGAATTAAATCCTCACCTGGACAGTCAGACAAGAAGCTTGGTAGTGGAAAGCACAAAAAAGCTGCCTCCTATCCAGAGCTTTCTCTTGAAGAACAGGAAAAAATTGACTTGAAAACTGGCATGGAGCAGCAACATAAACGTTTAGGTGAGTAGTGAAAATTAACGTTGAAGATTTTTCAGTTTTTTATACTATATAATTTTGGAAAGCTTAGCACCAAGCTAGCGTTTTGTGATGTCACTTCAGTTTTCCAAAAGTTCTTTTGACCTCTTTATAATCTTCAGTTTTATTTGAATTTTTTTCACTCTGGAAGTCTGATTTTCTGTAATTATTATGCTGTGTTCTTCTTTTCTCTACAGATCCACCTGTGTCAATGCGTTCTGCAAGAGGTGGAAAATCTGAACGTGTTTCTTCCAAACTCACTAGAGACTCTAGCCGTGTTGAAGCAGGTAAAGATGCGCGAACCTTGTCCCCCACTCTCATGAAAGACATCAGTTGTGAAGATGACAAGGGAAGGATCATGGAAGAAGTAATGAAAACCTACATCAAACAGCAAGAAAAACTAAATACTATTTTGCGGAGGAAACAGCAGCTTCAAATGGTACAGTGCCAATCTGAGTGCGTTTCCCTTTTGACATGAGAAAACTGATGTTAGCTTGCTGGCTCTGGAATCAATATCACAGATTACATTAATTTATAAACACCAAAACACACAGATAATTTCCCCCTCAGCTTGAATCCAGACACCAAATCTTTAATATCCCTTATGCTCCTTAGGTTCACTAATAATTGGTGTCTTTTCAGTTTGGAACTCCTGTGTTCAAGCAGCTCCTTCATTTATTTGATCCAAATGAAAACTATTTCTTTTCACTTTAAAATGTTTTCCAAACATTTAAGTATTTTGGCAAACACAGTTTAAGTCCTCTAAAATGTCTCAGATTTCAGGATTTTAAACATGCAGGCATCATTATTCCAGGAATGGTCTTATCACTGCTCTGTATAAAGAATACCACCCTCCTATTTCTATTTGATAAGCCCTTGTTTTTAGAGGGATTTTGTTAGTCTTGTTTTTAATAATGGATGACATTAGAAGCTGGTGTTCACTTGTGATTTTTGTCTCATTTCTGTTTTCTGAATTAAGGTAAATACTGTCTTTGCTTCTTACATTCATAGAGCAGACCTAATAGTTTAGTTTAGTTTATTTAATGTTAAGCTCAGAATCTATGAGCTGAGGCAGGGCCGTAGAGCTGCTGCTACTTTTAAGTTGTTCTGTTGGAGGTAAAGCTTGTAGATAAGTTTAAAAAAAATTAAGACTTTAAAAAATAATCAAAATGCTAGTGGAAAAAGAAATCAAACATGTTTATTCTGTTTCCTGATGATACACTTGTTAGTATCTTCAGATACGTCTTCAAAGTATATTTTAGTAAATCAGTGCTGCTGCTTTCTGAGGCTCGCTGCTGGAAGTTGTGAATCTGTTTCTGGAAGCTCCGTGTACTTGGAAGTATGAATAATTTCTTAAAAAATGAAATACTTGCTACAGAATTCTAGGCTGTCATTGATAAGTAGCTAAATACCATTGTCAGGCTATTGTGATCAGTAGATAAATGTGCTTTTTTTGGCCTCATTGTTTCCAGATAGACATTTAAATTCAGTTTTTTACTTTTCTGGTCTTAGAACCAAGGTGTATGTGATCCTGATTTTTCTTGACAGGAAGTGGAAATGTTAAGCAACTCTAAAGCTATGAAGGAGCTAACTGAAGAGCAGCAAAATTTACAAAAAGAACTTGAATGTTTGCAAACAGAGCATGCTCAAAGAATGGAAGAGTTTTATTTTGAGCAGAGAGACTTGGAGAAGAAACTGGACCAAGTGATGAAGCAAAAGTGTAGCTGTGACTCCAATTTAGAAAAAGACAAAGAAGCTGAATATACAGCACAGGTGAGAAGGGAAAGTTCATTTCAAACCAAACCATAGTGTATCGGGAAATTGTGAAGCTATTGCTCAGCCACCTTAAGGTTCTGTCTTCTCCATGTGTTCTGATAACGTAGGTGAATACCAAAATGGGTTACAGTGACAGCAATATTTATTTCCCTATTCTTTGATTGAAACTGAGGTAGAATGCAATTTACCGAAATACATGATATTATTGATAAAATATTGATCTTAAACATAAGGTCTGTTACATCCTCATTTAAAACAAATCATGTTTTTAATGTATATAGGCTTGCCCGTGTTCTATTCTTGTTTTAGTTACAGAAATAAGTTATTCCTCTTTTTCTTCCTCTTCTGTTAAAAACACACAAACCTCTCAACCACCCTTTTGTCAGACTAGTAGCAAACCTTGCTGCTCTTTCTGTTCCTTGGTGGTAGAATCTTCTGCGCTATCTGATGAGCCCCCTTCTGTGTTCTATCAAAGCATTTGGTCAAGAGTTCTCTTGGAAATGAAAGTCATATTTTTGTCTCTCATGCCTGCCTCTTGGGTTCATATGTCAATACCTGTGGACATTTTTTTTTTTTCCTTTCACTTTCCTTTGAACTTTTACTATTGCTTCTTTATGTTGGAGGTTATTCATGTCATTCCAATGGGAAAAATGTGTTAATGCCAAAGAGAGCCTTGGAATGCCCCGTTTCAAAATCAGTTCTAGTTATGATTGTGATGTATTTTGTGATGCGGCACAGAAAACTAGTCTTCACAGGGTTTTTTTTTTTAAAGTATAAAAACCCCCTAAAACTTCAGTTCAGTAAAGCTCTGTGGTCACTTGATCACAGCTGTGTGTACTTCCTGCTCTTACTGTCTCAAACTAAGAAACAAGCAGTACTTGCGAGACAGGTTTTGGTATTTTGGGGGAGTAGGGCAGAGACTAGCATCACAAATCCTTCTCATTATTTTAATTTCATGACATCCCACTCCACAGATTCTTAGCCTTTGCTGCCAGAAATAATCCTCTCTGACTAAGGCCTGATTTACTAAACATCTGGTACAAGCCCTGTTACTGCAAGTGACAACATGTTCTAATTTATGAAGATAATCATGTATAGCATGTTTTATATGGGTTGTGTAGCTTGCTTTCTTTAGAGGGTAAAACCCATGGATTGCTCCCCAAGGATACTGGTTGATTGTTTCTTTTGAAGTTAGACTTTGGAAACTAAATACGTTCCTTGCATGAAAGTTTACTCTGTTATTACCTGTGTGGTAGAGCTATTTGCAACATATAATTTGAACCTTTTTCTCCATTTATCACATCTTACAATAGATTTTGGACCCTAGGTTCCAAGCAGTTGTCAGAGTTAAACAGAGGTCCTGGCAGGAGGTAACTTCCCCAAGCTGTACATACAGCATTTTTAAAAAAGCCCTAATCCAATGTCATCTTGAAGTGGTTGCCCAGGCTGCCCTTTCTCTCTGAGAGCTGTGGACTGGGAGGAACCCTCTCTGTTCATGAAACAAAATTAATAATTTGGGATTTGGAACTTGTTTAAATGCCTGTTCTTCTTTCTAGGACTGCCTGAAGATGGTCTAACTCTCTTCTCCCCCATTTTGACTTCTTTCTTGAATTGCCTAGTTTAAATGTTGCTTTACCCTGTCAATCACAACAGAGCAGTATAACCAGTACTGGAACCTCTCCTTAGAGCTGGAAATCAAAACTCAACCAGAGACGTGCTGATGTAGTGCATGCTGTAACATGCAGGCAGTGGGCATTATCGTACTGCAGCAGTTTACTTAAAGTAGCGGAGTCAGAAGGCTTGCATCAATAGCCTATTGCTGTCTAAGAACCGCTTAAATATTTCTGATTATACTTAGAACCATGTAAATTTCTGATTATACAGCTGGAGACGAAAGTCCACTGAATGTGGTGTTCCTCTAAAATGGGCACAGCAGTTCCTTTGCCCAGTACATCTTGTAGCAATTGTCAAACCCCAGTAGTCCTGTACGCTCCTGCTTCTTTCATTCTTGTGAGCTGTCTTCCTCATTTTCAGTAAGATGTATCCTTAGTGACGATTTAGATCAGATAGACACCTATCATCATAAAGAGAGATGGATATTTTTAGATTCAGTGAGGTCTTTTTGTAAGAAATAACCCCTTAAATCAATGGTAGAGAAGGTAATCGGCTTCCAGCCTCCTCCCTGTTTTAGCTGCTGGTTGTACACCTATCAGCAAGTTGACAGTAACTTTCCCAAACTTGAAAAATTCATCAGACGTTTCCAGATCTCACTGCAAATAAGTTTTGATGACACTTCAGCAAGTTTGAGGTTTACTGTACTCCAGAGGTGAAACAATTATTTAATTTCTGTCTTTAAACACAAATGTTTCACGAAAAAAAATTGGGTGGACTCCTGTTTATGTTTGAACACCCACATAAATGCACAGGCAGTTTTGACAAGATTTTCTGAATCTCATTTCTGGTAATTCTATTTCATTTATGCTAAAGGGTATCAGAAAACAGTATTGGTGGGTTTGTTTGTTCTAGAAATGCATTAAGGCTTTCAAATAAAGGAGTAATACTTTGTCAGGTAAGAGAAATGAACCTTGGAAATGAAAAAGTGCTGTTTATTCTGGGATTTGTGAAACATCTGATGCAGACATACTCACAGTCTTCCTAGCAGATTATTTGTGTTATTGACATGGTCTAGTGTGACGGTTTGTATAACTACAGCTTATATGTATTTAAAAATTAGACTTTTCCATTTTTTTGTAGTACTATGATGTACTTTCCATATTGATGTCATTTGCTAATGGTATAGTAGGTAACTGCACAGCTCTTGATAACTGTAGATGAGCTGATAAATACCGGTGAATAGAAATACTTTTATCTGATCCATATGCTGGTCATCAGTGGCATATTGAAATGAATAGTTGACGTTTCCAAGTAAGTTTGCTAAAATTTGCTCTGCCTCTCTGTCTCTCCTCCCTTTTTTTACAGCTAGCAGAGTTGAGACAGAGACTGGACCACGCAGAGGCAGATAGACAAGAGCTTCAAGATGAACTGAGACAAGAACGAGAGGCAAGGGAGAAGTTAGAGATGATGATAAAGGAATTGAAACTACAGATCTTGAAATCTGCAAAAAATGGAAAAGGAAAATAGAAATTGGGAGAGGAAGCATGACTGTGTCCTTCAAACAGGGTGTTTTGGTTTTTAATGAATTGTGAGCAATTTCTGTGTGATAAGAATAAGTATTCTCTACAGATTTCTATTTACCAGACAAGGCCAGATATACATATATATAAATAAATAGAGATAGATAGGTATACATTTTTAGATTTTCCTAACCAATGAAAATCTGCATTTATTTGTACTGGTGTTTTTCTCAAACAATGAAAAATATGAAACTCTTGATTTAGAGTGACCAGTTTCTGTCTATTTCTAATGCAGTCTTGAGGACTCTATACCTTTTAACATTGTCTGTTAAAATATATGTGGTGACCTTTATTTTGCTATCAATTGCACATCCAGTTATAAAAGTACATTAAAAACATTCTGAATTCCTCAAAGTCAAAAATAATTTGGGTTTCAGTGAGAATTATGTGTTCTCAAGCTGGGGAAAGGCAGCCTTTCATCTTTAAGTTAGTATTCAAAATCACCACGATGATAGGTGATCATCAAAAGTGATTTACCAGCATGAATTTTTCCCATAATTTCATTGTGTGAAGTCAAGCTGATCTTTTCAGTATTTTTCTATTTAACAACTCCTTATCAATCTAAAGAGTTTTAGAGCCAGCATTTGCTTGCCGTGCTGGAAGAAGAAAACATTAGGGGTCTTTTTGCAAATTAAAAAATCTACAATTACGATGGAATCTTTGGAAATTAAAAATGCACATATTTTCTTTTGTTTTCTTCTGTATAGTAGGTATGAAAGAAACGTTAATAAAAGGCTTAAAGGTGGGGCTTTTCCTTCTAGAAACTGAGAAAGCTTGACTTAACTGTTTTTCAGATACTGATGCTTTCAAGAAAAATAATACGCACTAAAAATACGTATTAGTTTCTTCAGTACCCTAAGCCTCTGCACTTTGAGCTTCTTGACAACTTGTGGATTTTTCTTTCATTACATAGAACAGGCCTTAACTGACATTGCGGTAATAGCTTAAAAAATAAAGTTCTGAGATATGGCACTTTGAAAATCATTTTGATAGTCTCTGTATTTGAATGGCATGGTAATGTTACCATGAATTAAGAAATACAGTATGTTTGTTAAGCTATAACATTTGAAAATGCTTAATTGTACAGAAATACTGGTTTATGTGTATATAATCTGAGTACTTCAGAAGTCTGGTTCCTAGTGGATTAAGCGCATGGCTACAAAGTTGGATGAAGAAATACTTTTTTGCACTTCTCTCCAGACAGTTTGCTACGGCTGACAGATGTGAGCTGATTATGGCAGTGACTAGGAATATTTGAGGAGTTCTGGTATTTCACTACATAATTTTAACCAGTGCTTTAGCTTCTGGTTTTGAGGTGTTTAGGTTTATTAGTCTCTTAATAATTCAGTTAATTCTGGATGAAACCACTAGTAAAAGCCTACATTGATTTTTTTTTTTTTTTTTTTTTTTCCTGAACTAGTAAAACTGAAAATTTCTGAGTTCTTTTTAGTTTCTCTTTTAGTGGTATAACAGGACTGGATATCACAGAGAAATATAAAATTGCACATATCTTTAAATTGAATGAGAAATGAGGTGGCAAATTAAATGTCATGGAGTCATAGGATGATTCTTTTATAGCTGTATATAATTTTGTTTATGGGCTCTGTGTCATATTTACACTGATGATGATTTTATTTGTCAGTGTCGATCAGAAAAGAGGACCCAGATTACATTTTTCCCTTCCTCAACTCCATCTCCAAATTATGGCTTTAAAGAAAAAAGAAAAGAAAAAAGCCTTTCTTTGCAGCATAGCGATGGTTTGGAAGGAAAGGTGTTGAGTATAAATGATTCTGGTTGTGTATGCACCACTTGCTTTAAAAACACAGTGAATGTTATTTTTTTTTTTTTGGTTAACCACCACCAAAAACGTGGCTATAGGGAGAATAGGCAGGAATATTGGTGTGCAAGTGTGATTATCGGTCGCTGGAGCTTGAAGTAGTCCAACTTGATTGGCAGGACCTACATTGGATTAGCTAGGTGGGCAAGTAGGAAAACACCCACTGAGGAAACTGCAAAGTTTCATCGGGTGTTATCAAAGGATCAAAAGGCATGTTTCTAGTTGCTGTTGAGTATCGGTGTTTTGAACCAGACTTGTTTGATTGTCAGTGTAGATAAGGCCATTCAGACGCGTTTCATACAGCTGCAGTAACTAATTTACCACAGTATTTATAGCTGAGCCGTTGAATGTATCGAATCCTCATGGGGTTATTATATTAGAATACTGTATATTCCATTTTCATTTGGGTCTTGTCTCTGTTACGTGACTTACGCTCAAATTTCCCCTTTTGCCACCGGTTGAGCTTCAGCAGTGGCAATTGCAGCAGAGTACCAGTATAGCCCGGGTTCCCGTGCCTTAGCCAGCACTTCAGCCCCCTCTCAACCAGCTGTTAACTGGTTTGTGCTGCCAATTATTAAAACGCTGGTGGCCATAGTTTGCACTAGTATTTTCACCGTTGCAAGAACTCAAGCAGCTATATGAAATTTTAGCAATTCCATCTGCAGATAAGGCCTCCTAATGGTTTCGAAACGTCTGGCTGAAAAAGCTAATGGAACATTTATTAAAATGACTTTAAAAGTAGCCTTGTAAATACTCCATTTAGTTAATTGAAAGTTAGAATGCATTTTAAATTATTGTAGTCCTCTTAAAATTCTTAAATGTTACTTTCAGGCTCTTTACATAACATAATTTTCCTATGTGTAGACTTAATTTTATACTGATTTTAAGTAATAATGTATACATAAATGTGCCATAGATCTTGTGCTTCTTTAAAGATAGTTTTTTAGTAAATTGTAAATAATACTGTGTAAGTTCTAGAACAAATATATGTTGACCTTTTTTCACTACCTTATTCTAGTTATACTGAACGGTTTATTTTGCAGCCTAATATAGGAACTTGGAATGGGCACTTAAGGGCTCTGACTTAAGTGCACGCTTAGTGGTAGAAACGAATTCTGTCATTAGGTCCTCGCTTTTGGTCATAGCATGCTCATTTTATGTATTATTATTTGTTTTGCCTTCAGTTACTGCTTGCTGATCTTTCAGGCAGGACATCATCTTCCCAGATAGTTGTGACATGAAGCTTTTAGGAAAAAATCCTAAAATGGTCCATAATTTTGAAAGTTGCATTATTAAGTACCTAGACCAAGATCAAAGTTGCCTAGCGCCAACCAAGTAAGTAGGATTCAAGGTGAATATCTAGTTTGCTCCTATACTTTTTTTAAAAGAGAACTTTCACGTGCTTTGTGTACTCTTAATGAACAAGAAAATACACGAGCTTAGAGAGTAAAACTCTTGTAATTTTGGCAGTCTGAAAGCACCCTCGTTCACGGTGTAGCCATGTATCCCTAGACGAGAGACTTTTATCTAAATCTCCAAACTTAACTAAGTCTATGTTTTAGTTTTTGTAAAGCATATCGTTTAGCTTGAGTATTTAGATAAATGTAGTTACGTTTCACATTCTTAAACTAATTTTATTCTATATTTAATATATTAATAGCTTAGGTGTAAAATCATTTGTATATAGTAAAGGCATAATGCAATTAGTGAAGTAGGAAAAGTTGAATGGGAGCATAAAGCTACTGGTGGCCTGAAAAAATAAGGCCCATATTTTAGAAGTCACAACGTTTTATTCATACATTGTTGTTTTACATCAGGGGAGGGGATAGCTAGAATGTGTTACGAAATTTTTGGAAAACTTTCCTAGCATTAGTCGTGAAGCTGGCCTTGAAATGCTGTCATGGTCAGCTACCTAGAATTCATTTGTTTGTAGAGTATATATTTTGATTGTCAGTAAAGATAACAACTTTGTATTTTTTCTGCACTTAATTTGTGTAATTAATCCACACGACAGTTTTCTATAACATGGTGAAGTCAGCAAAAGACGTAATTACATCTACCTGTTAATCTGTGCTTGCAATATTTCAGTAATTTTATTTAAAACTGTCATAGTAAGCAGCAGAAAGCTGCAAATTTCAGTTTTCTTTTTGCTCATTGCATTTGTAGTGCGAGTATTCATCAGTTTTAATTACAGCAAGCTTGTAGAATTTTCTGTTTGTTGCATATTTCTATTTCAAAGACATCAATTTTTTTAGCTTTTGTGAAAGCAGTTATTGCTTGCAAATTGCACGACAACTTTGTACTGTGTCTCCATTACTTAGAAAATTGGGGTTTTTTCAGGGTTAGTGGTTGAGTTGGAAAATGCTTGAAAAATGAGTTTTAAGCACTTCATCAAGCACAGCAAACAAACGGTATAAAATTTTGCTATTTGAAATTTGAATAAATGTAACAATATCAATTGCGTTTTTTTTTCTTCAAATATAGATACCTCACTTAAAGGAAAGCACAGTTGTACTGTATTTAATTCTAGGAAATAATAAAAAGTTGGTCTAAAATATTTTGTTGCTATTATGTTGCTTTCTGTGATCTGGTTTTGTGTTTCCATACTCACTCTCGAAAGTATTTATTGATGTTGACATGCCAGTATAATTACCTTAATAAATTACAGAAAGTAGCTGCAAACCAACAGTCTGCATTAGCTCGAGGCAACAGGTTGAATGACTATTCCAAAACCATAGTAAAAAAGCCTGTGAAAAAATGGTCAGCGCGTTCAACAATTTTTAATACTTTGCCAATGATGTACAGTCTTACTGTTAGAGTTGCGGTGGTTGCGTTACATGACACAAAACTGTCCTCTACCTCACGTGAGATTTAACAGATATTTTATATGGTTTTAGTAAACAAGATGCATCTATCTGGTCACTTAGTTTACAAATTTTTGAATTATATTTATTGAAACATGACATACTGTGCTCTTAGCTTATACCTCAATTGTATTTTGTGCTGTTATCCATTTTCATGCCGTGTAAATACCTGTATAGATTGTGGATCCAAAAACAAATAAAGAACTGTAACGTCAGAGCACTTGTCTTCGGGGTATTTTTGAAAGCTGACTTCTAAACTTGACTTTTTGAAAGGTGTTTAGCCAGGGTGCTTTTCTGACTCTTCTGAGGAGGACAGGGTCTCCCTGGCTTTGATTACAGTAAATTAAACCCTGATTACACTGAAACTTGTTTTGCAGGTCCCCAGTTTTCTAATGGGCATTTTTAGCAAAATCTACAAGATCAATATCGCTCCCTCACCATGAGTCTTACTGCTCTGCGAAGGTACTACTGACACCAAGATTTCTGCGTATCTTGACATAAAGTTGATGTTTAGATGTGTAAAATGCAACCACGCGCACATTTGGTGTGTTCTCTGGCACACAGCTTTTGTTGCTGGTTGACTACAGGAGCCGCATTTGAGTTGTTCACACCTCTCCTTGATAGCTTAGTAATGAACAAGATAAAAATCGCACATCGCTCTGTAAAATGCTGAGATTTATAAAAAGTTAAAATCAGAAATGAGAATTATACTTTATTTGCTGATGGTAAATACACCCTACAGTGGCTCTCAGGAGTTCTTAGTTTCTGTAAGTCATGTGATTATGTTGCTTAACATTTTTGTCTGCCATCAGGGAGCTTAAGTAGCAGAAAATTCAGAATGGAAGAGAGAGGAAGGAGGCAAGAAGAAAAGAGGGAGCTGTTCCTGTAAGCTATGTGTGAGTGGGTCTTCTGTTTAGGTTGAGCTCCCCCACTAATAACTATAGTCTGTTGGTTACTTAAAAGAAATCTAGATCGTGGTAAAAAAATATAACTTGTACTACAAATAACATTTTGGAGATTTTCTAGGTGATTTTATTCATACTATGGGTTTGGGGTATTTTTTTTGTGTGTGTGTGTGTACACACACACACACAGGTTTTTGACAGACAAGCAAGCACAGTCCCATACACATGCTTGGATATTTTGTCCTCGTTTTAAGGTACTGGTCGTGCGTATAGGAAATCCTGATCGTTTCAGATTATTGCAAACCCTTAATGCTACCATGTACTCGCCTGTATTTTACAGGTGAAGGGGGAAATGAGTGGTGTTAACCAGGATGAAGATGAAACTGGTAATATTTTGATGACCTCAGCTTTTGGTATGGAAGACAATGAACAACTAGCTTCAAGAGTTAACCCTGCTGATTTCTGCATCCCGTGTTGTGTTTTTACGCTGCTGTATTTCCAAGCGAGGGAGACGCTATCGGGCTGAAAACCCTGCGAAGAAAAAGTTCAAGGTGAGTCATTTGAGAAAATGTCATAGGGTGTTGATGGCTTGTGTAAGTATGACTAACTGCAACCCGTGTCATTTGTCAGAGAAAACAATGCTGATCAAGGAAAAAATGCTTGAGTGACAGGGTAAAAAGGCTGATTTTTAAGGTGTTCGTGCTGAAATAAAATATGCGTGTAGCACTTGCTTTAAAAATGGTGAATTTTATGAATATAGCCCTAAGTGTATCAGTTTATTTAGCATATCGCTGTGAGTCATTCTTCGTTGTCTCTTGTTTTATTGATCTACTGAATCATCGTTCACTTGTAGTATACCAACGTATATTTGCGTAAACATTGGTAGTGTTATTTACAACAGTGACAAAATAGTAAATGTTTCATCTCCCTATCGACATCAATGAAATAATTCAGCTGTGCCCTATGGGCGCTAGATCCAGTACTGTTGAACAGCGCTGGCTACTGAAGTGTAAAAATTCACTTCTTGTCAGTTGAGCTGCTGCGGACTCTTTGAAATGTGAAGCATTTGCTGAGGAAGATGTGGCAGAGTAAGAAGCTTTGTGGTTAAGGAGTCGGTCTTGTAACTGTAGGAGATGGAATTACAGGAGGATGTGTCCACAGCCTGCGAATTCGTATTCTGCAGCATGTAAAAAAAGTTGGGTTTTGTGCGTTAGGATGTGCCTGCACTATCACCATGTAAAATGCTGCAGCCTTGGGATGAAGCGCGATACGAAGATGTTGCAAAATTTTCTGGTATTTTGAAGAAAATACTTTGAAGTATATTAGATGCCTAAATATTGGCGTGATTTAGAGAATATGCATGGTTTTTAAACTCCAGAGGACTGTGTGGTGCCGGTATCATTAGACAGAGGTTAGGATCAGTCATCCCAAAGTGATTAAGTATCCTTATGCCTGGTATGAATCAAAAAACAGTATTAAGCTGTGTGCATTTATGCTTGATACAAACAGATCAAATGTTTAATTTACAGAATGATTAGAAGTTAGATGGCTGAAATGCTAGACTGAATAAATGCAAACTGAGTCTGCGAAGGGGAGAGACTGGAACACGTCCATTTGTCAGTTTGTCTCCTTCCAAATTCAGGAGGTGACGTGTGATCTGTCCCAATGCAATCGCATGGTCCGAGAAGTGGAACAACACTAGTTTCACTCGAGAGATGACGAGTTTATCTCCTGAATAACAAATACACAGGAATATTGTTTGGGGAAAGATTAAATCCATCTAGAATTGAACCCTAGACAACACGAAAGTGGTGGTTGGATGTAACAGCCTGCTCCACCCAAAGTGGGTGCAGTAGAAGAATAAGCTACGTGGAAAGGTGGAATCGCACCGGGGAAGTCAATGGAAGGCCAGCTGGCAGCTTGGCTTCACAAAAAACCCATAAACCAGGTATAGAAAAAACCCAAGGAGTAGCCAAAAATATAAAACAAATGTGAAAACAGGTATTAAATTTCTATTTATTATAAAAGCTCCTCCTCAAAGATAACTTTCAACTATTTATGTAGTAACTCCAGTGTTCGGATGAAGCTTTGACAAAACAAAACCGTGGCCTCGTGACCTTGAATTTTGAATCTAAGGAACATGGGACAAATGAAGCTTAGGATGGTCTTGTTTGTGTTTTTCACTTCATTTGCTAAAGAATGGGAAAAAGTACTGTTGGATGAAGATCAGGATATATTTAATTCCTGGCACATTAATCTTGGAGCGTAGCTTCCAATATTTCTTTCTCGCTAAGAATGAATCATGCTCTAGGAATGAATCAAATCCCTTGTTCTGCCATTTTCTTGCCCAGTTTCTCCCTTACTCTGTGCAATGCAGACAGCTCTCCGCTAGTGGTCTCTCCAGGCATGTTTTATCTGCATAGATCCAAACCTTCCCTTTGCAAATTTAGAAGCGCTGGAGGACGCACGATACGCACGATGATGAAATTTCATTAGGGATGTGTTGGCGCCCGATAGCATACATACGCGTTTGTGAAAATACAAAGTAAAATTAGGAAAATAGCCTGCCTGCCTAGTCCTCCTGATGCAGAACAGGCTGTGAAGTTTTTCTTCTTTTGACATTTTGAAGCGGGCTGTTCCTTGTTCTATTGAGCAGACTAAAATTTACACCTGTAATGAGTCTGAGTAAAAAGCTGCTCCTTTTAGGTTTAGCATTCAAAGGTGGAAATAAAGTGCCATTAAACAGATATTTAAGACTTCGTGAGTGTTAGTTAATACTTCTGAAAACCCAGGCACGAGCAGAGAATGCAGTGATGGGTCTCTCATGTTTTTGCAGGAAAAGACCCAAGACTGATTTTGTCCTTTTCCTGCAGCCGTGCTGATGGCTTTGGTGAGATGAATGATTCCACCTCCTGAGTAACTCTGTCCACTGCGTTTCTTGCCCTGCCTTTCTATGTGGAGGTACCGGTGTGATCATTTCTCTTCGGCTCGAAAACACTGCCTTAATTTTTCTCCCTTGATGCTCAGTTTTGAAGAGTCAGGCTGTTTGCATTTGAATAAAGCAGTCCAGTTTGTTTTTCGAGCACAGGGTGGGTGTAATTCTGCATCTCCTCCCCTCCACACCCTCCTTCCCCTCCGACTCTCTTGATGAACTGGCAGAAGTTGGGGCTCCCCGCTCGCTCCTCCCATGCGTTATGGGGCTGGAGGCAGCTCTAACCCCTCCCAGGGAGGGAGCTGGGCAGAGGCAGCCGAGTGCCGGCAGCAGTGCCTGATCAGGGACCTCATCCTACCAAACCCCTGTCCTTCCTGCTCCCAGATCGCAGTAGGTCCCAGCAGCTGGGATCTGCAGCCGGGAGCTCGCTGGCCGGCTTTGCTGAACCCCTGCGGGTGCTCTCCTCTCCAGCTTGCCCCACCGAGGGATCGACATGGTGGCCACCTGCCTGCACCTGGCCGGATTTGTCTGCAGTTTTATCGGGTGGATTGGGGTGGTTGTGGCAACGGCCACCAATGACTGGGTGGTGACTTGCGGCTACACCATTACCACCTGCAGGAAAATGGATGAGCTGGGATCCAAGGGGCTGTGGGCAGATTGTGTGATGGCGACGGGTCTCTATCACTGCAAGCCCCTCGTGGACATCCTCATACTGCCAGGTACGCGTGCCCCGTCCTCCCCCTTCCCGCCCGGAGGTGAGGAGTGAAGCCTGGCTCTGAGCAGTGCAGGTCCTGCTGCCGGAGGAATTGATGGCAAAGCTCCTCCAACTTCGCCAGCGCGTGAGGTTGTCCATTAAATGCACTAAAGAATGCATGTGATAGTTCTTAACATGATTCTTATTAAGTTATACCTGGTTTTAATCTTACCTAGGTATCATGTTATCTGTGGCTATTAAAGTCCAGTTAGTGCTTAATCATTGCTCTTGGTAAACGCTCGCTGCTCCTTTCACATCTCGTATTGCAATTCTGTGATTGCATTGCAAAACATATATTAGTATATTGAGGTGTGATACAGTACTTTGAGATCTAACAGAGTATTTTGAGTTTTGCTTTGAGATGATGACGAACTATTACAAGTGTTAGGGTTCTATTCCTTAAAATGATTTTGAGAATAGTGAATCTCTCAGCATCTATTATTAATGCTGCTGTGGCTTTTAATCTTTTGCAAGCTTGTCATTAGTCTTGATGGCCTTGCGCTTCCCACGTGTTCTAAGGCAAGACAGAACTTTTACACGGCAAACAGATGTAACTACGTTTAACTTGCCTTGATATTTTCTAATTATATACTAACTTTCCTCTAGTTTACTGTAAAGCAAATGTTACGCAAGGCTTTGCATTGGTATTAATAACACATCTTTTGAGCTAATTAAACCTGCCAAAGCCTTGTGTGGTCTTGTCCCTGTTAAGTTTAGTTACTGATCTTACCTGCTTTGATCACCATTACGACCATAGTGCTTCTTCATTCTGCTATGTTTTAGATTGCACCTCCTCTAGCACTTCAGAGATGCCTCTTCCAAACCTGACAGGGTAGAAATAACCATTCCTTGTAGTTTTCTTTCATATTTCCGTATTTATTTGTTTAAACTGTTGTGAAAATAATTCCATAAGAGGTTAGAAAGATCATTCCCGGATTTCTCTCTGTTACAGAGCCATGTCTGTATCACATAGTGCTCAGCAATATCGAATCTCAGACCAGCTCCCATTCTCCCTTTCTCTGTGTGTGTATACTTTTATTTTAATAGGTTTACATTCCTTATTGCTGCTATTGTTCAATATGATCTGGCACAGAAGACAGAGAAGAGGCTTGCCCCGAAGAAACATTATTGAATGAAATTTAATAAATAGATAAATGGGTCTTTCGGCAGCAGAAATCAATGCTTCTCTCCAGCAGAAACAAATCACAAAACAAGGTGCTTCTGCCTGTAACCCATTTGATGCCCACAGCTTTCCGTGGGAGAGAAATTTATCCTGGTGCGCCTGATAGCTGAAATGTATTTAGAGTCTTTCATTGCCTAAGTCAAGTCTTTGAAATGAATGCATTTGTGTTCTCATTTAATCGGGATCGATTGCACAGAAACCACACTGGGCACTGCCAGCTCCTTTGTTTAGGGTATCGTTTTTTGCCCTAAACTCCTCAGGTACCCTTTTTTGTTAAGTTTCCTCTTAAAAAAAATCAAGCAAATATTCAGTATACACAGAACCTGCATTTCCAGGAACAGTAAAATCCTCATTCCTGGCGTCTTACCTGTATGTCAGCGGGACTTGCCTGAGGCCCCTGTTTGCTGATGTTCTCTGCGGCATCATGGAACTCCTCCTCTGCCATGCGGCAGCTTTATTTTGTTGAGCAGAGGGGAAAGAGAGCCAGGACACTCACTCTGCTGAGACTGCCCCAAGGGCTGGTGGAGGCTCACCAGTCTGGAGCAAATCTGACACTGATTCTTCTTTTGCATGCAAGTAATAACTTGATTTTATTTACTTTATATATCATTTTTATATTTTATGTAAAAATTACATATACACATCATATCTAAAATAGATTATATATACATTTAAAATATATAAATACAAAAAGATCGATGCTGTATTACACCAAATCCCTCACAGACTGGTAGAAACCACACGTCCCTGCGCAGCAGGCCCACAGTCCCTGTCCCCTGTTGTTCCTCGCTGCCCTGTGTTAGGCTGCTGCAGGGGTGGTAACTGATGAAATGCCAGGGGATCCCATGATGTTCATAGGGACCCAGAGGAATAACATGGCCCTCGGTTATGGGAACTCAAGCAACTCTGGAAGGTGCAGCCATTTCTCCTCCCTAAGGAAGAGCTGCGCCAGCGGTCAGCTTGAGCCATGGGTCTCCTCTGAAACCCCGCTAGCAGGCTGGACTCCTGCGGCGCAGCACCGGGACATTGCTGTGGTTGGTGAGCGTCCCTCCTCCTCTTCTTCCTCCTCCTCCTCCCAGGTCAGCAGCCCTCAGCTCCTCGGGGCAGCATCTCATGGCCCTGCATGTTTCAGTAGTGGCCGTTCCAACTGTTCAGCCCTCTGGGTGACTATGGACCTCCTCTGCTCACAGCAAACTGTTCTTTAAGACTTTAAATTCTTACTATTTAACCAAGGCTGTCTTTGTGAAAGTACAGGAGAATTCCTTCCTAGCTGTTTCTCTTACTTTCCCTTCCCAGATTTCCCAGCTCTGTGATTTCTCAGTGTCTTGCTAGGAAGAGCTTGTGTTTTCCAGGCACTGCTTTTTGTTCATTGGAAAATGTTGAGCTTGCACATCCCATGCACTACCCACTGTGCTGCAGCCTCGCTGTCTTATGCCTGCTGAAGATTTAATTGTTTACACAAAGGATTGAACCTGTCTCCCATGCTCCATGCAAGTCTTGGGAGCTAATAAAACAGGAACCTTTGTCCAAAGCTCGTCTTCTCTTGTGCCAAATAACCAAATCATCTTTCTTTGCCTTGCCAACAGGATATGTCCAAGCATGTCGAGCACTGATGATCGCCGCCTCCGTCCTGGGTCTTCCCGCTATCTTCTTGCTGATAACGTCTTGCCCTGCATCCGGATGGGCCACGAGCCTGGAGCTGCCAAGTACCGGCGGTCCCAGCTGGGAGGGATCCTCATCATCCTCTTGGGTAAGGCGCCCGCCAGCCCCGTGCGTGTGCAGAGCTGGAGGTCGCCTTCTGCTCCGGGACGGTGTGGTTGCAAGCCTGTTGAGCACGTTCACCTGAAAGCACGGTTGTCCAGGCTGGGCTGACCCTGAAGCTCTCCAGCATCACTGCAGTCTGTGGGGCGAACAAAAGGCACGAGCAGGAGTAGGAGGACAAAGACGGGAGGCAGGGAGCGAAGCAGAAGAGGGGAGGGCTGCGAGACCCTACTGTGCATTGTCTTGTGGAGTCCTTGGGCACAGCCACCGCCTGTGGGCACTGGTTTTGCTGGTTCGCTGTGGAAGTGATGCTATTTTTGGAAAAGGGTCTAAACTCCCAAGCTGCTTTCAGGGAACGGATAGCCTCTGAATTTTCCCTGGGCATCGCAGATGCAGCCGGGTCAAAGTAAGCTGAGATGTGTGGGAAGGGAAGCCCATGGCTGAGGGGGGCTGGTCCTGCGGGGACAGCAGGGGAGGGAGCAAGGAGGTGGCATGGGCCTGGGCAGAGGGATGGCGTGTCCCCTGTGCCTCCCAACCCCCTCTGGCCAGCCTTGCCCTTGGCCTCCAAGTTCCCCTGGGAATTTCTTCCCGTCCTCAGTGCCTGTGGAGGGGATTGTTTTGAGCAGCGCAGACTGTGGAGCTCATTGTCCCCAATGCAACACCTGCATGTTCTTGAAGCCTCGTCATCTCAGCAACAGGCTGTGGTGCCTTGTTTTTACCCGTCTGTGTGGCAGAGGAGGAGGGGTGAGGGAAAGTGGCCTCTTTGTGTGGCTCTGCTGGTCGCTGGCAGCCCGCGCTGACATCATGCCTGTCTTCTTTCTTCTTCTTCTTTTTTTTTTTTTATTCAAGTGGGCACTGGATATAGCTGCACGCTTGGAGGGGCTGTCCTCTGGACACTCCTTCCTTCCAAGCAGTCTCTCCTCCAGTGCTTTGGTGAGAAGCAGACAGTGCAAGTTGGTACGTCTGAAATCTAAGAGACTGAGACCAAGGGGCCCTTTCAATGCCTGTGGGGTTTAAGGGCACATTGTCACAGCTGGGCGTCCTCAAATCAGCTTTATAGGGCCTGTTTAAGACATCCCGATCCTGAACGGCCACGTTAGATTGCTGTTGGAATGTGACCTTCATTCGTGCCCCAAAAGCTGGAGTCTTGTATTTGGGCTTGGCAAAGTGAAAGAAAAAGTGGGGTTTTTTCTGCCTGTGAATGAAATGTTAGTGCTGGAGGAGTCTGCTCTGCCAGATTTCCCCTGCCCAGGATTGGGGAGGCCTAGCAGAGCTGCACTTCATGGCAAAAAACAGCAAATTTTTGGAGAACTGTGCTGTGGGTCGGCCCCATTCTCATGGCTGCAGATGTAGAGACAAGAGTATTGCCTTAAATCTGCTTTGCTGACAGGCAACAGAATTACAGGACCAGCACATGCGGCAAACATTGCAGCAGCAGCATTGGGTAACGCTACATGAGAACATGTGAAACCCCGTGTCTGGCAGCATTGCACGAGGGGTTTGGGGTCCAGCGCGCCTCTCTCCTGTCCCAGCCTTGCTGTGGTGTAACACCAGGGAGGAGAATAGGTGCGGGAGGATGGAGGAGAGGGGTTGCGGTGCTCCATAAGCCAGGCTCCTCTCTGCCTTGGAACATGGTTTTCCCACTGAGTAGGTCCTGTGAGGAAAGGAAATGTGTATTTACACAGACACTGGCAGACAAATGCTCTTTGGGTTGGATTTGGGCTTCTTGCTGATTTTTACCCCTGTGAGTTTGGAAGCATCTGCAGGTGAAGCAGTTTGCTCATGTCACCGCTGTCCTGAATGCTCTGGGCTGGGAGCAGCAGCCTGGTCACAATGTTTTAGTCACAATTACAATAATGCTCTTTTTGTCAGATCACAAATGAGGAATAAATAAGCTCCTCTTGCTATTAAGGGGGTTTTTTTGGTTTTTTTGTTTGTTTTTTTTTTTTGTTTTTTTTTTTTAAAAACAAACCAACCCACATTTGTTTTTACAAACCCCAATTTTTTCCAGGCTGATCAGCAAGACAGCCTCTTTGGAAGAAGAATAATGTACAGAGCTTTGGACTTTGATATTATTTAAGCTGAGTAACGATCTGTTATTTGCAAAATGAGGTGTTACCATTCTGGAGCATTTAATAAGCATGAATCAGGCCTCAAAAGTCATAATACTGACTTAAAATTAATTGTACTCTAGAAGTAATATGCCCTGGACTGTTCTTACTTATCCTCTGGGCACTGAACTCTTGTTCGTGGTTTTCCACAGCCGCGTGGGTTCCAGCCTTTTCCTCTAAGTGGAGATCAACTCCCAGAGCTCTGGTTAAAAGAAAACAACCCCCAAAACGCTCACTGGTGAAGCAGAAGTGGAGAAGTAGAGAGACGTGACCAGGGGAGCTGGCCCCACGGCAAGCTTCACTTGTTGCTCGGGGAAGGGGATGGCAGTTTGTCACTGAAATGTATTAAAAAGGAAAACAGGGGTTGAAACAGTGTGGGGGAGAAAAAAAAAAAACAACAAACAAAGAAAAGTTGAAAACTTGCCAGGAAAACAGTGGGCTCAGATATTCCATTGATTTTTCTGTCCGCTGATAATAGCAGGCTGCAGAGTGCAACCTGTGTGCACACCCTCCTATCCTGCCTGCTGATGTATTTATGTCTTTGCTTGATCCTATCTGTCCGGGAGAATTGATTTATTGCTGAAAACAACCGTCAGCAGAGGTTTGCTCTGAGCCAGTGTGAAAACATTTCATACATTAGCGTTGATGGAAAAACCCTGGCCCATCCTGTGTTGTTGATACTAATCCGGGGGACCCCGTGCTGGCAACCAAGCGGGCATTTTCCTAATGGAGGTGAGGGACTCGAGAGACTGGAAAACAGAGATGAAAAATATGTTCGTTATTGGCAATTACTACTGCAAAATGACCATATTGGCTATTGTGTACTAAGTAAGGGATATTAATAAGTTTCTCTGGACACTGCATGAGATTTACTTGTGCACCATAGATATCAAGATAAAAAGATTGCCTTGAACATAGAAAAAAAATAATCATGGGTATTTATTATTTCAACCAAATGCTTTGAAAGAGAAATCGGGTGACTTTGAGTCAGCAAATCGGAATGATTAAATTCAACTTTGAAAGAATTATTCTTTCTTCTGCAGAAAGCCTTTAACTTACTGTTAAGGAATTTGGCAGGGACTCACTGTCCCTTGAGTTCGAGTAATCCTGCTCTATCTCCCCCACCTCCCCAAGCACCTTCTGTGCTTCTTCACTACGTGTACTCCCGTCTGATTAAAAATACGCCTGTAATGTAGAATATTAAGTTTCATCTCAACGGACTAAGCCGCTGCAAGTTCATAGTCAGAAAGGACTTGGAAATGCCGGGAGCCTGGGATGTGTCCCTGTGGGTTCACAGTGAGCTGCTGGAGCAAGGACAACCGTACCACCCGTTACTGAGATGACTTCTGCAGGTAGAGGCAGTGGCTTTTACAGAACTGCCTACCCTGGCTGCAAAGAGCAGGCAAGCTGTCCAGGTTGTGTGTGCCCCAAAAGCTGCCTGTTGTGCCAGCTAACATTGTTGGTCTAGTGGAAAACATTCCTTCCGTTTGCAGACTTTCTTTTACTGTTCTGCTAAACCATATTGACTACTGCAGCTCTACTCTCTGAAGACATTCGCGTTTAGGGAGAGGCAAAGGGTGTCTCAGCATCAGCACAAAAGAAAAGGGCCAATAATTTCTATTCAAAGAGTTCATCCTTGTAGGCAGCTATTTTGAAACTTGCCCTAAAACGCCTTTTCCAACCCCTTTGGGTTTCTTGGCAAATCAATTTTTTTCCAGCCTTTCTCTGTGATACAGCTAGACGAGAAATTTGAGTTCACCAAGAAATATTGCAATTGCAGAACGTCCTTTTCAAATCTTCTCGGAGGATTTACGACCCAATCTAATCTATGCGGAGCGATGAAATCCAGTCCTGTTCCAGGGCGTTCCTCTTGCCGAGCAACAGGGTCACTGGTGACTGACGGCAGCTGGTAGCCTCCGAAGACAGAGAGGCCAAACCAACCCATGCAAAACCCTTGGCTTGTGTTTCATGGCTTTCTAGCATTGTCAGCTTTAAAATAAGGTGGTTTTACACATAGTTGAGCCACTTGCACAAGAGATGCCATTGTGTTAGCATCCCCAAGAGCTCTTCTCACCCCAGTGCAAGTGTTTTCTTTGGTCCTGCATTGTGGGGGAGGGTCCAGATAGATAAGGCTCTTATAGTCTATGGACATATATATATATATAGTTACTGCTGACAGAAAAAGAAAAGATGATTGTGTTGTTTTGGACAACAAAGAAGCTTTTATTCCGAAGGCCATTAGAATGCTTTGTGGATTCCCAACTGATACATTTTTGTTTTAAAGTGTTCGAGGCTCATGAGCTGTTTGTGGGACTGATCCACATGCAGGAGAAATGCTGTTCTTCCCTCCCTGCCGTCTCCAAAAATTCCTTCCAAAGCCCCAGGGTCCTTGCTTTGAGGAGGCCCAAAATTATTACTGGCTTTATTAACATCCTTCAAATGTTCTTCTCTTTTCCATAAGAAAATATTTTCTTTCACAATAACTGCAGCTATTGGGGATGGGTTTTCTGCTGGACTGCCCAGGAGCTATGGCTTGTTCTCCATTTTAACTAAACAATTTTATTTTTAATCTCGCCCCCCTTTTTTTCTTTTCTTTTTTTCCCTCTTGCAACCTTAACTTTTTGACACTGCCTTCAGATACCTTTTAACGCGGTCGGTGGAAACCTGTAACGCTGCCACGGTCCTGTTATTGTTTTGCTCTGATTCTCTGATAGCTGCAAGGATGGAGTCCTGCACAGCTTGTCCTGGAGGCAAGTAAATATTGACAGATTAATTCTTCTCAGATGTACGGGCCATAACGAGGTATTGTTTTAGGACCTGCTCCTGTGAGGTGATTAACACCACCAACTCCTGTTGCCCAGGGTGCATGTGGGGGCTTTGCAGGACGGAGGTGTAGGACCCTTCGTGAGGGTAGCGAGTGTGACCTTGTGGAGCTCAAGGAGAACGTAGGGCCCGTGTTTGCTCCCTGCTTGGAGCAAGCCACGCGTGTGTGCTTGGAGCAAACCATGCGTGTGTGCTGCACGCTGAAATCTGTGGTCTCTAGCCTGGCTGCCTGCAAAATGCCGAATTTGAAGCCCTTTTACTGTCCTGAGGGTACCTGCTTCACATGTTACCTGCCCCGCAGTCCTTGCAGCACCGTTGTGGCAGCCTTCCTGCTTCTTATGGAAAAAAAAATGTGGAATTTCAAGGAAAATTTGAAGTCATCAGTCATTTTTTTTGACCCACTCTAGGTAAAATAGTTTTCCCTTCAGATGAGGTCCCATTTCTAGTCTTTTCAATAAGGTTCTGGGGAGCCTTGCTGGACTTGTCCCCATCACTTGATATAGAGAAATTTTCCATAGGGAAGTGGAATCTGCTTTCCAGAGTTGCGAGACATTTCCTTCTCCATAAAACCCGCCCCCCAATGATGCTGTACTGCTGCTTATTTTGTCCCTGCCCATTTTCTCCTTGTGTTTTATAAACCCTTCTCTGTCTTGCTAAGTGCCGGGGTATTTCACCAATGTTTATGGGGCCGTTCAGTAGAGCAACTGCGGAGATGTTGGTTGACGTGGGCTGAGGACGTGGCACGTGAATTCGGGCAGAAATAGTGATTTAAACCAGTGGACTCTGGGCCACTGATTTTACTGTCTCACTGATGCGTACGGCTTTTGTGCTCTTGCTTCATAGCCAATCTATTCCTAATTCTGCAGCTCTCCAGAGCATCGATTTCAGGGATGACTTCCGTTCTTCCCCCTTAAAGATATTTCTAGGGAGCAAATCTGTTTTCCTTGTAATAAATATGTCAGGTTGTGTCAAGCAGCAGTTGTTTTTTCTTTTTTTTTTGTTGGTGCCCGAGAGAGATGGCTGTTCTCTCTTGATCTCCCTCCGTGCTGCCTCCTGCGCGGAGATCTCTTGGACGGGGATGCTGATGCTCCTGGGCCCCACCGTGGGACTGCAAGGGAGGAGGGATGGGCTCCCTCTGTGCCCCCCCGTCCTGCAGAGCCTTCCCTCCCCTTTGGTGCGCTTTGTATCCCCATGGTGGGGTTGCACGCTGGAGTTACCTTTCCTTTCCGTCTCTCCCCAGCCATGTGCGGCGTGGTCGCGACGATCTGGTTTCCCGTGTGCGCCCATCGCGAGACCACCATCATGAGCTTCGGCTACTCCCTGTACACGGGCTGGATCGGCTCTGCCCTCTGCCTCTTTGGCGGCTGCGTCATCGTCTGCTGCTCGGGAGATGCCCAGACGTTTGGTGAAAACCGTTTCTACTACGCCTCGGGATCCAGCTCCCCTACCCACGCGAAGAGCGCTCATGTGTAAGCGTCCTGGGGACGTCCCACGGCTGCCATCGGATGCTTTGGCTGGTGGTTTGCGTGCCCTGGGTTTGCTTCTACTGTCACGCACTGCTGTCGGGCTCCCGGGGGAAGATTTAGAAAAGCAGCACAAATGTTGGGTAGTTTGAAGCGTTATTGTCCCCATCTGCTCCCCCCCCTTCTCTGGAAAGAAAACTCCAGCCAGCCTCACCTCTTGGTCCCCCCCCTCCCCGTTTTGTCTTGCCCACCTGCCCCACCTTCTTGCAGCCAGGATGACTCGGATGGTTTGGGGTTGTTATGTGGGTTTTAGGGGTTTTATTTGATTTTCTAGCTCCCCTGGTTATAGGAGAGTTTAAAGCAATAAAAGAGAAACGAGAGAGACACTTTCCCGTTGTTAGAAGGACTCGGGTGGCTTCATCGCTGTTTGCTTTCCCCTGTTCAAGGTCACTGCTTTGGCACGGTTTGGGCGGGAGGGTAGGGAGGAAGGCTGTGCTCCCCAACCGGGCAAATGTTTCTCTTTGGGAACGAGAGGAGGGGAATTTTTTCTGCCTTTCTCTGTAAATACTTTTGTATGAATTCAGTCGTTTCAGTAACAGTATTTCCCCCACCCCCCCAGTCATCAGTATGAAGGAAACAGAACCCAAAGGTCCTAATTAGACGGTAGGTAACAGTGCCTTTTTATATAATTTTAAATGACTTTGGGGGCTCTAATCCCCGCACTCTGGTTTGGTTTCTTTTTTTTTGTCCTTTGTACAGATCAATTACTAAAAATGTATTTTTACATTTTTTTTTTAAACTCCTTGCTTTCTTCCTCTAAATTTGTGTTCCGTCCTGCATCATTAAAGTAGCACTTTTTAACATGCAGTATAATGTACCTGTTGCAATACAATTCTGGTGAATACTGATGATGCCTTTGTACTTTCAGTGAAATACTGTACAATAAATAACAGAGTACCTGCAACCACTGGCTGCTTTTTTTCCTTCCTTACTATGTGTTTCTGTGACAGGGCTGTCCCAATGATTTTGAGGATTTTTGGTTTGGTGTATTTTTTTTTTTTTATAGCAGTTCGGGATTGGAATGGTTGGACTTGATGATCTAACAGTTGGACTTGATCTTAGAAGTCTTTTCCAACAGATTCTATGATTCTAGGATGAGAAATTCTGCTCTGCTGTGGAGTTAAGAGGGCCTTTTGGTTTTGGGGGCAGTATTTAAAATACAAATAATCTTCCTGCATGGTACTGACCGCTGTCTTATCCATTTGTTTTTTTAATGTTCCTGATAGCAGCTCGCGCCGGTGGTACTGACTCATGGTACCCTTCGTATCGGGGAGGCTTAGAAACCGGCTGAGGTGGTGGAGATACCCCCAGCACTGCTTGGGTGTGCTGAGGTTGAGGCGTCACGTTGCTGGAAGCGCTCTCAACTAAAGCAAGAGTCTGATCTGGGGTCATCGCCCTGATTAAAACCATGTAAGATCAAGATCTGACTCTGTCCTTACCAGAGGCTGTAGCAATTTAATTACGTTGATACAAAATCCCATCTGTTCCTGGAGATGTTAACTCAGTTCAAATAATTTGTGCAAGCCAGGCTTCAGGAGCAGGAAAAGAGGAATAGCCACTGTTCAAGCGTGGACGAGGGGGAGAGCCCAGGTGGTGTCGCGTGTAGGGGGAGAGGGGATTGAGCAAGCAGAGGAGAGGGTCAACCAAATTGTTTGGGACGATGGGGAAGAATTTGAAAACAAGGCAGCTAGTCAAGCCCCGGTGGGTTAGGGACTGTCCCTTCATCTTGGTCTGCTTCAGCTGGAGAATCCTTAGGGATATGGTTTAGTGGTGGGATGTCAGGGTTAGGTTAAAGGTTGGACTCAATGATCTTAAAGGTCTTTTCCAACCAAAGTGATTCTATGATTCTATGGGTGACACAGCCACGGGCAAGGATGCTGCAGCTCCCACACCTTGCCTCCTCCATGCGGGGAGCCAAGCCCTCATTTAAAAGGGGTGAATAAGGAGGCTCCAGGGGGGGCTGGTGCCCGTGCGTCACCCTCCAGCTCCCACATGCAACCCCAGCATCTGCCTTTAAGACCGAGCAGTCTTGAAGGCGTCTCTTGTGCAGGCTTTGCATGGCTGCAATCCTATACAAGGCACCCGAGGCGGGCAGCGGCGCGGGGCCGGCGGCAGGACACTTGTGCCCATTACATCACGGGCAGGGCACAGGCAGTCGTTGTACGCGCTGGGGAGACGCTATAAGTGCTGCCATTGATGCGCGGGTGCCACGGGAGAAGGGGCGGCGCACAGACGTGCCAGCTTGTGCAGGCTGCCCCGGGGATTGTGGATTGTGGGGCTGACGGCGGTGTGGGAGACCTCGGAGCAGAAAGCTGCTGGAACCTTGCCCTGCAAATGGCCCTGGAGCAAACTGGGAGGAAAAAAAACTGTTGAGGTGCTTGACGGGGGGGTTTTGGCAAGGTCTTGGTGCTGCTGGAGGGGCCCGGCCAGCAGTGCATGACCCGATGAGGAATGAGCCCTGCCAGGCAGCACTTACGGGTTTTTTACTGCCCACACCCTTGGGCTGCATCTTGGCATCTTCAAGCACGTGGGGCTGGGGACCCTCGGCAAGGGGCTGGCGCTGGGGCTGTGCTCGTCCTGCCCACGGTCACAAGTTACCAGTGGTCGATCCCAAATCCAACCCTTAAAAGGTTCTGGGCAAGCTGCTCGGAGGAAGGAAGAAGCTTTGTTTCAGGGAAGAGAAGAAAAATCCAAAGAAAGAAAACAACCCCGGGGAAAACAGACATCTGCAACTGTGGGGCGCGAGGAGACGGGGCCAAGAATGGAACGGGATATTAGTGCTGGCACCGCAGAGGGGAAGTGTTTGGAGGAAGCACAAAGAACATAAAACTTTTCTAGTCTTTAAAGGATCAAAGCTGAAATACCTGCTTTGTGTCCTCCCCAAACGCCCCGATCCCCTGTGGGGTTCCCCTGGGCTGGGTTGGCCACGGCGCTGTTGGCTCTTGAAGGCTTTTGGTGCTCGTTTGCTGACCTGAAGCCTCAAAATAGAGTCAAATATAATTCTCCTGAACAGAAAATCCGCTCCACGCCATGCCTAATATCAGCTGTGGAGAGGTGGGTGCGAGCTTTGGTGCTCACCCTGGTGTGGAGGTGGTGGTCCCCAATGCCCCAGCGGGGTCCTTCCCAGCCCCACCAGGACCAGTTACAGCTCCCCATCATGGGGAGTGGCCTGGCAGCCTCCCCATTCCACAGGTCCTGGAATAACAGCAGGGAGCCCATGGGGGGTTGCTGGTGGCCCCGAGCACCCTGAAGGCACAAGGTGGCCGTGCCCCGCAAGTGATGCCTGCCTCCCCGCCACCCCAGTGCCCGTGCAGGGAGGCACAGTGCCGTGACACTCCCCTTATCCCGGGGAAAGGTGGGTGCCTGCAGCACCCCGAGCAGATGGGAAGACGTTGGCGCTCCCCGGGGTTTCCCACTGCAAGAGTCAACCTGTGGTCAGTGGCTTTAGGGTTTTTTCTTTTTTTTCTTTATTGTGTAAACCAATAACCATTTTTTTTTCCACAACAATGCAAGTAAATACCAAAGTCAGCCCATTGAAATGGATCTTCTACAAAGGAAATTTTGAAGTGCTTAAGATTTGTTCATCTCTAGCTCGCAGTTTAGCACTGAAAAAATATTGGACCTTCAGGTACTGATTGGCTCAACAAAATTTATATGGGATTTTTTTTTTTTTTAATTTTTTTGCTTTAGTCTTTCATTTGAAAGATTTATGTTACTATGGAAACCGATACTAAGACACATTTGTCTCTGGCTTTCTTTAAAAATCCCTTAGTTCCTGTCTGATTTTGAAATGTAAAGGCACACAATAAAGCTTTATGCATTTATTAAAATATACAGATTTTGGTAAATTTAGATTTTTTTCTTAGTATCTTGATATATATATATTATATGTATAGTTGTCAACAACACAATCATTTGAAAATTAAAATCACTCCATAACATATCTGCATTTTTTTTTTTCTTTCTCATGACACACTACAAGATCCCATTGTACAGTGCACCAATGGGCATTTGGAAACCACCAAAAAAAATTAAAAATGAATAGAACAAATTTTACCAGAACTGCAGAGAATTGTTACACCAGAAAGTAGGTAACATCAGAAAGACCGAACAAAACGAAGTGAAGATCATTTACAAGCTGGATTTACAACATCCCATGTCGTTCGGGGCGTGATTTCTCTGCCGTGAGGAGGATGCCGGCGTGCTGGGCCTTGTAACCGAGCGGTCGTAACGGTGCGGAGTGAATTTGTGGAGGGACTGAGATCTCGCAGAGTCAGTCTGGGAGGTTTGAGGTATTTATGCTCCGTCTGTATCATGCATTGGGCCCCCCCGGGGTGTGTGCCCAGTGGTGGGAGCAGGGTGGTACCGCTCTGCCTGTGTCCTCCCGATGGGTCAGGGGTGTGAGGACCTCCCCAAGGGCACCCAGGAGGAAAGGCTGGATTTGGGGGTTACATCAAAACAAGCACTTGCACCTCCTCCCAGCATCCCTGGAAACATTCCAGGTCAGGTTGGACGGGGCTGTGAGCAACCTGATCTAGTTAGTGGTGTCCCTGCTCACTGCAGGGGGGTTGGACTAGATGACCTCTAGGGGTCCCTTCCAACCCAAAACATTCTATGATTCTATGATTCTATGATCCAAAACCACTCCCGGAGGGCTGGCGGTGCCCAGAAGCCATGGACACGCCTGAACATTTTGGCCTTTGCTTGTGCCCACTGAAGACCCCAACGCCTGCAATGAGGCAAAGCGCCCGATCTCCCAAACGGGGGCTGAGCCCCTGTGTCCCCCCGGCACTGCCGCTCGGAGCAGGCTGGGGGGACCCAGGCAAGCCCCAGCCTGTGGCTCGGTGCCTTTTGCCTGCACTCCAACATTAGGTGGGATGTGGTGGGCTCGGGAGGAGGGTACGGCTCCCGCCCCCTGCCACGGCGGGGGTTGACAGCAGCCGTGGCATCAGATGCTGTTTCCTGGTGGTGCTGGGGACGTGGCGCAGCCGTCCTGCCCCGTGCTTCCCCAAGGAGGGGAAGGAGGATGAGAGAACAGGAACAAGAGCAGCCAAAGGGCTTCATTCAACGCATGGGTCCAATGAAGAGGTTCCTACAGACGCCAAAGAGAAAGGGATCGAGCCCTCGTCAAATTATATGGCATAACTAGGGCGGGCATGACGACAGACACTGGTACTGGTAACTGCTCTGTAGCAAGAGATTAAGGCTGCAAAAGGAATAACAGGCTTCGGTTCGACAGGGTACTTGGGCATGAGTTTGTGGCTCGGCAGATGCCTAAATACCATGCGGAAACAGGACGAAGACGACTGCCTCGGATGTGGTATAGTACAAGAGCTGGTAGGAAAATAGCATCAATCTTTCTCCCTGAAAACGTAAAGCCAGACCTGCGAGGTGCCGTCTCTCTTGGCTACTTCTAAGGCATCGAGGACGAGAGCAGCCAAGTGCCAGTGAGAGGTGACCTTTGCGAGAGGCCCTCAGCACCTCCGGAAAGGTTTCCCGAGCTGACCCGTCAGCAGTGCGCACATTGCAAACGGCTTTTCGGTGGGATGCACTCGGGATTTCTGCTTGTAGAAGCCTGGTAGGGGCGGGCAGCAGGAGGGGATGCCGGAGCAAAGCTTACGGGTCCTTTTGCCAAATCCTCGCTACCATCCTGAAGCCCTCAGGGAGGCCAAACTTCCCTTGGCTTGCCCGGGGTGCTCTGGGTTAAAATCTGCAGAATCAGATGTTCTTCTCCACTGAGAAAAGGACCGGCATTTGTGGCTGTTTGAGACAGGAGCTGCAGGTAGGAAACTTTTGCAGCCATGGCCGGAGCCTCTCCACTGAGCCCCTGAGCCCCAGGAGCGATGGGGGTGGGCGTGGGTCCAGGCACCCTCTGCACCCGGCAGCCCCCTTGCCCACAAAGGGAGCCAGGGAGGCTCTGCGCTGTGTTTCGGGGGGCTGAGCCTCATCAAAGGCAGCAAAGTGTTAGTGGTTCTCTACTTCATGTGTTGGAAATCCTGCCTCATGCCCCCGTCGATGTTACATTTTCCCCTGGGACACCAGCAGCAGCCCTTGGTGCTGGGGGTTGGTCTGGGCTGCTCCGGGGAGCCCTGGTGATGGGTCTGGCCGCAGCCTTCGGCAGCCGGGAGGAGGATGGGTGTCGCCATCTGAGGGGCTGCTTCCTTGGTTATTATTTACTCAAAAAGATCTTCCTCTGTTGCAGTGTTTTAAACTAAGCATGTCGGTGATGGGCTCCAGAGCTGGACCTGCTGCTGATCGTTGGCTCACCAATGCAGCGGCTGTCAGAGCCGGGGCGGACGGTGGCTGCGACCAAGCCCCACCGCTGCCACCAGTGCTGCAGGGACACTGGCGGCAGGGAACCTGATGGCACTGCTGGGGGCCATGGCCATGCTCCGGCCCTTTTGGAGGGCTTAACTACAAGAAATGTCCCCCTGCTGACCACCTCTGCCCTGCCAGCTGCCACCAGCTCACTCTGGTTTCACATTGAAATACGGACACTTACAGAACGAGCAGCGTTTCAGTGGTTTTTCGTACAGCATCCACCAAGCCAGGGTCAGAAACAGAGAAAATGGTACAAGGTGGAGATGGCAGCAGGGAGGGAGATTTCAGCAGCTGAGTCCTCTCCACTTGCCACGTGTGGCCCAGCCCTGCTAAGATGTGGCCGATCCACAGACGTTGCTGTTTTGTGGGGCATGGACACATCCCCGAAGTAGCAAGGCCAGAGCGAGTGTTGAAATGTGCCCCCCACAGTGAGGGAATTACAACGTAGTCATTTTTGTAAAAGACGCAACATGGTGAAAGCAGAACCCGGCCTCAGACCCGGCGATGCTCAGTGAAATGGCACGTGGTCCTCATTGACCATTGTACAAGGTGGGTTGAGCCAAGAGCAGGTCGCAGCCCTCACTGTGACCAGATATGGGACCAGGGTCCCAACCGCAGATTTGGGATGTTCGGCCACATTGGGATTTCAGGGTTTGATTGAGACATGGACTAATTTTGAATCCCAGTATTTGGGATGCTTGGATTCGGGGCGTGGGGATGGACACGGGGGTAGCTCTGCTGTGTGCACCAAGTGCCTTTGCGCCAGAACGGGCCATGGAAACACTGTGTGATGGGACCAACATTCCTGGATCCACCTCTGAGCTGCTCTCTTGAAAGAGGTTTGTCCATCTCCGTTTTGCACCTACCTACCCACCCATCTGTCCCTCTGGCTCAGCTATTGCTTCCAAGGTGGTTCAAAGAAAAAAGCACATGTGCTAAGAAAGTGCCAAAAATTTAAGAGTGGCATCTCACTGCTGCGGCCATTGGGTGGACATTCCCCCAACAATTCATCTCGTCCCCTCATGTGGCTCCTTCCACCTCTCAATGCCCTCCCAGTTTGGCACATCCCTCACTCCACCCCCTCTGCCGGTGCGGCTGGTGCCAGGAGATCAGCTGGTGCCAGGGGATCGGCCAGCATTCACCAGAGCGGGACCCGACCAGTGGAGTCAGGACAGACCACAGGTGTGTTTGGTTCGTGATCAACGGCAATCACAGAGCGTGTCCCGAGGACCGGAGGTGAGTGGGGTGGTGGTGGAGGACCCGGGGAAGATGGGACAGGAGAGGGGAGCCACTGGGACACTTCCTCATGGGCTGGACAGCGCAGCACCCCGCTGCCCACCCCGCTACTCAGGCGAGTAGTCCAGCTCGTCGTTGGCGATGAGAGCCTCCGACGGCGGTTTGTGCCTGCCTTTGCTTTTCGACCTGCTACTCGTCCGATGGCTTTCCTTTGCTCCTGCCATTTGCTGGTACGAGAAGCCCTTGTCCTCAGAGGGACCCCAGCCTGGGTAGCCCTCACCCTCGGTGGCGTAGGAGAAGCCGTCATCCACAGAGAAAGGGTCAACGTCCACGTCGTAGCGCTGGTAGGTGCTCTGGTGGAGGGCCTCCTCCCGGGCGCTGATCTCCAGCGTGCTGTTCCACATGCCATAGCCAAAGTAGATGAGCAGACCTGCAGCGGGCAAGAGGGAGAGGGTTGGACCCCGGCTGCCCCCACCGGCCCCACTACCCCAGATAAAACATTGCTATAAACACGCCATGCGCCAAAACAGCACCTGTCCCCCAAAACCCAGGTGAGAGGTGGGTGGGGGACCCTCACCACCAGCATCCTCCCACCCAGCGCTGAGCTGGCGCCAGCCAGTGAGGATTAAGTATATCTAAACATGCCTGTATTTTTTAGGTCGGGCTATTTTGTAGTTGATGCCCACTCTTCAAACCCGTTGAGCTTGTGTTCTTGGGCTGCCAGCTGTGACCCGAGGGCTGCATGTTTTAAACATCGGCTGGGATTGCTGTTGGCCACGTGATGGTGCCATCTGAGGCTTGGGTGGGACAGCAGCTCCCAGCAGACGCGTGGAGGCTCCCAAGTGCCCGCATCTCCACCCTGCTCCCCTCCCAGCTACCCTTTTCCCTCTGGAGTTTTCTCATGCTCTCAGTCTCTCTCCTGCTGGTGCTCGCAGCCACGGGTGCCCCAGAGTTGTTGGGATGAGTGTGTTCGGTATTAAAACGTCTCTGAAATCCCATCCTCCTCCCCTCAGGGCTTTCATTTAATCTTCTCCCTCTAACCCTACCTGATCTCACCTTCCTGCACCAATGCTTTCCCCAGAAGCATACCTGGAGATCTAATTTCCAGTGGATCCTTGGATTAACCTAACCCAGATGCATGTACAGAAAAACCCAGATTTCTCCACATGCCATGGGCTGGCCACGGGGGACTGCCTGTGAGGTTAAATCCAGAGTCTGTGTGGCAGGACCGCACACCTCTGCCAGAAAAACAAACGCGATGTGCCTCCCCCCCCAGGTGAGTGGCCGTGGATGGGGCTGGTGGAGTCCATCACACCTCAACGGAGAGGCTTAATTGACTTGTTGCCATTGCTAGCAGCTGAAGAGGTATTGGATGTACCCACAGGGGAAAGCATTTAATGACAGTGGATTAAATTGATGCTTTAGAGGCACTTTTCTTCCAGGTGGAAAGGCTTTCTCTGAATTTGCAGCTTCACCTATTGCCTTTGAGGGCCAAAAAAACACCAAGCGTGTCTTCTCCAGCCCAAAGAGTGCCTGTGGCAGCTACTGCTCAACGGCTCGGCTTGGGGCTAGGGGACTCTCAGAGATTGAGCTGTGCAGGACTGACTCAGGATAACTACAGTCCTCACCCCGAAGCAGGAAAGGGAAAGGCAAAATGGAGGGAAAATGTGGTGGCAGCCTCCCCCCAAGGGGTGGAAACCATGAGGTTACTCTAAACTCTCTGAGACACCAGAGGAAGAGCCAAGGTCTGTTCATGTCACCTCCTGCCTCTGCCAACTGAGCTCAAACATCTACAAATGTCAGGAGGCTCCTGAGAAAAGCGTGAAGGCTGGTAAGCCCAGTGTGGTGGCCTGTGCCTGCCCACCCCTCCTCCAGGAGGGGCGATTCCCGCCTTTATGGGAGGTGGCAGCTGGCTATGACCTTTGCATCAATCCTCATTCTCTTTCCCCACTGCTTTCTCCCTCTCAACCCGGGACTCTGAACCCTGCTGGTGGGGTACTTGGCCAGGGATGGTCCTTTTGGGTGCTGGCACCGTGCTCATGGTCTGTCGTCTGCAACCGGGGCTCTTGTCGGCTGCTGCAACGTATATGTTTACCCATAGGGTTATTATAACTCTGTAAAGACTCCTTGGGTTTGATACTGTCTTGTTGCTTCAGTTCTCTGTAGTCCAGACTTGGGAGCCTCCAGGAGGAGCTATGAGAGCTGCTTTTTTCTCTTGGGTTTGTGGAGTAAGCGGGTTGCAATGTAAAGCCAGGGAAATTATGGACATGCCAGGCTCCTGGCTACGTGCCAGGAAGCCTAAATTTGGGTAAAAAAAAAAAAAAAGGTCCACAACAGAGCCTGTGAGTCCCTAGATCCCCTTGCCATGAAGTTAAGGACTTAGACCAAGAAAAGGAGATACAGTCCACAGATCCCTTGGCTCTGTCTCTCCCAGGGCTGCTGGGTTTGGGCAGCTCTGGGCTTTGGAAACGCAGAGCTGAGATTTTGGCGTGGGCTGCTGAAGAGCTCAAGTGGGTGAAACCACAAGAAAGCAGGCAGATTTCTGTAGGAAACCTGCCCGCAAGGCAATTTTCAGAACCCACCTACTTCACATCAAAAGACTCATCAAAATAGTCACCTTTGCATGGAGCAGTTTACTTCCATCAAAGTGACATTTTCTGGAGGTGTAACCATCTAGTTGTGGTTCGGGGGCTTGATTAACGGAGGTTTCTAAGAACTTCAGGATGACAAGGGGCAAATGCAAAGGACTGGATATGTCCCAGCTGAAGAAGCATCAGCCTAAGCACTCTAATGAGGGAAGTTATTATTAACATCCTTTCAAAAGAGTGTAAGTCAAAAAAAATTAAAATAAATGAATCTGGGACTCACCCACAAAACACCAGACGGCAAATCGGATCCACGTGACTGTGGAGAGCTTCAGCATGAGATAGATATTCACCAGCATAGCAAAGGCAGGGACAAAGGGCAGACAGGGTGCCATGTAGGGCAGCTTCTTGGGGTTTTCTGGCTGCTGCAAGATCACAAACACCAGCACGACAATAAGCAGGATCATCAGTACGACGAGGAGGACAGCCCACCAGCTCTGCTCGTAGATGTAATCTGCCCCAAAAATGATGAAGGAGCAGAAGATGAACATCAGGACGAAAAGCAGAAGTACGCAGGTGGTGACTGTGTGGCCGGTGGCCACTGTGGGGCGGTCCATTTTCCCTGGCAGTCCGAGGTGGATCCTCATCGTGTAGTAGCGAGGGCCGATCAACTTCTTCAGCTTGATGAGGTAGATGTTCTCAGACTCATCTGCCTCTATCCCTGAGGTCATGTCGACCGTGCCGTAATTGGGGTGATTCACATTGTAGGTGGATTTATCAGATTTCCCAATTAGCATCTCATTATCCCCCAGCGATGGCAGATTTTTTGCCCCACATGTGTTGGTCGGTGGGCCAGCGAACTCTTCTCCTTCGCTCCCTGGGGAGCAAGCTTCCTTCTCGCAGTCAGCCAGGATGCCCTCCTTCTTCTTGGTGTGCTCCTCGGAGAGGAACTTGACGAAGCCATCGATGTCGCTCTCAGGCTGGTATCGGAGGAGCAGGACACAGACAGAGACCAATGTGTAGGCGAGCAGCGTGCCAATGGACATCATTTCTATCAGGTCCCTCAGGCTGACCAGCAAGGAGAGCAGCGCTGCGAGGAATCCGGAGACGATACAAGCCACTACTGGAGTTTCCGTGTAAGAACTGACGTGGGACAAAAATCTGGTGTGCGAAACAGTTGCAGAAGGTTAAAATTGCAGATGGCAGGGGTTCCCTGATGCAATAACCCTTACTCGGCTGGAGAGGCCAGGCTCAGAGCTGTGATTCCTTCAGCTCTTGCTGCTTTTTGGTGCTTAGGCTCCAGACAGCTGGGGACTGGAAATTCCGCTGAGTCTGAATCTGGAGTTAGATCTAGGTCTAACCAGCTCTGAAATGGGCACTTGGACACTTGCAAATGAGTGCCAAGATTTTATGCATATAAGCTGCTCTCCTTTGCAAGTAACCTCGAATTAAATGGTCATCCTCCCATAAGATGAATCTCTAGGTACCAGGAGAAAATTAGAAAATTTTGCATAGATGCCTCCTCAATTTTTTTTTTTTCCCCCAAGATTTTGCTTTGGTCGTGACCCGTTCTGCAAGCACCGAGTCTGTGCATGCCCGCTGCTCCCTGCTGTGATGGCACTGGGCTGTCAGGGTGCAGAACAGTCCCTGTCCCTCCCAGCACACTTCCCCTCCAGGTACCAAGGGGGGAAAAAATAAATGCCAGCATGGGCATGACTGACCTGAAGAGCAGCCCATCACCAGCCATGGCGTAAATGACTCTCGGCATGGGGAAGAGGGAGCCCAGCAAGCTGACCGTCAGGCCAGCCACGGACCCAATGGCAACGATGAACTTGGCTGCATAGAAGCCATGGGCGACAAACATTTCCATCAGTGGGGACTCGGTGTCGATGGCATCATAGGGCACCATCAGCGTGAGGATAATGCTCACCTGGGAAAGATGAGAGGAACAGGACACGGGTGTCAGCTGGGTACTCACAGGGCATAGGGGCTGCTTCTCATGGGTGGAAAGCCAAAAAATTTCAAGCCTGATTGGGATTATATCCCTATGTCCCCCATGGAGGGGATGTAAAATGCTAGAGGTAAGGCCTCCGAAGGCAACAAGGCGATACCTTGAGCATTGCTGCAATGGCAAGGCAGGAGGCTGGTGGGTCTGGGTGGGGTTGGTAACACTTGAATTGGCCACGTTCCCATGTGGGGACAGTGCTGCCTGAGCCATGCACTCCCCATGGGACAGGCCCAAAACCCAAGATGTCATTGCTTGGGGCAACACTGATCCTATTTGAGCCAAAGAGAAATTGGTTTTGAGGGAAACCCACCATGCTGCAGGAGAGGCAGTGGGTGACTTTCTTTGAAACCAGCAGAACAATATTTTCCCTCCTTCATGACTCAATTTTGCTCTTTTACAGGGAAAATCCCTGAGTACAGACACAGATTTATGGGGGTGCAGAGCAGCTGGGTATCTCTTGCATGGCCATCCCTGCCCATCCTCCCCCTCACTTGGACCCTCTCCCATACCTCCAGCAAAGGCAGTGCTGCTTTTCCCCAAACCACAAAGACAGGTTGCTGCAATGCTGCTGCTCCTTCTGCTTTGCTGCACTTCTGGATGCAAAAATATGTGTGGAGGGGATGAGGCATGAGTTAAGAAATGTCTGCCACCATCTCCATGCAGCCGGCAGAGGATCTCGGCTGGGTGACAGGAGCCTGGGGACAAACTGGACTGGGGCTGCGGGGAGCCTTGGCCGGACACCACAGTCACACGGAAACAGAGCTGATGTCTCAGTTCCCACTGAAGAAAGGGCCCTTGTCCAAGGGTCAGACTGGCACCCTGGCTCAATGGGGAGGGGATCCGGGCAGATGCCCAGAAAGGACACACTATAAATATATGTTTGGAGGTTTTTTTGTGCATTCATGCATATTTAGGTATGTTTACATAGGCATAGCTTGTACTTACGGACACGTATGCTGTCAAGCACGTGACGAGTGAGGCCGTGATGGCATAGGGGATGGACGTGTTGGGACTCTTCGCTTCTTCTCCCGTGGTAGCAATGATGTCGAAGCCGATGAAGGCATAGAAACACGTGGCAGCCCCTTTGAGCACCTGTGGGGAGGATCGAGCATCTGAGCGCCCGGAGGGAGGCTGGCACCCAGCCAGGGGGAGGGAACTGGGCAAAAATGAAGGAGCCCAGTTCTGCCTTGTCTGAGCTCAAGGGTGAGCGGGGGCAGACGGCCGGGGAGGGGCGGGGGGGGGTGGTACACGTAGGGCTGGGCATTCCCATCTAGGGATCAACCCTGGGGACACCCATAATCCAGTGATCTGGCTATGATTCTGATGTGTGACACGAGTCACGGGAGGCATCTGCAGCTCCCTCGTGGTGCACCACAAACGTGCGCCCGCGCAGTGCCCGAATCTGGTGGGAGATCCTGGTGGTGACAGAGGAGACAGTCAGAGTGGTTCCAAAGAATGTTTATCAATATGGTGATAGGCGCTTTATATATATAAATATAAATATATATATATAAAAATTAACCAATTTCAGGTTTGCTTTCACAATCCTCCACCCCAAATCCGTTTATATTAGTAGGGATTTGGAGCATGTTTACACATTCCGTCCTAGCAAGATGTCTCATGTGGCAGCAAGATCCGCTAGCAGAGGAAGCAGAGGAGAGCAGCCGGAGTCAGATGTGTGCCGCTTTCCAAACAACCTCCGTTTTGCTTGGAAGCTGCAGACGGGTTAGGAGCACATGTTGGAGTGCTTGGATGAAGAATTATTTGTACTGTTTAGTTACAGTTTTGATGTGAGTTTTAAAAATATACAATATTAACAAGGACATTTATAGGAAAGAAATGGCGAAGCAGGCTGAAGACTGTGTGGTTGTAAGGGAGCTAATTTGCAGTTGTAAAACCCTTGCAAGCATCCAAGCTAGCTAGCTGGGTACCACATGCCCATCACGTCTCTGTCATCCTGGCTGTCCAGTGATGGAGCACCCAGTAAAACTCACCTCTTTCAGGGGACTGCCCGTATTTACCTTTCTAAACTATCCCTTTTTGCTCCCGGGGATCTCATGCTTGTGCTGTGGTGGATTTACCTTTACAAAGAGTTTGGGAGACAACAACCAACCGAAAATGATGGGAAGACCCTGTCGGTTTTGATATGGTTTGGATATGTATCTTTTAAATCTATGGGGTTTTGCCAGGAGGTATTTGTTGAGCTGAATTGGAGGAAACCAGCTATTTTCTATTTTCCCTTTTTCATTTCTATTGTAGGGCATAAAAAGCCAAGCACAATCCAAATGTAAATACGACTTCTGCTCTCAAATGGGCCTCAGTGCTCTCCTCCTCACTGCTGTTCCCTGGCAGAGAGGTATTGATTTACTGAAGGGCGGTGCAGGGGCTGTATGGCAGCTTGGGACCCTTTCAGTAATCAAGGCTCTTGGTTTACTTTACTTTCTTGCTTATTTTTCCGCACAAAACCCCGAAGGAGTCGAGCAGTGTAAATCTGAGAAATTATCTTGGATTTAGGCCAGCTGAGATATTTTCACTCTCTGTTCATCCTTGGATAAAAACCAGTGCAAGCAAGCTAAAAAAGCCAAATACGTCCAAATTCTCAGTAAGCTTTGAGGGAACATCCATAAAATAAGTACTGGCAGGTGGCATTATGAAGTGCTCAAAACAAATGTTTGAGAACATTGTTGTTGAAAACCAGCCAACACAAGTATCTCCCCCTCCGCAGAGGCTGAGCCAGCTCCTCCGGAGCGACCTGTCTCGAATGACCACTGCATTTTGCTCCATTGCCTGGCAATTAGCAGCATTTCCTGGTCTGTGCTTCCATGTGGAGTTTGGCTCTCCAGGAAGACATTTGGGAAAAGTTCTGAGTTTATCCTAAGAGCTGGCAGGAGATATGGGCAAAGCATTGCCGTACCCTTTGGGTTTGGTGGAGCAAGGAGGTCTGTATGCAAGCCTGTGGTGGTGGAAGTTGGAGATCCCTGGCCAAAGCGCAGGTGGGTTTGGCAGGGCTGAGATTTGGAGAGTGCAGTGGAAATAGGGTGCATATACCACGAGCAAAGCCGAACACGTGGCATGTGGGTGGCACCATTGAGGTGCTGCATGTCCCTCTGTGCGCCTAGGACTTACCCCCGGCCATCCAAACGGCAGGAATTGCCCTTCAGACCAGTTATCTCCTTTGACATAGAAGAGACCAGCAATCATGATGAAGATCCAGACTGCCAGGTTAATGACATTGAGCACGTTGTTCAGCCCCACCGAGTTCTTCACTCCCATGGCCACGATGATGGTGACAATGACAGCAATGACCAGAGCAAGAAGGTCAGGGTATGACTCCTCTCCTTTCCCTGGGTAAGAGAAAAGAGGTATGTAACTCTCCATCCATAGCTGGGGACAGGACCTCCAGAAACTCTGTGAGGGCTTTAAAAATGCTTTTTAGACCCTGAGGCTTTGCAGAACTCCTTGATCTCATTGCGAAGGTGGTCTCCAGATGCCCTGGCCTCCACTAGCTGAAGCTGTTTTATTAAGGTGATAAATCCTGATGCTTCAAGACACTGTTACGAGTTTTGGGAGGGCAGCAAATAAACGATCAGGTCTCAGTTTGCATAGCAAGCCAAGTACTCATTAAAAATCAATCAAGCATTAAGCTTTCATGACACAGGTACAGGACGGCCAGCTGTTTTACTTACTGGTAGGAACCATGGACTGTTGTTGGAACTGCTGGTCATACAGGACCGTCAGAGCCCTGAGTTTCTACACGGCAGTGCAGCAGCCAGCAGCTTGTGCTCCCTAACACGGCTCTGCGTGTGCCTTGATGGGACTGGGCAAAGGGCAAAGTGCTCCTGCACTGTCCTTAGCCTCTGACATGCAACTGCTTTTTCTGGATGCTTATTCTGCCAAATGCCAGCTCATCCCGAAGGGGCTCAAACTACCGTGCATCCCATCCCCCCCAAATCCCGTCTGTGAACCGGACTGCAAAGGCAAAGCACCAGAGGCAGATGGATGGTAAATAATGAATGAAGCCTAATATCCATGTCTGACTACTGACGAGCTTCCAATTACTTTTCAGGCCCTAATTAACAGAGTTAGCTACGCATGGTGTGACGCACCTAGCCCGTTCAACGTCCCGACGCTGTTGATCATCCAGCGGCTGATGGTGTGGTTGGCCAGCGAGTCAAACATGCTGCTGAGGGCGCTGGCGCCCGCGGCTGTGCCGATCAGGTACTCCAGGATGAGGTTCCAGCCAATGAAGAATGCCACGAACTCGCCCACTGTCACGTAGCTGTAGGTGTAGGCAGAGCCCGTGGTCTTGGGGACCCTCACGCCAAACTCAGCATAGCAAACGCCTGGTTAGAAAAATACAAAGCAACATAAGAAGAACGTACTTGGAAAAGGAAGAAGGAAAATTGCCTTGGTCCCACCTGCCTGGAGGTGCCAGGAGGTGCCCAGGGCTGTAGTCAGCATCAGGAGCCCAGAGATATCACAGGGGGCCATGGTGACCCTCCCTCCCCAGTCGCTTGGCTTAAAAAAGCAGCCCATTTTCCCATTAAAATCAAGGTGTGGTGGAATCTTTTTGAGGATGCATAGTTCAAACTACCCAAATCTTTACAGCCTGTTGCAGAAGAGCCTTCTCACAGAGCTGTGCCCCTGCTGCGGGACCCTCCGGCATGGCCAGCTGCAGCCCCCCCAGACACAAAACCGAAGCAGGGAGCAGAACCGGGCGGCGCTGGTGGTGTGGTCGTTGGGGTACTGTTTCCCTGCAGTGGCTGTGATGGTGACGGACACCGCTTCTTCCCCATCCAACGGTGACACCGTAACGTGATTTTTGCTGAGAATGTTTCTCTCAAAAGTTTTATTTGCGGTATCAATACACTGACAAGCTGCCAGTGCTTTTGGCTGCAGAAAACATCACAGCCCTGGAGAGGTGGCCACAGTGAGACCTGCCCAAGGACGGTGTTTGGGCATGGGGATGGTTACAGCCATCCCATGGGATCCTGGACCAGTGCTGCCCAGCCTCATCCTAGAGCAAGATGCCCTAGGGGAACTCACGCAAGGCTACACCTCTCCCTGCCCCGACTGTGCCATCTCCAAACGCTTATCCTGGGTTATTGCCATGCAGATCCAGGCATGAGCGCTGTCCTGATCATCCGTGCCCTCCTTCGTACCCATGCAAGAGGAGCTTGAAGCCATCATACAGAGAGGACGTAAGTTATTTTAACACTTAAAAATGCTACATGTAATTCTCATGCTGAAGAATAATCGCGAGCCTGACTTTGTAGAAGAGGAAAAGAAAAGCAAAAAGAAGTATTTAAGTGGAACTCTTTGGGAGGAGATTCCAGTGGACTTGAATATTTTCCAAGCTCCTTGTGTACTTACTATGTCAGGATATTTTTCAATAAAAACCTGACCCTGACACATTGCTCTCTTAAAACAGCCATTAGCCGTTATTTAAAAGGAATGGATGGACTTAGTCATAAATTCCCCAAATCTTAGTCAGAGCAAATGCTGGAAGGCCACACCGATTCCTGCATGTTTAACACTGATTAAGCCCCTGCCCTGAAGACCCCAGTTCAGCTCGTATGGGTTAACGGGTTAGGTCTGTTATTATCGTTGTGTAAACACGTAGTAATTATTGAGTTCTTTATCAACTACTTTGCTCTATTTAGAAGATAATAATTGCTTCAAAATTGCAATCAGTTCAGTATAGGGAGAGGAATGAATAATTTATAAAAACGTTATGAGGTCGCTGCTCTTACTGTAAGAGCATTTTTTACGCAGTACAAACACGGAATTATTGAATCCCTAAGCTGAATTTGGCGGCGCTTCTTCTCTTGGTATTGGAGGATTTTTATCTTTCATTCACTGTTTAACTTGCATGCAAGGTGCTGGCAGTGCTTTTCAATGGGGCTCTTCAAAACTCGATTTCTGCAAAGCAGGCCCAACTGCAGGAGCAGCAAGAGGTCCCCATCACCCTGCCCTACAGATGGTCATTACCCAAAGCTGATGAAAAATGCATGCCCTCGGCAACAGTAAGGCAGATATCCACAGGCCTGAATGATTTATGAAACAGGTGCTCTGATGGGGACAAGTATCTTGTTTCTCTCTTTGATGGCCTTAAAAATCATATAATCTTTCTTGGCGGCAGCTCTACTTTTAGTCAATGACAAGATAAGGCTTAAAGAGGATTGTTATTGATACAGAATGATAATGGCAAAGCAAAGATATTAATATGTATAAAATGTTTGAGTTTTCAATTACTCTACTAGGATCCCAAAATAGAAGAGTAATCTTTCACTGTGCATTACCTACAGCAACATGTTGTGGAGATCTCCATTAGATATCAGCATATATTAAGAAAATAAATTTTTTTTTATCATAGCATACAGTATCCAGTCCAGGGGACATGAGATGCAGGATCTGCCATCCATCCTTGACTGCCACTGGCCTTATCAGGTGGCATTAATGAAATCACTTTGTTTTGCGGTGCTGCAGGTCTTCCATCCAAAATGGGGTTCACACCACTTCCCTCACTGCTTAAAAAGGAAGTGAATATCATCATTTATGAGGGTGCAGATTTTATCTAGGTGCCGATAATATCATAGCTTATTAGGGTGCAGATTTTATCTCACTAATCTGTGTTGCATCAATCGTGTATTATTATTATTATTATTATTATTGTAATGCAACTGCATAATAAAACTGTGTTATTCAATTACTTCTTGGCAGCCCTGGCTATTCGGCACCGTGTCCCCCAGTACCCGGGGAGATGCAGCTCTCCTGGTGCCCCGCACAGCCAGCCCAGCGCCGGGAGCACAGGCAGAGGCTGGGCATGCTCTCCCCACCATGACTCTTTGAATTTGTGGAGAGTTCTTTTTTTTTTTTTTTCCTCCCAGTCATGAGTGATTGCAAGTTTCTGCAGAAAACAAACCAACACAGTGGTTGTCTGGAAGGGTTTTTACAGAGGACCATTTCTTTTCCTCGAATATCGGCTACCTGGTGTAATTGGCATGGCAGTCACGATACAGTTATTGACATTATTCAGAAAGACATAAACACAGCTGAGTGGTTTGGTCCATGATATTGTCCATTCCAAGATCCCATCTACCAAACCCCATTTTTCAGATTTAATTGACCTCTCCATTCTCTGGGTTATCTCATTCAAGTGTAGGAGGCGAGGCAGCCAGCAGCTTTCCATACAGGGCATGCATATGGGTTAGATGTTTTTGTGTTAACGGTGGCTTGGGGTCACACCAGGCACCCTGACCTGCCTGGTGGGAGCTTTTTCTGGTGAGCAATACCTTGGCGGGGCAGGAGGAGGGACCACAAAGTCCCCACTGGCTTCAACCTCAACCTCCAGCGCTGCAACAGCCGCTGGGCAGCACAACCAGTGGTACCAGGGGCCAGTGCAAGTGCCACAGCTCATTGCACCCTCTTGGCTGCTGCCTTGCTTTTGGTGTGTAGAGGTGGTGGTGGCCGTGGTGTGGATGCTGACCTCCCGCTGCCATCTGGCAAGAGGACACACAGGGACCGTGACATCCCACAGGGCACTGGCACGATGGGAGAGATGTTTCAGGTGAAACAAGCCTTCAGGGAGGGGCATGTCAGCAGTGCTGGAGGTAACACCAATTAATTCATGCCACCACGCAAGAAACCCAGAGGGACCATCCTTCATTAAACAAGAGCAGCCAATTTATCAAGGCAGGTATATGGCAAAATCCTATTTTCAGCAAGCCATGGAGCTTGCCCGTTGTGTTTCACCGTCATGGTGTGCAGGTATATAAAAGGCAGCTCCAGAAAGCAAGCTTCCTTAGAAAAAAGACTCCTGTTCTTCCAGCACCGCCCAAGCAGCTCATCGTCAGCTGCAGCTGGAGCCCCTCATCCCGACCCCCATCCTGCAGCCAGGCAGCACCTGAGGCACGTGCTCCATTCTCCCCTGCTCCGTTGTGCATCCTGGCTGTCTCCGAGCCTGCTCCCGCGTGGGTACCAGGTAAAAGCACAGCAACGTGCTCCAAAACTCTGTGGCTTGGTGCTTGAAATCCCCATCAAGGGTTGCTGGGGTCGCAGAGCAGTTCCCATGGGGGGAGAGCGTCTCTTTTTTTTTTTTTTTTTTTTTTGCACAGCCTGGCACCAAAGCCTGGGGGGTTGTGTGGAAGAGGAAATTATCCCACACTGGTAACCATTGCGGGGGAGGACCTGACCCTTGCCTGAGCTCCCAGTGAGGAGTTTGCAAAAGGCACCCAACAAGGTTGCGTTACTTTAGGGAAGGAGACTGCTACAGGGACAAGCCGTGGCTGGTGGAAAAGGCTGTGCAGAAGTTAACAGGGTGGGGTAAGAAGCACACTGCTGATTTTTGCCAAGAAGGGGTTTTGATTAGAGCTGGGGAATCCCGGTGGTCACAGCCGGTGGGGGGAGCCTGCGGTGTCCCTGGCACTAGAGGCTTTGTGGAGGGAACTTGGGCAAATGTTTCTGTCTGAGAGCTGAGTAAAAGGCCTTCCAGCGAGAGAATGAAAGAGATTGATTTCATTTAATTTATCAGTTTAATCAATTATACTGTGTCTGTAAGTACCCTGACAGGGCACATCTTGCTTAAACCTAGGGGAAGGCATAACTGGAATTTGTCAGGTAGATGAAATTAGAAAAATCCCTATCAAACTGGGCTAAACAGTGCAGAGGGATTTAGGGATTTCCCACTGGCGGGACCTGCCTGGCAGAGCTTCCCCATGTCTGTCTCCCAGGGGACCCAAATGGTTTTCTGGAAGGGGATATTTTAGCCAAAAATCTCTCAGGTTCACTGTGCAGGCAGTGGGATCTGACTGTGATCGTCAATACGCCAAGGGAAAGCAGGTGATCTAGTGGTCCCATCTGGCCTTAAAACTCCTTAAAATCTGTCTGTGCGCACTTGCCCCGGCTCCATGCCCAGCACACTGGGAATGACGGTGATGCCAGAGCTGAAATCCCTTCCCCCGTGAGCCCCATAGCCCCTCCAGCCCCCAAACCCTTGCTCGGTTTTACTCGCCAAGAACGTGTTACTGTTATAAACAACAGCAGCATCAACGATGAAGTGAGGAAGCAGCCGAGGAGACTATCAAAACACTGCGTCCTTCACAAAATGCTTTCCCAGAGCTACAAAAGCAAGCGGAGATGAAAGCTGAGCGGGAAGCGACGTGGGCTCCCGTGGGCGAAGGTGGGAGGAGCTCCCCGCTGCGGGGCAGGGCTCACGTCTGGGGTGAAAAAGCCCCTTTTGGAAGGCAGTGTGTTTGTAGGTTGGTGTTTGTTTTTTTTTTTTTAGATGAGACCCACCCAGGCTCTGTTTGCTCTCGGTTTGCATCACGGCCAGCGAAACCCTTGCGAGGAGGGAAAGTGAACGGTGGGAAAGGATAAAGACACTGATACTATCTACCGCCTTGGTTAAAAAATGGGCAGTTTGGCTCATTTGTTGTGTTGGGATCTCAGATGAGCATCGGATCTCATTGCATGCTCTTAGCTCTTGTTCTGGACTGAACCAGTGGTAAATGTGCCTTGTCACTGGCGTCTCACTGGGGAGCGGGGAGGCAGGACTGTCAGTGTGGTGGTCCCCAGCCAGCATCGCTGGGATCCTTCCCTGGCGTGGCTTTGGGGAGAGCATAACACCCGTCCCCATGCTGTGCCAGGTTGTGCCTCTGGGCTGCAGGGGGTTCCAGCTCACACAGACTTTGGTGGGATCTCCATGGAGCAGCACCGCAACCTCCAGGGAAAGAGCATGATGTGCTTCCACCTTCCCCTGTAAAAATCTAGAGACTTGAAAAGCTGAGCCGGGTCATTTTGCTGTGTTTGCTGTTCCTGTCTTCTGTCAAAGCCCTTTGCCATTTACTCAAGTTTCCTCATCCAACCCGCAGATAAAAGCTGGATACCAGACTGACACAGCATGCAAAGTCCTCTGAGCAGGGAGAGCAAGAACATCACATCATCATGTTAGCACTGATCTGGAAAGGACAAATGCCAGCAGTACTGGCTTCATGTGGAAACCGCAGCTCGAGCCATATGCTCAGCTGGGTTCCTACAGAGGAGATGGACTTCACCGGCTTTTCACTAAAATACATAACTCCTCTTTCTCCGCACATTTGTTTGTTGGGTTTTTTGTTTGGAAATTCAAAGAGTGATCCTGCATGAATCGGAGCCAATAAAATCAACTCCAAAACTAATTGTGGAATTTTTTTAACTATTAGCAATGTCCACAACAAAAGCAGCTGGCCCCGGTGCTACCCAAGCCACCGATATCCTTCCTGTTGAAACAGGGTTTCCCACAAGCCATGTTGTGCTCTTGCTCCAATGCTGTGGCTTGGCCACGATCTCCTCCTGGGACACGTGCTGCAAAACTCTCAAATGTTTCAAAATATATTGACCACAGGCTCCGTCCTTGGGGAAGCCATCAGCAGCTCATCGGGGTAATTATGCTTGGGCTGCTGGCTCCCAGTACAAGGTTTGGTCTGATATTTGGGCAATGGGAGGCAGTGCATCCCATGAACTTACCCCATGGGTAAGTCCAGCGTGGAATGTTTTTTTCACCTATGGGGAAGTCGCTACCTCCTCGTAGCTCGTGCTGCTGAGCATGGGTCCTTGACAGGTGTCCACCCATGAATGGAGCGAGAGGACACACAAGATGGCACGTTACTCAAAAACCCATCCACGCGACTCACCTGACAAGATGGAGGCAACAGCGGCAATGATGAAGGAAACGATGACCCCAGGCCCTGCCATCTCCTTGGCCACCAGGCCGGACACCACATACATGCCGGTGCCCACGCAACTCCCGACGCCGAGGGAGATGAGGTCGAGGGTGGTGAGGACCTTGGCCAGCCTGGCGCCCTGGGCGGCAGCAGTCCCCGTACCCTCCAGCATTGACTCCACAGGCTTGGTGCGCAGGACGCGGGCGCGCAGGGCATGGCCCGCTGCCCCCCACGGCACCCGCCGCGGGTCCAGGCGTGAGAAGAAGCTGCTCATGGCTGGTGCTGGGCTCAGGGGAGATTGGTCACGGACAGTTTCGGCAGCACCCGCTCAGGGCTGCGGCTGCATCTCCCTCCTGCGCTGGCGGCCTGGCTGCAAGAGAGAGGAACACAGTTTTTAACTGAAATAGCAAGGAAAGAGGGATGTGCTCTACATGGAGGAACCAAAAGGGGCCCCCGAGCAGGTTTCTGGCTGGGCTCCAGAGCTGGGAGAACCCTGGGGGCCAAGGGGAGCTTTGCTTTTGTTGGTGCTGCTGCTCTGGAGAAATCTCCTTTCTCCATCCCAATTGTTTTGTACAATAGAGATGTTCTGCCCTCCTTTATGTTTTTCTGCGTGGTTTTAACCCCAGTTGTTAATACAGCCCCATAAGCAGCAGGATACCCTCCAAATGCCCGTTATGTGGCTTTATTGCTACCAAAAGCCATGATGGCTATGTATAACCACGAGGTGCTCGTGACCACTGTGGCACCTTGGGTCCTGGTGGGGACCAAGCCTGGCCACACGCTCCGCAGGACCTCAGTATGTCCTGGGAGTGGGTATGATCCTGTGGGCACCCTGTGTCAGCCTACCATTGCTGTGCCCACCCACATGGGACCTTCTGCAGGACATTGCTGTGCTCCATCTGCACTGCAGAAATAAAAGAGTCTGGGACCGTAGCTTTGCTCCTATACCCAGCGTGTGCCAGGCTGCAGCAGGTGACGGGGCTTGATCGCCACAAATTGGCCCTTACAGGGACAGGTGACTTTTTTTGGTGCTACAGAAGTTGACTTTTACAACTCTCTGGCTATTTAGGTAGGTTTTCCTTTTTGCATGCTACCATTTTCCTGGTGAACCCTAACAGGGAAAGTTTTAAAGGGTGCTGCTTGTTCAGGTCCCAGTGAATCATGCGGTTAAAAAGAGTCCTTGGTGGTTTCTTCATTCAATTTATCACTTCATTTTTGTAGTTATTTAACTAGTCTTTTAGGAATACTTTTTTTTTTTTTTTTAATTAAGAGATGTTGGTTTTTCTTGTGTAACTGCAACAAGCTTTGGGGTCCGGCTTCTGCGTGGTTAAGACAAGCTGAGAGTGAAGCTCAGGAGAAGCTTTAAGACGATCTTAAAATTCTTATGATTCCAAATCATGAGTTTGTCTTAAAAATCACAACATCATCTTGTTTTGCTCTTTCTCTGTGCTTTTTCATCTGAAGTCATATTTTCAAGAACTATTCAGCCACTGCCATTTCCCGCTCTCCTTTCTGATGGTTTTTAGCAAACCAGGTAGTTCTCAGGCACTCTGCTAATACCAGCACTAAGGACTTCCCAGTGACACGTGATGGCTTCTTGATGTTGAGAAAAATAACAAGAATTGACAAACTCTGAATGCTAATAGAAGTGAACAGAAAAAAAATAGTTTATTAAATATGAATTTTAGCCCAGCAGCTTTCTTCCTGTTAATACAGAAACCTTTTTTTTTTAATTGCCTTGTAGATAAAACAATTATTTTTCCATCTTTACATCCAAAACAAATTACACTGTGTCTACCAGGCAGCTTTGTGTTGCTGGAGTTTATTAAATAAAACACAGCATTCATTTCATGTTTTAGTTGATCACAGTTCAAATTGTGCTGATTTTTTTTTACCTCGAGCAACCATAGGCTGAAAGGCTGGATGTTCTAGCTAAGACTATTAATAAGGAAAAACTCTTACTTTCTTGAGCAAATGTACATCTTTGGGTTGGGAATAAAAACTGGGTTTGGCTTTGGGGTTGCTCAAGGGGTCAGCTGATTTGAGGTATGGGCTGGATCTCAGGTTAGGCTTTACTTTCTGGTTTAAATGAAGGCTTAGAATCATAGAATTGTTTAGGTTGGAAAAGCCCTTTAAGCTCATCAAGCCCAACCATTAACCTAACCCTGCCATCCCACCACTAAACCCTGGCCCTAAGCACCTCATCTATACTTCTTTTAAATCCCCCCAGGGGTGGGGACTCGACCCCTTCCCTGGGCAGCCCCTTCCAGTGCCTGACAGCCCTTTGGGGAAGGAATTGTTCCCAATGTCCAACCTAAACCTCCCCTGGTGAAACTTCAGACCATTTCCCCTCATCCCATTGTCCATTACCAGGGAGAAGAGGCTGACCACCACCTCGCTACAGCCTCCTTTCAGGCAGTTGTAGAAGGCAATAAGGTCTCCCCTCAGCCTCCTTTTCTCCAGACTCCAGGCTTGTGTTGGAAGGGGACAGCTGAGTCAGAGCTCCCAGCTGGGACAAGGCAAAGCAGCCCCTGGGGCAGCGTGCCCATGTGCTGGTGCCTCCAGGGTGGCTCTGCTTTGCCAGGGCTGTATTTTGGCCATGGAGGAAATACATCCTCTAACCAAAGTGATCACCACCCAAAATTCATTCTCCTTTTACCCAAAGCCCAGCATCTCTGAAGCACAGACTGGCAGAGAGGCCTTGCTGCTGCTCTTCACCCAACCACTTCTCATCCTTTGTTTAATTCTTTTCCTTACTGGGACTTTATGGATGCTCCTAGTTGAGTTTGAAAGACTGAGGTTGCTATGCTTGGGGTTGCACCAAATTGACTTAAACTAGCCAAGCAGCTGGGCAGAAGTATCTGTCTGGTTTTTGAACTGTTGCAATCTAGACGCCCTTATCTCTGAGCAATTTTCTCATGTAGTTTGTACTGTGAGAAAACATCTTTCCCAAGTGAGCCCATCCTTGGTTTACTCATGGCAAAAACCCGTTGCAAGGTGAAAATAATAGACACTGAAGAGTCAGCTCTTAACTCTTATAAGGAAAAGCATAATGAGACTCAATGGCTGGAAGTTGAGGCTGGACAAATGGAAGTTGGGTGATTAACTACAGATAGAGAGGAACACTGGGAAGAGCTGGTTTTTGTCTCTTGAAATCTTTATACCATTTCTGGATGCTTCTGTAAAGGCTCTGCTTGTCACAGAGGAGCTGCTGGGCCACCAGAAGAGGTAGGATGGCATGGGATGGAGATGCCATTGCCACGGGCTGGTCCCATCACCAGCTTTGTGCTTTGGCTTGGGAAAACCTGCCCTGTGTTTTAAGGGGGTTGGGACTGATGTGGTTTGAGATCAGCAGGTTTTCATCATCTTGTCTGCGGTGTCTGTGGGTGGCTGACGAAGGGTTTGGGAAGGGTAGCATATGCTCAGCTCTTGCTGGAGAGATCCACATCCACACTGGAAAAATTAGTGCATCTCCCAAACTGAAGCGAGTTGAGCATGACTGATTCAGACAGCCCAGTTCGCTCTCACGGCACATCAGGGTACAGAAATGACTTTCTCACTTTTTGCGAAGAACCTCAAGGGAAGATGTGGCAGTCTTTTCTAGGAATAATTTTTAACTGCTAAAATAATGAAACACTTCTTAAATATTTTAAATGGTTTAAATTTAAAGGAGGAACTGGCTGGTGGGTCCGTGATGTGCCCAGATTTAGGCTGCTGAGCTCTTCCAGCTGCCCAGGGCCGGGCTGGGACCAGGTCCTCCTGCATGGCTGCTCATTGCCATGGGGCAGCCCAAAGTAGCCCTGGGATTCATACAACCCCTCCTGAGGCACCAAGGGGAAAACACCCTTCAAAACATCTGAAAGACAATAACTCTATAATTGCCACTATAGTCAATTAAAATGATCATTCGAAACCATGCCAGATGCTTAAGCGAGATCAGCATATTGCTGCTCTGTAGCTTGGAAAACATCCTTTCACTCCACTTAAAGCCACCGAAAATATCTCATGGGTGACAACCGTTTGCATGGGGCACAGACATGGTTCATTTCTGCCCTGCTCCACGAACCTTGGCTAGCTAGAAGCACACGGTGAGAGGGAAGGAGAGTTTTTACTTATGGTTTTTATCCGCTCTCTTCGTTATAAACCCGGGAAGCTGAAGGGAGCTGTGGCTTGGAGGGAGCAAGCCTGACTCAGGGAGCTGCAGCTGCATTTTGGAGCTGTGCAGCTCTCCATCATCAGGCAGTCTGGGTCGGTTTTCCCCGTCTGCCGCCTCGCTGGCTGGCGCTTGCTGCTGCCACCGCGTGCTTGTTAGCAACCGCTGTTTGTACCGAAACACTCTTCTTCATTAGGGTAAATTAACTAAAACAGCAATCAAGTTGGAAGGAGAGGTCTAGGTTTTTACAGGCACGGATCTTCCTTAGTGTCTGGTTCGGTGCTGAATGACTCCTGATGCAAAGCTGCTTTCTGCCGGCTGCCCCATGCCGGTGAGACGCAGCACGGTGCCCTGCAACCCCCATCCTCACCCATCCTCATCACCCCCATGGCTCCAGCTTCTCCAGACAATCTTCCCCATACCTTGTCCGTGCTTTGGGATGGCTTGTTTGATTTTTCTGTTAATGACTCCCCTCTGTCCAGGAGCCCGTAGAGGTATCCTTAAGCAAAGACCTCTATTAAAAAATGCTTGCAATGCAACAAGAAACAGAACATTGGTGGTGATCAATGAAAAAAAGAGAGCTGCTGTTGGTGCATTGATAGAAAGCCAGGCAGGGGCACTCATTAAGAGGAAAAGGCTGGATTCCCTCTGGTTTTCATGGCTCACAGAAGTAGTTATTACAGAGAAAAAACTTGCCCTGGCAGCGGCCGGGTCAGCATGGCCCCGGCACGGGGGACAGCAGTGCCCAGTTTGCTGCAGGGGTTTTTATGGGGAAAGCCCCTTCCTCCTTGCCCAGGGGAGATGTGCCCCAGGAATGCAGGACTGAAGCAGGTTCCTATCAACCCCCGAGGCGGTGCCTGCTGCGGAACTCAGAAACCCCAATACAGATGTTTGCAGAGCAGGAGCAACAGCCCTTGGAACCCCTGCCTGCTCTGCATCAGGGCTGCACGCGGAGCCGGGCTCAGCATCGCCCCTGGGGAAAGGGAGCCCCAAAGGCCCACGGGGATGTGAGAGGCGGCTCAAAGGGATGCGAGAGGCAGCTCCTGGCAGCAAATCCCACTGCAATCCCAGACGAAGGACAGGAGAAAGAAGAAGAAACGTGCTAGCCTGATTTCCCTGCTCCCCCTCGCCTTTTTCCTCTAATTACTAGCTCGGTAACGGCGAGGCGGGTTTGGATGAAGAGCCACACGATACTGAATTTCATTACAGCTCCCTCATCAGGCAGGGGGATGACGTCAGCGGCGCGATGGCGCGGCAGGAGTCGGGCAGCAGCTCTGGCGGCTGCCGAGCAGAGGGACACCTTCTGCCGGGGCTGCTCGTCACGTTAATGTTTTCGTTGAGAATGTGGCTTGATTTGGAGTTTTGTGTGCTTGTTTTCACAGCGTTGCTCCCCAGCTGGGCTGCCCCTATAAAAGCCGGCTCTGTCTCCATCATCAGCCCTCCTTAAAGGGATTTAGAAGCCAGGCACAGAGCCGAGAGCGAAGGCTGGTCCCTGCCAGTCCCGGCACCGCTCACCAGCTTCAGCAATCTGGCCTTGTGCCTTTGCTATTAATTTGGGGATCTTTTATTTTTATTCTTTCCATTTTTGCCTCTACTTGAGCAATTCAAGTGGAGCTGTGGTTAATATAAACTAAAATTCTCGCTAAATTAAACCAGTGATCTATTTCAGGCTTAAGACTAACTTCCTATGTTGCATCAACAAAAAAATATAGGTTCAGGGATATTTTTTGTGTCTTCACAGCAAAATGGAAGTGGCGGGGTTGAACGGCACTTTTCCTGTTACTTCCATCTCTGTTACTTTAAGTGCTTTACCAATGTTAGCACTGCTGTAAAATGGCTAAACATCATCATCTTCCTTTGACAAATAAGTGAAATAAGAGAGGAAATATACTTAACTTGACCAAAGACGTAAGGCAAGGGTGCCACGCATCCAGAGTCAGCCCCCAGGAGTCCTTAAACTTTGTATTCTAGTCTCTAGCACAAGGAAGAGTCAAAAGAGCATAGGTATGTAATCCAGTCAAATAATGAGCATGAATATAGAGATTACCCTTTTTGCCCCTCTCCAGCCCTTGGGGATGCGACATGGTGTGCCTGTTTACCCACTGTCATCTCCGGGGAGAGATGGGGCTGCCTCAATACCCAGGGAAAAGGTGGAGAGAAGGACAGGAGAGATGTCAAACGTCCTTTTTGTCTTGCCGCTGGTGGGTCCCAATTCCTAAGCTAAATAGCTAATTCAGTATTTGAGCAGTGCTTTGGGCAGTGCGTCCATGAAGGTGAGCCATGAGGGGGTTTAGGTGGCTGAGTGCTCACCTGCCTGCCTGGATGAGGAATAGGTGGGAGCTGCAGTAACACATTCAGAGGTGAGGTTGGAGCCGGTCATGGTGAAGGCCAGAAGATCCCTTGATATTGGGTTGTTCTAAACTTTGCCATAATTACATGCCAACCTCACAAGCAGTTGGTCCAGGCTGCTAGGGTCACTTGGGATCTTCTGGAGCATCAGGCTAGGGAGAAACAGCTCTGGGGCTGGAGGGATCGGTGTTTTCCTCCTTCCTAGAGGCCAGAGGTGTTTGGAGGTAACACCTATTCTTACAGCCTGCAAGGGGTGGAAACTCAAATGCACCTTTCGCCCTTTCTGAGATGCTCATGGGTAACCCTGCAGGCACATCCCCTCCCCTTAGACAGTAAATCCACCTCCCCAAGACCTCAGGTTTTCTGCTGTCCTTTTCCCTTGTGCCTGCAGAAGGCAGGCCTACACCTGGCATTTTGTTTTTCTACTTGTTTTCTGACCTTTTTGTATGGGTACCGCTGATTCCTCATGGTGCAGAGTGGCGTAGGACTGAGCGCAGGGTACTTATGAGAGATACAACAGTCTGTAAGTAATGCAATATGCATGAAGTGCTCCATTTGTGTTTGCAAAAAAGCTATTTAATCACCAGAAGAAAAGAAAAAGAAAAAAAAAGAGAGAGAATTATGGAGAAGGAGGTATAATCCATTTGCACATTTTCAGAAAGGTCTAGTTCGTCATTGTTGACTTGAGATGGCAAAGTAAAAGCCTTAAAAAATGAAACGATACTGCTAATGCAAGGAAATGACAAATCAATAGAAGGGTGAGCTGAGCAGGAGAGGAGGAACAGGGAACTTCTTGGAACTGCTCTGACAGGTTCCCTCTATGAGAGTGAGGAAACCACAGGAAATTAGTAAATTTGCTCCTCCATCGGTAAAATGGAGAAAGTAGCTACCTTACAGAAGTGCATGAGTGGTTAATTCAGTTGGGTTTTCTAAGGAAGCAGAAGAGGAACTGTGCTAAGAAACATTAATGCTCCCCTAGCCGTACCTTTTCGAAAACAATATTGCTTTTGTACCTGCCCATGGTCATCTGCCAAAGGACCCTTGTGGCTCCATGCACCTTCAAGTACTCATTTGTGACAGCTGCGTGATTTTGCATTTGAAATGCAGATATTTATACCAATGCTCATGGCTATCAGATACGGCCTCCTCCATCCTTTTGTGGTCACGAGCCATGGCATGATTGAGAAAATGAAGCTCCTAAAGAGAACTGTGCTCAGGGCTCTGGGTGCTCAGGCTGTTTCAAGGAGTAACGTGCTGACCTCCGAAATTCAAGCATTTGAAACACTGCCAGCCAGGTGCCTGGGAACCGAGATTTATCCCATGTGCTGGCACGTACTTCTGCAACCTTCCCTCTGGTTTTGGTGGTAGCAGCTCCAGACTCTGACTTGTCACGAGGGGAAAAAGGCACCTTCCTGCTAGCACGGTATCTCCCCCGGACGGCAGTGAGTTGCCCACCTGCAATGCCAGGTAGGCGTTGTTCTAGCAGTATGATCGCTGTCGGCGTCAGCAGAGTGGTTGCCTTGCGTTCGCCACTCTGGGCTTTTCTGTATTTTGGGGTAACGGGTTCTACTTTCAGTAATTACTGCTTTGATGAGATACACATATTCTGTAACAAATCTCACTCTCAGAGTGGGCAAGGGCTGCCTTTGTATCACCGAAACATTTAGACCCGGGTTAGCAGACAGTCTTTTATAGAATTATACTCATTTAAAAACTGCCTTTGCTTTAACAACATGCAGGAGGAAATTCTGTAATTACTGGCTTGCGCTTTCTTTTCCTTCCCTCTGTGGATCCATACTTTTACACTGCAGAAGGAAAGTCATTATGGTTTGCTCCGGGCCAGCCATGAGAGCTTTTTTCATTTGACATAATTCACAGACTGGGTTATTTATTAATGTGTGAGGCTCGCTAAACAAAATGGATTTTTACTGTTGCGAGACGCAGGCTGATGCATCATTATGACAACTTATTTCATTTCTGGCTAGCATTCTGAATTTCAGGGGCAAAAACACAGATTAAATTTTTCAGTAAAGTACTGATTTAATACTTTGGCTTTGTCACCCAAACCAGAAAAACAAATGACCTGCATATCAAATACAGAACATGTATATTCACCATTTTTAAGCCTGTTTTTATTTTGAAGATTGCTGGTTTTATGGGGAATCTTTATTCCCCATTAAGAAACAGGTTTTTTCCTCTCAGCGCTGACTCTCATTCACTACCAGTCTTTCCGGCTTTCTGTAATAATTTAATAGGCGTCTGAACGGGTCTCTCATGCTGTAAACACATCGGGCTTACAAACCCAGTTCAGCTCTTGCTGGTTTTCAAATGCATTTCTCTTTTGTATGTGCGCGTGGTCTCATTAATTAGTTATCGTGTTCCATCAGCGCTTATACAAGTGTAATTGATTACGCCTCGCTGCTCTGTTTCCGTGATTTTGGCTATCAGCTAATTAATGCAGGAGATGTTCTTAGAGAAATACTTCCCTCAGAAGAAGCTGGAAAGGCACGTTCTTCAATCCCGAGCCTACTAAAGGCTTCAGAAGAAGCAATAGTAGTATATGCAAATCAGTAGGGGTTGGGGTTGGGGTTTTTTTTGCATATGAAAAAGGGAGCCCAGAGCTGCAGGGTAATTTGGCTGGTTGCAGCTTGTGTCACTAAATTCCTCAGCAGAAGTGTGAGGTAGATTCAACGCTCTTCCAAGGAAGTGAATAGCAGCTCCTGCTGCTTTTATTACATGTTTGGCTGCTTATTCTTATTATTCACTAGGACAAAACCCCCTTGCCTTACATGAGTAATCCTCCTGCATTTCAACACAACCGATTATATGAGTAATGTGAGTACAAGTTGATCAAAGAAGATGATTTAGAACAGAGTTTCTGTGTTTAGTCATTTATCATCATCAGTCAGGCAAATTCACTGCAACACCGAAGCGGTGAGTAGTGGGAGTAATACCCGGCGCCGGAGCATGAGGGCTTTTTGACATTTCCCAGCGAGCGAGTTAGGCATGCACATCTAAGACTAAAGCAGCATCTAGGGTGGTACTAGTGAAGTAGAATTAAATGAAGAATTATATGTTCTTAAGAATGCATAATAATAATAATAATAGCATAAAAATGAGGGCATGGGTACTATAATGTTCCTGAGTGATGCACGCGCACTGCGCAGAGATGTCCTCGTGTAGCAAGGGAATCGGCACGAGCCAATATGATTACCTCTCGCTCAAATTTGCATGCCATTGAAGCCCTGGTGGCTAACTGCATATTTGCTCTTAGCACCCCCGACCAGTGAGACCCCCAAACCCAACCTGTTTCACTGAGACAACACATTTTGTCTCCCAGCTTACAGTAAGCAGAGTCTCCCCATGGCAAGCTGCCCTGCCTGGCAAGCGCAACTCCGCTGGCGTGCCCACATGCAATGAAGAGCAGGGAGTAGAGCTGCTGAAATACCGTTGCTGTAGTCCTTGTTTGTGCTGGAGCTCTCAGCCAAAGGAACTTGACATATTCCTTCTTTCTGTCTTAATTTGCTTTGTGCAGAGCTGGTGACCCTAGTTATTAATTGCACATCTCCTGGTCCCTGTTGCTTCCACTGCCAGTTAATGAGTGGAACACACCCGCTGCTGCCCAGGTGCCTTAGACAAGGCACTGGTGTACCCAGATGCTTCCCGAGCGCCTCGCTGCAGGGCTGGAGAGGCACGAGACCTGTCGCCGATGCTTTCTGCCTGTTCCTAGCTGAGGATGAAGGACAGGCAGGAGAAGCATACATTTCCTTCACTCCCAGACCAGGGTGGCCAAATCCTACCTGGAGGCTACCTTGGCATTGCTGAGCACCATGAAGCAGTTGCTCATTTAATACGACTCAGCAGGCCCATCATTAAGACCTGGTTCAATAACTCTCACGCACATGTTTAAAGCTAAGTTTTAACCATGCTGCTGTGGGTGGAACATGCCCAAATGGGCAAGTGGTGTCTCAGCACAAGGAGGTGTCTCCATCCTCAGGTTTAAAACACTTTGTTGAGTAAGACCCATCCCACACTCAGGGAGCCGAGGACCTGCAGGAGGAGTGGACCAAACCATCAGCTAGGTCACGGTCGCCAACAAGCCAGAGCCAGTGGCTGCTGAGAGGGGCTGCCCCACACGTTTGATTTTATAGATGTTTGCCCCTATAGACACCTGTAGCATAGCAGCAGTAACCCATTTCCCTGTAGGCAGCAAACCACTTGGTCCTGTAACTCTATCCTCTCAGAATTAGGATGTGGTGCTTGTAAAAGCCATGCCACAAAAGCTCCTCTTCTGCTCACCTGCCAGGTAGATCTTAATTTATGGTATCATGTATCATGTAAATTATTGATACGGTTGCCATGCAGGGGAAGAGAAACAATAGTCACGTGCTGTGTGGCTCCACCTCGATGGTTTTGTTTCGTAAGAGCCTGGGCTTCGCTCTGACAGTTTTATTGAGGGGAAAAAAATAGTTTTCTCCTCGGGATGTTCCATCCTGGTGACAGAAAGGGATGGGCTGTGGTGGCAGCATCAATACTAGCTGGAGCACCCAGCCCCATGCCGACGACCGCCTAGTCTAGAGGCAGGGCTGCTATTGCATGAGCCAAGGAAACACATACAAGAAAAAAAATTGCTCGGTACCAGAAAGCAGTTCCCAGTTGGCAACCACAGCTCAGCTACATCTCATCACTTGTAAATGAGAAATGTGTTTAGGAATCTCTGTGGCTCGTGGATCTAAGTTAGAATCTGCTCCCATCTACACTGTGGGTGGCTTAATGAGTTCAGTGGACTCACCCTGGACTGAGGGGAGACCCTGGCCATGTTTTCGTATCCATAGGAAGTAGCTTAAAAATGCCTACTGTATTTTTTGACTCTGGATCCTTTTGCATCCCTAGATCTCTCTCAAGAATGGCAAGTTCAGGCCCAACCATGGCTTTATATTTTATAGAGAGCACCGACCTGGGAGTGATTTCTTTATTATTTTTTCAATATTTTTTTTTAATCAATGTGAAAGACACAAATGCTACCCACCTGCTAATGGGGTTTTGTGTGACATAGGGATCCCACTAGCACACATGGATGAAGAAGCATTTGATTATTTTTCACATTCTGAACATTCTTATTTTTGAAATGTCTTAATAATCCAAACAACAACATGTTGCTTAAACATATATGTTATGGTGGTCTTAAACAGCTCAGGTGTTCTGAAAGCAAAGTTTTTACTATTTGGGGGCTAAGAATTCTAAGGGACTAAGTCTATTCTGTTACAGACCACTCTGTTATCCCCTTTATTTTTTTTTTTTCATGAAAAGCCTAGGATTGTATTTATGTCTGTGTAAGTTCTTGCTATCCTGTTTGCTTGAATGTCACAGGGCTTCGCAGGAAAATCATTGATCTAGCTATTGAGAGGATATCCTGTTCCCATTGAATTTTCTAGAAACACTCTGTTGCCTTCAAGGGAAGATGGATTAAATCTTATTATATGTGTGTGATTTCAGAACTGGGAAAACAGACTGTCTTGCACTCAAGAAGGAAGTAGTGTCAAGTCAGCCTATAAATATATCCTTTACAATCTTTTGGGCTGGAATCCTTTCTGGTACAATCCCATCTGAGACTCTGAAGTTCTGTAAAGAATGAATTCTCATCATTTTCATATGATTCTAAAAAATTAGAGAAGGGTAAGATATGTCTTGACACAGGAGCAATGACTGACTCCCTAAGGAGAATGATTTATGCTTTAAATTGCTTCATTTCACTGCAATATGCACAAAGAAAGAGATTCTTTTTAGGGAGAGTTAATGAATGAGACAAGTTGGAAAACTGGGGATTCAAAATATAAGTTGGTCAGTCCTCTGTTCTGCTTTTGGTATGTGGTCAAAAATCCCATGTGCTGGGAATGTTGTGGTTGTCTAGAGGGGAGGCTGGGGCCCCTGGGAGCAAAGTTGTACGTCTCTGTGCCTAACTTGGGGAATTAAGGATCAAAGGTACCATTAAGTCCGCCGAGTTCATTTTGTCTGAATTGCAGGCCATTAGCTTCCAGGCAATTACTCCTGCCAGGAGCCCAATGACCTGCTTTGGCTAAGTTGCATCTTTTGGGAGGACATCAAGTCTTGACATAAATGAATGGAAAATCCAGCAGGTTTTCTCATAGCTCCTTCATCAGGTCATCAGCCCTCCGCTGCTCAAAAACATGATCCCTCGCTTAAATCAGAATGTTTTGGCTTTAGCATCTCGGCATGGGTTCATGTTGTGCCTTTCTCGGTGCCTAGGAATTTCTTTCTGTAGAGGCTCTTAGATTCAAGAATCGAGTCACCTCCCACCCTTCTTTTTAATGAAGTGAGTTGCTCAGGTGCTGTAGTTCCTCCATTGTAAGGGTCTTTCTCTGGTCGTTGACAGGTTTTGGCTTTGCGCTTTGCTTTCTTTTTTTTTTTTTTAAATTCCAATTTTAATGTCATTTTTGTTGATGTCTGCTGCATTCTAGCAGCCTCAGTTTCCAAGGGCTGAGGTAAAATTTCCATCCTACATCTTCCCTTACTGAGCAGCAATTGAATGAGGCTTTTTTTCCTCGATCTTGTTCAACAGCTTGTCCTATTGCAGATATTGCCCCCATCCTTTCTTCTCAGATATGAACTGTACATTTGACTTTACTTTGAGAGAACCCAAGATTCTTTGTCAGCATCATTTACTACTCATCAGCCTCTGTTTTGCTGGCAAAGTTCAGCACCTTTGACGGATGAAAATGGGAAATAGCACTTGGGCCTTTTGGTCTCTGCAAGAACCCCTTACTTCTCTGTTCTCATGCAAGGATTCCCTATGGAGGAGTATGTTTTAAGAATGGGTAATTAGTCAGTTTAATCTAGGTAACGTTTCACTCTAGTGTTGGTTTTGGCTTGCTTGAGGTTTTTTTGTTTGTTTACAACTATGTCGTTCAACTACGGCAAGTCATATGCCTTAGCAATGTGTACCAATAAAACAAACATGTGTAAATATCTTTAGCAATCAGACTTTCAGTCTCATGACAGTTTGGGGGCAATTAAACAAATGCCTTAGCGTGCTAAAATGTACTTGCCTACTACTTAGGAACATGGGGAGGATTAATTAGTTAATATGCTAGATTAAATCAGGTATGGCCCTTTTGAGCCAAAAGTCTTCTCTGGGGTCGACCAGAGTAATGCTGCCTGGGCTGATTTAGGGAGCCCTGGTGTGGAGCTCTTTAGGCACAGCCCGGGGCAGGAAGGCACGAAGTCGGGCTCTATCAACCAGCGCTTAATAGGCCACAAAGCCAGCGCTGGAAAGCGATTCTGGGAAGAGAGATGAGGATTTTCAGCAGGGTGATGCTGGAGCACACCTGCCCGGGGCTGAGGTGGGCAAGTGGCTGGCGTTCGGGGATTTGAAAAAACCCGTGCGGCATCAATAAACGGCACCGAGTCGGGGGAGACATAAAAAGGAAGCGAACTCCATTACCGGGATCTAAGTCAGAGGGAGTTTTGCCGGCGCCGGCGGTCGGGTCCGTGTCCGTGTCCGTGTCCGTGGGGCGGGCGGTGGCGGGGCCGGGGCAGGAGCCGCCCGCGCCCGGGGCCGCCCCTCGGGGCTTCAGCACCCCCCCCCCGGTCCCGGCCCCCCCCCCCCCCCGGGCCCCCGCCCCCCCCCCCCGCGGTTGCGCCGTGCCCTGCAGCCAGAGCGCCCCTTCGGTCAGGCCACCCGGGGTTTCTCCTCGCACGGTTTTTCCCCGTTTCCCACCCATCCCGTACCCTCAGCCCTGACCCCCCCACACCTCCTCCCCCCCGGGCACTTGGTAAACGCGGAGCCGCAGCCCTGCCGGGGCGGGGGGCGCCCAAGCGGGCTGGGGTCCCGCGGGGCCGGTCCCCGAGCGGGGCAGGACCCGGCCCTGCCTGCGGACGGTGGGGGAAACCGCAGCCGCCCTCACCGTCCCCGGCCAGACCCCCCCGGGCTCGGAGCCGGGCCCCCCGCACCCCGAGCGGCTCCCCCCGCGCGGGGAAGTGCCTTCCCCCCCCTCCCGCGCCCTCCCCGGGGTGCGGGGCACTCACCGCCGGGCGCGGAGGGCAGCGGGCGGGCGATGCTGCGGAGCCGCCGCGGGCGCGACCCCGGCGGGGGCGGCTGCGCTGCTGCAGCCGGCGGGGGGGCTGCGCTGGGCACCGGGCCCCGCTCCCGGCCGCGCACGCAGGGCGGAGGAGGGAGGGAGGGAGGAGGGAGGCATGGAGGGCGGGAGGAGGGAGGGAGGAGGGATGGAGGGAGGAGGGAGGAATAGAGGAAGGATGGTGGGAGGAAGGATGAAGGGATGGAGGGAGGAGGGAGGGAGGAGGGATGGAGGGAGGAGGGAGGATGAAGGGATGGAGGGAGGAGGGAGGATGGGGAGGAGGGAGGAGGGAGGGATGGAGGAGGGATGGAAGGATGCAGGAGGGATGGAAGGATGGAGGAGGGATGGAGGAAAACCCTGCAGCTCCTCAATTATTCAGCACTTCCCCCTCTCTGCGCTCTGCCCGCCTGCCGCATGTGACCTCCCAGACACGGCTGGGCCGGGACCAGGAGTTCTCCCGGGGCCCCCACCCACCCACCCACCAAGTCCTCTCTGCCTGCCCAGGTGTCCCGAGGTCTATGGGCAGCCTCCCCCAAATTGCCTGGCTGCTGAAATATACCTCTCCTGGCTGCCTCCTCCAGAGCGGGGTTTTCCTTGCCCCAGGGGCAGAAGATGGGGAACTCCCCCTTTGCTTTCTCCTTGAGCAGTGTCATTTAGGTGCTAATACTGTAACCCTAGAACGGGCAGAATTAGGACTAAAATAACGCCTCATGTATTGCAGCGTGCCGTCTTGTCCATCCCTCCGTGTGGCCTGGTTGGGAGGCCTTAGATATCAGCTGTGGGATGTATTTTATATTCTATACCTACAGCTGATTTTGAGGGTAGCTGGAATTCATGTTCAAGATTATTCCTTAGTTTTCCTTATTGCATTTTTATTTCTGGATTCCTGCTATTGGGTTGCCTCTAGGAGCACTCCCTCTCTGTATCTGTATTCTTACCGTTTTGACATCAAATCCAAAATGGTTTCATCTCCAGTGATGTCTGGTGAGGATCAGATTTCAGTCTCCATCACAGCTTCCTGCTGTGACTTCTCACAGGACCCATTCCCGGGTGCGGGGCGTGCCTTGGGTGGGGAGAAGTTATTCATTCTCTAAGCACAGAAATAAAAATGAAAATGGTAAAAAATGAAAGCTGTGATCCTTCAGCTTCGGGGCAGTTTGGGAAGCCAATGTTTGCCCGGTGTGTGTGACCCTGACAGGAACCGCAGCAACGGCAGCGACCTTCTGGGGACCTGCAGACAGCAACACTGCACAGATAAACCTAGCCAGGATGTCCCCGATCCCGCCTGTGCATGGAATAGGGGACCACGTGTCACCTCCGATTTCTTTCCAGCCCTGATTTCTGTGGTATTTTGTGGCTTTCCAGACGAGTGCCATCGTTTTCCCAGTTCCTTACCAGGCTCCGTCCTCCCTCCAGCTTAGCTTTACCTCCCTTGCAGCAGCCTCCTTGCAGCCCCCCTCTTCCCAAATGAGAACAGAGAAGACCTCTCCCACGTTACTGCTGGTCAGCAGGAGGTGTCATCACAGGATGACACGATGCTCCGCTCCCTTCCTGCTGCTCTGGCCAGCACACATCACACCACACAGCAGAAAAAGCTGGAGCCAAAGTGCAGCCAGCTGACGACCCTCCTCACAACCAGCAGTTTTGCAACCCCGTTTTTGTTCTTTTCCTTATTCTGTGATTGCCTGAAAGCAACACTCGGAGCTGCAGCTGCTCTCCTGTCCCTGCCTACGGTCCCCATGCTTCCCATTTGGTTGTTGTTTCTCTTCTCATTCCCTGGCTTCCCCCAGCTGCTTTTCCTTGGTCCGTGGATGCGGATGGCTGATCTTGGGGGCTTCCCTTTGACTCAATCTGAGCAAAAGAGAAAATCTTCTCCATCTGCTATTGCATCTTGTTTTGCGGTGTGCGAAAGGAGTGTGTGAGGAAAGGATAGGGCGGGGGGGGGGGGGGCAAGGTGGTGTTTCTGAAATGATTGTCATTGTGGCCAAGTTTTAATGGGATTTAATTTGGGTGTCTGTGGGTCCAGAGTAATTCGAGTCACATTTCCTCCTTGGGGCTGGCGTACCGGAGCGGGGGCTTGCATGCCCTGGGGGCTGACCCGCAGGCTGGTGCTATCAGCACATCTGGCCTGTTGCAGTTTGGTTGGTAGCAGCAGAGAGGGGCTTTTGTGTCCTCTTAGCAAATACTTGTAGCACCCAAGTTTGTATAAATCTTTGAGCGGTACCACTGTACCATCCCTGCCTTCCACCTCCCCTCTACTGCTCAGACCTCCTGCTCTGCTATGTAATAGATTTCCAGACCCTGTTGTAGTCCAACCTTGATCTACTTTTGAGATGCTCGCCTCTGTTTTTACCCAGTGGTACCTACAGTTAGCTACCCAAAACACCCTGCCATCACCTCGAGCAATAAAGGGCACAGATGTTTTGTCAGAGGGTCGCTTAAGCTCTTTCTTGTTAATCCTTACCCTGTTCTCATGAGTTTTGTAACTTCCAACCTTGTAGGAAGATGAATTTCTACAGCTGCCCCTCTAATGGTTCTCTTCAGGTTGATTAAGTGTGAGTCTGTCATCTGGATAAAGAACTGGATGAGGCCAAGGCACCCTATAAACAAGTCCCGTCAGCGAGATCACCCTCAGATTAGGGTGAAATTTCCCATAGCAGCCAAGCACTCAATGATATTTTTGTCTCTGTCCCCAGGCACGGCTTAGTTTCAAGATCAAAATAATTTCTGCCCAATTTTCTGTAACAGCAAGTGGCCGCCTGACTAGTCATTTAACCACTTAATCCTGTTTTGAATTTGACCAAAGCTTTGGCCTCGATAGCACCTTATAGCAGGGATCCCCATCAGCTGCTATCTCATTATCTCAGCTGTTCTGCTTATCAGCATCAAAAATGCCCTTTCCAATTTCGTGGGACGTAACTTTCTTTTTTGTGACTCTGCATACACATGGGCAGAAGCCACCCGATTGATTTTCTTTCTTTTACTGAAATGTTTGTTCACCTCGCTCGTCATCCCCTCATACTTGTCTCACCCATGACTAATTAATTGTGCCATTTAAATACCATGGTTCGTGCAGTTTCCTGGGCTATTTCTTTGTCTACAGATCTTTTTATTAAGACAGTCAATATACTCAGCCTGCTGGCCTCCAAGCCCTCTTAGAGCTTCCAGCATCCTCACCTCGTGGCCCCTCTTTCTCTTCATGAAACCTCCTCAGAAAGGAAAGGCTCATCTCTAATTCCTTTATTTTGCTGAGTTTTCCTTAGTGCTGTTTCTCAAAATGTTTTGGCATCATCAAAGCCAACTAATGGGCTGTTCAAAGGAAACAGCTTGGGTTCCCTTTGGATTCACATTGGGCTCCCAACCTGTGTGCTTGGTCACCCCATCACGTTTTTGTTGGTTTTGTAAAGACGCACTGATTTGGGTTATGTTTCCAAATAAAAGCCTATTTGAAACAAATGAAGCTGTAGAAGAAAAGCTACTTTGGAATAAAATCAAATTTCAGTCAGAAATTGCATTGGAAATCGGCATGAGAATTGAAAATGATTGTGTATTTTCAAATGTTCGCTGCGGAACTCCTCTGGGCACTAACAGGGAGAAGCCGCCGCGTTTTACCCTTGCCATTTCCATGTCTGCGTGCACTGGCTGTGGTCCCTCCAGCAGCTCCTGTTAGATGAGCCGGGCTGGAGGCACAGTCTCCATCACACGCTTATCATCTAGCGAAGGCGGTTGGAGAATGTCAGCTGGCTCTTAGGAAAGATTGATATTTCATAGAAAAGCGCTGTTTTTGTCTGAAAGGCTGCTTGCAGGGACATCCAATGATGCAGCTGCTGGGATGCAGTGGTGGGAGCTGGTTAGACCTCCACCTGCTTGATCTGCATGTCCGAGAACTCATGCCCATGGTTTTGGCAAGCGTTCTTGCTCCGATTTGGTCTGGGGCATCACAAGATAACTCGCTGAAGAGCAGTAGATCCTGGACATCCAGTGCAAAGTTCACTTGATGGTGTCTCTGAGCAGAGACCAGCTGGAGCCCTGCAGAAGTGCCGGTATTTTTAGAAACGTGGCCAGAACTCTCGGCCACTTTTTTTTCTTACTTTTCCATCAGTTAGAACCTCATTGAGTATCCTGTAGGGGTCAAAGTGATGGAGGCATTAATGTAAGAGGATAAGAAGAAGGATTATTCTTGCTGTCTCATCTCCTGCTGGTGACTGGTGGTATGACGAATACCAGCCTGAGGAAGGATAGGCCTGTAATTAAAGCTCCAGCTCAAGACTTAGAAAACCTCACTCAAGTTACTGGCTCTGCGACAGGTTTCCCGGGCGAGCTGCGTTGTTCTTTGCAGTCCTAATGCTGTGAAATGATAGTGAAAACACCGCCCCGTCTCAGTGGGTGTGTTGGCTGCGTAGGTTGTAATTTCTTTGGGTGAGGGACTGTCTCAACGTGCTTTATGGGACCCTGGCCTCACTGGGGTAACTCCGCTGGGCAGATGCAATTAGCTGGGCAGATGAAAGAAGGTGCTGGAATGGTGACCTCCTCCCCGACCCCCTGAGGTCTTACCCTGACGCACAGGGGCTGGAGCCCTGACCCAGCTGGGCAGGGAAGGAGCCCACTTCACGGGGAGCCTAATTCACAGAGCCATGCTCCATGGGGCACTCTCTTCATTATTTAACTTACCTGTCTGTAGTGGAACTGGCCATGGGCTTAACTTCTGCTTAGGGCAATGGAAAGGGTTATTCTGCCCTGCTGAGTGGCATCTTTGACTGGTTAAAAGAAAACAGTCCTGTGGATGTTTCTCATAAACCCATATCAGGGCACTTCCCCGCTGCGTGGGAGGGGAACCTCAGTGGTGTGCGGGTATAAACAGAAATTGGGGTAGAAATCCCAGCACAGTAAAGCCTGGGGATGATTTGCCATTTGATTTTATTTTTATAAATCTTCTTTGTAAGATTTCTCCCAGCCTCTTTCTTTATTGCTCCATATCCTCCATGCCAGGTTGAGTGGAGAAGACGGGTAATGTATCCGTCAGACACGTTCCTCGTGCAGATAGAGGTGGGGTGATGGAGCACTAAAGAAATCCCTTTCAGAACCGTACATGGACTTACAGCCCAAATCTAGTTCCAGCATGAGCTGTGGCCTCTCCTGGGCTGGAGACTGTCACTGGTGCCTGCAAAAGAAGCGATGCCCTCCAGTTGTGCCATCACCATCCCCAATGCGGAGCTCCCCCTGGCACCAGACCTGCTGCGTTAACCTGGGCCATGGGCAGATGAAGATCCCGTGAGGGGTCTTCAGTAGGGCCAGCTGTGACAGGACAGGAGGTAATGGTTTTAAACTGAAGCAGGGGAGGTTTAGACTGGATCTAAGGAAGAAATTCTTTACAATGAGAGTGGTGAAACCCTGGCAGGGGTTGCCCAGAGAGGGGGTGGAGGCCCCATCCCTGGGAACATTCCAGGCTGGGTTGGATGGGGCTGTGAGCAACCTGATGTGGTTCAAGGTGTCCCTGCACCTGCAGGGGGGTTGGGGCCCTCCCCCCAAAACTTCCATGTTCTATGTGATGGGGTCAGGGGCGCGTGGGGGTAGGGTGGGGTCACCCCACCTTGGGGACAGGGAGGTTCCCCTCCCTGTGCTGGGCCAGGGGCTGCAGCGGGGCTGCAGACGTTCCTTTGGGGGAGGCTGGGATAAAGCAGCCACAGAGGAGAGGGGATTAAATGATTCAGTGTTTGGAGGCTGCTGTGTTATTTAAAGGACCACATGCTATTTTTTTCTTATCCAGAGAAGATTGCTTTTAACAAAACCAGGCAGAAGTGTGTTTGTTGCCATCTCATTTTCTTCATCCATGGTTTAACGTTAATGCTTTGGGCCACTGTGCAGCCGATAGGTGCAACCTGCCCATCCAGGTCACACCACGTACGCCGTGACGAATATGTCTTAATCAAGTGAAACTCGATGCGTTGCTGAGTATCGTTTCCCACTGTCCTGCAGGTGGATTTAGCTCTTCTGGATTTCAGTTAAAGTAACAGGGGTGCAGCTGGTGGCAGGATTTGTCCTTTGTTATCTGTTCCCAGAATGACAGCTAAAGTACCATAGCACAAAAATGATACCGGCACAGGGACATTTGATGGATTTATTGGCAGATCTCTGGATGCAGGGTAGCATCTCTGACTGTGTTTGGAATGAGTTTGACTCCTGTTGGTTGCTCCCCAGAAGAGCAGCACCTACGTGATATCTTTAAGCTCCCCAAAAGCTGCCAGCCACCTTGGGTTTGATGCAAGGTACAACTTGTAGTCTGTATCTGCTGGCATTGCCCTGTTCTGGCAGTTCAGTGCTTACTCCAGACCGGCGTGTCGCAATGTTTGCCACCCTTCACATGCCCTGTAAAGATGCCTCTCAAGCAGATGAAGATTGCTTGGTGTAGCTATCTACGCATCTCAATAAAGCTGTGGTTCTAGCAGGAGCCGTGCTAGTTTTAGGCAGAAACACCCGTATCGGTAAAGAGCTCAGAGAGAACATTTTTTCTTCGGTATAGGAGCAGGTGCTGTAAATGTTTTTATTAAAAGCGTGCTAGTGCTTCGAGGGCAAGGCTTTGGCAAGAGGATGCATCTCATAGCCTGGTTCACCTGCAATGAGCAGGAAAGAGGTTTTGCTGCAAGGGCTTCTTGTTCTGGGGCTGGCTTGCTCTGCCGTGAGGTTGCACACAACAGGTTGCGTTTGACCTCCATGACTTTCCCTTGTTGCCTCTCATGGCCCCCATCCTGGACCCATTGCAGCTCCGCATCACCTACGCCTCGCTGTAGGTGGCTGGCAGGGCTGGGCTCTGGGCGGGCAGTGGTACCCGCCGTGATGCACGCAGGGCCGGGGAGCATCCATAAGCCATCTGTCCCCACCGCAACCTGCTACGGTGACAGGTCTGGCTTACTCTCTGCTGGCTGCCCCCGCGCAGGAGGAGCTGTTTCTGTTGTCCTCAGTAAAAACAGCGTTAGGCCACAGTATTTGATTTGGGTTTCTACACAAATAGCTTACACGCTACTGCTAAAAGCACCAGGTTAAAATTAGTGGTCTTCGGAGTATTTTAGCATTTACTTGCCAAATTTTACCCAGAGACTGTTCTACTTCTGCTTGAATAAAAAAAACCCAAACGAATATTTTCTTCTGGGAAAAAGAAAAAAGATGTGAATGCTTCCTTGGCATTTTAACTGGCTGCTTGATTTATCCATCTTGCTGCTAATAACAGACAGGGCTTTGCCCATCCTGGGGTTTGAAGAGAGGCGGCTGTTTGTGCGAGTGCATTTGCTTTGCATGCAGATAAGAGGGTTTATTGTCTGGTGTTTGTTTTTCACAGAAGTGCAGCTTTTTGCGTGTCCAGAATAACCACTGTCATCCCAGGAGCAAGCCTTGCAAGAAAGGAAAGGTTTATGAACATCCCATGGACTGAAACTAAGTGGCATCAGCTATTCAGCAGAAGGGCACTGCACGTCTGCCATGAAAGTGGCGGCACTGCAGAAAAAGAAGAGAGGATTATATTGATCTGATAGTTTGTTGTCATTGACGTTTCTATTGATCTACTATTCCCCGATGATTTCCTACTGCTAAAGCCAAAGGGCAGCATTGGGAAAGGTCAGCACTGGAGGCGAAAACGTTACCCAGATGAAACCATCGTGCAGTTTTCCTTGGAGTAAACACAATTTCTCAGTTGAAGCTCAGCCAGGATATTTCGGCTAGGTCATTCCGGGTCTGTTCAGCCTGATTTTGCATCTCAGCTGAAGGATGATGAGCCAAAGCCTACACTTCTGAAGTCACCATGGATTTAATATCGTAATGCAGCCTTGGCTGAGTGCTGCTTGAAAGAGCAGAGCAGCACAGATTGAATTACCTGGAGCATATTAGTTGAAATCTCCCATTCAAGAACCGCACGGCCTGATGCAGCTCAGCTTTCAGGGGAGGTTGATAAGATCGTAGCCTGTGGTAGCATAGTTTTAGGCTTTAATTTGGTATTCATTATATCATTATCAGCGATCGGGGGGGCTGGATCGCTTACGAGCCACTAATGGGATCGGCTGCCGGCTCTGCTGGGTTTGGTGCAATGGCTTGCTGCGCATCGGGTCTCTGGCATAGGTACCCGTGGCACGGGGCAACCATCCTTTAGCGACCCTCCTTCGACACACGGGGGTGTGCTGCCCATAAGAGTACCCCAAAGATGCTTTAGAAATAATGTAGAAGCAGGAAGATGAACCAGATGGCTTCTCTAGAAAATGAAGATTGGATTTTTTTGGTTAGTTTGTGTATCTTCTAGTAACTTAAAATAGTCTCCTTTCTGTTTGTTGAGGCAAATAAGACAAGACATTAATATGCGCATCCTAGCAGTAAATAGGTTTCAAGCAAGCTTCTGCAGTGCTGGGGGAGGATATCAGGACAGCGTGTTTTTCATCACTGATGTGCCAGCTAGTGGGCAAAAAGATTCTGCTCTTACAACACAGGGAAAGGACTGGAAAGTTGAGGAACTAAATAAGTTATTACACTGGTATGTAGACAGAAAAAAAGGTTGATCCAGAATGCAAACAAAATAATAGTATTGCTTCTAATTCAATTAGATCTAATGCTAAAAATACACATTCTGAGGAATGGGGTTTGGAGTGGGCCGGGTATAGAGATAAGGTAGCTCTTGAAATCGGGTGGATTGTACGTCCATGAAATGCTGTTTACGTTGACCCGTTCTGCTGTTGTTGTTGTTGTTATTTTCCTGGCCCTTAACTTCACACGTTTACAAAGACAGGCTTTTAAAAATTACATCTCATGGAAAAATCCACTGGGCTTTTCCACAGAGGAGTTAATGGCTTTTATGAAAATGTTTACCTAATCTGAGGTGATGTTTTCAGTCTCAGGAAACCAGTGCTGAATGGAGCTGGAAATGAGCACTGAAGAAGGGGATGGTACCAGCTCCTCTGTGCAGAGCACACAGGAAAATGAAGAGTTTTGCTTTGTTTCCTGCTTTTGGGTACAGTAAAGTAGATTTCAGTTAAAAACCAGGAGGAGTGAATGAGTAATTTCTTAATGTATCCAGTCAGCGAAAGAGAAGCAAACACGTCAATTAGACAAACCAGATTAATGCTAGGTGCATCCCCGCTGTCCACATAAAGCATCGACAGCCCGACTTCTGCTAAAATATACCCTGATAAACTCAGGCAATAACAGATCTGTATTTACCTTCTTGATTTATGAGTGCAGAGATTAGCAAGGACTCTGAGGCATATGATTCAATCACGTTTCTCATGGCTTACACAACTGCTGGCTACAACATTATTCCTGTTGCAGGCAGGGGAGGAGGCGAGGGCAAGCCCCCCCTTCCATCCCCTCTCTGGCTCCTCCAGGAGGGTGTAAGCCCTCAGTGGTCCTCAGCGCCCAGCGCTGGAGGTGGCATCTACCCCATGGATCCACCGAGTGCGGTCGCCCTCATCCACAGTCATCTTGTTTGGGTGTTGCGTTTGACTTGACCTGTGAAAAATACAATACCTGAACAGCGTTTTGACGACCTGCACTGAGCCACAAGCCAGGGCTGCGGGCTCTCTGCCTTTGCTGCAGGGAAGGGAGATGTGCCGCAGCTCAGTGGCCTCCCTTGGGGACAGCAGGGACCCCAGGTGCTCCAGCCAGGCTCAGGACACGCAGCATGTGCTGGGGGCCTCATGGGGTGGGCAAAGCTAATGGCAGGCAGTTCTTAACCATATAGGAGCATGAGACAGCAAGCAAACAATCCTAAGCAGTGGAGGAATCATGTAGCTCTACAAAGGGAAGGGGAAAAGTCCTCTGCTTAGCGTTCGCCATCATCTCATACATATGCAGTGTCACAAGCAATTCATAGATGCTAATGCTTTAGTGTTTTCCCACCGGTCTAATAAAAATGGTTTTAATCCCAGTTTCTTATTGCCATTCCCTTTACGCTGATTGACAGCTGGGTGCAGTGCTGACTTTTCTGCAGCCCGGATAACTGGGGCTGGCCACCACGTCCTTCCCACTGGGAAGCATCGAGCGGAGGGACCGGGGGGGGGAAAGCTGCTCTGTGCTTCGTGGAAATGGCAACCGGTTGCTGCTGACCCAGAAGCTGCTCCCGTGCAGTGGCACCGGTCACCCTGGGGGACAGCGGGGACCTGCCCGGCTTTGACTGCTACCTGCTGCCTGCACGGCAGGGCTGAGCTCAGGCAGGAGGAACAGGAGTACCCACGGCAGCAGAAGGGATTAAAATCAATATGCTTTTCATAGCAGATCTATGCTTTAAGGAGAAATTAAATTTGGTCTTCTATTAACAACTGTGCTGATACAGGATTATTTCTAGTTCGAGATCTGAATGGAGACTTGGCTGCTAATTTTAGCTTTATGGAATCTCCTGGGGTGTTTTTGTTGCACAGACAGGAGTAAGGAGAGTTATGCATAAAGAAATTTTGCTGTAGGATAGGACATATTATAGTGTGTAACAGTTATTTAGCCCCCCTCCCACCCTGCTGACTAATGCGTGTATAAACAGGCTTCACCCAGTTTGGATTCCCGTTTTCCTCTCCTGTTCACCGGGGAGCATGAGCTGCCTGACGCCCTGCGCCGCACGCAGGGCACGCAGTGCCCAACCACACCGCTTCCTTAAATACATTATAGATGTGCATGCCTGAAGGCAATTTTTATCACCCTGTGCCCACACCAAACCACAAAGCCAGTTCGTCCCGGGGTTTCTATGAAGTTTCTGGTGTTGAAGCGCACAGGAGGGGATGCGGGAAGATGCGGTTTACTGGGTGTTTCACTTTTTCTACTTTCCACTCTGGATATAGCTGTTTAGCAGAGTAATTTCCCTTTTCCTGCTGGGCATGGGTCTGGAGGTGTGTTGTGCTTCAACACCGCTGCTGTGGAGCATCACCAGCCGCTGGTGGGTGGCTCATCCCAGGTCTTCGGGGAGGGGCATGGTGAGCAAGGAACATTGGCTTGACAAGATGTGTGTTTTCCTTCCTTTTTTTTTTTTTAAGCAAGGAACCCCAGTGTTTTGTTGACACAGAGGAAGTAACGGCTCATTTGCAACTCCCCAAATGAAGCTAAATTACTCTGAATAAATCGAACGTTAAAAGCAACATCTGAGCAAACCCAGTCTCCTGATGAATGGTTTAATCCTACTTGGAGATGCAGCCTAACGGGTTTCTCAAAGATAACCAACAACAGCCCCTACCCAGCTCCCAAGTCCCTATTTGTAGTGCTTATCCAAGTCTATCCTCCATTTTTTCTGGGTTTTCCATGACTTATAAGATATTCTTTCCTTCTGGCAGTGGATTGTCGACGTACTTCCAAGCCCAAGTATATTCCCAAGTGGAATACTACTACTTGGTCTCATTGCACAGCGGCACGGCAGCTCAGGTCTGGATTGATGAAAACAAATGAGCGCTTAAATTGAAGAGTCATTTGACATTGTGCAGTTAAAGGAGATGTTCTTCCTTGTGCTAATTAATCATTTTGAAGGCAGGGGACAGGCAGCCCAGGTTGCTGTTGGCCAGGGGAGAGCAGGAAGGGAGCAATGGCCCGGGCAGGCTGTGCCTGGCAGGGAGCACATCGCAGGCTCCTCTCTGCTGGAGACATCAGCCAGGAGGGCAGAAATTCATACCCCATGCTGAAGCAGAGATCTAGAGCCAGAGCCATGCCATCTCTAAGGAAATTTGTAATCTTGCCTCTGGTAGGAAGGACAGCTGGGTAATATATAGCTGCCAGTGGGTGCCAAGTGGCCAAACCCATCAGCGGAACCATATGTACTTAAATCAGAGCTGAATTTGCCCTGCTTGTTCTGCTTTATTGGTGCCCTTTCCCGACATTTCCCCCTGTGGAGGTTGTAATTTTCTGTCAAAACCTAACTGCAGAGCTGTGTATTTTAATCCTGTGTAATTACAGTCCTTGGGAACTCGGTCATCCCCTGCATCACACATCCACCGTCCCCCCTTGTCCCTGCAGAAGCGGATTGAAGTGCTATTACGGGAGGCAGCTGAAAGGGGGGGGTGTCTTGTTCTCACAGGCCTTTCTTATTCCTCCAGCTATTATTTTTAGAGCTCTGACTCGAGGTTCACTGCCACAGAGACAACCTCCTCCCCAGCGCTCCCTCCCGAGGCGAGGGTGACATGAAAGCCACCCCGCTCCCACCTTCAAAGCAGATGTGACTCAGCCTACAGTTTGGGGGCTCTTTGTTTAATTTGCAGGAGGATGAGTCACAGGAGGCAAAGGCAGAGGCTCAGCTGGCAGGAATCAGCTGAAACGGGCTCACAAGTCGGCTCAGCTGGGCTGATTCACACCAGTGGAGGGTCCAGGGCTTCCTACAGCAGTCCCTCCCTCCCACCCACCCACCCACTGCTTGTGCTGGGTAAACACGGTAAATATGGGGCAGCTGATCTGAGAGGTACAAACTATCATCAAGTTGATTGTGATGGAGAGAAATTTTAAAAATCTTCCCACTCACTTTAAAGGACTGGGAAAAAAAATAGTTCTCTGTTAACAAAACCCTCATCAGCTTTCTGCAGCAAGGGCATTTCCAGGCAGCGTCAGGAAAAAGCAGACACGCTGCGTGCAAGCGCACAGCCTGCAGCCCCATAGCTCTGACCTGCAATTTTTCAAATCAAGCCAGTGAACCAGGATTTGGCCCGATCAGTGCTTACACAGGAGACACAGATGAAAGCAATGCCCTAATTAACCATTAGCTGTGCGGCTGGCTGCCTCAGTGCTAGCTGGGGTTGCACCTTACCCTGTTGGGAGGTGATGCTTCATTCAGCTTGTAGGTACCACCCCAAGAGAGGTGTCCAGGAGACAGCCAGGTCCTGGGGAAGCAGCGGAGGAAGCCTCCCTGTGTGCAGCTGCAGACTGGTGCCGTCCCAGCAGGACGTGGGGAGTCCCACTTGCCCAGCAGCATGGTAGGTGTGGGCCTGTGAGGGCTTGCAGCAAGTCTCTATTGTGTTTCAATTCTAAGTGTCTTGCTTTAGAGGGATAAAAATGTCATCTATAAGCCTTATTTTCTCTACAAGCATTAAAGATGAGGATAGTAGTCAGAAATGTAGGGAAAAACAAGTAAAAACTTACGACTCCTGCAGTTGTTTTGTTGAGAGCACATGGAGGACTTATTTTATTTATTTTTGTCCCCAGTGTTGCTGTTGGCTTTGCTTCATTCAATGTATTTAGTCCCCTCACACCTTAATTGTTCTTGCTCTTCTAGCTGGGTGTTGTGTTCTCCTCCTATAAATCATGCCAGATTGCTGCATCCCACAGATGATGTAACCCGGAGTCAGCAATCCTCTCTTGGAGAAACTGCCTTGAACAGGCTAGAGACCCCACCAAGCCCAAGGCACCCAGGGAGCACTGTGCTTCCCTCTGGGCTGGGCTCAGCACCTTCCTGTACGGGAGGTGGGATGTGACTCCTGGATGAGCGGTCCAAAAACTATCATGGATGAAAAATGATTTTTGTGCACTAATACAGAAGCAGAGTCACCAGTAGTTTTGTATTGCACTGGTTGTCAAACAGGGGCTGTTTGGCTGCTAATGGGAAATGGTCTCAGTCCTGTTCCATCCTGAACTAAATACCGAGAGACTCATATGTGGAGGGAGCACGAGGACAGAGCAAGGTTGTTGAATAATACATCCAACATGTCAGTCGTCATTGCGTAACATGGTATACAAAATAGCTTCATAGATACCTGCCACTGGTGGTAACTACTCTTGTCAACCATCTGCTTGTAGATCCTTGATTTAAAAACTGCATTATTTATAAAACAGATTGCAGCAGGGCACCTCAGAAACCCAAAATAAGTCAGTCTGGCATTTTGATAAACATTGCTATTGGGTCATGCGGCCAGTAGACATGCAACAAAACCAGCTTTTTTCATAATGACACTACTGAAAGATAAGTACCTACATGGAAGTGGTGTTGGTTTGAAGCGTACAAAATGGTCATGTTCTTCTCACTCTTTCACCCTGGCCTACCTTAGCAAAGATATAATGCGAAATGCACGTGCACTCTTGTCCAAAAGTCCTGGGGGTGAGCAGGATGAGAAAGCCCAGCTTGTGTGGATGGGTGGAGAAGAGCCCTTTAGGTTTTGACAGAGCAAGATCAAGATGAGGCCCTCTTGCTCTGAGCCAGGATGGGCTTTGGCTCGGAGGAGCCAGCCAGAGCACTTCCATTAACTCTACCAAGCTTCAGGTCAGGATCCCTCTTGGCATGTCTCTGCTTTCCTGGCTCACAGGTGAGCGACTCCTGCTTGCATAGTCTTAATTTCCCACAGCTTTTGGAACAGAAAGGCTGTTGTGCTTGTAGACACATTCTCCATAGCATCTTTATTTCTGTAGGAAAGAATGCTTTAGAAAAGTGATTTTCACTGTTACTCAGGTTTTGACTGAAGGCTTTGTTGTAGCTGCGAAAGACCTTGCAAAAGAACGTTGCAAGCATAATTGTTGGCTTTTTGAGCAAGGATAAAAGTTTAAAATACATGGCGCAGAGTGAATAAAAACAAACCAAGAGCGGTCCTGCTGTCAAGTGTCCAGTGCACGCAGGAGAGAGGCGAGGGCCCGCGGCGAATGCAGAACGTCGCTGGCAGGCTTCGCTCGTTGGGTCTGTAAATTCTTGTCCAAAGCCCAGAAAAATCAAGGGGCTCCTATTGAGTTCCTCGACCTTGGGATTAGGCAGGATGTAAAATAGGAGGACATGGATAGTGATAACGTGTTTTGAAAAAGTTATGCAAATGATGTTAAAATACACGATTTAAAATATTAGCTCTGGCAGGGAAAGACTGCTGAAGCTTCAGTCAAGGGGAACAAATACTCAATAAATTAAAAAGTCAGGGGTTGGCTTTAAAACAATTGCTTTGTGAGCAAATGTTCCCTTTTGTGGTCTGCATGAAATGTGCTATGGGAAGGGATACAGCTCAGCTACTTTCTTAGAGGGTAGATATTGCCATCATCAAATCCACCTGAAGAAATGGCTCAGGTTTGCACTTTTGTTGGCACTCAGGAACCTGACAGAGGTTCAGCAACACTTCTTATACTTTATTTTTTAATTTCTTTTTTTTTTTATAGAGGGGATCTTCCCAGAAGGGAGCTGTGGTCCATTTGTAAGTGTAGGAGAAAAATTGCATCATTACACCCAGGTCAGAGCCCCCTCAGTGCCAGCCCAGCACCATCACGAGCAAAGGTCGACACGCGTTTTAAAACTAAAAGCCATATCTAGTCCAAGATGTAAATTTTTTTTTTAAAGCTTGCTTTTTTTTTTTTGATGCTGTAAATATGCATGACTTTGATGCTTTCAAGGCAAGGTCTAGAGCATATAACACTATTTTCTGTGATGATTTCAATTATCTAGTATATCTGCAGTGCTTTTATCCACCGTGGCTTTGTTTCTCTGGGAGGAAGGAGGTCACAGATTACAGGAGGAGCTGGCAAAAAGAGGTCAATTTTAGGCAGCGCAAGTAACGCTTAATGGCAAGGAGCAAACTTATAAAATTAAAAAAACCCAACCCATACACAACAAGCATGTGCTAGTCAGTGGAAAATTGCTTCTGGGCAGAACAGTCTTGGTTCAGGGTTTTTTTTTTTTCCCCTCCCAGGTTCAACATTTGCAGCATCTTCCACAGTTTCTTTTCTTTTTTTTTAATGTTTAATGAGTGCTGCCCCTGAACTCTCACCTGAGCACCCAGTCAAGCTAAGGGGAGGGTAGGTCCAAGCTGTGCACTCAAGATATACCCTAAAAACGCTGTGCTTGTATGAAACCTCCCAAAGCTTTTGAGTATGCAAAATCTTGACCCGGATCTGGATGTGAGTTTTCTGCTGCCTTGCTTATCCCCTGGGAGGCTGATCTGTGGTCCGGAGAGAGTAAACTTCAGCCAAATAGCGGGCAGAAATTAAGGAAAGAGAAGCAATAAGTACAGCTTGGAAATAATAAATAAACAACCCCAAATCCAGAGTTAAATAACCACATCGCTTAGTGAATTTGATTAAGTAGCATTTTAAAATCTCTTCTTGCTTTTCTCTTCTTGCTTTTCTCTAAGCTGAACATATCTGCTCCCTGCCAGCAGTGGCAAGGGGCACCGTGGTTTCTCCAGCAGCAAAAACAGCCGATACATTCCTTGCATCAATATCAGCAAAGAATAAGTAAACGGCCAACACTTCATTCTGGGGATGCACAATACTGTGAGCTCCAGACCAGACCCCACCCTGACCTTCAGGTCTGCTCCACCATCTTTATAATTTTAAAATAAAAATACAAGAAAACTATAAAAATCTGCCCTTATCACTAACTTCTTATTCAATTGCTTCCAAGAGGCTTTTGGAGATGAACTCGGTAATGCTTGCAGAGTGACACTGATGTACGGAGACCCTCTGGTCTTTCAAATGTTTACATGAAAAGCAAGATACATGTTAAACACTTACTTTTTAAATGATTGAAACAACCTTGGAGCAGGAGAAATTAGCCTTATATTGCTGAAGAACACTGAATTTGATTAGTCCCTGCTCTGATTTTTTTGGCTGAAAAAACCCCAAACTACTTGCCTTGCAGAAACAATTTATTTGTGCTGTGTAATAGCAGAGCACCAGAACATGTGCTCTCCCATTTTCAGTTTTTTTTGTAGAATCATAGAATGTTTTGGGTTGGAAGGGACCCCTAGAGGCCACCCAGCCCAACCCCCCTGCAGGAGCAGGGACACCTTGAACCACATCAGGTTGCTCACAGCCACGTCCAACCTGGCCTGGAATGGTCCCAGGGATGGGGCCTCCACCCCTCTCTGGGCAACCCCTGCCAGTGTTTCACCACCCTCACTGGAAAGAATTTCTGCCTTAGATCCAGTCTAAACCTCCCCTGCTTCAGTTTAAAGCCATCCACCCTTGTCCTGTCCCAGCTGGCCCTACTAAAAATCTTGTCCCCCCCTTTCCTCTGGGCCCCCTTGAAGCCCTGACCGGCCGCACTCAGCTCTGCCCGCAGCCTTCTCTGCTCCAGGCTGAACACCCCCAACTCTCCCAGCCTGGCCTCAGAGCAGAGGGGCTCCAGCCCTCAGATCATTTTAGTAGCCCCTCGGATCATTTTAGTAGCCCTCCTCTGGCCCCCCTCCAACAGGTCCATGTCCTCCTTGTGCTGAGGGCTCCAGAGCTGGACGCAGGGCTCCAGGGGAGGTCACACTCTAGAGCTTTTGTGAGCTTTTGTGTTAGGGAGTGACAACTTTGTGTTGCATTTTCTTGCCTGGATCTCTAATCTTCACCTTCCTCTGTGATTTTTTGCCAGCTGTGTTTTCCAGCCAAACATTCCTGTATTAGGAGGCTGGTGATCTCTTTCTGTCTCATGCGCAAGGCTCTGACTGCGTCCCTGGAGCCTGGCATTGGTGGGACTCCACCTTGCTCACAGACAGGTGGAGGTACAGACAGGGACTCTGGGTGACCCTGCAATGATGACCATCCCTTGGGTTGTGCTGACCTGGCCGTGGGATGTTTGGGGAGAGACTGGTAGCTCTGAGCGATTGCAAAGCCTGCTGTGAAACCCTGTGGAGGTTTACCCTGTTCCCTCCTGAAAGGTCAAGGCAAATGAGGAGCAAGCTTGGTGACAAGCAGTTCTGTTTAACAGTGGGAAGATGTGAGTGGTGAGCTCGTCCATCTCAGCTCTTGAGAGCAAAAGAAAATTATGCCGAATTTCTTCTGGAGATATTGCTAAGCTGCTAGCCCATTGCTCATCCACAGCATCTCCTTGCAGTTACTTTTTTTTTTTTTATTGAGTGCACTAAAAAAATAAGAAAAAATTCTGTCTTTCTCATCTAATGCAGTTGCTTTACTTCCCATCCCTGTTCAGTTCTGTGCTTGATGAATCCCTCAGCTTGTCAGGGCTGTGCTGAGAGTCACGTCATGCAGGTAAAGGGGCCTTGCTGGGTGTCCTGGTTTGGCTGGGATAGGGTTGATTTTCTTCAGTGGCTTGCGTAGTGCTGTGCTTTGGATTTAGTACTAAAAGAATGTTGATAAACCCTGATGTTTTTAGTTGTTGCTAAGCAGTCCTAAGACCGACCAAGGACTTCTCAGCTCTGCCAGGGGCACAAGAAGCTGGGAGGGAGCACGGCTGGGACAGCTGACCCCAACTGGCCCAAGGGCTATTCCAGATCGTATGACGTCCTGCTCAATATATAAACTGGGGGAAGAAGGAAGGGGGGGTTGTTTGTAGTTATGGCATTTGTTTTCACAAGTCACCGTTACGCGTGATGGAGCCCTGCTTTACTGGGGATGGCTGAGCACCCACCTGCCCATGGGAAGGAGGGAATGAATTCCTTGTTTTGCTTTGCTTGCGTGTGTGGCTTTTGCTTTCCCTATTAAATTGTCTTTATCTCAACCCACGAATTTTCTCACTTTTACCCTTCTGATTCTCTCCCCCATCCCACTGGGAGGGAGTGAGCGAGCAGCTGCGTGGTGCTGAGCTGCCAGTTGGGTTAAACCACAACACTGGGTAGCACTGGAGCTGAAGTCTTGTAGGGAGCCACAGGTTTGGGACAGGAGGGCTGGGTGGCATTCTTCAAGGATCACTTTGAATGAAAAGACATCTGGTGGGTGACTGTCCCCTAAAGCTTTCCTGCAGGTGGGTGCCACTGACTGCCAGCTCTCCAGAAGAACAAAACCCCTGACAAATAAAGCACTGCAATTCCTACTGACGGTAGCAGGGTTTATCTGCTGCATCTCTCGGCTGATTGCTGTGACCGTCCTGCGGGCTTTGACAAAGGCTGTGTTAGGCAGGCTACGGCATGGGGCTATGGGGACGACAAATGTAAAGTGATCAGAAGAGAGAAACATGGTGGGTTTGTTGTCCTGAGGTTATTTAAGTGATGGCTTGGAGGTGGCTGGGGGAGCATTGACACTACTTCATGGCTTGGTGATCTGTTGGAGATAATTGCATGTACCTGAAGCAGGAGGAGTAACTATAAATGCAGAAGGACTGTAGGGCAGCAGAAACCAAGAAATGTTTACAGGGTAGTTGGAGGCAAGGTGGTGCGCCTGTGGATGGACAGGTATTAGTGATATCTAAATGCTGGAAAGCTATGCAGGACTGGCAGATGGTAGAAGGCATTTTCCAAAACACTTTGCTACCCTAATCACTCCCTTTGCAGTCCATTGGACTCTTGTCAGACACACCTTTTGGGCATGGAGTTAACGTCCTGGAATAATAATATGAATTTAGTGATAATAGTTTTCTTCTCAGAAGTAGTCAATGCTTTCCTTTTGAGCAGTTAGGATGGAATATTTCACTGCCTCACTCTTTTTCCCTGGAGTTAGAGCAGATGTGTTTTCCCTTCCATCCTGTTTTTTCCTGACTTCTGGTGCAATTGTTTCTTTTCTTTATTTGTCTTTTTCAATTTTGCATTGTAAAAGACCTGACTGATGTCAATGCAGAATAGCTCAGGCCTTGCAAACAAGGCCAAGCCTGGCCGAAGCTCTGCTAATGCATGGGAGGACCAGCCTCTTAAGTTTGAAAAGAGCTGGGTGTAGATGAGCTTCTCATTTTAATGCTGAAGTTGCAGAACGCGTTGTGTAATGCCATGGTGGTGATGGTCTCTGGGGCTGAAGGGATTGAGCTGTTGCTCTTTGCGCCCCAGCTACGGAGCAGCCTTTGCTTGCAGAGCTGAGAGCATGGGCAGAACATTGCATCGCCTTCGGTAAATTGGGATGTTGGGACCCTTGTTATCCCAAACTGCCGCAGCCATTTACTTGCCTCCATCTTCTGTACTCTGACCAAATCACGATGGAGCTGTGGTCTCGTCCCTGCAGCAAGCTCGTGCCAATGGGTGCCTCTGCCTTGTGAAGGGCTGTGTGTTCCTTGTGTTTTCCCATTTTGCTTGTGCTGCAGACCAGAATGTACAACAAGTGGAGCAAACATGGAGAAAATCAATCTCTGTCCAAAAGAGATCTGTACAGTCCATCTTCCCGGTCCCTGTGGGATGTGCAGAGCTTTGCCATGCACAGGGCACGTGCCCATGGGCTGTGTGGGTGGGCAGCAAACGTGCGTGAAACCTCATCTGGGTTCTTAATGCACCTCCACACAACCTCCAGCTCTTCTGCAGCAGTGCTTGCAGGTTAAATGTCTTCAGGAACTGGGAAAGAGCTCAGCACGCAAGAAAAATGCAATTGGCTGCAAAATAGCCTGGAAATTTTTCTTTGATCAAGTGGTTTCATTTTCATACCCTCCTAAACTCTGTAGAAATACAAACTGTTACAGGATGGGGTTTTTTTGCCATTGCTCCATTGATTTGATCGCCTTTCCTCAGGTATGTCAGTGCTCTCTACCTCTCTTCCCTTGAATATGAAATGCAGATGGTACAGTACTGCCTGCATCACGTGGACAATAGAAGTTGTCTTTTGAAGTACATTGAGCAATACAGAAGAAAAGCCATCTTCAGGGGTTTTGAGACATCCTTTAACATAAGGCTTGGCCTGGAGAAGCAATGGACTAGATGGGTGAGATGAAAACCAGAGGAAAAGTGCTAAACAGAGGTTACTTTGCAAAGCTCAGCTCTGGGTCCATGTTTAACACTCCTCTTGGCACTGTTGTGAGATCCCGGAAGGCAGCAGACGTTGGAGCAAGCAGTGAATACTTTGAAATAATTGATTTAAATTAAAGTTGCTCTCTTGAACAGGACTGCGGTGCCCTTCAGGGAGGATGACCTCTGTGCCACCAGCAAGAAGCTGATGACTGGTGGTGAGCCCAAGAGTCCCTCTAGTTTTGGCTGTCCTTCTCATCAATTCAGTACAGGTTCTCCCTGTTCAGACTCAAATACAAGTCTCTGCTGCAGTATAGAGAATGCAAAGCCATATTCAAGAAATGGAATGTGGCATTAGTCATTCCTTACACAAGAGCTGTGCCTGAGGAGGCAAGCAGAGCAAGGCATCATGCCACAGCTTGTGCAGTGCCAAAGCCTGGATCTCTCTCCCTGCTGCTGCCCAGGGGCAGCAATATGTTCAATACCGAACATATTGAATCAGCTGGGTTATTTCACAACATTGTTTTGTCAATAGTCAATGTCAATTTATCCTACTCTGTTCATGCTTCCTTTCACTCTTAACCATGAGGTTTTAAGTGAAGAAATAGGATAACATGGTAGATCGTACAAGAATTAATTGGGTTTTCCTATCAACTACAGCAAGAAGGTATTATAACTGGAAAACTTTGAAAGTTCAAGCTTGCAGGATTATCTCAAAATGTGTAATATTTTGTTAAACTCTGAAGCCTTGGCTCACTTTTTGCGTTTGGATTCAGTGATAGTTTCCCTGATTAAGGACCATGCAAATTTAGCAACGAGTGTTGACCCAGGTTGGACTTCCAGACTACATTTGTGCTCATGTTTGGGGTCATGTTCCCTGGTGCAGGAGGTCAGTCCTTGAGACCATTCAGATGTTAGAGCTGGCCAGGGCACGCTTCTGGCCCCTGCCTGGCAGCACCTGGGCATGGTGCAGAAGTCAGTATGGGTCAACTCTTCCCGGAGGCAATTTGCAGACAACCTTTTTGTTTTCAGGTTGAGAGAGTTGAGTGTTATGGACACGGGTCATCCTGTGCCAGCTGGCCAATAACCAAGAGAATGGTCCTGAGCTAATCTAATTTATTAACAGAGAGGCAGCCTGATTGAATTGACACTCTGATTACTGGGAACTGAGGATTATTTCAAAATTTGGTCACTTGGAGGCAATGAATTTTTTCTCAGTAAAGACTTCTGGATTTGACCCAAAGTAAATTAGTTCAGATGAGTCAAAAAAAAAAAAAAAAAAAAAAAAGGCTCAGAGGGCCTCATACAAACCATAAGTTGTGTATGAAGGGTTGTGAAGGCAGCCTCTTTATTGTCCTCTTTCTTTTGGTGTTCTAGGGAATACATTGCGCAAATACCATGGGAATAAAGAAAATATTTTAGTCAACAGAAAATCCACAGATAGTCTCAAAAGGGCAATCCTGCTAACTATTTGTTGAGGGTATGTTCTGCCTTGGGCAGAAACTGCTGAGCGCTATGTACAGTGCTTAAACTTGATTACTTCATGTTGTGCAGCTCTAATCACTTCTGAGTGTTAATGTATGTGAATTAGGAACAGGATTAAAATTATTCTTGGGAGTGAAATACGTCGTTTCTGATGAAGCGTAAAATCACTTGTCTATCAGCAAAGGCCCAGTCGAACTATTGTTTATAGGGGTTTCTTTCAGAATTTATGGTTTGAGTCCAGATTTAATAAAAAAAAAATCTGTAATATGTTCAGGACCACTGTGTGATGTTTTGCTTGCTGACAGTGATGTTGCTTGCTGCAAGGTAACACCAAGTTACCCTGGGGTTTCCTCTCCACTGTTGCTTGACTTATAATGGACACTTCTTTCCAAGTAGGGAACAGCCTCCCCTGTTAAGGCAGGTGAGAAACTGTATGATTTGGAAAACAATTTAAATAAGGCAGCTGTTGTACAGGCAGTCCAAGAGGAGAGCATGAAGGCACACAAGCCATGGTCATGAGAAACGGGGTAAGTGACTAAAGTGGCGATGCTTAGGTGCTTTGGTTTAGTGGTGGGATGGCAGGGTTAGGGGAACGGTTGGGTTTGATGAGCTTAAAGGGCTTTTCCAACCTAAATGAGTCTATGATTCTGTGCCTGAGCATGAAGGAAATGCAAAGGCAGAGTAAGAGGCCGCTCTGTTTTACCTCCCGCCTCTGATTGCCATGCTTGTATGGATAAATGAGCCAGGCTTTGTTTCAAAGATAACTGTACGTTGTCACTGCATTTTCCAAACCAAGAAAATCTACAGGGAAACATCAAAGCTAGTAACGTCCTTAGAAAGATGCCTTTTTGTTTCATTCAAGATGACCTTCACATGAATTTTTACCAGACAGGCCATGACCAGTATAATCAATTAAGAGCTGAGTCACTAGACACTTATGTTTAGGTACCTGAATCACTTCATGAGTCACGTCTAAGCCAAGATATTTCTGTGGGTTTTCTGGAGTTCATGCCAGTGTAGGGCAGATGCCTGGGGCAGGTGGAGGCGTTATACCTAGGAAGTGCTACCATCCCTCGCTGGCTGTGAAGAATCTGGGTGAGGTCTTAGACTAGACAGGAACCTTTCAGGCAGCCACATCTCCTGGTGTTATGGCATGAAGCACCCTACATCTTCCCTTTGCCCAAGCAAAGATGAACACAGTGACAGGGCTGGGAGCAATGCTTGGGGCAAAGTGTACTGAAGTCCAAAGACCACCTAGGCACCAGTGATGTGCTGCTGGAGGACCACCAGAGTACATGCACCTCCTCTTCCAAATGCTCCTACAATGGAGGTTTTAAGGCTTCTGTTCTCATTAAGTTCCCAGCTGAACACACTTAGGATCTACAACAGCTCCGTTAATTCCTGCTTTTGTAGTTGTGCCACAGCCCAGCATGCAATGATTAGGTGTAGCCTGGCAAGAACCTGTGCCAGTGGTATTAACGTGCACCACTCGGCTGTTGTAGGCAATGAGTAGTTTTCACAATGGGGTTTGCAATTTTATACTAAAATTTAATGTCTAGAAAATAAATGGTTTGTGGTTTTAATCCAAGTATCTCCAAGGGGATAAGGTTTGCACTGTAAAGATTGGTAAAGTTGAGCCTTTATGTAGATTAATGCTTTAGGAGAAATGGCAAGAGGTTCACAGATGATTGGAGGCTGATTAGTGTCCCTTGGTAGGGTTACTGCCTCCATGGCCCAGTCACCACTGCTGCGTGGGCACACGTGGTTTCTTCTTCACAAAGTCAGCTGCTTAATTTACCCTCCAGAGCAGGGACCAAACACTTCTTGTGAGCCTGAGTGGGTCTGTGAGCATCCCGTGCTCAAAGTCTGTAGGAAGGTGTCTTATTTTTGTGATGACAACAGGTTGGAGCTACTGGACGTTAATTTGTGTGATGCTGCTGTCAGAGAGTGAAAAGTCATTGGAGCCTGCTCAGAGGATTTATGGATGAGCCAAAGGTCTTAGGGCAGTGAGGAACTGAACACGCAGTTCCTGGCGTCCTCATCGTTCTCCAAATGCAGAGCATCATGTCCCTTTCTGTTCACTTAGAAATGCTTTATGAGTTCAAAACCATATTCATGTGGTCATCTGAGCCTGTTGGCTGCCGTCTTTTCATGTGAGTCATTTGCTTCAGCCTTAGGCTCAGTCTGCAGCGCAGGCTGCGACCAGGAATAGGTCGATTCACCATAAAGAGATCACCAGTCAGTGCAAACCCAAGGCCCTTGTAAGCAGCTGCCGAGCAGCCTGCTGGGTTAGGCTGCAGTGTCAGCATCGTTAAAGCTCCGTGGTAGCATCTAAACTTGCTCCAAATAACCCCAAATCAATGTTTTTTCCCAGATGAATGAAGGGTGTTGGCTGGGATTATAACTTCATTGTATGGATACTGTCCTGTCTTCCAGTTTGTGTGTGTTTTGGTTTGGTGGTTGTTTTGTTTTGGTTTTTTTTAATCAAGAGATAATCAGCTTATTCAAAGGGTGGAGGAGACTTGCCAGACATAACACTGTCAGTTTAATTTCCTTCCATGTAATCACGTCTGTACTCATTTTTCATTAAAATTTATTTCCATTTCCTCTTCCCCAAAACAAATGTATCTTTTTTTTTTTTTTTTTTTTTTTTTTTTGAAGATATGCCAGGACAATAAAAAGAACACCACAAGGCCACAGCAATGTCACATATGGACTTCATGGGCCATTTACAATGGAAATATCTGTGACAGCATTAGATTGGCCTTCCAGGGGCTAAACTGGATTTCCAGGGGCTGGCGTACTTTCAGCTGCACGTTACCCTCTTCTGTCTGCCACCAGAGCAGTCAGGTTTTAATTACAGTTCTATGTTGTACAAAGCTGGGCATGGTGCTTAATGCCAAATAATGGAAGTTAGCTCTTCTTTCGTAACTGTAGAAAACAGTTCCTAATGATAATGTCTGGCAAAGAAGCTTGAAATGTGACTCTATGCTGGGTCTTCATGGGCCGTGGGGACCTCAAATCTCACTTCTGAGGGGGTGAGCTGCTCCGCTCATCTCCCTGAGAAACTGTTAAAGAAGCTCAGAGAAAAGGATGAGGACACCCCATCTGCATTTAAATGTCTTTTTGCTTTCATCCACCACTGGTCTATGTAGCAGCAGCTGCTAGGAGGGGTCAGGGCTTGCCCAAGGGTTAGAGAACAAATGCTAAACCTCTGCTGAAGCACTACATCCCAAAGTAGGGGGTAAGAAGCCTGGAAGCCCAAGCTGCCTCTGCTGTTAAAGTCCAAGTTGCCTCTTACACAGTCTGACTGAAGTCCTCGCTCCTCCAGTCTCTAGCTGTGCAGTACATAAGAAGTGATGTATTTAGGCTCATGGTTAAGTACAACATTGGATTTAATATTCCCAATACTTCCAAACAAGAAAACTTTCCATAGCAGCCGCTCAAACCGAATGTTAATTAGAAATAGAGATCTTAAAATACACTGAGGACAGATTTAATCCGAGAAGGGCTTTCTGCACTTCAATTTACGGGAAGCCGTACAAAAATTCTGTGGCACTGAATCTAGCTTCATAGCGAAGCAGCTTGAAATCCAGCTTTCTGAAGGACCCAGTCTTCGCTGTTGCCACTGTGGAGGGGAAGGAGCCCTTTAATTCAGCCCTCTAGCCAAAGTCCCTTTGCTGGCTGGGTTCTCTGTTCACCCAGGACAAGGACCAACACCTGCGTCCAGCCTCCCAGCTCCTACCCGATGGCCACATCAACCAGCAGAAGGAAAGCCACGCTCTCTGCACGATGCACTTCAGCGCCCGGGAAAGGCTGCTTTTCCAGATACGACTTTCCCTGCTAAGTTTCCTTTTTTGCTCCAACTCCAGCAGTAGCGCTCCCAGAGCTGCTCCGATCCCTGTCACCTTGCAGGGGAGATTGAATCCTGTGTTTGCCATCACCTGTGACAGGCTGGGGCAGCCACCAGCATCGCAAGGGTAAAGCTGGGAGCAAGCCCTGTACCCTCCCTCTGGAAGTGCTAAAGGGGGCAAAGCAACATCCAAAGTGCAAACTCTTTGGACAAAGATGGAAAGGATTAGATGCACCAGTCTGGATCTTTGAGCTCTTCTAACAGGAACTCAAATTTTGCTATTTCAGGAAGAATGAGTTTTGCGCAGCCTCTAGTAAACCAGAGGTTTGATGCCTTGCAAGGCAGAGGTGGCAAAGACAGTGTCTACCTGAAATCACCTGGGAAACAGGAGACTGCCTTCAAATCCATCCCTCACCATCATTCAGACCAGGACACCAGGGTTAAAGCTCTTATGCATCCAATGCATTACATCTTCTCTTGAAAACGGCTTCTCTAGAAAATAAACCAGGCCATTCAGCCCAACCTTCTGGCACCGGCTCTGAACGCAAACACCAGGTTGCACGGCCTGCGCTTCTCTGCATTGCATGCTCCAAACTGGGAGGCTTTTTGTGTGCAATGCCTCCCGCAGCTGGGAAGTCCCCATTTTGTACTAGACAAACACTGACAGCTTTATTTCTTGTTTGTTCGGTCGCAAAGATCCTCAGCATCCTGGTTTGAATTGAACACTGTGGCTCCTCGCTAGCAGAAATGTAAATAACAAAGGAATTGCATGTATTTTAATTAGCTGAAGGCGCCTGTTTTAATCTGGTGAATCCTCTTCTGTGATAAAAGTAATGTTGCTATGGGAACCCTATCTAACAGGAAAGGTAGCACCAGTCTGCCTGTAAACAATTAGGAAACGGGTGCAGTGAAGGGATTTTTCAGTCACTTGGCACAGAACTGGCTTTGCAGTGAAAGTTGAGACTGGTATTATGTTTTTATCTGTGTGCATATGAGAGACAGAGGCAGAGATTTAGCTGGGAGGGTCCCCTTTTGGTATCTTGGAAGTGCATGTAAATGTTTCTCCCATATATTCACCAAAATACAGCCCGCCGCCACCCGCTGCATGTTTATATACTGTGACTCTCTCATCAGTATTTATTAAGTGCTTTATCTCAGTAACGTATAGAGTCTACTTGGGAATGAGACACTCGCTGAATTAAGCCCTGAAAGCTAAATCCTACCCAGTAACGCCCTCATGCATCTCTGGTGCCGGTGAGGAGCCGTGTCGGTGCCCCGAGAGCAGAGGCGGCAGGGTGGCTCCCCTCTCGGTCACCCCCAGCAGTGGCTGGTGTGGCACCAGCTCCTGCCATGGTTTTGGCTGGAACAGGCGGGTTTAGTGCTTGGATATGGTCCTGTTTGTCTTTAAATCACCAAATCTCTTTGCTTTGGGTAAAGCCTCCAAGGAGAGTAGTGCCTACCCAGGAGGGGCATCCTCTGCCTTGCCGGGAGCTCTGCTCCCTCACCCCAGCCTGTGGTTAGCGGTTGTGCCAGAGCTGCGTCGTCAAAAGGTTTATTCATTTACCAAGTGGATGTGCTGATAAGAACCCCGCGATAACTGGCCATAAAAAAATAATGCCAATATGTTTCAATATATTAGCAAATTTTCCATGCTGTGAAATCTGTTTCCCTTTTCTTAGATTAAAAGGAACTGGCTACAAGGATATTTCTTGTTATAGCTTACTTAAGTACATAATATTCAGTCTATGCCTATTACATTTTAGGGCAGCCCTGGTTTATGAGGAACTCTCTCTCCCCCAAGGCAATCCTTATGCTCTGTGTGCTGGTCCAGACCACTGTTGAAAAGGATGCTCCCATTATAAGTTTGGAAAAGATATCGGGCCACTCTCAAACCTGGGATGCAAAGGAAGGGGAAAAGATGAAATGTACTATTCATTAAATACTTCTAAATTCATTAAATTCATTACCCACGAAAGAGAACTCGTTGATTGCAATGGAACTGTATAGAGATTGCTGAAAAACAAGGAGACTTCGTTTCATAAACTGAAAAACTGTATCTCTCAGCCTACTCCATGTACTGCTCATCCACGATTACTATGCAGTGATGGGAAACATTTGTCTCATCGCATATCAATACTATGGTTTCCATGGACAACGCTTCCATGAGGAATTGTAAATTTTTCTCAACCAAGTATTTCATCTGCAAAGAAAACCCTTGTAGAGGCAACTGTAGGATATATATGGTACATAAATACATTCTTTTTTTTTTTTACAAATTATTATTTCAGTCAACATTGTCAATGTGCTGACAGCATTTGAATGCAGGGCGAGGTTTGTTATAACGGAATAGAAATGTTTGAACTTTTCCTGCAAGCCAGGAAAGGGACATTCAGGAGGAAACTCCAACACCTGAAATAACATCAGAGATGTTTTTCAGAGACTGCTCTGGGTAGGAGCATCTTGTGGACCAGTCTCAGCATAAGGTTTCAGTGATCTTATGGATTTTATCCAGCCTCAACAATTAGATCATACTGTAACGAAGCAAGTCTCTGAATTCACAAGCAGGTTCATGGAAAGCTGTCTCGCTAGCCCAACTATTTCAGTTTGAACCTGCATCGCTGCAAACAACATTAAGGGCAATTAGCTGTTGTTCATGTTGTGCAGGTAATTTCCAAATGCCCTCGTTGGAGATGGTGATTTGGGGAGAAGGGGCGGGGAGGGGAGAGGCAGCGCACCAGGAGCATCTGATTCCTGGGCATAAAAATATTGCAAACTATGTTTTGGTACCGCAGCATTAGGTTAAATTAGTCGTGTTCCTGACACAGCTCCTGCCCAGCTAGATACGAATCATTAGTGCAAAACCAATTTCCCAATTATCTTTCCATTGCAGGGTAATGCAATGAATTTTGCAAAGCTGTAATTTTATCCTGGTTTATTTCCATGTCCTCTGTTTTCTCTTGAGACGTGCTCTGTTCTCCTCTGAGGTTATTTCTGACGTGATCTTTGGCAGCAGAAAAGGTGGTGGGGTGTGGATGAATTCATCGTCAGCCGCTTTCCCAAATTCCCGGGCAAGTCTGGCTGGGAATGTACAACTTGTATGGGTGTTGGGTGGTCTCTAGCAAAGCAAATAGCCTGCCTTAATGGTTTAATTGATATTCATGGCAGATAACTTTTGTAGCTGACCTGCCATATCGTACTATAGGTATTTTTAGGTGGTTTATATAAAACAGGTTTTAAAACCACAGCAGAAGACTCAGTTATGGGGAGGTTCCTTCAGTACCTGTAGAGATTGGAAAGGCTAATTAATGGAATTTGTGAGAAGAGCTGAAGCGGGAAAGTGTTAAAACCAGGAAACTCTGCTTTACTTTCACCCTCTCAAAGCGTGGACGTTCACATGCTCACTTCCCCAGGGCTACACTGGTTGCGTTCAAAACCACATGTCCTCCCTATAGAAAAAAGGGGAAAGACCCCAAATTTGCGTGGTGGAAAGCAAGCGATGTACCATTACCTTTGCCTGTCTGTGGGCGAGCCGTGGGCCAGCGTGGGTCTGTGTGAGCTGCAGCCACCTTGCCGGCCCATGGCCCCGCCGCGCCGCAAAACAAATGTTGTGCTGGCACCATCCCAGGAGGGGAAGCATGGGAGAGTCCCCAGCTCCACTTAGTGGGCAAAGCATAAACAACATGTAATAGCTCAGCAACAGCAACTGAAGCCAGCTGAATGGGGTGTTAAAAAGCTTCAGCTAAGCCATGTGGAGGAAAAGGCTTTCCTTGGCTTTGGAAGACCATCGTTGAAGCCCTGGGTCCCCAGAGGAAGACCCATAGGAAGTTTCACCACAGGGGCTGATCTTCAGCATTTAGGATTCTTTTGGAGTTATGGAGGGATGCGGTGGAGTAGTCATGTTCCTGCTCAGGCAGATATTATTTAATTAACCATGGTCAGATTTTCTAATTATTTTTTTTCCTCAAAGCTCCTGTGAAACATAACCACAAGGAGCATCAGGAAACAAATCTCCCCAAGGTGGAGCCCCCATCCCTGGAGGGATTTAAAAGCCGGGCAGACAAGGTGCTTAGGGCCAGGGTTTAGTGGTGGGATGGCAGGGTTAGGGGAATGGTTGGGCTTGGGGATCTTAAAGGACTTTTCCAACCTGAACGATTCTATGATTCTAAGGCTTCATCCCAGCAGCAAGGGTCAGCCTGCCCCAGCATTGGGGCAGTCTCCAAGAAGCAAGAAGGAGGTTTGATCCTTCAGGCTGCAGGGGAGGCTGCATGGGGATTTCCAGGAGGTCGTCAGAGCCAAGAGAAAAGAAAAATCAGAATTTTTGTGCAACCACCTTTTCTGCTTGCAGATGTCTCAGCTGCTCTGTTGATGAGTTAAGGGCAGTTCATTAAGTCTACACCATTGCTTAGTGTACATCCCACCTGAATTGCTTGCTTCGTTATCTAGTGCTCCGACTTTTGGCATTTCATCAAGAAGAGCCTTTTAGGGGTATGGCTTAATTAAAAGCATCCCCCAGCCTAGCTGCAGCTCTCCCCAAAATGCTCCTCAAGCTACAGCGTTTCATGTGCCGTTAGCTACCCCTGACCCCTCCTCTCTCCTGGTGTCTAAGTCCAGTTAAGATGATAAAACAGAAAATTAACACAAATCATACAAATGCAGGACATTTTGAGGGGCCATTTGCCATTGCACATTCGCCGGTAGTCCACAGGGATTTGGTGTGTGTTTCCTGTAATCCCACAGGGATCTTGTTATTTAGTGGTCCCTTGCATCAGAAATAAAGAATCCTGGTCCCAGGGTTTCGGGATTACTTGCATGGACAGGATGGCTCTCACGGCATATAAAGGTTCATCTAAAAAAGCGTTCCACTCTTTCACCATGTCAAGGCTTGTCAGCACACTGGAGAGGTGGGGGAACTAAAAGTGATTTTGGCAAAGATGTGGCTTTTTCTTTATTCATTTTTAAGAAAAAGAGTTGCAGGGGAATTAGAAAAAAATGGAAGTGGTCCTCCCTGCATTTGGAGAGGATGCAAAGAGAGGACAGGGCTTGAGGGGTCTGCGTTGCCCTCTACTTTGGATATTCAATTTTTATATATAAGGGTATATTTATTTTTTATTCTTTCCTGTGAAATTCAGGATAGAGACACTCCCAAGCCACTAGCGTTTCCAAAAGTGGCTGGATATTTTTTTTTTTTCCATCCTCTCTGTATCTCTGCTGCCTCTCCACCCCTACCCATCACCCTGGGAAGCTGATGAGCACTGAGGTAGCTGCACAGCGGATACTGGATCCTCGGTCTAATTTTCGGCTATCAGCTAGCAGCTCTGCTGCTCGCATCAACAAAATGGAGAGCTTTAATTAGACTCACAAAGGGACTCTGAACAACTAGCCGGCAGGTAGCCCCTCCATGCTTGGGTAAGCAAGCTGCCAACGGAAGGAGCGATGCTCAAACACCGCTGTGCTTGTAACCGCTGCAGCTCTAGGAGAAAATAATTTTTTTAGAGAAAATGGAGAAAAGGGGATGGAAGAGTTTCTTGTTTGCAGTCAGAAGTGTGTTCTCTCTGCTCGGTGCCCTAGACTGGCTCCAAATGTAGTTTTACATGTCACTGTTCTGCACCCACCATCAGGGCACGTCCGCTCCTGCTCCTGCTGAATTTTTTTGCATGGGACGCAACTCTTCGTCCTCTCCAGTGATCACTGCTCATTACAGTGTTTCTTGAAATATTGATGGCTTTCAGGTTTCCTTTTTAATTTTGTGTCTGTACAATGCGTGCCTGCTTTAAGGACCAGAAGTGAAACACATCAGTCTTGTGTGGTGATAGGTTGCAGTTAAAACGCAAAAGCTGGATGAAGTTTGGGGGGGGCAAATACAGGAGGCTCTTATCAGCAGTGTGAATAGTCTCAAGTTCCGTTCTGGTGCCAACATCTATTGTAGAAAGGTTTTGTTTTGAGACTGGAAAAGATGTATTGCCTTGGGGATCCAGGCACTGCCTTACAGCTTACATTTAAAATATATTATTACTCCACAGTATGATTTAATTAGCTAATGCATTTAACGTTTCTGGGTTATGCTGGTACTAATGTTTTCGTAGTCTCTCTAGGATACTCTTTGCTTGCCATAAAGCCTTTAGCAATCCTCTGGCCTTAGACCGGACAAGCTATTTCAAACTTGAGGCAACGAGAAGGGTAAAGCACAGATCTGGCTCTTGCACAGCCCTGTCCGAAGGGCAGCCAGGGGTGCAGGGTCTGCGTTTGGGCTCCCCCCGTGTAGGAAATGCCAGGATGCTGAAATATCCCGTGTGCTCAGGGCTCGTTTCATGCTCCTCACCCTGCTGGAATTCACTCGGTTTGCAGAAACGTAAAATAAATTAATCAGTGCAAAGCATTTCCATCACATTTTGTCTGCCACCAGGCAGATGAGGCCAGGCTGCAGAAGGGGGGGCAGCTCCTGGCTCACTGTGCTGCAGGGGGGGCAGGGGATGCCCACCCATGGGTGTGGGATCGAGGGAGCAGGGATCACTGATGCTCCCCATGCACCTCCAGCCTCTTGGGCTGGGATCTGCCGGCTTCCCCCCCCCCCAGTCCCCTGGTGTGGGGGGAATCTTTGCTTTTCCTTTCTGCTGTTTGGGTGGCTGGTTCAGCCTGCAAAATCCATTTAGCTGCTGCACTGGCAGTCCTCCGCTCCAGAGCGACGGCCTTACATTAAGCTGCAGATCGGAGAGATTGCAGCAATATTTTTACACTAAAAGATGCGTTGTCCCGAGATGCCCTCAATGGCGGGGAACCAACGGCCACCACACATATTTATCTCCTGCCCTAATTACCTAGGAGCTGAGCATTTGCAGCCATGCGTTGCCGGCAAAGCTCGTTATTTTGGAAAGCAGGGTGAAGCTGCGGGGCAGGGAACAACCCCAGAAGCAGGATGAAGGTTTTTCATATCTCTCCAAAATCGTAACCTATTTTTGGACAAGTCATTGAGGGGATAATAATTTTATTAGCTGAAATGACCGCAGACTGCAGCTACTCACCAAATGGCTGCAGCCTTCTACCCGTATTTTGGCCTCCTTCCCTAGGGGTTGGTGTTTGTAGCCTGGACCAGGCTGTGAGCCGTTGCTCGCTGCCAGTCGGGGCGATGCGATGCCTGCTGCAAGGCACACGCACGCAGTTGGGTGAGCACATACAGGGGTTTAATGTCACGCTGCTCCCCATCTTCTTTAGATTCCACGTGCAAAAACAAAATAGGAAAAAGGCAGAGAAGGATGCCATTTAAAGGAGAAAGGGACTTTATTTCAGTTTTTTTCCTCTGTGCTGCTATCTCCAGATGCCAACTATACTTGAGCATCCGTGGGAGGTGGGTGCCAAACTCCTCCTTGTATCCCCTGAGAGTCCTCTCTCTTCAAAACAGCGCTGTGGTATGGGCAAGATGCTGGTGTTACAGGTTGACAGAAACAAGAAAACCAAGTCATTTGCCCCAAATTGTACCCCTAGATCCTGCCTAGGACTCACTCCTCACTAAAAGATGGTGCAAGTCACAGCTGGGCAGGGAAGCACCAGCAAGCTGCTGGTGGCCGTCCTGCCGAGGGTCCCCACCTGCCCCTTTGTGTCATTTGCTGATTTTAATGCCATGGTGGAGCCAGATTGCATGCAGGAAGGGAATGCCTGGCTTTCATCATGCAAGTCTGGGCTGTCTGGAAGCTCCCAGTGGTACTTTATCAGCCACATGCCACTGGTTTTGCATTAAACAAGCAATTATTGTGCAGTCCGGCGCAGGCTCCCGTGTGATGCTGGGGCTGCCCAGCCTGGAGCAGGGTCACGCAATCCGGATGGGATGGCAGTGCTGGGGTAGCCCTCCCTCGATGGCATCACTCACTTGATGCCATCACCTTCTTGCCCAGGACCTTCAGGCTTCCTCTACCACATCCCTGTGGGTTTCAGGCAGGGTTATTCAAAAATAAGTAGGGTTGGTTTGGTTTTATCTGTTTGTCCCAGTAAAATAAAATATTAGCAGTAGGTTTGTGTGCAAACACTGAGATTCAGACAAGTCCAGAGTCTTTGGAGGGAGATGATTTGCTTCATCAGCTTTTGGTTTGTCTGGAGACGCAATGATGTCCTCCACACATGTTTACCTGGAGGCCACCCAAATAAGATGTACATCGCTAGATGGGCTCCTTAACCCAGTAGCCAAGGGAACAGCACTCATGATCTGCCTTTCTCCATGCAGATACCACACTTTTGACCAGCAGCATATAGATAAATGTGCCTGTAGCCTGTGAAGTGCAGGGTTTAGCAGACATCTCCTGATGTTCATGCTGTTTATGGAGCTGCAGTTCTGTCCTCAGGCTGGGACAAAGATTTTTGTAAAAGTATAGAGCGAGCTGGGAAGTGGGGGGAGGCTTTGGCTGCTCTGCAGCCGGAGATATTCTACAGTGACTCAGAAAGGGAAATTTTCTGCCTGAGGAATCTGGCAAGATGCTACAAGCCATGAAAAGGGACTTGTCATTGTGGTGGTGATGAGGAAGGTGAAAGAGAAATTGATGCAGGAGCTGAAACGTTCCTCTGGCATGAGAAGAGGCCAGAGACATTTGAAACCTCTGAATATGAGATCGCAGTCTGAGCGGCTCTTTGCAGTTAATGATCTGACCAGAAGCACACCTTGACAGAATATATACATGTAATTAGAGACAACTCCTACTTTTCCTTCTGTTTTGGGTGACATTCTCTTCTCATGCAATTCTCCAGCATAATTTGCATGTGCACCTTAATGCCTGTGGTAGCATGGAAAAATCATAGAATCGTCTAGACTGGAAAAGACCTTTAAGCTCATCAAGCCCAACCATTCCCCTAACCCTGCCATCCCACCACTAAACTATGTCCCTAAGCACCTCATCTATCCTTCTTTTAAATACCTCCAGGGATGGGGACTCCACCACCTCCCTGGGCAGCCCCTTCCAGAGCCTGACAACCCTTTCTGTGAAGAAATTTTTCCTAATGTCTAACCTAAACCTGCCCATGCGCAACTTCAGACCATGAAATATAGGAGCCCGTGTGAGGGTCTATACTGCAGACCTTCCTTGGGGGTGGAAGACCCACCGCACACACTGCAGGGCAGCTCTCCCAGCGCCTAGGGCTGGGGGGGGGGGGCATCGGACAGAGCAATCTCATTTTGCAGCCTGCAGTTCCACCAGCAAGGCAGCCAGGCATTTTGGCCCTTAGTGCTCAAACAGCTTTTAAAAAGTATGAGCAGGTTTGGATAGGTGACAATGGAGTGATGCAAAGGAAGAGCCTGACAGGAGCATGGAGCCTCTTGGATGCTCTGGGCCAGGGAAGCTGTGCTGGCTGCCCAGGAGCATCCTGCAGGTCCATGCTCATGGCAAGGAGAGCAGGGAACAGGTTGACCTGCAGACCTGCAGAGACCATGGTCCCTGCCCAGAGCTTTTGAATTGCTGCCGCTTGCCGTTCCGCGCTGGAAGCAGCATGGGAAGAGCTCAAAAAAAAAAAAAAAAAAAAGCACAGCATGGTCATTAGGATGAACTGCTTGGAGTTGTTGATAACCAGAAACGAGTTGCTAAGCAATGCTCAGGGAAAATGGTGTGGAGAGAAAGGCACGGTGTGCGATACCTCAGGAGCATCCACGAGCCAGCACTGCCCTGCGGGGGGACTGAACGCGTTAGCAGAAAGCGTGTTCAGGTGCCGTAGCACCGCAAGCTGGGCGCTGGGGCCGTTTCAGAGAAGAAATGCAGCATTTTGCTCTGTGGATTATTACTTCTATTATTTACTGCTTTGTTGTTCATTCCTTGATGGGTTCTGGAATTTTCAATTTTTGAGTTTGCAGAGGAGCTCGTCTTGAAGATTGTGTCCTCACTCTTCTGTCCTCAGATCCACCCAAATGTATTTACTCCTCAGTTAAACAGATTTTCATTGCCCCGAAAACCTGTCAAAACCATTTATAGCTATGAAGATTCACTAACCAGTAGAGATATCTTCAGTTGGAGGATGTATTTATGGCACTAATTAGGTAATGACAGGCTAACGTATGCCTTTCCTCTACCTGCTCCAGCATGCGTGTTCCTAACCCTGCAACCCCAGCCCCGAGAGACACCGGCCGGCAGCAGGGCACTACGGGCTGGGAGAGGGATGGGAGCTCTGCTGTGCAGTTTATGGTTCCCCAGCTGCCCACACATGAAGTAGAAACAATTTAAGTATCTTTGTGTCCAACTCCAGCCCTCAGTACAGACCAAGCTGCAAAGTAGTTGATCAGCAATAGCCTCCTCAGTAAAATTGAAACTCTCTTTCTCCTGGCGTTTATCCATGGCATCTGTTTGCAACCCCTTGTCTCTTTAGCCGAGGAAAGATATGAGTCGTAGCTAATGACTCAGGGAGCGTTTTATGATATCATTGTGCTTGGCTTTTCGCCTCCCGCCATCCACTGTGCATCTGCAGCCCGTCCTTGGTGCCTTTCCCTTAGATAAACTCTGCATGGAGTGATATAAAACGCTGACTCCCTGCAGCCCCGCTTGTCGTGCACACTGGGGAAGCAAGCCTGGCTCCCACCGCCTCGTATCAAATCATCAGCAATGTGGGTTTGAATGGCTGCAAACAGCAGCTCCCCCAGGCGAGACCCCCTCTCCCGTCAGCAGATTTCCCGGGGAGCAGAGGCGGCTGTACCCATGTTATCTCCGGGCTGGAATCGCCTCTCCCGGACACATTGCCTGGCTTGCACAGAAATGTTTCTTGTTTAGGCAAGAGGAACAGAAAGCACTGGGAGGAGGGTGCTTGTTGATAAGGGATATGCTGAGCTAACCAAGCCTGGTGTTCATAGAATCACTGAATCATAGACTCATTTAGGTTGGAAAAACCCTTTAAGCTCACCAAGCGCAACCGTTCCCCTAACCCTGCCATCCCACCACTAAACCCTGGCCCTAAGCACCTTGTCTGCCTGGCTGTTAAATCCCCCCAGGGATGGGACTCGACCCCTTCCCTGGACAGCCCCTTCCAGTGCTTGACAGCCCTTTTGGGGAAGAAATTTTTCCTAATGTCCAACCTAAACCTGTCCTGGCACAACTTGAGGCCATTACGTGTTTCTACGGGCCAGGTCCTCCATCAGGGTGGATGAGGGCGACTCTGCCAAGCTCATGGTCCCATGGCAGCGGCTGACCCAGGACAGGGGCTGATGTGTAGCAGCTCATTAAAGGATGATCCAGGTGTGCAGGGAGGGATTTATCATCAGTGAAAGTTCCATGGTCAGACATCAGTGCTTCGTCTGCCAAGTGGCATGTGGAAGTGGGAATGTGCCTTGAAGCCCTTCCCCTTCTGGGTTTGGGGTGGCTAAGGGAGAAAAGATTTGGGATGGCTGTAAAGAAACCTGCCATGTTTTCTGTGTGGAGAAGCTGGTGGGCATATCTGGGGGGATCTGGTTTTAGATGGGAGTTCATGGTAGTGGTAAGGAGGGGAGTCTATGCTGGGGGGGACCCCCAGGTCCTTAGGGACACCTGAAGGGTCACCGTTACTCATTAGGACCAAACCAGGAGCTGGTTGTTAGGACTTGTTAGGACCAATCCACCTCGGAAAGAGGCACTGTGAGCTCCAGACATTTCCAGCTGGGTTTTTCCATCCTGTGCTGCATCTTTGCCTTTTGTGATGGCCCACCCTGGAGCAGGGTGACGGGTGGGAGCTGCAGGCAGCAATGCTGGGTACCCATGAGCCGGGGGCACAGCAAAGCCTGGTGCTCAGCACTTTCTGTCAGAGCAGAGACTTCCAGGCCTAGCCTGGTATGGTTTTGCCTTTTTTTGCTATAAAATAACAACATAGCTGAGCTGGGGCAAGGCAGGGCTCTGAAATACCCTGTGCTAATCAGTTAATCTCTGCCGACTTCACTTTCTCCGGATGTAACAGCCTTATGAGGGCTTTGTGAGAATTAACATCTAAAAACTGCTTTGGTCAGTGCCACAATTAAAATTGTTCTGCAAGTTCAAGGAATTCCAATCAACCAGCTTGGGAATATATCACAGGTTGCTGGCGGTTGTCACGCGGATGCCGTATTTTCTGAAGAGCAGAGGGGGATGTATCTGTTAGTGCCTCCAGTAGGATCCAGACCCCTGGGAGCAAGGGGGATGCCTTCCAGCCCATTGCCACTGGGAGGGGACAAGGTCGTCCCCACAGCACTATAGCAGAAGGTGGTTGCTTAAAACCACTCTCCACCTGACAATTTTGTTTATTTTTTGCTTTCTAGAAATCTTTTCTGGTCAGAAAATCGCAGGTCACCAGCATTGCCTGCTTTCAGGACGGCAAGAGCGAGATAATACTAATGAGCCCTTCATTCCCAAGCATTTTCTTTCTTTTTTGGCATTTAAATTTGCCTCAGACTGCATCTGGCCACCCCAATCTTTCCCATGCCCTGAGCCTGGATTTAGGTCAGGGCCACAGTGCTGTCTTATTAAAGTTTCACAGAGACTTTTTTCTTCATAAGGAAGAGCTTAAGAAAATAATAATTTATTTAACGAACCTATTTTTACACTGACTATCCTCTAATTTGCCCTCAGACCATCCTACAGAAAGCCTGAGGATCCTCAATGGCAGTGATAAAGAAATCATAAAGAGGAGCCAAGGATGTTGGCCATCTCTTCTTCCCCTTGTGCGCAGGGCTGTGTTCGTGTACTCATTGCCTTGTATAAACAGCCTTTTACCCTCCTGCTGCTGCCGTTCACTGCCAGACCCTAGAATAGAATCATAGAATCGTCTAGGTTGGAAAAGCCCTTTAAGATCATCAAGTCCAACCGTTAACCTAACCCTGCCATCCCACCACTAAACCCTGTCCCTAAGCACCTCATCTATCCTTCTTTTAAATACCTCCAGGGATGGGGACTCGACCACCTCCCTGGGCAGCCCATTCCAGAGCCTGACAACCCTTTCTGTGAAGAAATTTTTCCTAATGTCCAACCTAAACCTGCCCTGGCTCAACTTCAGACCATTGGCGCAACTTCAGACCATTCGCAACTGATCCTGCCTGGGGCATTTGCTGCTGTGCTGGGGGTCTGGCCACCCCCAGAGCTCCAAGGGGGAGGCTGGGGGCTCAGATGTGTTAATGGTTTGGCTCTTGGTGAACTGAGCCATCATCAAAATAGGGACCTGCTCAAGAAACATCAGAGGTGCCCAAGCCTTCTTTGTGCTGGGTGACAGGTTGTTTTGTCTTAAATAGCTGCATTGAGGGGCTTCGCTTGCCAGAATAGAGGATAAATTACAGAAAATCCTGAGCCAAAATTTTAGACCCTGATTTACATACAAAAGGTAGAGGTGCAAACTCATTGCCACTGCCAGCCTGGGCCCTTGATGGTAAAACGCAATGTCAACTCAAGGGATGGTAAAATTGGGACGGAAAAGGGAAATAAAAGAAATGCCAGGACATGTGTTGTAAAACACATATAAATATTTCCCAGCTCCTGTTTATTGGAAAGCAGACTTCAGTTGTTTAACCTAGAGAAAGCAAGCCAGGTGTGAAAGCTTTCAGAATGAAATTTCAGCAATTTTTCACTCTCCAGCTGGTGGCTGCCCCTTCCCAGGAATGGTCCCCAGCGCCGCATCCAGCTTTTGCTAACACAGACAAGCCTGAGACAGGACTGGGGCATCTCCAGGGTGCTGAGCCCCCTTTGGTGCTCAGCAGCTTGGGAGGAGGCATTCGGGTCATGGCTTGAAAATACGACAACCCCCCCTTGGTTTTTTAGACTAATTGAAGGCAAGTATTGATGGTTTTATGGAGATTTCCTTTAATGGCGTGAACCTTTTTCTCATTTCCATCCTAAATTATTTATGGCCAGCTCATTAGCACTAGTTCTTGTGTTGTTGGCTTAATTATTTGCTTTTCCTGCTATTACTCCTCATATACATATAAATAGCAATTTTATCCTCTCTCAACCTGCTAATTTTTTTTATTTTTTCAGCTGAATAAGCCAAACTTCTCTAGTCTCCTCCTTGTACTTTCTTATTTCAGGCAATGAAATTATTAAATCCCTAAATGAAGAACCCCATCAGGAGCCTGATCACCCGTCCCAGTTTACCTCTTCTCAGCGGGTGAAACGCTGCTGAGCAAACCTCCCCTGGTTTTCATTTGGCCGCGACCTCCCCTGCCAAATGGAAGTGCGAGAAGCTTAAATAAATAAATTGCTTTCTAAATGTGGGGCTATATACGCCTAACCGCAGAAAGGAGGTTAGCCCATTTGATTATCTGCAGAGCCATTGCAAAGAAGAGCCATCTGCATTGCTAATGTCCAAGCCCAGCTTCCAAAGGTTAGAGGCCTTTCAGGTTGCGTTTCTGACTAATTGTCACTGATGAAACTAATTACACTAAATTGTGTGAAACCAGAGGGATTTTTGTGAGAGCTGCTTCTACGGTGCCTTTCACAGGAGGCATTTCCATCTGAAGAGGTAAGGGTTTTCCTTAGCTTTGTCACCAAACCCCTTCACCAAACCTTCTTAGTCGTGTCATGAGGTCCACATTTAGCACATTGCAAAATTTAGGGTTTGCAGGTGTTTTCCTGAGCCTTAGAGCAGAGTGGTTTGGTTTGTTGGCCATCAGGAACATGGCTGTGATGGGAACCGTGTCATGTTATCTCATCCAGTTTTGGATTCTCCTGTTCTCTTTTCTGGATATACCCATATTTCATATTGGAGCTATAAATGGATCATTTCAGAAAAGAAAATGCAACTGAAACTCAGGGAGAGCACGTATTTGGCATCCATCTCTGATGTATTAGGTCTGTGCAAAATCTGCCTCTTTCCTTTGAGGCACCAAGACAAGGTCCCCATTTTCTCTAGCAGCTGGCAGCACCCACTGGTCACTTTGGAAATCTGATCTATTTTCTTCTGAAAATCTGATGGAGTGTTTGTAATACATGACTGGGAATGATTTTGAGAAATTGTGCTAGGCAGTCTTGTTTTCTGAAATCAATTGAAAACACCAGTTTTAGGAAAATGAACCGCAACCTTAGCAAGAGGGATTAAATCATCTATTTTCTTAAGGAAAAATAATTACTATGGATCTTTCAAAGCTTACCAGGAGCCAGCAGTAAAACCTTCCCCAGAGCTGTCATCTGTGACTGCAGATCTGGCAGTGATACTGTAAAATCAATCATTCCCCTTATCCGGGGCCAGCAAGCGGGAGGAGGCACCTCTGCGCTGGCATCTGGAGAGCCAAAGCTGCCGCTGAGACTTTCCCTTCCCCGAATATGTTGAGAGATGCAGCATCTGCTGCGGTTGGTGGCTATGAATATCTATGAGGGAGATGGTTTTCATTTAAAGTACACCAGTTCTTCATTACTGGAGATGGGTGATACCCGGAGGGAGGATGCTCGGAGGGCAAGTGAAGCCCAGCACTAGTGGTGGTGGTGGTCCCTGGTGGTGGGCGGGTGGGTGCACAGGGTGGATGGGAAATTAAGCATTTTGCATCTCAGTGAAACCACGGGGAAAACTGGATCAAACAGTGGTGGCAAAGGGTGGTGGGGAAAGAACCTGGAGAAAAGCCTTGCAGGAAAGCTGGGTGCAGAGCAGGGTGTTAGTGCTGGGGTTTCAGAGAGCTCAGAGAGACCTCAGAGCACCTCAGGGTGACGATGGACCTGACGGAGACGTCACAGATGAGGGCAGGGAAGAGCCTGATGGGACTTGAATAACTATCAGCATGCTGGTGCCAAATGTGAGTCCTCCTGGGAGGTGAGCCCCAGGCAAATGCAAATGCAAATAATAATAATAATAATAAAGCCTCTCTGGAGGGCAATGAGGGTTTAGAAGGGAGGGGAAGCAGCACTCGGCTCACCTCTGCCTGCTGCAAAGCCTGCAGCCCTGCTCCAGGGTGGCTGGGACCAGGAACTGAATTCCTTGAGTTGCTTTCCCATTGAAAAAGATATTTTTTTCACTTCACATGACAGAAAAATGTCAGTTCAAAAAAAAAAAAAAGAAATTGTTGTTTTTATTGTTCTCTGCTGTCAGTTTTTCCTTTAGGCTCTCCCTTTCTGCACTGTAAGCTCTCCAGGCAGGGATTTATTCACCGTTTCCAGAAGACTGACATGAATCTACCCTGCCAGCAGAAATAAATATTCATAATGATATGAATTACCATCATATTTTGGTAGTTTTCTTTTGGAAAGAGTTGAAAAACCTTAAAAACCAAAATGCAAATTGCTTTGGAATTCATTTAAAACTACTTTTGAATTGGTTAGTTTGAAACTTTTGGGGGGGGGAAGCATATTGTTTCTACCAAAACCCTGTAAACAGGGATTTCTCACTAGGCATGTCTTGTCATGTGAATTTTTTCAGCTCTCCAGATGGCAAAGTTTTGCCGAACAAAAAGGTCAGGTAAGTGGCAGCGGAGGTGGGAGTGACTCTTTTGCTCAAGGGCGTCTCATCTTCACAGCTTTGAAGATCTTTCTGGCTTTGAAGACCTCACACGTTTCTTCTTCCTAATTCTCTGCCAGCGGTTTCTTGCTCGTGGAGAGATGTTGGATATTTGGAGCTCTTTTGCCTTCTAAACCTTAAGGAAAATCAATTTGCCTGCAGCCAGGAGAAAGGAGGTAACAGCTCCTCTTCTAGGTACTTGTGAAATCAACGCGTTACTCCTCTGAGTTTTTGTTCAAAGCCCTTGAAAATAAATTGTTCCTCCAGCAGCCGAGCTGGCACTTGTGGTTTGCCTGGTCCCCTGGTCCCCTGTCCTGCCCTGCCGCCCCTCCCTCCCCAAGTCCCCATGGGTCTTTTTGGTTCGCAGTGCTCCTACCATGTCCCCTGGTGCCATCAGGCCAGGCTGCCCAGGAGGTGCTCTCACCTCTCCCCATTTTCCGTCTTGGTTTAGTCACCACTTTCTTGAAATTTGGGCAAATGCAGCACTCTGGGAGCACTACTGCCACGCCAAACCTGCAACAGCGCCGGCAAATAGGTTCAAAACCCGGGCAAATAAGTTCAAAACCCATTAGGAGAAGCATGGTGGGGAGGTGGAAGAGGCCAGGGCAGGGGAGTACCCCGCCCTGCTCGGCACACTGGAGGACCTCTGCGTCCGTCTGTCCGGATGGCTGCTGCATCCCTTCAATTGCAGAGCACAGCACAGCCGTTCCTGTGCACGGTCCTGCCACCTCCGAGAGCCCGCGTGCCCCAGGGCATCCCTGTCCCTGCGCGGCACAAGGGCTTGGGGTTGCCTTTGTAGTGGGTTTGTTCAGTGATCAACATTGGAGCGTGGGGATAGTCTGTTTGCGTTGGCATCTGCTGTTTTGTTAAAAAAAAAAAGGTTTAATTGTGCAGGCGGTGGATGGAGGTGATAAGTGCTGACTTCAAAGGCTGCTCTGGCTCTGGTGGTGTTGAGTTACTCCTGCATGGTCCACTTCATCGTACAGCTGTTTAATTACAATGGTGTGATGATGTTGGAAGTGTGCCCATCGGGTCCACCGGGCTCTCTGGATAACAATCCCAGCAGCTCTTTAACATGGTGGCTGTGAGGGACCTAAGCCAAAGCTGTGGAGCTGGTTCTCCTGGGGGTTTTGGGTTGTTTGGAGCCAAAGCATAGCTGGGGCTTGACCACGGAGCCAGACGGTGCCCCAGCCTTGGGGCCACCTATGTTTAGTGACTTACACTGGTCTCTGGGTAGACCTTGGAGTAGCAGGACTGTTCATCATTTGCTTGAAAAGCAGAATTAAGCATGATGAGTGATTTCTTGGCAGGAATATCAAGTATTGCTGACGCTATGGAGACCAAACCCTTCTACTAGCAAGAAGGCTTTGAAGTCCCAGATCCTCTTCACCCATCCCACTCCTGCTGCCCATGCCCATCATTGGCAGATCTTGGTGGTCCCTGAACCTCCAAAACCTTACTCAGATGTTGCAATGATGGAGCACGGCCCAACCAGGACCACACACAACTCCCCACCCAGGCCAATCGTCCCACATCTCTGACAACATCCAGGCTGCACGTGCCTGTCCTCACACAGTCTTGGGTCTGACGGGCCCTTGGGTGGACCTGAAGGAACCTGAGCAGGTCCCAAGAACCGATGCTGCTCGTTGCGTCTGAAGCTGCTGAGGACCCTGCAGGAGGGTGATGGGGCGTTGCTAAGCCACAGCCCCAACTCTCCTTCCCCAGTGCTTTTCCTTCTGCCTGCCCGCGCCCGCCTCTGCCAGCAGCAGAGCGTGCGGCACCCTCTCCTTCGTGACTCAATGCCGCTGCAGATTCAGTCTCCGCGTCTCCGGTTAGAGTCTGCGAATGGAAATAAAAAAGCCTCTGAAAGAAACTGTAAGTAATTTCTAATGATCCTTTCCAGGACATTTTAAAAAATGAAAACCCCTCTCCTCTCTCTGTAGTTAACCAAGGTCCTTTGGAGCCAGGAGACTACTGAATATTTTAAGAGCAGCCTTATTTTGCAGCAGCTCATAGCTAATGAATTCCCAATTCATATTTCACAGTAGGTGAGGAAGAAAAGAAAAATCCATTTTCATCATAGCTGCAATGTATTTTCCAGTCGCTTGTGGAACAGATTGTGCTCAGACCTTCAGCTCTAACCGCCAACATGGCTGAGACGGGGATGAAAGTGGTGGAGGTTGTAAGCAAAACTGCTCTCTCCTCCGGCACAGTGTGGCACGTCCAGACTGCTGCAAATTTTGTCTTTCTTGTGGGTTTTTATAGCTCATTTCACTCCAGAGCATTTGAGTGCTCACTGTAGCTCAGGTGCTCCACCATAGGTGTTGGGTGGTGGTTATAGACAACCACCGAGGGTGCTCCTGCCACAGGACCCTCCCTTCCCTGGGGGTATCACGGTGCAAAGCTGCCCTCCCCGGGGGTGTGGGTGGCTGCTGTCAATTGGGCTGGCTAAGCCCTGGACACAGACGGTCTGGGACACTGCAGGCATGAGGAGATGAGCTGTAGCTGGCACCCTCGGGGAAGTCAGGCATGGCAGGTCAGCTCCTGGCTGCACAGCCTGTCCGAGAGCAAGCTGTCCAAATAGAGCCCACACAGATTAAGCTATTTGGGAGCAAGCCATTTTTTGACAAAGTTTTTTTTTTTGCTCAGAAGGGTTGTTAACGACTAATTCCACCTGCAGGCAAGCCCTCGCGCCGGGCAGACGCGTGTTCCTGAACTCGATGGGCTCAGACACGTGCGCCTGAGCTGGGCATTGAGAGTTGGCGGGCTCCAGGCCAACATGAGTGTTCCCACCGCCGGGGCTGGTGATGGAGAGTGAGCTTCAGCCATGGGGCAGGTTCCCGGGGGTCACACAGTGCCAGGGATGTGCTGGGCACAGGGAACCACAGGGGAGCTTCCTTGAGGCACCGGGCACCGTTTGCTGCTGGCAGAGGGTGTTTGGTTTTGCCCTTTGGTTTTGCATTGCACTCCCTGGCTGGAAGAAGAGATAAAAGAAGTGTCGACACATGGGTACTTCTCTCGCAGGATAAAAAATACGTAGCTGGAGTTTGGCTACTTCAGGACCAGGGTCCATCATCCACCCCAGGCTCTAACTGCGTTAAAGGTGTGCATCTCAGAGGCTGCCAGGGTCTCCATTTTCATATGATTTTGATGGGCGCTCTCCCCATTTCTCCCAGTTCTGCCTTTGCTAAGTGCCTGCAAAACAAATTGCAGCAACTATTCCCTCATCAGGGTGGCGCTGCTTAATTAACGGCGCGCTTCTCTTTGTACATGTTAATGCATCCACATCAGTTGTGCTGGCGGAGACCTTGCAGGGAGTCACGGAGGTACAGCGGTCATTAGGAGTTTTCATCTGCTGGGTGATCAACCATCTTTCGTTCGTCCTGCTCCCTCGGATTCAGGATCAAAGGAGAGAGGCATAATCATTTCTGACAGTGGTGAGCACATAGGTTAGAGAAACAGATTTAATGTATTCTGTCTCTAACAATGAAATGTGTGTATGAGCGTACCCGGAGTGCTGCTACACCCAGGCGTGTGCGTGGGTATCACATAGACCTTGCCAAGCTTTACCTTCCTGTGACGGGGCCCAGCCAGGCTTGGGAAGTTCATTCAGGGAAAGGGTTACCCAGCTTCAGTTCATTATGGTATTTTAAATATCCCTACTGTAAATAAAAGCTGGTGTTTAACTATTGCCCAGCACAAAGTCAAGGGGGTTTCTTGGTGCACCTTGGAATCTGCAGGCATGGAACTGGACATGATGGTGTTTGCTGGACACAGCTCCTCCTGGTGGTGGTGTGCTCCCCCCTTCCCGACCTCATCCCATAACTCTGCTCAAGCGATAACCACCTGGGCTGCTCATTGCAATGCTCCAAGTGCATTGCTTTGATATTGGTCACTCAAGCATCTTGGCAACTAACTCTTGCTCAAGGGGTTGTTTGTGACCAGTTCACCATCAGCTTGCTGGGTTTACAGCCCAGACCGGGGTAACGCTGCTCAGTGTGGGCAGCTGGCCCTGCCGCCCTTGCCCCTGGCTTCCAGGCATTTTCCTGCAAACCAGCACATCTTCAAGAATGGCGCCTTAAACCTTGGTGGCTCGGGGAGCTGTCTGGTAAGGAGAAGAGCAAACTGGGTGGGGGGGACACAACCCCTTAACTGCACCCCCGTGTCCACTCATCCCTCTGTCAGCCTGATCCCAGTCTAAGGTCAGCGCTTACGCTGCAAATGCCGCTGATGTCTTCCCTTTTTCCCCAGGTGTCCTGGTTTCGGCTGGGATAGAGTTAATTTTCTTCACAGAAGCTAGCATAGTGCTGTGCTTTGGATTTAGTGCTAGAAGAATGTTGATAACATGCTGATGTTTTTAGTTATTGCCAAGTAGTGCTCAGACTGCTCAAGGACTTTTTGAGCTTCTCCTGCTTGGCCAGGTGCATAACAAGCTGGGAGGGAGCACAGCCAGGACAGCTGACCCAAACTGACCAAAGAGCTATTCCAGACCATGGATAACGTCATGCTCGGGGGGGGGGGGGTTTGTCGGTTGGTCGGTTGCGGGGAGAGGGATCGATGCTCGGGTACTGATCACGGCTCAGGACGGGCTGGGCATCGGTCGGCGGGTGGTGAGCAATTGCATTGTGCATTGTTCGTTTTGTATATTCTGTATATTCTGTTACCATTCTCATTATTACTATTATTATTATTTTCTTTTATTAAACTGTCTTTATCTCAGCCCTCGGCTCTAACCTTTTTCTCCTTCCCAATTCTATCCCCCATCCCACTGAGGGAGGGGGGGAGTGAGTGAGTGGCTGCGTGGTGCTGAGTTGCCAGCCGGGTTAAACCACGACACCAGGGCAGAGCAATGGTGCCAGCTGTACCTGCCCTGGAGGGCTCGGGTTTTGAGCTCATATCTATAAGGTCCATTTGCAAAACTATCCTGGGGTTGGCATGAGGCTGCTATTTGTTTTAAGGGGAATTCAGTGTCCCAGCTGCTTCTGGGTCTTAGCAAAGCTCAGTATAACACACATAAATATTCTTATAATCATGACCCGTTTTACTTTGCTGTGTGCAACATGAGAGACCCAAAGGAATCAGGCAAACAACAGCCATAACTTCTCAATGAGCAAGCAGAGGTTTTGTGTATAGCAGCAAAATGCTCTTTCTGCACCAGGTCCCAGGAATCCCACCCGGGCAAGGAGCACCTGAGCTGCGGGGAGGGAGGCAGCCCCTGCTGCGCACCCCTCCCAGGGCACCCCTGCTGATGCCATCGCTTTGTAAGGAGCTTCAGAGAAGCCCCCCAAAATGTGCTGGAACGAAAGCTGGGGGTTTTTTGTCCAGTTTCTGATTTCATGGGCTTTATTGTTCACTGGGCTGATGGTAGAAACAGGCTCCCGCTAAAGGGGAGCAGAAAAGTTGCAGCTTTATATCACAATCTCTGCAGTTTGCTGTCCCGACAGATAATTCTCCACCTGCAAAAGCATTGGTAGCTTTGTGCCTTTCTATTACTTTGGAGAGGAGAGGAAAAAAGAGCCCTCCTGAGCTTCCCGGGGTGGATTTGAAGGTTGGAAGCCAGTGAGAAAAAGCAGATTTCCTCTGCCTGCTACCCGCCAAGTGCACATGGCTCCCCCAGACCCAAGGTACCGCCAGACTCCAGCTGCCGTGCTCAGGATTGCCACCAAATGATACACGGTTATGGTTCTGTGGCCACCAAATAATACATGGTTATGGTTCTGTGGCCACCAAATAAATACATGGTTATGGTTCAGTGGCCACCAAATAATACATGGTTATGGTTTTGTGGCCGCAGTGTGTAATTACGGATACACCCTGGCACGGAGCTGTAACCTGCCAGCTGGGTCAGCGGGCTCTGAAAGCAAACGCTGGGGCAATTTAAACTTAATAGCGAAGCTGGGGTAATGGGGGGGCTCCTGTGTTTGGTTTTCATTAGCATTTTTCAGCTCCAATGTAGAGAAGCAGAAGCACCCGTATGTCACGGCAGCCCACCCCTCACTTCCAGAGGGTCAATGCTTCTCAGGATGCTCTACAGCAGAGTCCCTGGCTCTGCATTCCGAAGGCTATCCAGGGGAAAGAAGACTTGATCCCTGCTGCCAACGTATACCCATCTGCCCCAAAACCTGCAGATGGGGGAAGGTGGGGGTCCCTGGAGTGTGTGGTGGGTGCTGTGCAGCCAGGAGTGATGGCTGGACCCTATCCCGCGTTGGGCTTCGCACCGATAGCCCAGGTTGACCTGCCCCTCTGCTGGCCACCCACAGGTTATTTCTGCCAGCCCTGTGCCGTGCCCCATCACAGCCGGGGGCCATGGGGAGGGTCTTCACCCCATCCCGGGCTGGGGCAGGAGAAAGAGCCCTGAAACGGCTGCTGGGGGGAAGCATGGAAGCTTTACAGCTCCCAACCCACTGCGTCAGCAAGAACTACCCCTGTCGCAGGGCTGTTCTCTTCCGACAGTGTAAACATTTTCTAAATGAACTGGAAGGAGGAGGATTGACCAATGCAGTTTTGCTGGAAAATGTTACTGAGTTGGGAACAGGGATGGCTGAGCAGCCCCTTATCCCTTATCCATCCTGGCTGAGGAGCGGGGGGCAGCTGGGGGCTCCCCCTCTGGAGCAGGCAGCAGCACTGCACCCAGAAGCGTCCTGCCCTTCTACATCAAACCAAAGCATTTTGGTTATTTGCTTTCAATTCTGCTGTTTGTGCACCTCACTGTATTTATTATTCAGTGCCGTCTGTCTTCTCCTTGCCCCAGGTGCCAGGAATTAAGAAGCTGCTCATACCTCTGTTGGCTTTGAGGTTGGGCTCAGAGCATCCTGTCGGCATGCGGGGAACATCAATACTACCATGCGGGCAATGGCTGCTGAAAAACGTGCCTGATGTCCCACATTCCCATTTAAAATCCCTACCAGACCCCTAACCTGATGGTAAGATAACAAAACTGAGACTTAAATTTAGTACTCGCTGCTGTGGGGAGCAGGGTGTTTGACCTGTCTTGCCAAGTCAAAGTACTTCATACTTCTACTTTGGACTTCTTCTACCACGTCTTCAGCCTTGGGGTCTTTCTACAGCATGTCCCGGGGAGCTTCCTTGGTGCCCCTTGGCTTACACCTTGTTGCTCCTTCTCCTGGCTTTGGTGCCACTGTATTGAATTATGGTTTCTGTGCCTACGAATGTCTTCTCCAGCGCTTAGAGAGCAGTCCTTGTGATAGGCATCAGCAGGAATGAAGTCGTAACTGGCTAAAGGGAATTGCAGGGGATGCTTTGCCTGACACAGCTATTAAAGTCCCTGGGACAAAGACTGTACTTTCAATATCAAACATATCCATATATATATGTGTGTCCCTGCTCACTGCGGGGGGGGGGTTGGAGTAGGTGACCTCTAAAGGTTCCTTCCAACTCCAAACATTCTATGATTCTATGAAACTAAACCATATTTTGTTGCCCTAAGTGGGAAGCATGGGCTGTGAGAATTAATAACGACAGTGGGAAGGTGGAAAAGGCCTCCAAAGGCAATGGATGCCCATGTCCCTGCTGCCGTGGGATGCAGGGCACCATCTTGGGGCAGCGGCAGGAAAACCGCTGGCTTCCATGTGGTCCAGGCACTTTTCAAACTGGTATTTCTGTGCTGCTGGGAGGGCTGACAGGTAGGGGCAATGGAGCTGGTCAGGGAAGTGGGGCACTGGGATGGGGCGAGGTGGCAACCCGATGGGGCACCACGACATGGGCAGGGCAAGGAGGCACTCGATGCCCTCTGATCTGCCCGAGGGGACGTCTTTGTTTTCTTTTTGTCTTTAAAAAGAAACAACATTTTTTCCTTATTTTTGTCTTTACTTGGTGTAATCAGCTCACTCCCACCACTGACGCTCGTTTCCTGCTGCTGGGTAACACTGAAGCTATTATTGAGTATTTATTTTTCCATGTTTCTAATTACTTTGTGCTGATGTTATGTGAGAATGGCGAGTCTCTGCCTCCTTTAATACCTGCCACATGCTGGGTCTCCTGTATATGTTAGTAGCCCGACCCATTCTTCAGGTATTTCCTGCTATTATTTACCTCTTTATTTCTGATCTTACTACTTTTGGGTATAGGATAAAGCTGATGGGGCTATAGGCCAGAAGGGCAAGCAGACAGAAAGCACAGGGCTATGCAAGGCCATTTAGAGGCAACTCCTCTTACCAGTTGTGGTTATGAGTGGTGAAATCCTGTGGGTTTTTTCATTCCTTTTTTTTTTTTAATGGAAGTCAGTGAGTTTTGCTGCAGTAGAGGCGATAGAGATTGATGGTGCAGAAATATATCTGTACGCTCAGACGTAAATATCCCATGTAGGGCTGCTCTGGCAACAGCCACGTAGCTCTTTTGCTTATAAATCTCTGTTTGGGGGTTTTTAAATTTTATTTGCCAGACATTGAAATTTTCCATGTGTGGGAGGTCTCTTATAAACTGATTTTATTTGGAAGAGAGCAGCAAAAACATTTTTTGAGAAATGAAGGGGAGAAATATTTACTGAAAAATGAAAAGGGGGCGAATATACATATATATATATATTTTATATATATATAATTTAGGCTACATTAAGCCTTGTAAGAGTTATGGTGCCATTGCCCTCTGGAGCCCTGAGCACACAGACGCTCGCCCCGGCCCATCTGCTGCACTGCCAGTGCAATTGGTGCTTTGCAGAGCTGATTCCTCTTTCCAAATTAAACTTCTGGTTCTCAGCTGGGTGGAGGCAAAGCAGCGCTCTGGAAGCACTCACTCCTGCTGGATTTTGTGTTTATCCCTTCTGGCAATCCCAAAGCAACCTGAGCATTGTCCGGGATCTGAGTGTGTTACTGTGGAGCCACGGGGACCAAACCTGGCAGCAGCCCTGCTCACCTGCAAAGTTTTCGCGCTGGGGGTGCATTATTTTTCCCATTATTTTTCCTTCATTGCCCAGCTGATGCAGGAGCGCGCATCCCTGCAGCTCCGAGGAGAGCCCGTCCCTCCTTCAAGCGGGGCTTTTCTGGGCTCTTGTCCAGCACTAAATATGGAAAATTCCAACAGTCGATCCTGCCCGTTGTCAAGCTGTTTGGGATCCTTTAACTTCAAAAACAAAGGTGAATGAAACTGGTTATTTTACAGCATGTTCTAGTTGGAAAAAAAAAAAAACCAACCAAAACCCAAACAATTGCCATGCCAGGTGCCCCAATGATACCTGGTATCTCCTGGCACAGCAGAGCTGCCATGAGTTAGACCCCACCAAAGATCAGAGAAACGCTGACATGCGGATTTTAAAAAATCATAGAATCTTAGGTTGGAAGGGACCTCAAGGATCATATAGTCCAACCTTTCTAGGTAAGAGCGCTAGAAAAAAGCTTGCTTTGACTCTAATCTAGGTAATTTGTATTAATTACCTGATGTGAACAGTAACAGGCTGTTCCCTGCCTGCCCACCTGCGTTACACCTTGCCTCTTCAGCTGAGATACACATGAAATGATGAAAGAATCAGCCTTTTTCTGAAGCTTTGCTCGATGTCAGCTTCTCATCTGTGGTACGCCGGCTATTTTTCTCCATGAAACTTTAACAATCTTATTGTAAACACCCCATTTAAATTTAAACACACACCCCTCTTTGTAGTTTCTACGTGTAACACGTGTATTTGAGCTCTGACTGACCCCACTGACCCGACAAAGCTCCTAAGGGCACGAGGAAACGGCAACAGCCTGCCCGCTCCCAGGAGCTCTGGGTACGGCCAGCGGAGCTTGGGCAGCAATGTGGGGATAAACCAAAAGTTTCTGGCCAGTGTCTACAGGAAGGGAAATTGTCCTAAATATATTAAGCACCCCAGAGCCACGCTTACTCAGAAATTTGGAATTTTGCTTTTCCAAAGTTTAACATGTTTTCGAGCAGCGGGGAAAGGAATTCCTCGACTCCATCCTCACTGCAGCGACGCTCAGCGAGTAACGCCACTCACACGAGCACTTTGGCAGTTTTCCTCCAAAGCCCGCTAAGAAGTAAGTTGCTTTGCTTGAAATCCCAGGCCTTGTTTTCCTCTCTTTTGACTAATGACAGCCTGGAGCTGCCAGGCTACACAGCTACGCCTGGAGCTGCCAGCCTGCTTCAAAAGGACGGGTAAGGCGGCACACGATCCCGTTAGCTCCGACTGTGTTTGTGCTTGTTCCATTTAATCGGAAGTGTTGTCGTCTCAGCCTCGCGTGAAGGATGCGTTGTCATGCAAAAGCCCAGCTCTGAAAACATGGGTAGGGATGTATTTTGAAACACAATTGTTTAGTCGTGCCCGCTGCTTACCTTGGTGCAGCAAAGAAAAACAAGACGGGAGGGTTTCAAGTATTTGCAGCTTTACTGTGAAAAAACACCATTGCTTGCTCAACACGGTATTAAACGAGCAGAACCGTAACTACTTCAAGGAAGCATTAGCTTTGGATTAGCATTTTGGATTTTCCCTAGAAAGGCTGGGTGAGATGATCCTTGAGGTGCCTTCCAACCTGGTATTCTGTGATTCCATGATTCTGTGATTCCCAGAAAAGGAAGAATCACAGAATGTTTTAGGTTGGAAGGGTCCCCTAGAGGCCACCCAGCCCAACCCCCCTGCAGGAGCAGGGACACCTTGAACCACATCAGGTTGCTCACAGCCCCGGCCAACCTGGCCTGGAACGGTCCCAGGGATGGGGCCTCCACCCCCTCTCTGGGCAACCCCTGCCAGGGCTTCACCACCCTCACTGGAAAGAATTTCTTCCTTGTAAAGAACCCAGCCACCTTTAATTCTGGCTTCAAAAACTGCCCCTTTTTTTTCTCAAATAAACAATTCCAAGGCAGCACTCTGGCGTTATCCAGTGCCCTCGACTGGGGCACAGGACTTCAGGTGAGTTATTTCCACAGAAGCCTACAAAGCTCAACATCCACGAGCTGGACAATAATCCTCAGCCTTGCAGCCAGTACACACGCCGCTCCCTTCCCCTTGCGAGTTCTGAAACAGCAAAACAAAGCACGAACCAGCAAAACAAAGCACGTCAACAAGACAGAGATTACAGAAGCAGCAGTTGTTTTTCCACTGCTGCTTCCTCCCATCTCCCTGGGCCACAGGTCAGGAGCAGTGGCTCAAGCAAACTGAAAAATGAGACATGAGACCCCAAGGCTGCTGACAACATTCCTCTCCCCTTCCATACTTTTTGTTTAGGTAGCACAAGCGGGCATCAGGCGACTGTGAATGCATTACTTTGCGTTTGGCAACTCTCTTAATAGTCTGTCACAGAGGTTTGCCAGCAAAATCAATGCTGAAATAATAAAAAGAAATCATCAGGAAGTTAAACAATTTAGTAGGCACGCTTCAGCCTCAACTAGCAGATTTGTTCAAACAAAAAAAGCTCAGTATCAGAGCCCACATGCATCCCTGGTTTATGATATTAAGCAAGTAAGGCATTACTGATTCCAGAGTTCACCACTCATGTTTCACTGCAACCCGGGAGTAAATACTCTAATTAATAATCGCATGCAGAGCATACTACCAGTGTGACAGAACATGGTACCCAAACACATAGGCATGCAATAGCGACAGCAGCTGCAGGCTCACACCACCACTCTTTCATCGTGAAAACTGCAAATTTCTCTCCATGTGACACAAAGGAAAGAACTAGCTTATAGGATCTGGAGTGAGTCACGTTTCAATGAAGAACCTACCCCTTGCACTAAAGAAAGAAATACATTGAAGAAATAACCCCCAAGGTCAAGTACAAGAACAATAAAATACACCACCATGGGGATTTAATGGGCTTCAGTCACTGCCAGCATTACAGCGCATCTCCAGCTCCCTGTAAGCTGTTTTCGCTTGATGCTGGCAATGAGATTCCATGCCTGTCAATCGAACATAAACCTGGCTGACAGCTCTTCACGTGTCATACTCCAGTTTGACTTGGGGTTACACACAGGAGTACTACAACCAATTAACAATTGAGATAAATCACACAGAAATAAAATTTTTCCCTTCTAAAATACACCTGTTTAACTGAAAAAATCTAAAGCAAACTTTCATTAACTATTGTATCATTAGCTCCACATAAATGAGCAGGAGCTGGTACTTTGAGTCAGAAAAAGTTCTAGCATTACTTGTAAAAATAGAATTAAATGCTGATGGAACTGTCCTATGTATATACCGGGCTCAGGGGTCAGTTCTTTTCTACTTGGACTTTCTCTGATGCCATCTTGAACAGCTCTGATTTCTAGCAATGGGAGGAAAACTGCAGATCACATTATTCCCTGTGATGATTTTTAATCAGAATTTAAGAAGCAGCCTAGAGAATTAGCCACGCTGTCAAACAGGGTACAAAATCTTTATTCACCAATAAGTTAAGTGTTCTTATAAATAGATGTTCCGGTCTTTTGTACACTGTGCTGAGTGTAAAGCTAAGCTTCAGTTATTCCTCAGACTCTGATCCTTCCTCATCTTGGCTGATCTGGAAATAGCGCAGTTCGTACGTCTCCTTGTCAGACGCAACGACACGAAGCCAGTCACGCAGATTATTCTTCTTGAGGTACTTCTTTGTGAGGTATTTCAGGTACCTTAAGAACAGGAGTTATACATTAGAACCTTCCCATTTCACCCCCCATACTGCCGCCTGCGCTCCACCCGACACGGCCCTAGCGGGGCAACACCACGCTAATTATATCCAGAAATAAAAAATTATCACGTATAATAGATAATAAAAGTGTATATTCATTCCAGATACATAAGGATTCATGTGGGTTTTTTATTTATTTGATGCTTTTCGACTACACAGCACAATGCCAGTAACTCAAAAGCATTAAGAAGCAGTTCTAAACCTTGGTCTAACACAAAAGATATCGGGTGCATACCAGCAAAATGAAGGGGGGACGCAGGGAAAGAACCGCAGCCCTAGCCAGGGTGCTCACCTGCTGCACACCTCAACTCACCAAGCCCTTTGACTCAACGGGCTCTTTTGCAATAACACGCGTGCGTACACATGCATTTTTATAAAACCAATTAAGTCCTAAAGCAGCCACCCGTGACGTGAATTCAGTATGACTTTTAAAAGCATCTTTCCTTAATTATACTTCTAACGACCTCTATAAAGCACCTCAGTATTACTATGCTTATGCTAAAAGAAGTATTAATTTGCCATCAAATCCTGCGTTTTAAAAAGCAGTTTTTTAAACATCTAACATTATAAATCTGGTTCAATTACATCTTTCACCAATACGTGTAAGTGCTATGAAGAAGGTTTGCTCTAACGCCCTCTCTGTACCTCTCAGAAGTGCGTCACAGTCGGCGTACAACTGTTCAAAATCCACTATCACCAAGTGCAACGTAAGGAAAACCATGCCAACCTTTTAGAAAATTGCTTCTCGGATGTCACCGTGATCTTGTTCTTCAGGCGTTCAATGTGAACGGTGTTGCCCAAGTTTCCAGTTTTTCCATTGACCTTAACCTTCTCCTTTAGGAACTGTTCCTGTTTCAACGTTAAAGAAAGAGAACACTAGGGAATGGCACCCTAGGTATGAACTAGGGAAGGGACCCTAGCCGTATAGCAACGTTAAAAATCACCGTTTACTTATGTCCTGACAGCAAGTATTTACAATGCATAAAGATTTTACAGTGTGTAATTAAAAAAAAAAAAAAATCAGCCCCGTGCTAAACCAGGATTCAATTTAAAGTAGTTCTATTCACGGGTAGGTGTGAACCATCACATCTATGAAAGACATCTAATAATTTAAAGAACAGCTGTTGATTTTACTAGTTTAAAATGCAGCTTCCAGCTGTGTTTCAGTTGCCGTACTGTGCTAAGGCTGCTGTGACCCTACGCACGGAAAGCATGAGCAAAACCACGACTTACAAAATTCCCAGAATCAAAAATTCCATCTTCCACAGGATGGGTCAAGTCCAGGCAAAACTTCCAGGTTGACTTCTTAGATTTTCTATCCTTTTGCTATAAAACATCCAAGAAAAAAACAAACAAACAAACAAACAAACAAACAAACAAACAAAAAACAACAAAAAAAACAAAAAAAACCCAAAAAAACCCAAGGTTAACAACCCACACACGAAAAAAACCTTTTATTAGAGCAGCAAAGGCGCACGCGGCGGAGGGCGCCGGCCCAGGCCGCCACCGCCTGGAAAGCGATGAGCACTGCAGCCCCGGCCCCGGCCCCCGGCCCCGGCCTCGGCCCCCGCCGCCCCCGCCGGCCCTCTCGGCGGAGGCCCGCTCGTCACGGCGGCGGGAAGGCCGCTCCCCAGCCGCCCGGCCCCCGCCCCTCCCCTCACGGCGCCCACCGCCCGGGCCCTCACCGGCGCCATGCTGCCCGCCCGCCGCTCTCGCAGAAAGAAGGCTGCGGCGCGCGCGCCGCGCTTTTATACCCCGCCCGCTGACGTCATCACGCCTGCGCCCGGGGCGGAGCCGCGCCTGCGCAGGCGGGGGGGAGGCCGCGCCCGCGCGCCCCCCCGCGGCGAAGAGAGGCGGCGTTAGCAGGAAGGAGGCACCCTCGGATTTAACTTTATTCTCCGTTTTTTATTTCCGTTGGACAGCGACGCAAGCGTTTCCCTTGCTCCCTAGCGGTGAAGCGTTTCTGCTGCGGGAAAGCGGGAGGAGTGGGGGGGGAGGAGGAGGGGGGGCGATGCCGGGAGAGGAGCCCGGGGTGGCAGCCAGGGGTCCCCGGCCTCGTGACCAGCACCCGCCTCCCCGCAGCACGGACATCTGCGGAATTTCTGGAGCAAAACACACATTTACGTCTTTTCCCCAGCCCCCGACATCATTTGCACAATGTCAACAGCAATACAGCTTCCGAAAGAGAGGCGCGCTCGAAGGGCGAGGAGGGCTGCCGCGCCCGCGCCGCAGGGTTTGGGTTTTGCCACAATCGGTAAACAGCAGAGTCACCGCCATCGTTCCGCCGTCCCCCGCGTTCCGAAAGCCACACCGAACAAGTTACCGCTCACAATATACAGGACGACCGAGAAGAGGGGTTTTCTGCGATACAGCGCGACATAGCGAACATTTCGGTTTCAGTTCACACACCACGTTACCCTCGGGTGCCCAAATAGCGTAGGGGCCAGAGCGCAGATGCTGGAGAGGCTTCTGATGCTCTCGGCGTACCGTGCTGAGCTGCCGAACGCTCCACCACGCTCCCACCACAACGCCTCCAGGCTCCACGCCTTCATCAACATCCTCAGCGAATAAGAGAGATACTCAAAATACCCTTAACAAGGTCTTTTTTTTTTTTTCCTGAAGTTTAGTTCTACTGTAACAAACTACATTCTAATTACTCAACCGAAAAAAAAAAAAAAAAAAAGTGGGATTTATTGAATTTTGAATTCCGTGAGACTGACCTGCAGTAACCGTAAGAGTTTGAACTGTCAACAAATGTGACTTCTTTACAGATTATGTAAAATTACCTGTATTGTGAAACTACAGACTGCACCATTTCTGGGTACATCATGGATTAGAAAAACCTGCAAGAAGCTTGAGAGCAGTTATATTAAAACAATGAAATTCAGCTAACTTCTTAAAAAAAACAGCCCTGAGAACATGGCTCAACTAGCAAGAGCCTAGTTGAAAAACCACCATTATAAGCAAAAATTAGAAGGATCTATTGAAATCTTAAAGTATTATTTGCCAACATTTGAGGCAGGAAACACTGCAGTCTTTCCAATTCTGTAAAGTAGTAAGAGAAACTCAATGAATCGGAGCCATAAAAAAAAAAAAAAAAAAAAAGCATTATCTAGAGTGGAAATACTTTTCTTCACCTCCTAGCTTTCACAGCCTTTACTCTAAGCAATTGCATCAAGCTATTAGAAGTTTATAGTTTCTGCTTTTGACACAATTTAAAGTGTTTAGACAGTTCTACAGAACAAGTACATTGGTAAGATTTGTTTTGAAGTAAAGCTATGAAAAGGAGAATTTCCCTAAGGATTTGGTTAGGGATCTTAAAAATGCGCATCTATGCAGACTATTGATCACAAAGTTTGTTGCAAACAGTTCTGACAGTAAACTGAAACATCTTACTTTGGAAAAAAAAAATGCCTCAAATACATGTTCTAATTTAGAAGCAACTTTTAACCTTACTGAAACTTGGAGATTATGCTTAAGACTCATGCTTACGTATTACCTATGGGAAACTTCATGCATGATGAGCCAATGCTCTGCACTTCCATAGTGTTCGAAGTGCTTCACAAAAGACAACTAAGTATATAAGAACAAACCTACAATGAAGTACTTAATCACTTAAATCTTGCAGAACTGAAGGTTGCAATAGAAGGACATCTGTATGTCCCAAGGAGGGCTCTTCCAGCAAGCTGGAGGTCATAAGAGCTCTGTCTTTAGATTGCTGTAATACCTGAAAACTCAGGAACAGGACAAAAATCAGCCCTCATCTGAGAGAGCTTACAGTCTAAGTAAATGCCAAGATTGTGTGCCAGTGGCATCAAATACCTGTCTTCCAAGTTCTTAGAGGGCAGACAGGCATCTGGAAAGTAGACTAAAGCACTACCAGAACAAGGACAAATCCAAGTCTTGCAGTTTTCAAGCCTATTAGAAGTATTCATAATGCAGTGATAGCATTAGAACTTGCATTAGTTTGACGTAGCAACCTATGACTTCCCACTTGACATCACACAGCTCAGCTTGCTGTCAAGACCATCATCAATAGTTTCACAGTCACCTCCAAAGCCAACAAGGCCTGTCTTTTGGGTACCAGTTTGATGGAGAGGCAGAAAGGAGCATAGCGCAGACTAGCGTGCACTTCACAACTGTTTTGAATGCATTTCCATCTCTTGCATTTACAGCTTTTTGTTGTTGTTACTTTAAAAGTGGTTTTGCCATTTCGGTCAAGGTACTATTTACAGAGCTCACCTGCAACGCATATTGTGCTAGGCAAGAGCGCGTGGCAGTATCCTACTTCTGCTAGGTGTCCCAGGTAACTGTGCTTTATTACCAGAGTATATTTATTGCTGTCTTTACCCTCGCTGTACTGCTCTCCCTGTCATGAGAAGTCTATGGAAAACGTGTGGTTTTTGCCACCCACGTTAGACCTCCAAGATCTACTAAACCCTGCCACAGTATGTACAAGGGTGGTTCAGGACAGTCGCCATGAGCCCTTTGGGGATTTGACAGTACGTACTATTAAGCTGAAAACATTTTAAGCAGTTAACGGCAGTGCAAAGTCTGCCTCTCGCTGCTAGTAGAGTGTGAATTGTGCATGCTGTCCAGGGCAGCAGGCCGCATCTTTACAAGCTGTCCTCCATTAGCCAACAGCCACCAAAGCTTAAGGCGAGTTCATGAAACCATGTATCAACTGTGGAGAGGTCTGAGCCACGGACTAAGGAAGTTTCCCACTCATGAAGAGTCACCATGTCTTAGAATTCAAGTTGAACGCCTTAAACAGGAGCCGGCTAGTTATCCTTGCACAACTAGTTCTGTGAAGCCTTATGTTTGCCTGTTAAGCTGCTAAATAGTTAGAGGCATGCATGCGTGTTTCAACGACTCAGAACTCCCTTGGAGAGGAGCTAGCTTTCATAACTATGGAGCAATTTATTTACTTTTATAGTTAAGCCATGGTTGTTCAGTATTATCTGTCAAGTCTATATTTTGAAAATAAAATAGTTGTGTTTTTTTTCTAAAAAGAATCACATGCATTTAGTTTAGGCTTAATGCTACAGTTTGTCCCACTTTTTGAAAAACACGTGGTCCCTGTGCTACAAAAATATGGTCTGAACCTGAAGATTAAAACCTAAAGCTGGAAGCACTGCAACAGATTCCCATGGAGTTTGTCACCCTTTTATAGTTTAAGATAAATACAATAAAGGAAAGCAATTGAACGGCATTTTTCTATTTTATTTTTCAAGTCTGACAAAGGCCTCGAGTGAAAGTCTATAGCTTTAACATCCATTCTCACCTTTGTGTCCCCTTGACCTATCTATGTCTCATCTACCCGATATTCCAACCACCTGCCTAAACCACAGGTAGGCTTTGACACCATTTTATCATTACAATAAGCCAACAAGTTGGCAAAGAAGAATACAGAGGTAATACAGTTAAGTTGCACATGGCCACTGGGGCTTGGTCAAGCCAGCTGGCATTTTTGATCACTTGAGTTTCTTGGTCTAAAAGTTGTGATTGGCACCTACAGTTCTGCAAGAGTCCCAATCCACAAAATACTTAAGCTTTAAAAAAAAAAAAAAGTTTGCTACTTTTATTGTCAGTTCTACCTAAACATGTCAAGAAAAATACTATTTGTGCTCTAGGTCACTTTATAATCCTAGATACCTACCAGCTTATCTAAAAGCCCCTGAATACTGTATTTTGTCTGTTCATACAGACAAACACTGTTTTGCTCAAGCAAATAAAAATATATCCACTAGTAACACCTGATTGGTTTCTTAGATCCATAGCTGAAACCCACAGGAATGTTAAAATAGTTACAATTAAGGAATTAAAATCTCAGTGATTTTGAAAACTGCCAGTTAGCCTGCAACACTAATCCAGAATCCAGCACTGCTTTTTAACAATTCAAAAAAGAAATGAGGTTGCTTGTGAAGGCCAGAGCTTTGGTGACAATAAGAACCAAATTTATAGATCTGCGGTTTGTCCAGACCTGAGCAGTTGCCCGAGCCTGGCGATCCTCTTTATTTGCAAGGCTTTATGGCTACAGCACATTCTTCATTCATTGCACTTATGACGGATATCTGGAAGAAAAGACAGGTAGGTGAGCTCCAACCCATGCCAGAGGAAGCACTCCCGGAAGTTACACATTTTAGTATCTATCCCATCTCTCTTGAGAAGAAAAAAGCAAGCTAAAGCTGGTAAAATTCATTCGTTAGAGGAATTTCCCTCTGCCCTTCCCACCCATTTGCTCTTCTGCTGCCTCCCCTCTGCCCTATTGCCTAGGCTGGCAGCTTGAGGTTCGTACAAGAGAGGAAGACGAGCAAGCTCCTGCAATAGAGCCAAACTAGCAACTGGTGTGGCACAGTATAGGCTACAGTCTGCAGAGCTACTTGCAGATGGGTTTGCTAATGTAGTGAATTAAGATTGCTCTGACTAACTCGCAAAACTCTGCACTTGGTCCCAATTAAGAACACCTGAAGGCTCCGATCCACACTGTGCAGACAGCACTGTTAGGATTTGCCTAGACATTTGAGAGACAGCCATATCACCTTACCGCCAACTGAGCCAGGCTTCAGTGTCATATTGAGTGCTCCAGTACGAAAAGTCCTTCTGCATCTCAAAGGACCAATTCCCACTCTTCACAGAGAGGTCCAAGTGGTCAATGTCAGAATAAGACTTCTTCATTGTACAATCAAGTGGGATTAACCGTAAGTCTTCCTGCCTGCCCTCTATACTTACCTGCACATCTTCATTGGCATTGAATTTTCCTTCTATTTCTTTGCCAAGATCCCCTTCCGGCAACTTCAGATCCTCACGAACTTCACCACTTTCTGTCAGCAGGGAGAGATACCCATCCTGAATCCCTATCAGCTGTGGAGAGAAGTTCACTTTTAGGAAGTTTAACATCAGTAGTCACTAGCGGGCAGCAGCTGAAGATAACCAGAAGGCAGTCAACTCTACCCATTACATTCATTCTTTAGTACCATGTTTTTAAGAGTTAACAACACAATTTACTTGGTTTTTAACAACAGTTGAGAGGGCTGAGAGTTAGGGCAACTGTAGCAGAAGGTAGTCTGCTATCAAGCACCACCAGAACACTGCTGGTTACTTCCTAGTACGTGGGGCACTGCAAAAACCCATCCTCACGATTTGGAAAATGTACTGCTTCCAGGTCACTGGTTCAGCTTTTTACATCTGTGAATTAGAAACAATAACTGGAACAATGTTCACTGATCAGCATTGCTTTATAAAGTGTACAAAGTACACAATGGTTGAACTGTACACTTCTATACCTTCAGCTGTATAACAAGATACCATCATTTACATTAAAGTCTAATAAATAAATTAGGGAACATCCACCATACTCTGGGCCACTTTTAAAATGCTGTTTTCAGCCTAGCCAAAAGCCTGAGCTAAGGGGACAGCTATTTTGACAGAGCAGGTTAGGGAACTTGGAACACGTAACAGTAAACCTAAAAGGCAACCCTAACAAGTCTGATAAACAGCAAGAATTTCAGTAGCAATAAGGATCCAAGGACATGAGAAAGATCAGCAAGATAACAGTAAGAATCTCCTGGAACGTCTGAGCCCTAAGATAGGCTAGTTACACTTTATTCAAATGGCATCAGCTCTCCTGAAGAGCTGCTAACACTCTGAACTTTGGCTTTGTCAGGCAATTGCAGCTTTCCAACGACGTGGATCTCTCAGGTCCTGACCAGAACTACTCCCAAGATAAGGGGAAGACAGCTGACACGTTACAACTCAGAACCTGAATCGTGCTGCTTTTAAGAGCTCACTATCCCTACCACAGAAGGCATTACGGAAGTTACAGAAGCCTGCCAAGTTCCCTCCATACATATATTTCAGAGCAGAGCTCAGGAGCACCAAAATTACTTGAGATCAACTAAAGCCAGCTTCCATGCAAGGAGCAGGAAGCACTGTAGCAAGTTAGAATTGGCATCAGATGCAGTTTAAGACTGTCTTGTTGATTCATCTACCCTAGTAAGGGTAAAATTATAAATGACAAGATACGCTTAGATTCAAATTAACTTGAAGCAAGATCTTGATTATTCTTTAACTAATAGTAACTTGCAGCAGGGATAACCTCTGCGAGGTTTCTAGAGGATGCTAGTATCACACAGAAGAAAGAAGTGACCTTACAACATGAGCTGGAAAAAACACAGTTCTGAATTATGTCTATCACCTGTCACTTCTAAAGATTGCTACTTAACATGAGGTTGTTGGTACAGTAAACAGCTCTCCATCAGTGAGCTCCGACAGTTCTAACAATTCAGTAAACACTACGAGTTCAGCAGCGTCGTGCCTAGTCAGAATTATTGGGACTTGCCTGTCAACAGTGCTTTATTGAGACGCAAGTTTTGGGATGAAAAGAGTTTACGTGTGGTATTAGGAGCATTAAGCCTCTCTAGGTGTGGGAGGACTGTTAACTCACCTGGTAATCATTCCTCTTGATATTTGGAACATCCATGTTATGAGTTGATGGGCAAATATCTTCATACTTTTTACCAGTGAAGATATCAATACCAACCAAGTGGACCTATAAGAGAAGAAAAATAACATCAGTTACTGTTGGTCCTAGAGAAGCACTGCCCATGTATTCTGGTTCCACGCAGTTTTCTAGCAGATCACATGTAATACCAGGTTCTGCCTAGACCCTTTGCTTGCAGTATGAAAGCAGCCCAAGTGCCAAGAGAAGGCCTCCCACACCCTTTCACAGCACACTACAGAAACACGACATGAGAAGGAAGATCAGCTCCTGTTATCTGCCATAGCCTTCTGTAGTTTTACAGCAGTGAGCTAGAGCTCAGAGTATGCAATGGTTAAGAAAATGTTTACTTTAAGTTGTAGCTGTTCTGAAAAACATAACAGTGCCAGTGACAACGTGAAGGTTAAGGGGAAAAGAAGAGGTGGTCATGCACAGAGACTAAAGCTGCTCCCACCTCCCTCTATGCTAGCAGCAGCTTTCCACTGGAGCTAGTGCTTGGATTACCAGTTCATAGCCTGCTCTTCCCAGGTCCTTTCACTATCACAACTGTTTCAGTATTTAAGAGAGCCGGATCTGTCTAATAAAGCAAGTCATAAAAAAAAAGCAAGGGGAGAGAGAAAGGAAAAAAAAAAATGGCAAGGGTTTGGAATACTCTAGCTTTGACAAATCCTAAATACTTTACCCACCTACAGGTATCATAAAACACTGTAGAACCCTACAACCCTAATTAGTCCGTGCTTGTAACAGCTCTGTCTCTAAACTCTAACATACCCACCACAAAGTGTTGTTGAACGAACGAAGGGGGAGTCCAGCCTTGGTCCAAGCTCTGGACCGCTGCATAAGCCAACCGCTCAGGCAGCAGGACTGCAGCCTCAGCCAGCAGCCTCCAAACGTCCCTGCTGGGACGCCGGAGGGGGAAGGTACTCCTCACTCAGTGCTGAAAAAAGGCAAGCAGCGGCAAGGCAAGCCAGCAAAACAGGGCCAGAGCAGGCCCAGAGAGGTAACGAGTGTCCGCTGAGCTCTCCTGGATTATGTAAGGGAACACAAGCGCTTACGAGAAGTGCCCAAGTTGAGCACTGCAATAGTGAAAGTCTGCTAGCGCAGGCAGACACAAAAGTGCTTCGGTGGGTAGTGACAGCACAATCCAACCACGCCCTAGTGACTTCACCAGCCCCCCTTCCAGAACTTACTCTACCCCTGCTACAAAACCAGGTTTTTATCGCTATCGGTGTTCAAGCTTTTTAAAAAGTTGGGAGAAGAAAAAAAAAAAACCCAACAAAAAAACCCCAACCCCTTGTCCCCAGTCCTTCCCTGCTTGACGCTACTGGAAGCCCTCGAGCTGACTCCAGACAGAAGAGACACAGCAGACGCTGCTGGGAGCAAAGCAGAGGCAGGGTGCGGAACGCTCTGCCAAATTAAACGCGACAGCCTTCCCTCTCGGCCGGCCGGGAGCCGCAGGAGCGCACGCTGCGGGCTGCGCAACGGCAGAGCAGGGCTGGCGGAGCCCACCTTGGCGTGCCGTCTTGCCCGTTTGGAGGTGGACATCTCACGATCTTGCAGGGGCGCCCTTGAGCACCACGAAGCCGTTCTTGCGCAGCGCCGAGCACTGCATGGGGTAGGTGAAGGAGGCGCCGGCATCGCCCGTGGTGAAGTCCAGCTCGTCGGCCATGGCGCTGAGGGGGGGGGGGGGGGGCGGGGGGGCTGCACGCAAGCGAGAGCGTCGGTTCAGAGCCCCGGCGGCGGGAAGGGCCGGGCCGGGCTGGGGCTGGGGGTGGGGGGGGGTGTGTGGAGAAAGGGGGAACCCAAAAACCTCCCCACGGCGGGGGCAGCGCGATGGCGGCGCCCCGGGGCGGGGGGGGGGAAGGGGGGGCCCGCCGCGCTCCGCCGCACGTGCCCGGCGGGCGGGGAGCCGCCGCGCGCCCCGCCACGTGCCGAGGCCCCCCCGCCGCCTCCCGCCCCCGGGCTGGGCTCGCCTCACACACACCCACACACACACCCCCACACCCCGGCCCTTACCCGTGCCCGCCGCGCCGCGGCCCAACCGCCAACCGCACGAGCCCCGGGCGGCGCCGCGGCCGCTCTTACCTAGCACGGACGGTCGGGGAGGCCGGGGCGGCCGGGGGGGGGCGGGGGAGGCGCCGCGCACACCCCCCACCCCCGCCCCCCCCTCCCGCCCGCCGGCATGGCCCGTACCCACCCGAGGGGGCGGGGCCGGCCTCCTCGCTCCCGCCCCCGCCGCCCGCCGGCTGACCACGTGCTGGGGGGGGCGCTTCCCGCGTTCGCCCCCCCCCCCCCCCCGCGCGCGGTCACCCCGCCCCTCCCGGGCGCCTACGGAGCGCTGTTGGGCTCAGCCCGCCCTCGCGCCCACCGCGCGGCGCTGGCGCCATCGCTACCCAGGCAACACCTCCGCCCCCCCCCCCCGCTGGCGCAGGCGCGGCCGCCCGGGGGCGCCGCGCGCGCGCCGCCGCCCGCCATCTTGTGGCCTGAGGTGGCGGCGGCGGCGGCGCCTCCGGCGGGAGGGCGGTGGAGCGGCTTCCCGGCCACAACGCTGGGTTTTAAACGGACTGGAGAAGGAATGGGTGTTGCCAAGGGCTGGCGGGAATGAGGCTTCCTCATGAGATGTGGGTAGCTGCCAGCGCCGAGCTTGTTCGTTATCCGCTTCATGTTTCTCCTTTCAGAATGGTCCGAAACAAGACCGTGCACGGGCGCAGTCATCGGTCAGAAGGGCCCTGAAGCTGCCTGGAAGCCACAGTGAGAGTTTAGTGTCATTGATGGACATGAGAGGCAAGTGGCTCCATGCCATGGCTCCATTACCCGCAACGCTAATGGCGCAGCCCTCGTCAGCCTCCGGCATCGGCCCCCTGTGCTGCCTGAGGAGAGGTGTGTGGCGATGGACCAGGCCAGACAGATGGATCCTGAGCGAAACAAGGCCAAATGGTTATTTTTGTTAAAAACTCTCACAAGTCAGGTGCCATAACCCTTTCAGCTATTTGACTGAATTCACCTGAAGACCGTGTTGTGGACCTGCCAGTGGATGGGGCCCGGTGCCACAGAGATCACCTATTTTAAACACCAGACAAACAGAAAAATGCAGAAATTTGGCGGCGTGTGTGGCAGCATTGTCAGAGCTGGCCTCCGCCGTCAGCACCATGGGCTGCAGGGTGCTGTCCTACGTTTTCTGCCCCAAGATCCTGAACTTACTGTCTCTGTTCCAGTGGGGTGGGTACAGGGGCCAGTTTTAAAATCACATTTTTAAACGGTTTCTAAGGGCTCTTTTATTTAATTCACATTAATCCGTGTGATCTGTTTGCCTGTGGATCCCACTCCAAATTGTACAGCGTGTACCCAAGGAGATAGGTTTGGCTTTTGTTTACATGGGGCCCATATATAATGCTCCAGCAGGTCCTGATGGTGGCTCTCTTGTCAGCAGGGTCTTCAGTGGGTGCTGCCTCACCCAGCCCGCTCTGGCGATGATACACATTGCCCTGGGGAACTGCCCATTGTTCTTCTGTGTCAGTCGATAAGCAGAGCCTGAGGTATTCTGTTAAAGTGTTTTTACATGTGCAATGTGCATTTGCTTACCTGCAAGTGTATGACTGGCTGCGCATGCTCTAGGGCTTTTTTTTTCTTTAAATAAAATACTTTGTGAGAGCGCTACCAAATATCCTGAGCCCAAACCAGGGCAGCCTGGGGCTAAGCACTAATGATAATTTCTTTTCTCAAGTATCAGATAACAAATTTGGTTGATTTTCCACAATTAACAGAGTCATTTTGTATGACTTGAGATCTTCTGTACTAAACCAAATCTTTTTGCTGAAGTGCAGCTGTACATGATATTTATTTTTGAGACACAAATATTCCAAGGCAGCCTTTACCAGAGATTCAATAAAAAAATTGGAAATCAGCTCCATCGGTCATGGCTTGCAGGCATCGGTCAGTTGTCTGGATCATTTGTCTTCCAAAATGTGTTTCTTGACAGTACTAATGTGATTACCCCACTTTTCTATACAACAATAGCAATTCTATTTCAAAGCACGTTTGTAAATACCACGGCCTTTCACGTTTAAATGTGTTTCCTTTTGTGCCTGGTGTGTGTAGAGCGTTGCACAGCCGGAACACAGACACATCTTTTCTTCCGAGTAGATTCAGTACGTTCCCAAGCTTCAGTTCTGCTAGCTAAGTCTGTATATGAATTGCTCTGCAGAAATGATGGGAGTTAGAGAACTTTTGGAAGGTTTAAGGTGAGCGAGTTGTATCTGTTCTCGGTTATGTTCTGGAGAAATGTCTGACGCCCTAAAGCGGCTCATTAAAGCCTTGCCTCGAGAGTGTGCAAGAGTTTCCCGCAAACCCGCCAGGGCGCAGGAGGTGGTGTTCACACCAACGTGAGCCGTGGGTGCAGCCGAGCGGACGCCGCCTCCTCACTCCAGCTGCTTGCCTGGTGCATCGCTAGCTTCTGGGAGGAACCTCTCTGGAGAACACTGAGGAGGGCAGCTGTGTCCTGGGACACCCAGGGGTGGTGGCCTGGGTGCCGGAGGACGGAAAGCCCTGCAGCCTCGCTGAGAGAGGGCCAGTCGCAGAGCAGAGGTGAGCAGTTTACCCAGCATCGCTCCCCTCAGCGCTGGGTAAGCCAGGTTGGAAAGTAGCAGGAGGCTCATTCAGCAAGACGTGGTTCAGGTCACAAGATTAGAAATGAGCAAAAGCGGTGTAAACAACCCTATTCCAACTTGAGCAAGCGTCTCCATTTGAACTGCTGAGCTGTCTTAACCTGGGATCCCGCCAACGTGCCCTGATGCTCGGGGGTGAGGGTTCATACTGGCTTCTGGGCACAGCCTCGAGCAGGACACGAGAGAGGGGCTGGGGACCGATGATCCCCGCCTGCGCAGGACAGTGCCGTGCTCAGCAGACCCTCTGAGCTCCTGCGCTGAATTTGTCCCTGTAGCATGAACTGGATTAAAGAGCCTCTGCAGCGACCTTGCCATGGGAACACCACTCTGCAGCAGTCACTGCTTTAATCCTGGCACTCTGCTTCCTTCAAAGACCAAATGTGGTGCCAGTGGCTCACCTTGCATTTGCAGCGGCCTTGAGAATGGGATTCTGGGATGCTGGATGGTTCCTACAATTAACAGGGGCTGCATGCCCTGGGATGCTTAAAAACTACTGCAGTACTGCTTCTGCCTGCTCCGTGGTCACCCTTACCTCTTCAGTGGTCCACACAACCGCCCAGCCGGCTAAACGTGGTTGGATGAGGTGTGCGCAGACAGCCGCCCTGTCTGAATTACCCAGGGAATTACCCTGGGCACACGCTGGAGATGGGAGGCAAGCGGTGAGAGCACAGAGACATTGAGCCTAGCAGGAAGCACTGCAATTCCCACTAGGAAAAGGGAAAGCATGGAGTAACTCCGGCCGTTCCCTCCTCCTGCGGCTGTGACAGTGCTAAACCTGTGATATCCCACCCCTGACGGGGGGCCCTGATGCTTTGATGCTTTTCATAGTAACGAGAGCCGCTCTCTGTCCTGAACAGAGTACAGGGGGACAAACCCGCAAGGCACTGCCCAAGCCTTGGGTCTGCAGTTACATCTACAGCCTATAAAATTTAAGGACCACTGATCTACAGCCAGGATTTATTGCTGGGGAAGAGATTCCTTCCCTTTCAGCACCGCTTATTCAGGCTGTGCCTCTGGGTAAAATTTGCCAGTGTTGCTTCAGGATTTAGTGCAACACTCAAGCTCCGTTACCTTAAATTAAACCTCATGCTTACACATGCTGCTGGATCCAGACCTGATCTGCCTTCTAATTCGTCACCTCCCATAGATTTCAGTGAAAGATAAGGACATTGAGCACCTTGGAAAATGCAACATACCTCGAAGGCTTGGTCCCTGCAGACCCGTTGGTCCCTGGTTCAGCTTCATCCTCGTCAGTTGTTCGACTCGGGAGGTGGAGGGTAGCGCTTCTCAGCGACGAAAAACAAGTGGAAGTGAGGCAGAAAAATCTGTGATAAATTAGTGTGGAAAGTGTTAATGGGGCCAAATGTCCTGAGTTTATTGGATTAGGGAAGTCAAACTAATTTTAAAATTATGCCTAGAGAGTGGGAAACTAGGTATCGTTAGCCATTTGTCTGACACAACAGGAAAGTCTTAATGGCTGTCATCTCGGCACATTAGGAAAACACTGTCAAAGCTCTTGCTGACAAGATGCTTTCTCGGGGATTATTAATTATATAGAGTTATTAGCCAGCTGCAGTATGGGAACATATTTCGTATGTTAACTAAAGTGCAACGACCATTTAGCTAATAAGTATGACTCGGTCTTTTAAATTTTCTTAATGATTAGCAACTTAGTAAAACTGTAACGCTGGGAGATAAAAATAATGATCCAACAAGCTGTGTCTCAAGAACAAGTTTTAACTGGAACTTGCTTGTAGCAAGGACAGATAAAGCGTGCCATCCTAATTACCAGCCTGATGCGACGAGACAAAAGTAAACATACCTGCGCATGTAACCAACTCGTATGACCCCTTCCTGCATTGTCACACCTGGTAAAAGTGCGGGTGCGAGAGTTCAGCCCAGTGTAACAGCTTAATCCTTCCACCGCAGCCCTGCTGAGGACAAGGGGATGCTGCAGCCTTCAGCAGCGCCCAGCCCCGCACCCCCTGTCCTGGGCTGCAGCCTGCCCCACTGCAGCCATTAGCAGAATCGATTTGAAACCTCCCAAGATGAGCAAAGCACCATCTCCGGGGGAATACACAAATAAATTAAATTATAATGGTAAAATGCATGAAGGCACGTTGTCCAGTTGTGGCCCAAGGCCAGAGAGGGTCCCCAGTGGGAGGTCCCAATCTGGAAGGAGGAGACTGACTTCCCTTATACCCAGCAGCAACTGCTGCAAGGAAGCACAACCCGAAACTCTGCTCCTACCGATTTTACTGAAGTGCCTCTGAGCCCCTGGGCAGATCTGCTGGGAAGTTCAGGGATAACAGCTATGGGTAATGTCAGTGTGGTGGGCTTTGTTAAACCAAGGTGTGTGCTGCACATTGGATCAGGCTTTCTATTGTCATTCACTTCCTAACACCCAGGAAAACAAAGGCTGGCTGCTAAATAAATGACCCCTCGCTGCCGAGTTACTGACAGTGTCACTGACCAATGCCCCTCAGGCATTAGGACGAAGCTCAGAAGTTTAAGGAAGCAGTTTTGGACAGCCTTTCTTGTGCTAAACCACGTGTAGGGCCCTGGTGCTGCTGCAGCTCCAGCCTTTCTGTACGGAGTGGCCAGCTCACAAGGACTGGGCAGGGATGTCCAGGACCCTCACGGCCACCCTGCCTCTGCTGTCCCATCCTCCTCTTCCTGGAGGGAACCCAGCCTAGTTCTGCCCTCAGAGCAGGGGCAAATCTGCTTCAAACCCCATCTCTCCCCAAATGCTCCTCCTGCCTATCTGGTGCCTAGAGAGGCCCCAGCACCAAGTTTTAAGCTGCACCAGCATCCATGCACGCAGAGGTGTGCTTTACAGTGGGCTTTTACAGGTGGGCGGTGGGGATGGCTGGGGTTAGACACCAGCACACCTCCACTGAGGGTTCACCCCGACGCAGAACCAGCTCCCCCGGGCTCCAGGGCTGCCTGCCAACCCTGCAGTCTCATCTCTGGACCATCCCTTTCAAAGGGATTTAGATGAGGGCTTGCACAGCAGTTACCACCCGTGAAGCAAACATGTCCTGCCAGGAAAATACCTCCCAAATGGAGTTGGACATATGTTGGAGATGTACGGAGGGGAAAAAACCAACAGAGCAAGCCAGCACATGCCATAGACATTGTTCATTGTCACTTTTATGTAACAGAGAGAGATAACATTGCTGAAAGCAAGAGCACATCTTTTTTTCCCCCTTTTTTTCACATTCAGACAATCCTTTGCAATATTTAACTAACTGCAGCAGACACCACGGAGAGCTTCTGAGCCCGTCGTCTCAGCTAGTCTCGCTGTTTGCAGCACGGAGACTGCTGTTGCAGCCACCCAGAGCCTGCGCCCCAGCTCTGCTGGTCTCTTCTGTGCACCGCAGCCCGGGCCCTGGTTCCCACGCGCCCCATGTGCCCCATGTCTGTCCCAGGTCCCCCACCACTGTAGCACGTGACAGGATTGACCCAGTTCTCCTCTAGCTAAACCCCAGCGGTCACTCCAGGAAAGCCTTTGGTGCAATCTCCCTGCTTCAGTGGGGCCAGGTGCTTGTCCCACTGGACCTCGTGGTTACACTTCGAGTCACTTGAAAGGGACCAAAATTTCCTTTAGGGTCTCAATACCAAGACAGTGAAGTCTACAAAGGAAAGTTCAGGCACGTGGACAGGAGCGTGAACCTTCCCTAAAACCAAACCCACAGCAGCAGCCTATCACCCTCCTCAGCCCATCTATTCTCACGCTTTTCATTATGCTTGATCTTCTGCTACGTTATGGTCGCTGCTTCACTGGCAGTCACGATGAGCTTGCCGTGACCGAGCAATGCTGGTGTTTCATCTCTAAATAAATAACGGGTTACTATCCTGAGAAAGTTGCTAGAAAGTAACCTGGTATCACAGCAAGGAACACACAAATTTTAACACTCTTAGAAATAACAGGTTTTTACAGTGATTCCAACATATCCCCCCAAAAAAGGAAGAAAAATCCTTGCAGTTTGACTGTGTCACATAAAAGTATCTCATAAAGAAGCAAAATGAGCACAAACAAGGCTATAGAGACAACACAACCTCCTGCTTGCACACTGTCTTGGCTGAAGCACATTGACAGCAAAAGCCGAAGTGGTGCAAAGTGAGGGTCGGATCGGGGGGCACCTTCCAGTTAGCGCTGCATTTCCCCCTCGGGTCATCAATCATTGTTACCATACGGGCAGCCCCAGGCCTCAGCTGAAGCTGGAGTCTCCGGGTCTAAGCATCCCACAAAAGGAAGGGAAGGCAGACGGTGGGTGGGGAAGGAGGAGCAGCGAGGGGAGGTGACCTGGTGACGGTCACACCATGGGAGGGATGGCAGCAGGACTTGAGTCTCCTGACCTGGGGGCCAGGAGCACCTGGGCCCGTTGCCTGGTCAATGATGTGCGGTGTCTTGTGCTGCAGCAGGGATAAAGGACAGAGGAAAGGCTTCCTAGGAGGTAAGAGGAGGTAAATAGTCTGGCTGAAACAAAAGGAAAAAAACGCACGTCAGCCCAGCCAGCGTTCCTAAGATTCTCCTAAAAAATGTTGTCCTTTTAGATTGGACAGCATAATGCACGGATAGCAAAGCAAGCGAGGTGCATCCCAACCAATTCAGGTGGGATCCATCGTCTTCCTCCACACAGGCAAGAGTAAGGGGGAGTTTGCTCAGTCTGTTTTCCTTAGCACCTTGGGCGATTGGTGCTGTGTGCTGGTGGCACAACTGCGCTAGCAGTTGGTTTCTCAAGGCATGAGATCACTCAGCAGAAGGAAGCAGCAAGCATGGAACGAAAAGGTGAAAACGTGAGGCTACAGCATCAGTCAACCCCTCTTTCCTTCATTCCAGCTGAGTGATGATGCTCTAACACTTTGCCAACTAGTAAGATCATCGGCCCACCAGGCTCTTCCAGTGGATCGTAGAGACACACACGTAGCATATTCCTCCTGTCCTTTCCCTGGCTCTTCCTGCAGCCCAGTTGTACCGAGTATTTCAGAGTAAAATGCCAGGTTAGCACCTGTGGCTCGGAGGTGTGAGCCACAGCAGACAGAAGGCACCCAACAGATGGGTCCTCCTGGTCTGCCAGCTGCAAGGTTTTTGTGAAATGAGACTTTTGCCCAACGTTCTTCCTGCGGCACCTGAAGGAGGTCCATGCTCAGTCCCTCCTTTCTATGCCTCCTCGCTGCCTCGCAGGTCTTCCAGCTCAGTCATGGCTTTGGCCGGGAGCTTCTTGCGGCGGAACACAGCTGCGATCTCCTCAAAGGACTTCCCTTTCGTCTCCGGTACTTTGAAGTAGGCAAACAGAAAGAAGACTAGAAGCAGAACCGCGAAGATCACAAACACGTATGGTCCACACAGATCCTGCAGTGGGAGAAGTGAGAACAGGGGACAGTACTGTCAGCACCGCAGGGATGCCTTCCCCTTCCTACCCTGGGGCGCCCTGCAGGGCTTGGAGATGGAGATTTGGGAGGCACGTGCATGTCTCACTGGGCTGCCTTGGGACCCCAGCAGTGGGGTCATGCCAGTCATTTATTTGTACGGTTTTAGAGGGATTTCTTACCGCTATGTACTGGAAACACATTCCCACGATGAAGTTGCAGGCCCAGTTGCAGAAGCTGGCGATGGCGATGGCGGCGGGGCGTGGGCCTTGGCTGAACAGTTCGGCTACGATAAACCAGGGGATGGGCCCAGGCCCAACTTCAAAGAAGATGACGAAGAGGAAGATCGCGACCATGCTGACATAGCTCATCCAGGCAAACTGGCTCTGCAAGAGGGTGCACTCGGTGTTACCATCCCACCATGACTCTCATTAATTATCACCAATTATTTTAATTAGGCTTCTTTTCAGAATTTTCTTTCTATTCAGACAAGTGGAGGCTGGACATGCATAATTCAAGCTCTAAACTCTTGTGCTGAGTTCTGGCTGGGCACATGGTGCCAGCAGAGGGATGTTGGAGCTCACAGCTACCAGCTCAGCTGTACCTTTGAGCCCTCTCCTTGCCTGCAGTGTGGCCAGGAAGAGACAAAATGGTGTTGTCTTTAATAACCAGGGTGTTCAGTAAAGGAGGCAACCCCTAATTTGGCTTTACATCTTGACAGAAGCTTGCACCAGTGGTTTGGACCGACTTTGATGAGGGCTGGCTCCATCCTCTGCCTCTTCTGCCCCATGTCTCACAGCCTGACCCTTCTCCTGGGTGTTGGGAGGAATAATTTGTCCCTTTTTTTATGACAAGGTGCTAGTCTAGCATCCCTGTGCCAAGCCAGGGAGACTCAGGTTGAGGGATTAGGATATGCCCTGGGTTTTCTTAGCAGGCACAGAATTATGCCATGAGAATAACTCAGCTGCTGTGTAAGGAGCTGAGGTTGTTAGTGAGCTTAGGGAGGGGACAGGGGACACATGTCCTTTCTAGCAGCATTGGAGTATCTCGAGGGCCAAAGACATCAACATCCTCTGGCTCTGCTGTAACCAGAGATGGCTCCAGCTACGGCCACTTTGAACTGCCCCTTCTAAGGACAAATGTTTTCTGAACTTCTTTTAGATGAAGATGCAAAACGTTCACTTTAAAGAGTGGTTTGTCTTCTCTTGTTTGCAAACCACGGAGAAAAAATGGAGAGAAATCCTTACCAGGAGTGCAAGTCCAACCGTCATGGCCACGGCGCTTATTAACATGCCCATCAAACCAGCCAGGAACAGGGACCGCCTGCCCGCCTTCTCCACCAGGAAGACCTGCAGGAAGATGTGCAGCAGCTCATTCTCCAGCACCACCACTCTCAGGAGGTTCGATCAGGTCCATTAGCAATGAGCAACCTGCTACCACTACCACACTCCATTCCTGCCCTTTTAGCTCTCGTGGTAGATTTATGTGCTGGTTTCTAAGTGTCAGAAACTCTGCTGGTGGCTGGAAGCCAGACTGAACAGTTGCCCTGCCGAGTATACTCAGAGCTCATGCATTTCCAAGTTCTCAGGACTTCCCACCGCTCCTACACATGTATTGCTGACTATGGACTTTTTCCCTCTTTTTTTTTTTTCAGGAAGAATGAACTTACTACGTCTGCACTAGTTTGGAAGTAGCCTTCAAAATCGTAGCATGATTCAAGTCACATCATGGGCTGTTGGGCTTTGCCTGTCCTAGGGCAGGGGTAGCAGCTGGAGCCAGGATTTTTCCTTCAATGGCTGCCAGATTCTTTTTGCTTCCCTGGTAGCCCCAAGGCTTAGCTTGCACCTTCTCAACTCCTCTTGGTGAACTCTATTCATCTCACCCAACTTTCAACATCTAAGTCTGTACCAATCACTTCATCCGATGGAGAGGTGTAGGTAAGTCCAGAGGACGGTGCTTCTGGCCTGCCCAAAGATACCATGCAGTAGCCTCTGAGGCTGCCTGCTCCTTCCCTTCTGCTTGAAAGGACACCTTTGGCCATCAGCTCAACCTTTCCTGCCGTTACAGCAAATGCTTTATGCTTCCAGGAGACCATCTCCTTTGCTGGAGGCAGTTCATCCTGCTAACCTGTGAAATTGCAGAGGGTGAGCCTCTGTGCTCCCTTCTCCCCTTGCCAAGGTCCACCCGGCTCTCAGTGCTTCTGCCTTTTGATCAGGGTCTGTCATTTATTGACAGATGCAGGTCATTTTTATGTGCTCATGGCCAAAAGAAACAAGGAGCAAACACTCCAGGCTGCAAGTACCACAGCCTTGGGGCAGAGATTGAACTGCAAGAGACCCTCCAAGCTAGGGAAAGACCTCTTCCAGCCGCCTACCTCCATGCCTCGTTTCACAATAAACATCCTGGTTTCTCCTCTGTATGGGGTCTGTGATGGACTTCCTCTTACACAGATTCACCTCAAGGCCTCCTCTCTCATGGACACTGGAATAAGACCTCTTAGAGCTGTGTATTTCTACCTTGCTGGTCCTGCTTCGTGGTGGGTAAAAGTCCTTTGCTCCCTAAGTCTCTCTAGAGATGTGAGGGAAATGGGCTTGGCATCTCTTGATCTTATATTAATGGCCACATTAAAAAAATAGTTGCCTGCTGATTGGAACTGTGTTAATACTCTCAGGAGAGAGACAAACGGAGGGAAAGGCTGTGAAAATGGCACCATCCTCTTATTGCTACAGAGCACCTCTGGGTACGATGAGGATAGGTGCTGGATTACTTTTATTACTGCGGAATAGCCTTTGCATATCACTCACGCAAGGTGCTATGTACATACATAAAGCAATTTGAAAGATAAGAGGTAAGAGGGAGATGGTGAGCTGCTGGCGTCCCCGTCGCAACCCCAATCCCCTGCCTGCTCCCCCAGGGGGAACAGGAGCCACCGAAGGCAACTTTTATTTCGGGAGAAATGCTGAACTACCGGAGCTTCCCTGAACACAGTGACCCAGTTTTGATCTATGTGGCATTTAGCAAGGCTGTTTGGTAGCAACGGGTTGTATATCAAGGCTTGATTTTTCCAATGAGACTTGCCCAGGGAATGGTTTTTCTCTTGAATAAGGTATGCAGGGTCAGCCCCAGCTCTAGCATAAAATCATGTTTCTAAAACACACTGTAGCTTACTTGTTTTTGTAGCCTGTGGGGCCAGCAATATTTACTTACGGAGATAACTGTGAAGACTGTGTTCACCACTCCAACACCAATGGTTGCGTAAACCGGTTGGTCAATGCCAGCTCTCTCGAAAATGTTTGTAGAGTAGTAAAAGATCTATCAAAATACATTAGGATGAAGGATTAGGCAACAGGGCTGGTGGAACTTTTTGTTCTCTTGAGGGAAGAGTTGCTCTTGCCTGGCTGAGAGGTGAAGTAATTTAATTATGATTGGCTTTTTCAACTTTTTAATGGCTTGTTACAATAACTAAAGCTGAAACTTTGAAAGGAGCCTGAGGGAGTTAAAAATCCCATTGAAACTCCCCTCCTGAGCTACTGCATTTGCATATTTAAAACTGGTTTCTTCCATGTATTCCCATGTTTAATCTTGCAAGCCAGGTCACTTAGTGCTGGAGACAAACACCTTACTATGACTGAGTTTTAAATGAATTTTAAAATAGTCAGGCTCCACTGGAATTACTCAAATTTTTCCCTTCTCTCCAAGAATAAGGTGATTCCTGTCTGGTGGGAGTTAGGGCGGGAGGTCAGCGGGCGGCTGACCCCACGGCTGGTGGATGGAGCTGGGCACAGCATCGAGCTGGGGCAGCCAGGCTCCGCGGGGCCACGCGTCCCCGGCTCAACCCCACAAGGCTGGGCATCCCTGCAATGCAGAAGTCCTCTCACAGTTTTGAAAGCCAGTGGGACAGATGCCTCAACTTTTGTAAAGTTGCCACCAGACTTTCAAAGATTTGGGTCTTGGCCAATTGTGAAAAGGAGGCTCCATGCTCCCAGATATAAAATGGTAATTTCTGGTATTGCAGGAGGTGCTGCAAAAACTGTTTAGCTAAAAAGAACTAAAAGGTGGTGATTACGTGGTTCCTGGGGTGAGTAGGTCATCATTAAAGAGAGCAATCTGCTGACAATCTCAGGTATGAGGAGGGTGACGGCAGAGCTCAGCGTGGGCTCGCCGTGCCAGCCGCTTTCATGCTGAACTCCCTCACACCCTTCTCCCCCCCTGCCTCCCCGCAGCCCGGCTCGGCGGTGAGGTCCACCTTCACCACCACCTTCAACGGTGGTGGCTGAGGAACCTACTGCCTCCCCTTCACCCCTATGTGGCTTGGATGGAGCCAGCATTGCCTTTTCACGCTCAGTCTGGGTTTCTTTAAAGGCAAATGTTTTTGGGAGACTTACCGCGTTGATTCCCGAGAACTGCTGAGATATCTGCACCATCAGCGCCACGATGACAGCCTGCTTATACTTTGAAGAGGCGAAAAGCTGCCTTATGGACACTTTCTTTTCACTGGCAGCTTCTTGCTTTTCCTTTTCCATCTCAGCAATCTCTTTCATTGGGTCACAGTTTCCTCTGAGCCTTTTCAAACCTTAAGAAAAAAAATAATTTTATTTTCAACGTAGATAAGTAAGGACAGGCATCTTGCTAGCCAAAACTCAGGGTAAGCCAGCCACATGGACAGTAGCATCCTCTTGTTCTGAGGACTCCCCTGGCGCATCGAGGATGGAGCTTGGCAAGGGGCAGCAGCACATCAGTTCTGCGAAAGCTCTGTGACACACGCTCAAGACTCATCCCCCAGCCATGCTTGTTAGTCCCACGCAAACATCTCGCAATAGTTTCTGGTCCAGAGTTAATGTGTGCTGCAGCAGCTCAGAGCACGGGCATGCAGCTCTGCCCCAGGCATGTGGGCACGCTCTCTTTTACTCGCTCTTGGGTTCTCACCTCAGTTTCGGCCGTGTCCTACCATTGACCGTTCTTGCTCCTTGCAGAGACAGCCAGAACCAGCTAAGGAGGGCCATGCTGGAAGATGCATAAGCAGTTGCAGTAACTGCTGTGGATTTGCTGTGTAGTTAGTTGCAAATAGCAGCAAGGAGAGAGAGATCAGCCATCCCCCAGAAGATGTCATCTTTACACCTGGTTGAAATCCCTTCCAACCGAATGGGGGTGGTTTTTTTTGGGGGGTGGCATCTGCCAGATGCGATCTCTCTGATGGAAAGGAGTAGCGTGCGAAGGCTCACACCACCCAACACAGAAGCAAGCATGCCGTAGGCAGTGACTGTGTGCAGGTGTCTGAAATCCCTCCTGCAAATGTGCTGCGTGGGATGGAGCGACTATACCCAGTGACATGTGTGAGCCCTCAGCTGGGCTTCTCCTTCTGTGTTTAACACTCTGTGTACTATAAAACCAACTCCAGACAAGCCTGAAATGTGTCTTACTTTTTTTCGCTTCCTCCACTTTTCCCAGTTTGATGTAGAGGTACCGGGGGCTCTCGGGGCACAGTAAGAGCAGGAAGAACTGCAGGAGGGCAGCCACACCAGACAGACCGAGGAGCAGGGGCCACATCTCATCGTTGCCCAGGAGAAAGTCAAGTCCAAGGACCTGGAATAATTGAGGCACGTTTTGAATGGCTTATTTTGCACCCTAGAAAAAGAAAGTGATTGACCACTATGGCATTTCAAAGCAACGACCTGGAGGGAAACTAGAAGCAAATACCAAGTCTCAGTCCAGCAGAGTCTGAGCACCGTGAGGCTCAGCAAACAGACTGACGTGAGCTTTGCTTCAGTGTGTGGTTATGGCATTGGAAAAGGTGCTCCAGAGGGGTTGTGAGTACTTTCACCCTTTTTCCTTCCACAATTTGCAAAGGATTTTTTGTATACCCCAGCCAGTGAAGCCAGCAGGACCCCATGGTCTGTCTGTAGTCTTTGGCTAAGTCAGATTAGATGAACTTTGTAGTTACGTTAAGTTTCTCTGGATATGTTGGTTCCTGGTACATTTACATGCCAGCCTGCCATGTAGCTGGGGCTCCTGCCACAGTGGGAAATGCTGATGGGTATGTTGGATGCCCTGCTTCTCTGATGAAGCCATTTTTGAGCACCTGAATATCAGGGATCTCATGTTCAGGATCCAGCCTGACTCTGATGAGATGGGTACAAAAACTTTGCAGGGGAGGGGAGAAATTGTTTGCAGAAGTACTTTTTAGTTCATCTTTCTTCAGGACACCTCTGACTCCAGGTAGGAGTTTAACCCCATTAGAGCAGATTGCTTCCCACTATCCTTCAGATTTGGGGGGGGAATGACGAGTGATAGCCCAGCATATCACTGGGGTACCCCTCATCTCTGAAATACCCTCTCTGGACTCATTTGCTTGCCTTCTTACCTGGCTGATGAGGATACCCGTGACGATAGCAAGCTGGTGCAACGTCCCCAGCGCTCCTCGAAGGGCCGTGGGAGAGACCTCGCTGACGTACATGGGCACGAGGCCGGAGGAAAGCCCTGCACCGAGCACACGCGGGCGTCACCTCTTGTAGACCACAGCTCAGCAACCAGCAGAAACCCCTTCCCAAACGGACAAGGAGGATGGAGCCCATGTGCTGCATCCCACATCCCACCAAGTCCCTCGTGCCTGGCTGGGAACCACCCGCACCCTGCAAAGGTGCTCGGATATCCCCGGATTCAGAGCCCTGCTCCAGGAAGGCTTTACACTTGAACACCTACATATGGAGCAGAGATTGTCCGCTGGGAGAAGTCATTGGAAAGCAAAGAGCTTTCTTAAAACTTGAACCTCCAGAGCAGAGTATTGTATCTGAATACCCATAACAGTGGGAATGAGCTGTTATTTCTAAGCTAGTTTGAATGTAATCCCGTATTATTTGCCTATCTTACCCTCTCTATGTACAGTGCTCCTGCACTGTCTTCTAGATAGTACGGTTGTGCAGGCAGCCCATCAGCCAGCACGGCTAACAACGTGCTGTCGCAACTGCCGCCACCGCGGGCGAGCCGCGAGGTACAGAGGAGGGACTTGCTCCTTTCTAGGATACATAAATTAAACTGATTTCATGATAGAGCCAACCCAAATACTTCTGGGAAAGCTCCCGTATGGAGAAGGACAGACAGAGGGAGAAGAGGGAAACTCCCAACTGAGTGGACCTTCTGAACTAAAAAAAAAAAAAAGAAAAAGATTAAAAAATATAGGAAACTCGTAACTGCAGCGTGGGAGCACCCAGCATGGGGCTGGTTTCACAGAATCGCAGCATGGCAGGAGTTGGAATGGACCTCGGGAGCTCACCGAGTGCCCGGGGGCACAGGACAGCGGCCAGGCGGGGGTTGAATATCTCCAGAGAAGGAGACTCCACAGCCCCCCCTGGGCAGCCTGGGCCAGGGCTCGGGCACCCTCACAGTCAACAAGTTCTTCCTCCTGTTCAACTGGAACCTCTTCTGCTTCAGTTTGTGCCCATGGCCCCTTGTCCTGGCGCTGGGCACCGCTGAGAAGAGTCTATGACCCTGCCAGGACTTACCACAGTACAGCCCCGTGACGGCTCTGCCAGTGATGATGAGCACATGAGACGGCCCAAATTTCGCCAGCCCCATGAGGAGGTTCCCGGCGACGGAGAGGACGTTCACCACCAGCATGGCTTTCACCCTGCAAGGCAGCAGCAGGCACAGCTCGGTCGGGCGCCTCGCTCCGCCAAAGCAGCCATCACGACGTACCATCAGAGCTAAGAAGTGACTTAATCAGTGCTACGGGGGAAGAAATAATGATCGTAGGCACTGAAAAATACCGGGCAGGGGGGCAGTGAGATCAGCTAAATATATTATGCATCCTGTGCCAGATACCCTCCTCTCCCTTTTGCCATGGAAAGAAAGGGGGGGAATTCAGAAGTTAATCAAGGCTGCTCATCAGCTGCTTGCCTGAAGTGCTAAAAGTTGCAATAAAACTGATTTATAATTGAGGATTTTAATAAGCCAGACCTCTGTGATGCTTGGAACAGTATTTTGGAGGTTTTAGGCATTTTTTTTTTTTCATTAGATTGGGGAAAATAACACAAATTGTGTTTCTATGGGGGGGGAGAAACAGTTCTAGGGGGAAAAAAATCAAACAAAAAGGCCTGGGCTGTGGCGTGCGAGTCTCGGCACACCAGGTCCTCTCACCTGCCCAGCTGGTCGCCGATCCACCCCACGGTGAAGGAGGAGACCATGCCGCCGACGGCGAACACTGAGACGGAGAGGGACCAGTACATGGTGAGGATGTGCGGGGAGGGGGCGAGGCCCTCGCCGATGTCGGCCGGGGAAGCCAGCGTGCCCTCAGTGCCACCCCAGGGCTCCATGCCGGGGACGGTGCCATCCTCCCCCGAGGTGTTGGTGGCACATCTGTCGAGGGGGGCAATGCCCAACACACGCCCGTAGTGGGCTTCTATCACCTGTGGTGGGTGAAGAGGAAAAATGCTGTCAGCTGAAATCTATAACAATTCCCAACCCCTGTTTTGGTTTTTTTTTTCTGCCCCAGGGAAAGCTTCTCACAGGCTCTGAAGGGGTGAAACTTTGGGGTCCCCCACAGCTCCCCAGCACCCCGACCCCCAGCGGGGAGGGACTGTGAGGGCAGGTATGGAGCATCCCCCCCACCCAACGCTGCCTCCGGGGGATGGGGTGAGTGCGGTGTCCAGATTTGGCACCCGTGGGGAGGTGCTGGCCCTTGCTCTGGGCACAGGGACTGTGTGGCCGCTGGGACGGCGCCATGACATGCAGAGCCCCGCTCCTTTCGCTGCAGGGGGTCCTCCCGGTTTTCTCCCCTTGCTGCCTTATTGTGGGGGCTTTGTACTGCAGGAGATAGCGCCCAGGGAAGGGACAGAGCCCTCCTGAGGGCTTCTTCAAGGTTCAGAGCAGTCCTGGCTGCCCTGAAGCCTTCCTTCCTTGCTTGGGGGGGGGGGGGGGGGGGGCTCGGCTTACCTTCTGGGGGGCATTAATGACACCCAGGCTGTAGCCGTACTGGAAGAAGCCCAACACCGCAGTGAAGACGGAGAGGACCAGCGTTCCTGTGAGGTGCTGGGGGAGGAAGCAGAGAAGAGCCTCACCCCACTGCCCTAGCCCTGCCCAAACCTGGGGGGGTGGCACCCCCTCCCTGTCCCAAGGGACCCCACTGCCCAGCTGGCCGGGACAGCGGCACCCAGGGATGCTGCTGCAGCAGCGCGGGTGCTTTGGCTGGCTCTGAAGGAGAAGGGGAAGCTGCTGGGGGTGGGCAGGATCAGGCCCCCATGGCAGAATGGCGTTGCCCCACAAGGAGCCATCGGTGCCGGGGCTCTCCCTGCCGTGCTGCCCGTCCTCGCAATGGTGCCTGGCCCCAGCCCCAGCCCACGGGCAGCACCACCACTGAAGCAGAACAGCCAGGAAAAAAATGACCAAACCGGTGTTTTTCAGCAGTGCTGTTTCCTTTTCCATCACAGTTAAAATTACCCAACGAGCTGATGGAGCTCTTAAAAATAAAAAATAATCCTTTGACCCCTTTGCCCCGGCGCTCAATATGCAGACATCAAAGAGCAATTAATTAGGGGAGGGGATTTTTTGGGTTGGTTTTGGCCTTGGCAAGCAATAAATGCCATTGCTCCGTGCTGGGCTCCTGCAGAAATTCTAGTACAAAAAAATACCACCAAGCCACTGTTACCTTCTCTGCTTGCATTTTGCTTTTCTTGTCCATCCTGCAGCTCCTCCTCTGTCCTCCCGGGAGCAGTCACTGTCCTGGGTGGGAGCTGGGGCCGGGAAGGAGGGACAGCAGGGCTGGGATGGAGGCAGCGAAACTGGCTGGTGCTCCGAGAGATGGGACTATATCAGCTCTGGAGTTAATGAGAAACCCAAGCCTTCCATGTGTTACTTAGCCACTGCTCGGCTCAGAGCAGCCACTCCCAATCCCTGTATTTGGGGGGACAAACAAAACAACAGGAGACCCGCAAAGACATAGAGTGGACCTGGGAAATTCAAATGATCCGGCCGAAAGGCCGGTGCGGGGCTGTCCCCCAGCTGAACAGTCTGCGGAGTGACATGCCAGGGACTTGGGAACACGCTGCAGCCTCTTTGGGGACGTTCAACACCTTTCTTGCCTTCTGCACTTGGGTGCAGGTGCTACAGTGCAAACCTCGTGCTCAATTAGCAAGAGGAAACCTTTGCAGCCTATGTAGCAAAGCAGCTAGAAAATGCCTGTTTTGTTTAGATAGCGCTTGGCACCTGCATTAAAATACATTTGTGTGTGCATATAACATACACAGCCAAACACACCTCAGTACAGATGTGTACAGGCCTCTCTATACATGCGTACATACGTAGTGTCACGCACACAGCCCCCTCAACGCGTAGCTGTCATGCCAGCGCACACCCCTACGCACGCATCCTGAGCACCCAGAGGAGACAGCCGTATGCGTATATGGAGATAAACCATAGCAAAATTACCTAGAATATTACAATAACGTACGTTTTTGTTAAAAAAACCACAACGGCATGAACGCTGAGCCCTTCAGCACCACCAGCTGATCGCTGCGCTGCCAAATATTGGCGATGCTAGCAAATATTGGCGATGGTAGCAAATATTGGCGATGGTAGCAAATACTGCTGATGCTGCCAAATATCGCAGCCCTTTGGCTTGGCTCGCCCAGTGGTCATGAACTTTGCACATCTGCAAAAGCTGGTCTGAGCTGGTCTCGCCCCAGGGGCTCGGGCATCGTCAGCGAGAGGAGCTGCAGGGCTGGGGCGGCTGGTGGCATCCGTAGTGGACGTACCAAAGTCTGAATCAGCCGAAAAGGTGATTCACGCTGATTAACAACATTGCCTTCCAGAGAAGCCCCTGATGGGTCCAGCAGCCAAGTTACGGCGACTCATCGGATGATGTTTTCAGTCAGCCAGGCTTCACATGGGCACAAAATGTACTTTCTACAGAGGAAGAGGGGAAAAAAAACAAAAAAAAGATGAGTGTAAGACCACTAATCTTTGCACTGGTCTCCTCCAGTAAAGTAAAACTTTAACTGGAGGAGAAAAGTTCATTGCATTAACTCAGGCATTGATTCCAGCCGCAGCACCTGCATTCCCCTCTCGGCCTGGCGAGGCTGCAAGGGGGAGGGCCCCCAGGTTGAGCTTTTTGAAGTTTTTCCCTAATATTTGTCCTTCCAGCTGAGATCTTTGCCCATGGCATTTGTTTGCTCGCTCTGCGTGGATCCCAGGCATTTACGAGCGCCGTTTCTTTGCATTGGGGTTAAATGGCCCCATGCCGGGGGCTGGCAGGATTAGACAATTAACTGTCTGCTCAAGTTTGAATCAGAAAACAACAGGGAGCCCTGACCCAGTATCCCAAACTGGACCCCTCGGGCACTGTGAAGCTCCTGGCCATGACCCATGTCCCCTTTGGGAATCCCCATCTTGTCGCGGGTGCCCAGCCGAGGGAGGGTGATGCTTTCCCACTTGCTTTTCCCAGCCTAGCGGCAGTGGTTCAAGGGGGCAGAGGTCACCTACGTACCGACCGGAGCTGCCCCGTGGCTGGTAGCCTGCTGTGTCCTCCCCTCTGCTGCCTACAGAGCAGGACCCTCCCCTAATCCAGCTCCCCAGGAGGGGGTGCGGAGCGGCTGGGGAGGCGTGGGTGAGCATCAGTCATCCCCAGGAGTGACCCGGCAACTCGCATGGACACCTTGGGTGCAAAGGCTGGAAGCTCCATGGCCACCAGCCTCCCTTGGCCACCAGCCTCCCTTGGCCAGATCTGCTGGCAAAAAGCATGAAGTTATCCGGGGCTCTCCCATCCCTTCCCAGCCCCCCCTTACCCTCCAGGCTGGGCTGGATGCTGCTGGATGCTGGAGGCTTGCGACTCGAAAATGCGTGAATCTGCCTCCTGCTTCAGCCATTTCCCAAAGCACCCATCACACCTTGACTGCTCGCTTGGAAAAGTGAAGCACAACGCTCTTGGATGCTACAGCACTGTGCCCGACCCCCACCAGGATGAGCAATCGGCCCGTCAGCTCTCTCGTGTGTTTGTGGGACCGCAGACCGTAGGGTGCAGGTACCAGCATGGCACAGCGCGGGAGCAATACCGACCCGTCCCACGCCAGGCAGCAGGCAAGCGATTTGACCAAGGGCACGGAGACCAAAAGGGCAAAGGGGAGATGGCAGCTGGCCTATGGGCATCTTCCTGGCGGGACCAAGCCCTGTCGTCCTCATCTTCGCCGCTAGGATCCCAGCTTTGCCAGCCTGGCGTTCGTCCTTGCTCTTGTCCACCTTCCAATGATCTTTGTGTCTGAGGGTAACGAGCACGGGCGCTGCATGCGGCTCGGACGCAGGGGGCTTTCCTTGCCAGGGCGAACGGCAGCTCGGCCAGATGGATTCAGCCCACAGTTACTCAGGGAAGGTGGTGCAGAGGTGGAACGTGCAGGCGACAAGCGTGGGTCTCCATGCGTGGCTGAGCACCGCCGTGGGCCCAGGTGTCTCCCAGCCCCAGGGCATCGCTGCCGTTCCCAGGTAAAGCGCTCTGGAAATACCAATTTCACTCTTTTCAGGACAGCAGCACACACCGCGCGCCCCTTAGAGCTTTGGCCATGCACCAAAAAAAAGCCATGCCAGGTTTTGTGGCTTTTCTGCAGCCTCCCAGCCAGAAGCTGCTCCAAACTGTTCTCGTAGCTTCCCATCGCCTGAGCATATGAAGCAGATAAATGCCAGAAATCCTAAACAGCATCCAGCCCCTTCACCCTGCGTGGCTGCACCTCGTAGCATGGATCTTACCGGGACGGGCAAACAACAGTGCTTGCGCTGCTGCCAAATACGTTATTTATTAATGAAGTGTAAGAACTTTAATAGGGAATAACAGATAATGCTACCGTCATGCTGAATTGCCATGCTTATTGCCTGCTCTATGTTGGGTCTACTCCAAGTGGTGGTGTTGCTGTATCTAATGCTACCTGGTAAAAGCAACAGGCTAGAGTTTATGGTCGGGTTTTGCTTTTGAACAGCTGAACATGCTGTCCCATCAGGGGAAGTAATTTAAAGACTCCGTAAGGATGGTGAGGCTTTCTCTGCGCCTGGGGTGATTTGCACACCCGTTTTACTGCCTTTGGGTCAGCCAGAGGCAGCTTTGATGTTAAAAAAAGGAAAAAAAAAACCAAAACATAAATTGAAACAAAAAGGAAAAAAAAAAAGATCCAGACCATCAGGCTGTGGCTCTCAGGTAAGAGCAGGCTCACAAGGCACATCAGAGGCTGGGACAAAACACGATACATGCTCGGTTTTTAATCTGTGTATCTCAGCAGCCGGGGCAGGCAGCAGTGCTGGGGCCACCCATGGGACAGGGGTTTCGGGCTGACGAAACCCATTTAAGAGGGAGAATTTGGTGCATTTACAGCACAGTTGTCAAGATCTCCATGCGTTGGCCTTGTACCCTTCCAGCAAAAACCAGTGGCATTAAACCAGTGGCGTTTAGCGGGGTCCTTCCCACTCCCCCAGCCCTGGGTGGCCCAGCATCTCCCAGAAAACAAAACTCGGGAAGCAAACCCCAGCCAGCCTCTCCTGCAGTGTGTCGTGACAGCCAAGAAGGGAAGCAGCAGCTCCGCAGCGGTGGGCAGGGCAGCAAACCCATGCGGCTGCGGCAGGCATCCCATGCCTTGAACCGCATCCCTGCTGCCGAGAGCATCTCAGCTGGATCTCCTTAGGGGAGCCGTGTCCCCAGGTGGGTGGCTTGTCATCCTGGGGATGGCATGGAATGAGGGTCTGCCCTGCGCCTTTGCGTTGGCCCCAATCACTGCACAAATTATTGCAGGAGCAGCCACGGACCCGTGTGGTAGGCTCGGGATGAGACAAGGAATTGCAGCATGGCAACATCAAGGGTCCCAGCAACCAGCCCAGCTCTGGGGCTGGGGCCAGGGTCACCTCAAACATCCCTTTTCTGTCTTTCTGTGTGCCCAGGTGGCCAAGAAGGCCAATGGCATCCTGGCCTGTATCAGGAATGTGTGACCAGCAGGAGTAGGGAAGTGATCGTGCCCCTGTACTCGTGCTGGTGAGGCCGCACCTCGAATACTGTGTTCAGTTTTGGGCCCCTCACTACAAGAAAGATGTTGCCTTGCTGGAACAGGTCCAGAGGAGAGCAACCAAGCTGGGGAGGGGTCCGGAGCACAAGTCTTACGAGGAGCGGCTGAGGGAACTGGGGGTGTTTAGTCTGGAGAAGAGGAGGCTGAGGGGAGACCTGATCGCCCTCTACAACTGCCTGAGAGGGGCTGTAGTGAGGTGGGGGTCGGCCTCTTCTCCCTGGTAATAGACGATAGGACGAGGGGGAATGGTTTGAAGCTGCCCAGGGCAGGTTTAGGCTAGACATTAGGAAAAACTTCTTCACCGAGAGGGTTGTCAGGCTCTGGAATGGGCTGCCCAGGGAGGTGGTGGAGTCCCCATCCCTAGAGGTCTTTAAAAGGATAGATGAGGTGCTTAGGTACATGGTTTAGTGGTGGGATGGCAGTGCTAGGTTAACGGTTGGACCCGACGATCTTAAAGGTCTTTTCCAACCGAGGTGATTCTATGATTCTATGAAATATACATAATGTGATCAACCCCAAAACAAGAAAATGATAATCGTTCTGAGAGAGGTTTGGAAAGACATTGAGTTCCCACAGCCTTACCTCTGAGCATCCTTCACCTTGGGAACAGGTCCCAGCACCTCCCCGGTCTCCGCAGCGTGCTGGGGGGTAACCCCCGGCCGAGCACGGCCTCCCGCCAGCTCTCGGGGCTCTTCTTCCCTTTGCCACGGAGGGCACGGCTTGTCCCTGAAGTTCACGCAGTATTTCACAGCAGCTCTGCAAGTCATGGAATCTGCAACGGGTGCCAGTGACTCCGGCGTGCACTGATGTTTTTTCCCCTCCTTCCTCCTGCAAAACCGCTCAGCTGAACGAGTAACAGTTTCCGTTCCCGGGTAAAAAGCCCCGGAAACAGGGTGTTAAGAAGAGCCCCGGGTTTTAGTCCTTTAAACGCTAAAATTGTTTCTGATAGCATTGATCAACCACAAGCATTATTTTACTTACAACAAAAGAGAAGTGAATCAAAGCTAGAAACACTTGAGGGGGAAGCACGTCTTTACGGCAACAATGGGTCGATTTTGCAGAAGAGCAGTTCCCTGGCGGCGATGGTCCATCGAGCATCCCTCAGCCACAGCCAGGCAGCATCGCGGGGGACGTCCCCCCGCACCCATCCTGGCCAAACCCTCCGCCACCCGAGACCCATCGCTGCTTCGAGCCCCAAAAAGCCACTTCACCTCCATGACCCCTGGTTTTATTTACAAAAATATAAAAAAAGGCATGGCTTGACGTTGAAGTTTTGCGTTTTATTGTCTACGGCACGGCCAGGTACACACTCCGGAGACAAGACTGCGTCAATATTGGTTTCTTAACGCTTTTTGTTTCAAATGACTCTAAGGGTTTAAAAAATACAATCACGAACTACCTTATATTGAAACACAATGATTCACGCCTACTTCGTCACTGTACCCAAAACCCCACAGTAAAAAAAAACGAAACCCCATCCAAAGCTGTATAGTATTTCTCCCTTCAAGGGGGAGTAAAAAAAAAAAACCAAAACCAAGAGAAAAAAAAAAAAAAAAAGTGATCAGTTTGCAACATAATTTAATAAAATCTCTGGGTTTTACTTTATTTATATTTTAACCAAGGAAGAGCTGGTGGCAATCAGTGTCCGTGATGGGACTTAATGGGTTTTAGTTCCAGGATCGGGCCCTTATGGCCGTCCCTACGCCTTGCAGGGCGCTGGGCAGGCGGCACCAGGCCAGCGGGAAGGCGCCCGGTGCCCTGCGGGTGAAGAAGGGACCTGCAAAGCACCTCGTGCCCACGCTCCTCCGGAGCCCACGTCCCGCCGGGACCCCCGCTGCTGGCGATCCCCGCTGGTACTGAACCATGATGGTGGCCTGTCCCATCCCGTCCCTGCCACCCCGCATTGCCTCTTACCCTGGATAAAGATTCAAGTTTGACCAAGTCCTGTTGATTTATTCATTTTTTAATAAAGCCATCGTTACTGAGTACACCAAGATTGCCAGTTAAGCTCTCTATATGTCGCTGGAGGTAACAGCGCTGTGATCGACAGCGGAACAGAAAAAAAAATAAAAATAAAAATAATAAAAATAAAAAATAAACCAAACCAAAAAACAAACCCCAACCGAAACGAGGTAGGTTAAAACCAGCAACACAGACCTTGTTATGCGACACCCCAACACCACAGGCGGCCATGCTTGCAGCTACTGAGAAAGAAAACCCCAGATACGCACTGAAAACTGAAATCAACTCAGCAGAGTTTATAGGGACACGATTCAACCCGAACTAAACACACACACACGGTTCGGCACAGATGTTGTCTTCCACTGTATGTTGGGTAATTGGTAATGTTGAGCGGAGGGGGCGGAAAACGAGTAGAGATTCAGACCCTTGGCCAAAGAAACCACACATATATATATATATATTTTTTTTTTTTTTTTAAGCTCTTTACAAGCCCAATCCAGCAATGCAGGGGACGGGCAGCTCGTTTCATGGTCCCCGTCCCCACGCCAGCTGCCTCCATACGCCAGCGCCCGGGCTCGGGGGGGGACGGGACACAAGCGCCCGCAGCTCACGCTGGCTTCGGCACCAGGGTCCAGTGCCCGTGGCATCCCAGGAGCCGTCTGTGGCCACAAATCCCGCCTCGGGGGCGAGCACGGGGCTCCTCCGACCGATCCGCTGTCCTCTCCTCCTCTGATCCCCCATCCCAGAGCCCGCAGGCAAGCCCCGGGGCGGGCAGGCACCTCCGGAGCAACAACAAACGGCCCCTCTGTCCCTACCAAGACACACCATTATGTGAAGATCCATATAGAAATATGGATTGACAGACTTGACAAAAATGGTAGCTGATTTTTATTAGTCTAAGGCTAGTAGTTTAGCCATTTAAAATCCATTTCCCAAAAGAGGGGAAAAAAACCCTATTATTTTTTCTCTTCTTTAAAAATCCGTTAAGCCGTTGCTGCCAAAAGCAACATGTAAATGTTGGTGAAGGCAAAAGATCTCTAAAATTACCCAGCTATACGGTTATGGCCTTCATCACAAAGATAAAAGGTACATTTATTGTGCTGTCTCTCACCAGATTTAATTGGTAACTTTACAACATACTATATGTTTGATGCTAGCAGGCAGACAGAATTAAAAACAGACTTTTTGACACTGTTTCTTTCCCCGTTCTTACAAAGTAGGGGACAAAGAAAAAGGAAAATAAAAATAAAAATTAAAGGAAAACTCATAACCCACTATAACACAGCGTAATCAGGAGACCTCGGGGGGGTCCAAGCGCGAAAGTCCACCCCTGCCTGCAGCCCCCGCGCCGGGGCTGACGGCGCCGGGGGAGCGGTTTTCCTCGGGGCCCTCCGCATCTGCCTCTACAGTGTTAGTCCATGTGTTTAATGTCCTTTAAATTAGAAATAATGCCATGGCGGTGAGTGCCAAGTGCTCCTCTGTTACCAGTTCATCATGGAGTTTCTGTTGAGGGTCATGAAAAACACTTGGCTGCTTCCTCCAGATCTCACCGACGCAAAAAATACCTGTTTGAAGCAAAAAAACCCCACCTTATTAATAATTTTTAGTATTGTAAGAAAAAAATTCTGCTTATTGTCTCAGTGAGCAAGGAAAGCAGGAGCTGCCCCACACCCCCGGCCTAAACCTCCCTCCCTTCTCCAGCCGACGGCAGAGATTTTACACAAACCCATCGCCTGCTTCTCAGTTTTCCGTGGAGCTCAGGGCCGGAGCTAACCCAGGCAAGCCTCAGATCAAGTCCAACCACTTATTTATTAATAAACACCGTAATAAAACCTCCCTCACTATCGCTACCAACGAGAGGAAGGTTTGGAATGCCTTAAAAATACCAGGTTCATCACGTTTTACAGCCACGGCACCATTTATTATGCACTACTAGACTGCTGTTGGTGGTTTGGATCTTGCTAAAGGTTGGCCATTTGGGTCAATACCCTGCATGGGAGTTTGAAATGGTTTTCTCTGGGAAAGTTAATGCCGGTATTTTAGCTGTTTCTGAAAACAAATCTTGGGCAAACTACATTCCTTCGATATGTTCAAAGCACGGAAACATGTCAGGACTCTACGAAGAACACACCTTTCGGTGCTTCTGTCAGGACCCAGCAACATTTGATCCCCATGGAAGTCTTCAAAAATCAGTCAGTTAAAATTTGCAAATATCAAAGGGGACAATCTGAAGCCTTTTTAAAACCACAAAATATTCAATCTTCACACAACTTTAATCGTTAACCGTTTCTCCAGAAAGAGAAATGCCGGTATTTAGTATTTCAGACCCACCAGTGATCTGTTGGTTCCAGTATTTTAGAAAGACTGAGGTGGGGTTTTTTCCAGTTTTCTTAGAAAAGGAAAGGAAATCAACAGGAGCGAACCAGAACAACCATCCTTTAAAAAAACAGCATAAACACTGCAGAGTCGAGTACTCAGAAGTTAGCAAAAAGCACACGAGGGGTATTTGGGCAACTTAAATTCAGTTTCTTGGGCAGCTTCCCGTGGTACACTCAGCCGCGAGGTTAGGATAGGGTTTTTCTGCAGAGCTCCAGCCTAACTCCATGCCATAGGTAGGACAACACTCAACTAATGAGCAGCTCTTCAATAAACTGATCACGGCCTCAAACCTTATTTGTCGCCTGCTATTAACCCTGCTCTGGGGACAGGGCAATCAGTTTCTTCATGTGTTTCATGCTCGTTACAAAAGAACTCCCTGCTGCGTGGTCCTGATTTATCTCGGTGAAACCTTGTGAGGTGAGGAAACACCAATAGCGGAAACAAACCTCGGCATTCAACCATCTCCCATGCAAATCTTCCTTTCCCTCCAGCAATTTCTTCTTCCCTCATTCCCTTCACCCCTTGCCCATCAGCAACACCCATGGCAGGGGTCATCTACACGACAGCCGCATTCCCCATGCCACTCTGGTGCCCCTCCAGAGCAGTATTTATCAATGCTGTCCACAGAAAAAGATGGGGCTCCATGGAGAAAATAGTTTTAAGATCACAGAACTAAAAATGCATCAAAATGTTTCTGCACCGGAGCTCAAATCAGAGCCACTTACGCATCCTTAGTGCGTTTCTCAGCTTTGCAAAGTTTACTTGGAAGCATCAATAGTTAATGTTCAGATGCAAGACTCGAGAGAAAGTCAAGCCAAGTCAACGCAGATCCCAGCTTGAGGTGGAAGAGATCTTGCAGATCCTCCCATCACGGGCCAAGGTCTGCATCCACTGGCGAGAATTAATTTGGAGTGGGTTTCTGGGCTCTGTTTATTAAACAGGACCTTCAGATTAATTATTACCCTCAAGATAAATCAGACCTGAAGTCTAAAGTAGCTGGCTGTAGCTTAAAGCATGGGTAGGAGCTTTGAAGCAGACTTACCTTATCATTTCTTTCACATAGAAACTTTAACCTTTGGGCTCGCTTGTGCATAAAAACTCCATCCAAATGTCCCGTCTCCACCGACCGGATTTCAATAGCTTTCTCTCCCCAGCCCATTATTTGATTGGAATGAATGTAGGCTGTCAAAAGGAAGCATTTTGGGAGGTGTTACAATGCATGATGAGCTAAACATTACGCACCAGGCAGAAAAGCCCTCATCAGCTGCTACTCAAAGCTCACGCAGGTCAGCAGCAGAGCTCTGACTACCGGAGGCACAGGCGGCTGGGGCGCATGCCCGCAGGGATAATGGCCTCTACATAGCACTTTCCAACTGGAAATTGCTGAATAATTTAAACAGAAGTATCGCTTCTTCCGCTTTCTGCAGGTGAGGAGCTGGGCAGTGGCTTGCCTCCATGGATCATGGAGCTGAGCCACGGCAGAGCCAGAAGAGCAACCCAAGTGCTGCCAGCTCCGCACTCAACGGAGTATCTGTATCCCACCAGTGCAACAGCTTATATCACCTTATCTTATCCTTAAGATGAACCAGAGCTCAAATCTTCAAGAAGTCACTTGCTCTTATTGCACAGGACCAAACTGTAGAAATTTAGCAATTGCATCTCTTAGCTGTCTGAGAGAAATCTCCTTTGATAAACAACAGCCCAAATGACTCCATCTCTGCATCCTCGACTCCTCAATCTTACTTGTCATTTGTATTTTACGTGGGTGAAGGGGAAGGCTTGACCTACCCACGGAAGTAGGCATTTCTCCCCACTGGAGCACCACATCTTTAGTTATCCGTCCGTAGGTGTTCACATATACGCCTTCATCCTCATAGCACACAAGCATCTCCATCCCTTCTGTTTTGGGCAGGATGACAATGGCGTGAGGAGTAATATTGCCCTGAATCTGCAGTTAAAATAAACCCCAAGAGTCAGAATTACATCGAACAGAGGCAAGGGTAGGGGGAAGGGAGCAGAGCCTTGGAAAAACAAAACCCCAAACCAGCCTGAGAACAAAACCCTCCCTCGATTCAACAAACAGGCATTGGCTTTCAGAGATAAGCTTGAAGGGGAATAAACTGTTGTGTTTACCCTACCATCAAAGCTGTCTTATACATCGAGGATAAACAGGTTCAGCAATTATAGAGGGATCACAACATATACGCCCCCAAGGCTGACGACTGACACTTGGCTGTAACACAAGTGAGTGACTGCTGACGGATGAATCCATCTCCTATTCAAATTAAGGCAAAGGAACCCAGAATTTTACAGGTAGCCCTAGGCAGGAAATATTCCCATTATTTTAGCAATCAGCCTCTAGGTCCAAGGGCAGCTAAAGTGACTTTCCACCCGCGTCTGCCCTTCCATAACCAAGACAACAAAACCGTCCCAAACTGCCCCAGTATTCCTCCCTATGCTCCCTGCCAGCTCTCGCAGCGGAGGCTCTGCTGCCTGGATCAGATTCAGCCGTTCCTAGATTTGATTAGCGACCCAGTTTCTCCTAGACCAGTTTCTCATGCTGCTTGGGCCAACAGCAGGGATGGAACTTAAATGAGCCAACAAGAAAATCCCTCATCTACGGTATTTTTTGTAGCACTGGTTCTCTCTTGAAATAGCTGATGGACCTGAGAGAGGTCCTTGTGGTGAGTCCCCGCTGTCAGGGGGTTTGGGAGTTTTGAGCAGCAGGTTTAGTGAGATTTGGGCTGCCCTAATCCTGCAACCCTCGCCTGGACAAACTGCACTGCCTCAGCAGGAACAAGTAAGTGTCGGTGAGCACATCTGGGACACCACGCAACGGGACAGTGCGCTGGGCATCCAGCTCTTGGTGGGTCTATGTTGTCCAACAACCAAGAACCAGGTTTCATGCTATCTTGCCCTACAGATTGCTCCGTTACCTCTGCTCCATGCAGTGTTACAGACAGACTCCCCTTTCTGTGGGCCATGGCAACCTTAAACCTGACTGCTCAGGCATGAGGACAGAAGTAGTCTGTGCGAATAATGAAGTATGTGATACCTCCGAGGCCTCTTTAAGTGAGTATCAATGAAGATGCCACCAGAGAATGTCACGCCCATGGCAAGATGTCACCTGACTGGTCACCATTTCTGAGCCACCAAGGGTCCATCCAAACCTCGCTGGTGACCCGCGTTAGCCACGCAGCAGCACTCCCCCCTGTACTCACGTGAGATGGTATGTAGATATCGTAAGAGTTCCCAGAATCTACATCAATCACATGGAAACCAGTGTGTGATCCAAAGATAACCTTGAGTCTCTGACCCTCTTCTACAGTGAGATCCACGAGCAACGGCTTGTGCTGGAGATCTGAAAAAGACTTTTTATAATCCCTTCAGTGAGTATCACAGAAAACCAACAAATCTCCATAGCAGCAGCCTGATGTGGGTTTGAAATTGTGTTTGTTTGACTGTGTTTCCTACTAAATATGTGATTATTTATACTCCTGTCTCTCTGTTCCTATGTCAGATGCCTCAGAGGGTATTACCCGCCCGCTCCAGCCATCCCAGCAGACACCACCCTTGCCAAGCACAGCTCTTTTCCCCCAGCAGCCCAAGGCCAGCCTGAGGATTTGGTCTTTAAAGGAAGGTGACAGCTCGATTTCACATGAGTATGCGTACAGCCAGCGTGTGGGGACCCCCCGACGCCAGTGCTGCTCAGGGTAACAAGATGAAAGCCTGAAGAGAGCTGTGACCACCCACCGCCCCTCTCGGCAGGGATCATGGCTCCAGTTTGGGCAGCTGAAATGAGTCAGATTAGCAAAGACCTGCTTGTCCCTGTTCAATCTAACCTGCTGGATGCAGGCTGGGCCTAAGACAAAGTATCTGTGGCTTAGGTCCTCAGCAGGAGGGTGTAACACCCCTGGGGAGAGAAAAGGGCTCCTGGCTCTGTGCAAGGACCACTCTGACTCCCGACAGGGAGGACGACGAGACGGCCTCAAGTTGTGCAGGTTTAGGTGGGACATCAGGAAATTTTTTTTCCCCGAAAGGGTTGTCCAGCACTGGAAGGAGCTGCCCAGGAAAGGGGTCGAGTCCCCACCCCTGGGGGGATTTAACAGCCGGGCAGACGAGGTGCTGAGGGCCAGGGTTTGGGGGTGGGATGGCAGGGTTGGGGGAACGGTTGGGCTGGGGGAGCTTAAAGGGCTTTTCCAACCTCAACGATTCTGTGATTCTATGCAAACCAGTGGGTGGTATTTCCCACCATCCTGACAGACCCCTGCCTACAAGACAAGGAAAGGATGCTCAGCTCTCCCTGACCGGAGAAGCAGCACCAGGAGCACTAACCAGCATCCTCACCAGCGCCGGCACAGGCTGGATCCTGGGCTGTTTTGGAGCTGCTGAGCTCTCCGTGTCACTGAGCCCATTTATGCTGGCTTTCGTTCAGAAAAAGCAAATGTGACCTAATACTGAATAAGCCCGTTTGTGCTGGAAGGATGCAAAATAGATTACTCAGCACGAGTGTCTCCAGAAGGCTTTGCCCCTCGTGACTTGTCTCTGCACAGAGCTTAGGATGAAAAGTGCTTTAAAGTACTAAGTACAAAATACCGCTTGGCAGGTTATAGAGGAGAAAGGCCTCACTGAAGGGAACTGAGGTAGGTGAGAAGAGAGAGAAAAAGAGAAAGGGTGGGTCATTCCCTTGGACTTTCTGTCTTGAAACAGAATCTACATTGCAGAAGGGGAGAGGACCTTGCAAAACTAAAATGGAAAATAATGCCAGCCCGTTTTCATACTATATGTGAAAAATTAAGTCAGAAGTTAAAAAAAAAAACCAACACCACCCCTCCGTGTCTCCCAAACCCAACTCAATTTTAGTCATGGTCATTTGGTCAGCTTTCTGCACGCTTCCCAAGTAAAGCCTGCCAGCATAAGCTAATATTAATGCTTAATTGCTAGCCATAAGCAGAATGTATCCCATCTCCCGTGCCTCTGGGCATCCCGAGGAGCACAGCTACGTGAGCAAGACGCTTTTCCACTCTGCATGGTACAACAATCTCATGTATTTACAATCACAGAGTGTAAAGATAAACATACCTTAAACGCCATAAACTTGTGGTAAGGTTTAGGAGCCCAAGCATAGATCTCTACAGCATTCTTTAAGGCAATCACCAAGAACTTGATTCTTTCATATTTCACTAAAATAAAAATAAAACCGATTTTAAAAACATTCCCTTTCTTTCCAACAAGACCGAACAACTCATGTCCAGGAACAGCTTCTCAGGCTCTCTCTCTATTCGTGCTCATTTGGTAAAGTGCCCACCTAATACAGATGAACACCAAATTTCTTCGTGGCTATGGTCTACCCATACCTTTAAAAGAAACTGTCAGGTCAGATCTAAGACTGAAGAACACAAATGCATCCCTCCAGCCACTTTTTTTTCTGCAGAGGCCACTCACCGACTTTGTAGTGGATGCATCCCTCCAGGTCCCCGACCGTGATCCAGCCCTGCTTCTTCTCCACTTCAGGGTCATTGTGTAAAATCCTGTTTCTCAGCCAGGAGAGATAGTACACACGCAGCTTGTTCTTCTTTCCTGGTGGCAAAGGAAACTTCCCCGTCAGAGCAGTGCACGTGGGCACGGGAAATCTTGAGATTTCAGGGCTTATTTTTACTCACAAGATGATAAAATTAAAGTTTGTTTCACAATCAAGTTGAAAATAGTAATTCAGTTGTTGTGGGGTTGTTTTTTTTTTTCTTGGGGAAAAAAAACGGGAAGCAGAGCCCAGACCTGTGTCTCCTGGACTGCAGGCGGACACTGGAAGAGCCGGGCTCTCGCTCACCACTGGCTGGAAGTGTTCCTCTTCCTATTGCTCAGTGCTCACGGAGAGGCAGTCGGGCACAGCGGGGCTGTGCCCCCAGCTCTCCTACCACTCAACCACCCTCTCTTCTTCTTTGTTACGACATCATAGAATCACTTTGGTTGGAAAAGCCCTTTAAGATCATGGAGTCCAACCTTGAACCGAACCCTGCCATCCCACCACTAAACCCTGTCCCTAAGCACCTCATCTATCCTTCTTTTAAATACCTCCAGGGGTGAGGACTCCACCACCTCCCTGGGCAGCCCATTCCAGAGCCTGACAACCCTCTCGGTGAAGAAGTTTTTCCTAATGTCTAGCCTAAACCTGCCCTGGCGCAGCTTCAAACCATTCCCCCTCGTCCTATCATCTGTTACCAGGGAGAAGAGGCCGACCCCCACCTCACTACAGCCCCTTCAGGGTGTTGTAGAGGGCGATCAGGTCTCCCCTCAGCCTTCTCTGCTCCAGGCTCAACAACCCCAGTTCCCTCAGCCGTTCCCCGTATGACTTGTGTTCCAGACCCCTCACCAGCTTGGTTTCAATTCCACCCTGGAGCCGAGACACCAGCTCCTTGGTCTGCAACAGGCGGTGCTATTTGCCGACAAGCCCGGTGCTGGGCTCTGCAATGCTGAGGGGCTGCCAAATTTCTGCACGCCTCTTGGATGGCTGTGATCTGGCTACAGGGATTGGACGCGGCTCGCACTGAGGCTGGTGGGAGAGTACCCAAACCATAAACCAGGGGCTCAGTCTGCTCGTGGGTTTCCACGAATCCCCAGGGCTTGTCCTCAGCACCGTCTCAGGGGCCAGTGGTCCCTGGGGAGTGCTACCCCCCCCATTCATCCTCCACCCCTTCTTCCTACAGCCGTATCCCCAAAACCACAGGGGAGCTGCAGAGCAAGGTAGATGATGAAGCAGCATTTTTAAGAGCCCTATCTGAATGAAGGGAGCAGGAATTTGCTGGCGAATGCAGAGTGAGCCCAGGGGGGTGCTGAACAACACAAAACAGAAGGATGATACCAAACCATTCTCCTAATGAGCACTTCTCTTGCTGTCCTCCGTGAGCTCTGCGGGGCAGGTAACAGCAGAAGGCTCTGCCACCCATGTGCTTTGTGGGGCTGCTCTGCAGGGAGGATGCTGGGTGCTCTCCTGGGAGACTGGACTACAGTTTTTGCTTTTTTTTTTCCAGAAATCACCCCACGAGCCTGATTTGAGAGCTCTGGAGCTCCCAGCTGAACCTGGGGACAGTGACAAGCCCGTGGCCCTCACAATGCTCAGGGGGGTTGGACTAGATGACCTCTAGGGGTCCCTTCCAACCCAAAACATTCTATGATTCTATGATTCTATGAACCCTGAGCACAGCCATGGTCTGAGCTGGAGCCCTGAAGCCATGGCCCGAGCTGGAGCCCTGAAGCCATGGCCCATGGCTCCCCTGGCTAGAGCCAAACAGACCCAAAAGCCAAGCTCGCTGCCCCCTCAAGCTGTGACTCCCCACCTTGCTGGGGTATCTGCTCTTCCCTGCTAAAGGAGGATGGAGAGTTGCAGATGAAGTGGAGCTGGCAGGAGAGAGCAAACTGCTCTTGAAGGTGTTCTTGCAGATCTGACACCTTTGATTTTGGAATAAACCACCTCCAACCTCCCCTAGGAGCTTCTCTCTGACAATGGTGGGCAGGTTTTGTCTGAGCTGGAACTGCTCGAGAACACAGCCAAGAAGGTTAACGACGGGGTGAGAGCACGAGGGGTGTACCTGATATAGTCACGAGGACGTTAAGACCCTCGAGTACGTCCATCTGTTGAAATCGCCGTCTGTTGATCAGGTTGTAGACCTTCCCTTGTCCGCTTCGATCCAGCAGCATCAGGCCGTTTTCTGTGCCCACCAGCAGATTCACACCTGAAGAGGAGAGGGCAATGGGCATCGGGAGCCATGGCTGCTCCAAGGACAACACCCCGAGCTCGTCTCTGCTACCACCGAGAGAGCGACGGATCCCAGCTAAGGCTGTGATCTTCCCACAGACATGAAGAGTCACTCTTACAGCGCAGGGACTCGGGGACATTAGCCTTGCCTGGGGTGGAGAAGGGGACAGCCAGAGATGGGGGCTTGGTTCTGCGATGACACATTCATGTTCCATCGCCAGCCACACGCTCTGGAGAGCTTTGCTGGGGGCTTGGTGTGATAAGGGGCTTACCCCACAGAGCAGCACAGAGAATCTCCGAGTTGAAGCGCTTCTTGTATTTCCGGATCTCCGGGGTGTCGCTGTGGGGACGGATGTTGGTGGGGTTGACGTTCACCACCGAGATCTTCCGGGCTTCGTTCAGCTTGGCTTGCTCCTGCCTGAGCAGCTCGCTGGTGAACAGGGCTTGCAAGGAAACACAAGGGAACAGAGAGGTGCGATGGATTAATTGTACGTACCTCTTCTGTCAGGTTTGTTTTGGAATAGGAAGACAATACTTGGTTTATTTTCTGCTGTCATCACCATGTTACGAGCTATTAGTTTGAAGAGGGATCATCAGGATTTCCTTGTGGGTTGGAACCGCCACCGCACCCATCAGCAGGTGATGTCCCCAGACCTCCAGCCCTGCCTACCGAGCTGACCAGTGCTATTCGCTGCCTGTCTGCCCACATCCAGCCATTCTCAATGACTGCCAGCTTTTTGGAGTGATTACCACCTCCCAGTTCTCCCAGGAACATTTCTCCTGGCTGCCCAAGCAGACGGGTGGGTGGATTTCTGCTGTCCCATGTTTTCTCCTGGACCTTTCTGGTGGCATTTCACTGGTGGGGGAGAAGTTGGATGGAAACTGGAGAGCAAGAGGACGCAGACACAAGCAATGTTTGGACAAGAGTAAGTGAAATGCAGAAGAGGCTCAGTGGGGTTATTCAGGCTCTGCGACCTGGTTTCCACAAGGCCCTCCCCTCTCAAACTGGCCCCATTGCCTCCTACCAGTAGCAGATGACTCTTCGTCCTCATCTTCATCTTCATCAGTAGGCGAGGTCTGATACACTCTGGTGTCCACAAAGGGGGTGAAAGAGGCTTTGGTGCTACTTCCCATACCATACTGGAAAACAAACAGCAACGAGAGAGCTGAGAGCACTGAAATAACAATAGTTTTGTGTGTGTGTATATATGTAAGATTTTCTAATTAGCAGACCCAGTGCCTGCCCCTCCGGTGCCCTTTTCGAGCCCTCTATGAATATTTGCTGTTCCTCCTCCCCCCTTCCTAATCAGGGAAAACGTTAAATTGGATTTGTGAGTGTCCACGAGCAACAGAAAACGAGAGGAGCAGGGCCCGGCTCTGCTCTCGTCCCGTGGGCAGAAGCGCAGCACAGCCACGAGACCGGTTAGCGGAGAAGCCGCAGGGCCAGAGGCAAAAGTCAGCGCAGGTAAAAACCAACTCAGCTGCATGTAGCACACCCGCCTTAAAAGCCCGCTCCGGGACGTCAGGCCGGCGAGAGTTTGCTTTTCCCACCCTCGGAACTCGCAGCTGACATCGGCCGGACCGGTGACCACCAGAGCGATTCACAGCTGGAAAAGTTGGGGCTGTTAGCTTTCCTTGTGCCAAAGCCGAACGCTAAGTAGCGCAGTCTGGGCAAATATTTTATTTCAACAGGTCACAGAAATCTATTTTAGGACCTGTAAAGGACAGGCAGGAGAGCTCGTACAGCCACAATACTGCTCTGCTTCCTGCAGCCTGTTTGCCGGGCTAAGCCCAAAAACATCGATACCCCTGGGAAAGTGGGGAAAGTCAGCTCTTCAGCAAAATGCCTATTTTTCGTTCTGCTGGGCTGTTACGGCCGGTCCTCACAGCTATCGCTGGGGCAGGACCCCTCGGTACGCCTGGCTGCTCCGGTTTGGGGAGGATCTTTAGCGCTGGAGATGGGGAAGGCTTGGGGCAAGCTACGCAATGCCTTAGGGAGAGCTTTTGAAGGGGGGTGTTGGAAAATGCCTCAGGCCCTCAGGCTTCTCAGCAGATGGCATCCCCCTCATTGCTCCATCCCCGCAAAGCCTGGTCGTCAGCACACCTCATGGGGACACCACCCACAGGTCGCTTGCAATTTCAACAAAGCGTTTTGAACCATCAACTGCATTTCAGGTGGGACTGCAGAAGGGGCCACGTCTAAGCTAACTAAACCTATCCCGGAGGTATCGCGAGGGATGCCAGAGCCAACACTTTGCCAGGGGATTCGGAGAGGACCAGACTGCAACATCGTGTTGCTCTCTCTTTAAAGCCATTGCTTTGTTAAGGCAGAAAACGGGGCTAAGACCTTCTCCCAGGCAAAAGGAAATCCTTGCCTTGGGAATCGAAGTGATGTGAATTTTAGAAAAGTAAACTGCCAGCTCCTCAAGGAGACAGTCAGAACGACTCCCTGGGAAACGGTCCTCAGGGATAGGGGAACAGAACAGAGCTGGCAGATCTTTAAGGAAGTGATCCACAGAGCGCAAGAGCTCTCGAGCCCTAGGTGTAAGAAATCGGGCAAAGAAGGGAAGAGACCGGCGTGGTTGAGACGAGAGATGCTGGTCAAACTAAGGAGGAAGAGGGAACTGCACAGGCAGTGGAAGCAGGGACAGGCATCCTGGGAAGAGTATAGGGACGCGGTCCGGTTGTGTAGGAATGGGGTCAGGAAGGCCAAGGCTCAGCTGGAGCTAAACTTGGCTAGGGATGCAAAGAATAATAAGAAGGGTTTCTACAGGTATATCAGCCGGAAAAGGATGGTTAAAGAAAGCGTACCCCCACTGATGAGCGAGACCGGCAAGCTGGTAACAGCAGATGAGGAGAAGGCTGAGGTACTCAACACCTTTTTTGCCTCAGTCTTCACTGGCAACCTCTCTCCTCACCCCTCCCGAGTTGATGGATGGCATGAGGGGGACCGGGAGGGCAAACCCCCTCCTGCTGTAGGAAAAGATCAGGTTCATGACCACCTGAGGAACCTGAACACACATAAGTCCATGGGACCTGATGAGATACATCCCAGAGTCCTGAGGGAATTGGCCGATGTAGTCGCCAAGCCACTCTCCATGATATTTGAAAAGTCTTGGCAGTCAGGTGAAATCCCTGGTGACTGGAAGAAGGGAAACATTGTGCCCATTTTCAAAAAGGGTAGAAAGGAAGACCCTGGGAACTACCGACCTGTCAGCCTCACCTCTGTGCCTGGGAAGATCATGGAACAGATCCTCCTAGAAGCTATGCTAAAGCACATGGAGGCCAGGGAGGTAATTCGAGATAGCCAGCATGGCTTCACCAAGGGCAAGTCCTGTCTGATGAACCTAATGGCTTTCTATGATGGTGTGACAGCATCAGTGGACAAGGGAAAACCAATGGACATCATCTATCTGGACTTCTGCAAAGCCTTTGACATGGTCCCCCACAACATCCTTCTCTCTAAATTGGAGGGCTATGGATTTGATGGGTGGACTGTTCGGTGGATAAGGAACTGGCTGGATGGTCGCATCCAGAGGGTAGTGGTCAATGGCTCAATGTCTGGATGGAGACCGGTGATGAGTGGTGTCCCTCAGGGGTCCGTACTGGGACCGGTGCTGTTTAATATATTCATCAATGACTTAGCGAGATCGAGTGCACCCTCAGCAAGTTTGCAGATGACACCAAACTGAGTAGTGCGGTTGACACACCAGAAGGACGGGATGTCATCCAGAGAGACCTGGACAGGCTGGAGAGGTGGGCCTGTGTGAACCTCATGAGGTTCAACAAGGCCAAGTGCAAGGTCATGCGCCTGGGTTGGTGTAACCCCCGGTATCAGTACAGGCTGGGGGAAGAAAGGATGGAGAGCAGCCCTGCCGAGAGGGACTTGGGCGTGCTGGTGGATGAAAAGCTGGACATGAGCCAGCAATGTGCGCTGGCAGCCCAGAAGGCCAACCGTACCCTGGGCTGCATCAGGAGAAGCGTGGCCAGCAGGTCGAGGGAGGTGATTGTGCCCCTCAGCCCTGCTCTGGGGAGACCTCCCCTGGAGCCCTGCGTCCAGCTCTGGAGCCCTCAGCACAAGGAGGACATGGACCTGTTGGAGCGGGGCCAGAGGAGGGCTACTAAAATGCTCCGAGGGCTGGAGCACCTCTGCTATGAGGCCAGGCTGGGAGAGTTGGGGGTGTTCAGCCTGGAGCAGAGGAGGCTGCGGGCAGAGCTGAGTGCGGCCGGGCAGGGCTTCAAGGGGGCCCAGAGGAAAGGGGGGGACAAGCTTTTTAGTAGGGCCAGCTGTGTCAGGACAAGGGGGGATGGTTTTAAACTGAAGCAGGATAGGTTTAGACCGGATCTAAGGAAGAAATTCTTTCCAGTGAGGGTGGTGAAACCCTGACAGGGGTTGCCCAGAGAGGCACTGGAGGCCCCATCCCTGGAAGCATTCAAGGACAGGTTGGATGGGGCTCTGAGCAACCTGATCTAGTTAGTGGTGTCCCTGCTCACTGCAGGGGGGTTGGACTAGATGACCTCTAGGGATCCCTTCCAACCCAAAACATTCTATGATTCTATGATTCTATGTGATTATCCCCCTTCATTGAGCAGCTTATTTTTCCTACTCCAGTATTTACCCAAGATATGCTTTACGTATGACCTCCGTTAAGAGCTGTAATGGCAGCAAACCCCAAGTACTGCTTGCATCTTTCTTCCTCAGGACATTTTCCTTCCCTGAAATAAATCTTCCTCAGCTTTCACGTTACCAAGTCACCCGAGCCCAGGCTGCTCCCTGTGCCCAACGCCAATGCCACAGCCCCTGGACGGACAACTGCCATGGGGACAAGCCCAAAACATGTGCCATGGGGAACACCACCGCCCTGGCACATCCGTACCGAAACTGGGCTGGGCTCGTACCTATAGAATCATAGAATAGAATCATAGAATCACCTCAGTTGGAAAAGACCTTTAAGATCATCGAGTCCAACCTTGAACCGAACCCTGCCATCCCACCACTAAACCATGTCCCTAAGCACCTCATCTCTCCTTCTTTTAAATACCTCCAGGGATGAGGACTCGACCACCTCCCTGGGCAGCCCATTCCAGAGCCTGACAACCTTTTCGGTGAAGAAGTTTTTCCTAATGACACCCTGGCAGGTGACAAAAAGGTTTAGGAGCAAAAACTTGCCAAGCGTTTTGGGGCTGGCATCCATGGGCAAGTCAGCATCCATGCCTGCCAAAACCACACTGCACATCCCGCTTGCCTCCTGTCTCTACGTCCCTGACAGCCCGCCTGTTTCCATAGAAATGGGATCATTTTCCAAAAAGTACGTGGTAACGGAGACCCATGGAAGGAGTTAACAGCCTCCGGCAGGGAAGGCTGCAGGAACAGATATCGCATTTACATACACAGCTCACCATGGTATTTGCATGCGCGTCTAAGATAAAACTCGCTGCTCTGTCCTTCTTTCGTAGCCAAGAAATACACTTTTTTTTTTCCTGTGCTGGATGTCTTTTCCATAAAGCACCAACAGCTCAAGGAGTGGAGAAATTTGGAATCTACAGGGATGCTTTCCAGCTGAGAGCCAGGTGCCTTCCGACAAATGCATTACGAAGAAACCTCTCATTCCAAGGCACCAAGCATTTCTTTCCTTCACTCAGATTCAGCCATCCCCCTAGGAAGCTGGCATTTTAATAACTTCCAAGTCCCTTATTTAAATATTAAGACCTCATCTTCCTCCAGGTCCTGTTCAACTGCCTATAGACCTCCGCGGTGGCCTACAGAGACAGCGACAAGCTGCAGGGTGAGGTTGTGTTTGCTCCCTTCCTTCTGCTCACAGCACCGTGAGCCACCTGGAAGCCGGCGAGCTAAATCCCTGAGTTTCCACTTACACCCACCCCCGGCTCAGTCAGCCCTAAAAAATGCAGTTTTAGAAACGGAAAAGATCTTCTTGGTTGGTATTCTATAAAGGAATCTATTTAAACCCAATCCTTGCGTACTGTCTGCCTGCATCTCAGCAGTCCCAGGATGACCGTGGAAGGTGTTGCTTTCAGGATCAGCTCCTCTCATCACTGCTTTTAAAGGCGACGAGGAAACGGATAAAACCTTGAGGTCAAGTTACACACCATCTGTTCTTACGTTGTATCCATGCCCAATTCCAAGCAATTTTTATTTTTATACTGCTAGTAGAAGTAAGCCGTAAAATGAGTATGTGATTCCTATGACAGAGAACACGGATGACAGCACTTTTGGTGTCTAACCAACAAAACTGAAAGAAAAAATTAAATCAAATAGCTTATTTAGCACCAAATGGGTTGATTTTTCATGGGAAAACAGAGAATGGTGCCTCGTTCCCACAGCTGGTGATGGTAAGCAAGAAACACCAATCCCCTCGTCTGCTGTGTCACATCTTTTACTTTCTAGGACTTTTTACACCTTCTACAAAGTTAATGTTCGTGTCCCTGTAAAACAGCTACCAGGGAGAAATCCTTTGCCATGACTGGAAACACACAATTTTAAAGGTGTGAAGATCTTTGCTAGTCTGAAAAACTATCCAGAATTTTGGTGACTGTGGTTTTTGCTAACTTTTCGAGTCACATTAAGCATCAGAGATTGCACAGGTGGAAGCTGGGCCCAGTTGAAGTTAATGGCATCTCTGGCTCACATAATTTTCTCTTATTTCCAAGTGCAAAAAAATCCCAAAACGGGGACTATCGCATCAGTTGGCAGCATTCAAGCGATCACCACCAAAACTCCAGCTGGTGGGCTTGAGAGGAGACCTAATATCAGTTCCTACCATCAGGCATAGCGATAACCCATCAGATTCCCTCATATTTCCACTACACTCACCCCCATGGACAAGAAACACAGAGAGAAAAGAGCCAAGAAAGCCAGGGAGGAAAGCAGGAAAGCCCCTTCACGGGGCAGAGATGTTAATACTTGTTTAAAGCGATGCAAAGGGGAAAGAGGAGCCCCCCACCACCTACTTCAGGCACCGAGTCCATGTCCTGCGCATGCGTGGAGACTCGCCCCAGGGCCTCGGTCGGCGTGCCCGCCGGCGAGTGGCTTTGCTGCACCAGGTCAGGGAGATTGATGTGACCTGCAAAGCCATTGCTGGCTGTGTGGCCAGAACGCTTTTTTTCACCAGAGGTCTGCAGAGACACAAGGCATGAGGAAGAAAGAGAAGGGGGGGAAAAAAAGGAGAAAAAGAAGAGAGAAAAAAAAAAAAAAAACCCAAACCCAAACAAAACCAAGTCGTTGGCAGTCCCCCGGTTCCCAGAGCAAGCGCAGGAGAAGGGGCCTCTCTGTTTCCATCCCCATGCAATCTGGCAAGCAGAAAACCAACTCCCCCACCCCAGGAGAAATAAAGACAGGATTAATCACAAAGTCAATACAGAGTCATTAGCCACGTTACAGCGAGAGAAGCCTGATCACCATCGTTTTGAGACAAGGAACGCAGGGAAGATTCTGCTCTTGCCACCATGGGTGCAAACCCCATGGCCAGCTCTCCTCCCACGCGGCCACCGGCCACGGTGACAGCAGAATCTGACCCCTAGATCAGCATTAGCCTTGACGGCTTTGCACAGCGAGTAGCCTGACTGCAAATGCCAACACAGCCCCCGCCGCATGTTTCTGTGACCCAAACCAGCAGTGAACAGCGGCGGCATCGGCACAACAGCCGGCACCTCGCTCTGCGCACGAGGTTCCCAGGGCTACCCCGGGGCCCCCCTTCCTCTCCATCCCCGCCTCGCGTGAGGCAGGTGCTCCCTTCCCTGCCTATCATTTTGAGATATTTGCCATTTTGATGAATCCCACCTCCCTAGAGCACATAGAATCATAGAATGTTTTGGGTTGGAAGGGATCACTAGAGGTCATCTAGTCCAACCCCCCTGCAGTGAGCAGGGACACTGCTAACTAGACCAGGTGAGATCATTATAGAGGCTTGCCCGTTTACTGGGATTAGTGGAAAACTCCCTCTGATCAGCCTCACCAGGTTTCTGACCAGTCCTGACGATGTTTACCTTTCGATCGCTTGTTACCATCACCTACACCTATCTTGCTGTCCCGCCAAAGAGCAAACAGCCCTTTGCCTGAAGCCCACTGCCCTCGGAGAGCCTGTCCTCTGGTGGCTATGGCGGCGGTGGGGAACAAACAGCGCCCGGCACGAGGGGACAGTTTGGGCTTTTTATCATGCTCCCTCCTCCCAAAGGGCTTTCATAGAATCACAGAATCATAGAATCGGTTTGGTTGGAAAAGACCTTTAAGATCATCAAGTCCAACCTTTAACCTAACCCTGCCATCCCACCACTAAACCCTGTCCCTAAGCACCTCATCTATCCTTCTTTTAAATACCTCCAAGGATGGGGACTCAAACACCTCCCTGGGCAGCCCATTCCAGTGCTTGAAAACCCTTTCAGTGAAGAAATTTTTCCTCATGTCCAACTTAAACCTGCCCTGGCGCAACTTCAAACCATTCCCCCTCATCCTATCATCCATTACCAGGGAGAAGAGGCCGACCCCCACCTCACTACCCCCTCCTCTCAGGCAGTTGTAGGGAGTGATGAGGGCTCCCCTCAGCCTCCTCTGCTCCAGGCTGAATCCCCCCAGCTCCCCCAGCCGCTCCCCAGCAGCCTGGGGCTCCAGACCCCTCCCCAGCTTTGTGGCTCTCCTCTGGACATGCTCCAGCAATGCAACATCTTTCTTGTTGCTTGCCTCACCCGTGGCTTTTAAACCCCTCTGCATCAGTGTCTTCTCAAACGGCCTTGCTGGCGTGGCACGTGTTTTAGAGTCGCAATGCTTGACACCGACCTCGTTTCAGGAATGGCTGCCTGTTATAGCAGTGAATTCTTCTGCTAAACCGCATCGCCCTCCCCGCGACAGGGATGCGCAGGGGGCTGCCCAGGCTGCGGGCACCCCCGCGCCACTCAGGGGGGTTAGGTGGGCTGGCACTGCTGCCCAGCTCCAGAACTTGGGGAGGGGGGCAGCAAATACGCTGTGACTTCTTCTGCTAACTCCTTCCTCTCTCTCAAAGTTGCATTCATTTTTTTTTCCCCCTTCGTATGTGAGTATTTTATATAAATGGAAATAAGAATTAAAATGTTGCTCAAGCCCAAGTTTGCATTCGATCTAAACATTCCTCCTTTATGACTGCCTCCCCTCCCTCCTTCTCCTCTCCTCCCCACCTCCTTTACATGCCGGCAGGAGAGTGACTCCCCTGCTTTACTGCCAGAGCTCCTGCCCCCCCACCAGGAGACCTGCTACCCGCCTGGCTTTCCAGCAGCTCGCCAGCACATTCCAGCAACCAGGAAACTGGGGGGCTCTTCCACAGCCAACGGAACGTGCCTCCTCTGCCTCGCTCCCGCAGTACCATCCGCCACAGCCTGACCTCTGTAATTCTGGAGCCGGGGGCTCACATCCGTGTGGGATGCCCAGTGCCCCCCGCAGCCAGCTCGCTGGGCAAGCAGAGGATGGCTGGCTGGTGGGAAGGGGGGTTTGGCCCTCCCTGAGCAGCACCAGCCCCTGGTAAAAGCCTCCAGATGCCCTACAAACGCTGCACGCCTCCGACACTAACACGGTGGGCAAAGGTTGGGAAGAAGAGGGGAAACTTTGGGCTGGGTTCCAAATGTATTAACTAAACACTGTAAACTGAAGATAACTTCTGTTGCCTGGAGCTGTTGTGGGATTATGGCAGTCATTTGCATGAGCATCCTCCCCGCCGTGCCCTGGCATTTACTATTCACTGCTGTTTGTAGTTCTGAGAAACATTTGCACTTGTCACATTTGCTCCGAGTGTAAATTGTATTAACGAGAGCGCTAAGGAGCACACAATTTACTCAGTCATTTTGTGTTCCGGACACACAGCGCTGTTAGTTGTTGTGCTTACATGGGCAAAACCTCCTGAAGATGCTCCATGGAAATATTTGTTTTACAACTTACCTCCCTCACCATTAAAGTCCCTTCCCTTGAAATATTGCTAAACGTATCTGCATGGGAAGTCTCTAGCCCGTGGGTTGTCACCATTCCCAGGTTGTACGGCTCATTGCTTCCAGGAATTCCTGTTGGTCTGAGGACAGAATGGAAAAGCATTAATGATGAATATTTCCTTTGCTAAACTAGGTGAAAAAACCCCCTCTAACACGGTATTATTCCAATAAGGGTAAGGCTTTTTATCTTACAGGAAGAAAAATTAGAAAATATATCCACTTAAATGTATGGGGAAATTATTTATGTTGTCAGAAATACAGCAGCAGGGTCAGGTCGATGCACCACAGAGCATGGAGATCAAAGAGAGGGGAGTGCTGCCGAACAGGTAATGAGGACTGGCAGTCCCACCCTACCTGACATCATTTTTTCTACTAAATAAAGTAAAAAAAAAAAAAAAAAAAAAATCACTCCCTTTACTCCCCATCTCAACCCCTGATAAGGGAACAATGCATGGGAGCACCTGATGACGGAAGACAAAAAGGGAGGGGATAGGGTTTGGAGGAGGTGCAGGCGGGAGAACAAGTTGTGTCTGGTAGCTCTCTGCTCTTTTCCAGGTGAAAACGTAGCCCTAGCCCATGATTTCGCCTTGAGTTTATTTCTGTGCTCCTATGTCAAGAGAGAGGCTGGAGTTTATTCTCCAACACACTACATTTTAGAACTGCCTGCGAGTGGGTGCCGCAGGTGGTGAGGAGCCACCGTTAACTTATTATTAAGTCCTTAGCAGATCCGCTGCTTAAACAGAACTCAAGGAATCCAAAAACAAACGAGGAAGCGCCTCTGGATTACCCAGCCCTGCCCGTGCGCCAGGGAACTTCAGTGGTGGTTATGGAGATGTTGCTGATGAGGCCTCTTTGCATTTAATACCCATATTCGTGGTTGCTTTCTGTCAATATGAAGTATTTAACACGTCATCCCCGTGCACACCTACTTGTCCATGCCCAGAGGCCCACAAGGGAGCCTGGTCATGTGAAAAGGCAAAGCAAGCCTGCATTAATCAAGGGGTTTACTGGTCCAACATGAGATGTGAGCCCTGGGGACCCCAGGGTGGGACTGGCTCGATGATGGATCCTCACCTGCATCGTATCAAACGTACAACTGGACAGGCATCACCAAAGCACTCCAAACGACAGCGTGCCATACTTCTGCCCTACCTTTCGCAGGAGGAGCTCACGGCTCCTTCCTACCATTAGCAAAGGCTGGGAAACCACCACCGTTATTTCAGTTTTAGAAATAAGAAACCAGAAGCAAAGGAGGTTATGTTAATTTTGCTACCACACAGCGAGCAAATGAATGGCTGTGGTGGCCCCGTGGTCCCAAATTTCAGTGTCACCTTGCAAGAAATCCCTGGACATGAGCAAGAGCTGGCTCATACAGCCCAGGGAAGAGGGAGATGAAGAGACGCATCGCAGTCTTCAGGTGTAGAAAAGGTATCTGTAGAGATGAGTGAGCAGTCCCTCCTATCCACCGGGACACAAAGCGATGGATGGGCTTATCCTGCAGCAGGAGAGACCTGGACAGAGGTGGGATGAAGAGCAGCCCAGTGCTCAGGGAGGATGCCCAGCGAAGTTTAAAAATGTGTTATACAAAGATCACTCAGAAGGTGCAGGAGAAGATGAGATGATCCCTCTCGGCCCCAGTTTCTAACGGAAAACCACCGAACACAGTAAAAATAAAGCTTTGATAGAACAACGCCCAACTACATCTGAACTTGAGTTAAGGCTCCTTTTGTGAAATAAGGGTGTAAAGCCAAGCACTTGCTTTCTTCTTCCCTAGACACAGAGCGGTGCAGCCGTGCGGAGGCTTAGATAGGGACAGAGCTCCTGCCACCTCACTGTGACACCAAGGGTTTGCACCTCAACGTTCGGTCCTGGGGACACGTTCACCGACAGGACGTTGCAGAGCACGCAGCATTCGGCTGGCAGTGGGTTCGGGGCGTCCGTCTCACCGCCGTGCCTGTCGCCTGACACAGCCGGCTGCAAAGCGTTCGCTGAGGTTATTTTATCCGCCGAAAAGCGCTGTGTCAAACACAAGGTGTTTGGTGGAAGGATGTCAGCACAGATTAACCACTCCTGATCAAACTCCTCTTCCGCGAGCAGCTGGAGGCCCCTTCTTGCACGCGTGACTGCCCATCCGACTGCTGCTTATTCACAGCCATCCTGACTTTCTCCAACAAATTCCAAGAGCTCTGATTTTTCATCTTCTGCTGGAAGGAAGCTCCAACGCAGGAGCTTGGCATTCTGCACAACATGGACCCCTGCCGCTCCACGCCCCACCACTATGAAGCCAGGTACACCTATATCCACTAATAATTCATTTAGCGGGAAGAACGGAAACAAACTGATTGAGATGCAAACAATCCCCTGAAGCCTTCCCGCAACTCCTCTGTGAATCCAAAGGGGCAGGAGTCAGACCCCGCTGCCAGGCGGAGACCCCCCGGAACGCCCCTGCAGTGCCAGTGCTGCAAAGCGCTGGGTAGGGAGCCCGGGCAGGGATGCTCCACGAGCTCACTCCACACGGAGACGGCTGTTTTGTGTGTGCTGGAGCTATGCTGGCCTCCTCCCTCAGCTAGAGATATTCAAAAGCACAAGGGTCCCGTGACCCGTAACGGGGATGCAATAGTATAGTCTGCTGGCTTTTTCGTTTCAATGTTTTGCTGCCTGCTCAGTGACTGAGCCAAGGACAAAAAACAAAGACAAAGATTCAGGATTATCATAATCCTGGCTCTAACAGCTGGCACTGGGCAGGCCACCAAGTACGGTGCTTCTGCATGGCTTGATCCAGGGCAAGACCAGGCTCAGGAACAGGCAGAGCTTTAACAAGCCAGCCCTGTGGGCAGGACCCAAGGTGTGGATGAAGTCAGGCGCGTCCACTCTGGCCAAAAGCCAGCCTTGCTCATCAGCAGGAAAAGGTCCATCAGCTTGCAGTCCCAAGTTCACTGAATGTGCAGTGGAAATAATTCAGTTTTTCCCATTAAGTATCTCTAGTTTGGACCAGGAAAAAGACTCATCCGAGTAAATTATCCCTCGCAACCGTGACGCAGCTCCTGGTACCAGCCACCGAATGCCAATGTGCTTTGGACATGTCCCATATATCACAGCTACGGCTCCTCCAGACCAAGACACACCACGCTTTCACCGTTTGCCCCCCAAAAGCAAGCGCTTCTTACATAAGCCGTGGGATGTCGCTGACGGGCACGGTCCCATCATGTGTCTCGTTTTCCCCATCCTCCTCCTCCTCCTCGCTGCTTTCCGACTCCTCGCTGGAGGAGGAGTAGTCCGTCACCTTCTTCAGGGGGCGATTGGTTTCTTCGATGCGCAGCTCCCTCAACTCTTTGGCTAAGGCCGTCAGATCCTAAAGGGGATGGGGGCAAGAAAACAAGAAAGCAACAGTTATTATATTTAAAGCGACGAGAACGTCACATACATCTCTTTGAAAGCCAATGCTAACAGCACGAGCAACAAGAAAGAGCTCGACGGAGTTGTTACAAACATGAGACGAATGTAAGACAATGTTTGTAGCATGTAGCATTTATTAAACAAAACAAAACTGATTTACGCTCACTGAAAAGTCAATAGCCAACCTCTTTCTTTTTCTGTTTGGAACGTGTATGTGCATATATATACACACACTTATATGTATATACACGACAAAATTATATTTGTTGGAAAAGGTGAAGTTCGGTCACCATCATAGTAAACTGGAAAACAACATCATTTCAAAGATTGGCTTGGAGAATTTCTCCTGCAGGGTTTTCTCTTCTTTCAAACTTCTCAAAGAGACCCCGTAATTGTATTTATTCTGTAATAAATGCATCTGGGAAGGAAGCAATGACAGCATCTCCCATGGAGTGGTGCAAACCCCACGTCAAGAGCTGCTTCCGTGGTGAGCCTGGGCTGCCGGGCGGCTGCCAAGAGGCGGTGAGGAGCACGAGGAGAAGCGCCCAGCTCAGCCAGACTTTGGAGTCACAGCTCTGAGTCAGCCACACAATTAAAAAAACAAAAAACCAAAGAAAACAAACAAAAAATCCCTCAGCGGGACCCGTTAAGCACTTTATGTGAAATGTGGCAGCCTACAAGCTAAGGGGAAAAAAAAAACAACAGTCTTGAAACAAGAAAAAAAGATAGGAGCGGTCCCAAAGCCTAGTAATAATTTTTCAGTTTACCATGACTTTGATGAGGCCTCAGACCCGACAGTCATATAAAATAGACACTGCTATTTCAAAACAAGGAACATGGCAGGCACCGTGTAGAAAAGAGACTTTTTGTTATCTTACATGCTTTTATAGCAATGCAGGGGGAAGCAGTAGGGCAGAAAAGCATGAGAGCTCGAATTAGAATGGGTTAGAGAACTCTGTTGCACAAGACATGCACATGACGAACAAAGCATCGCAATTGTCAGTCTTACCATTTCTCCCTATATTAGTGACCGAGGTAGGCATCAGTGCATTCGGTCAGAGATAAAGGATTAGGGAGAAAGAAACTCATTGAAAAAGACTAAATTCCACAATTGTCTTACGGCCATACTCTCATTTAGTGCATTTCCAGTTTACCGTTCCAGCAGGGTGACTACGGCAACATTAATTACGGTTGCAAAGGGAGCTCTTAAAATCTATCCCGTCGACACGTGAAGAAAACGATGGAAAACTTCTATGGCTGAGATGCAAACCCAGTTTATTTTTTTTTTAATTTTTTTTTTTTTTTAATCGTGAAGCAGGAATATTTTGCAAGCAATTTGGTTATTGGTGACCCACACCTCCCGGCAGGTTCCCACCGGTGGACAGCGGCACATTCTGCTCCCAGGTCTGCCCTGCCTGGCCTCGGATGTAGAGCAGGGACTCCCATGGACACCAGCGGGCTTTGCATCAGACCCGTGAATATCAGAATACTGAAAAACCCTGTTTTTTTCACAAAAGGATCACTCCCTGCTTCCCAGCAGGTACCTGGGGTGGGTATTACATATCCCTCTCCAAATCCAAACGCTCTCCGGACCTTTCGAGAAAGGCTCTTTATCACGGTTAAAGAGAACATGGTATGACAAGAGTTTCCTTCCGATGCCAACGCATTTGGGATTGAAATGCAGTCAAATCTGCAGTCATGACAACAGAGTATTTTAATTAGTGCTGCAGCAGCTTCTATGATACCATTGTTTCTTCTCCTAAATAAGAATCAATGAACATTTGAACAGCTTAACAAGGCTTTCCATTTAGAGCATAAAACATGCTCCTTATGGAGCACTTGCCTTTGAGTTGGATTAGAGCTCTCTCAACTTTAAAAAGGACTTCAGGACTGCGTAAGCGCCCTCTTAAAATTGCAGCTGAAATTCCTGCAGTGCGGGGCTAGCGCTAAACCCTTCTCTATCACAGCAACGGACCGCGAGAACCACGTCTTCTTTGCACCTTCCATTTCTAACGTGCTTCAAGGCACGCTATCGCCCTTCTTTGGTCGTCACTAGAAGACAGCCAAGTATTTTCAAAATCAGCTTAATTAGTTTTTAATAACTAATTTGGAAGTTATAACAGCAATAATACTCCCAGACAGTATCACCAGATATCTCGCGTTTCCTAGTTAAAGCTTTGCCTCGGGATGGTTAATTCTTTGATGCTATCATTTGCTCTAAGTAATGAGCACTTTGTAGGATTAAATGGCTTCGCCGAGTTGCTCTTGGACCAAAAACAATCTGACAACTAGAAAGAAAGTGCTCTGTAGTTCCACACGTGTTTGAAACGTTATTACTGAGGGTGACATAACACATAAGTTAGCACTATCAGTGCTTTTTAATTACTTTTAATTACAAAGACTTCTGGAGATTTAATATTTGCTGGAGTCAAGTCAGATTGGTTTCCAAAAATCACATAGCTCATTGAACTTGAATTTAGCACACACGCGCTGCCTCTGTTTAGACGCTGATTTATGTGCTTTTTTCCTTAACAAAGCACCTCATTAAACAGAGCGCATTGCTCGTGTTTTATCCAAGAGAACAAGTTAACTAACCCGCACATTTTCCTTCATCTGCATCATCTTCTATTTTTAGAGGAAAGAGGCTGCAGGAGAGGCTCTGATGCCGGTGCGTTCCGTTACAGCCCCGCGGTTACCAGTATGAGCAGCGTGTGCACAGCGATGCAGGCGCGGGGCAAGTGAAATGCTAAATCGGGAACGTTTGGTCTCTTCCCACGAACATTTAAACATTCACCACCGCCAGATGCTCACGCTCCTAAAATACTATCATAGTCGAAAAGGGTGTAATTCAGGACTCTCCAGTTTTTTAAGAGGATGGATGAAGACCAGCGTTGCCCACCAACATCCAAGACGGCTCTGCTGGCTCTGGCTCTACAGCTGATGGTCTGGTCCATGAGGATGCATTACCCGCTGTATCCCACTGCTCTGTTTTCCTTTATTCGCCAAGCACCTTGGTTCGAATTAGGTTTAAAATGCGTTTCAAACAGCGCTCGGTGGCCCCACTGAAATCAGCGGGCGGCCGGGGGTTGTAGCCGAGAGCAGAATGTGGCGAGCGGTGCCCGGGCCACCTCCACCGGCACAAGAAACCTCCGCTCACGCTCCTTCTCTTTCAAATACGCCCAACAACGGCAGCACCCTTTGCTCCGCGTGTGAAAGTTGGGGTGCTTCTCGCCACGGCCTCCATGCAAGTGGTCTGGCCAGCGGGTTTCAGGCAGCCCACGGCTGAGCAGAACACGCCGGCAGCGCCGCTCCCCTCCCCGCGGGCAGGCTCCCTCCGCCGAAACGCGATCGCTCCGTCTCCCATCTGACCCAAGATTGCATCGCCACCTTTTTCAACGCCAGCACCAAGAAAACCCGCTTCAAGATTAAGCGCTAACTAGTCAACCTTGCATAGGCATGACCCGCTGAGAAAAGATATCACTAACCTCATCTATAGCTTTCTTATAGCTCTGTGGGTAAAGGAAGAATAATCAGCATCAGAGGAAACAGATCGGGACAGGAAAAAGCCAGAGGAAGGGCAAGCAGGTTAGAAATAAAATTAGAATTGAAAAAAACCAACATCAACAAAACATTAATACACATTAACAGAGAGAAGCAGTGGAAATTCATTTTGTTATTAGTCTGACTCTGCAGTTTTAAAATACAAATGTCAACAGCATTAAACCAGGAGGAAACACTTCGGTTGAGATTTTGCTCAGAATAATAAAACGGGAGCGTAGAGAAACCACTACCAGGTTTGGTTTTACGCTGTGAAGGCTGTCGGGGGCCGGTGGCCCGGCCTTCCCGAGCAGAGCATCCCTCCGCCGGGCTGCTGCGGGGGGACATGCAGCACGGAACACAACAATGTGCCATCGGCAAGCACCGCGCCCAAGCTAGCAAAGCCCTTAAGCATCTGCTTCGCGTGAAAACACAGGCTTAAGCGCTTTCCCCTAGACTTGGGCTCCTGATAAAACCTCATGCACTCTCTTGAGCATTCCAATCTCCCACGGGCTCTGGCTGTACCACTGCTTTCCAGCCTCTCCGCTTGGATGAGCAGCGGTACTAGCCTCTTTTTTGGGGTCCCCGCAATTGTGCTACCGCACCGAAGGGAAACGTGGCCAAGCTGGCCGGCAACGTTCCCACGGGAAATAATTTAAGACTCACAGCGGGCCGGCTCGGTCGCGTCACATCCCTGTTGTCCTCCTGCTTTACCTTGGCGGGCTCGTGGGAGAGCACGGGGGACCCTTCGGGCTTGGCGTTCCCTGGGTGGAAGGCAAGTGGAGAGAGCGGGAATTAAAACGTTGCTGAAAGCCGTCGCTGCGCCCCATCGCCGGGGGCGGGTGGGTGCGGGGGCTTCAGCGCCCTCCCCCTTGCACCAGGGCACTGGCAGCCCCTTCCCCAGCTGTTTGGAAGATGGGGGTGAAAGCAGACAAGAAGATCCCAAGCTCAGGACTGGGTGCCCCATAAACAGGTAATTTTTTTGTCCAGCTAATAAAGTTTCACTATGTTTTGCTTCTGTGGTCTCGAAAAATCCTCCTGCTCTTCTCTACTTGACTATTCGGAGTGTCCCTCTGCACAGCGCCAGAAACTGTAATCCAGCCCAGCCTCCATCGACAGCCTTGCCGCAGCCCCACTGCCCTTTTTATACTAAAGAAACAAATTCACTCTGCAAAAGAGCAGGGCATGTGATAAATGAAAAGCTCTGCACTGTCTGACATTGCTAGGGCATTACTTGTCACAGGATTCCTCATTAGTAAAAAAAACCAAAACCAAACCAAAGAGGACAATTGGTGATAAACTGCTTTTATTGACTACCTAGAGAAGTGACCATTTCAACAACAGACACATCGTCTTGTGGCCGAGTCATAAAAAATTCAAAGCACGATGGCAGCATTTGTTTTAATGCGCTTCAGCCCTGGGGATTTATACTGCGGGGCTGTGCCAGAAATGCAGATGTATGGGCTGTATGTGCTTTAGCAACCCCTGCTGTGATTAAACGGGGGAATGGAATATCTTTAAGAGTGGCTCTAAGATGAGAGGAAACAATTCGGCCTGGAATATAAACCCAGTGTAAGCACGGCTGCCTGGTGAAAAAGGAATTTAGAGAAAGCTTCTTATGGGCCAATTCACCCCTCTGCTCCCATCTCAGGATTTGCACAAAGATGAAGCTCGGGGAAAAAAAAAAACAAGGAAGAAAAGAGATACCCACCCAAAGTGAAACCCAATCCCAAAGAAACCATCGCAGCAGTGAGCTTGGGTCAATGAAGATAGGAAGCATGCTGGTATTCTATTTTTTTTTTTTTTCCACCCTACAGTCTAACCCCCCATCGCCTTTTGGCACTGCGATGCTTCAGTAGAGCGCGGGAGCAGCGCACGCTGCTGTGGGCATCCTACCTTGGCACCCAGGCAACAGGGAGCACCAGCATCTCTGTTTGCAAGGCGGCCCGCTGGTCACAGGAGTACGTCAGGAATGATGAATCCTTTCATTTTTTTCCATTTTTTAAAAAAACATACAGAAGATGACCGACCTCTTGCCCTTCCGGCTTATCAAACGAGCCTCAGAAAGCACGCCCGGTGCTAGGGGACGTTTTTGCAGAACCTCACCTCTGACTCTGTTGCGCTCACTGGAGCCAGCCTGGGAGCCGGGCTGGGAGCCGCCCTGGGAGCTGGGCTGGGAGCTGGGGGTGCTGGAGCTGGAGGAGCTGCCGCTGCTGGTCCTCTGCAGCGGGCTCTCCACGATGGGCTCCGTCCTCCTCAGGTCCGGGTTGCTGCGGGAGCACAAAAGAGAGGGGCGGCGTCGGATGGTGCTGGTGCACCTCCGGGGCTTCAGACCCTTCCCACGCTGACGGGGACAGTTGGAAGGCGAGGAGACACCTCTGCTGGAGCAGGCAGGGCTGAGGTCTTCTCTTCCGAGGGTACTGACCCTGCAAGCCCCCCTGAAATCCATGGGAGCCGGATTAGGCACTCAACATCTCTACAGATGATGAAAAATTGGTTAGAGCAGCCTTCCACTCTTATTTTGCCAAATCTGGCAAAAATTAAAAAGAACCTTTGCTCAGAACTCCCCTTCAGCCTGCAGATGTGCAATGCTGGAGTTTTCTGAATTAACCACCGATATTCATTGTAACAGCAGGAATTTGCAATCTGCTGTTAGACAGAGAAAGAAATGTTTCATCGAAGAAAGGATCTCAAGCTTGCAACAAGGCTGCAGATCACTTTGGCCACTTAATCACACTTGCCAATTTTCCTGGCTTCACTTTAACCTCACATAAGATACCCACTTTTCCTCCTGGATTTCTTTCACCCTTGTGAACATACATAAATCTAGAATAGAAAGCATTCCTGATACACAAAGAGTGACTAATATCTCTCAGAGTATCATACGCCTTTAGGAAATTAATTCTTCTTTGGCCCCAAAATGACATCGGAAGAAACGTTGGGCGCAGAGTTACGCGATTTGGTTTTATACAACATACCTGTTAAGCGACCTTATTATTCAAAGTCCCGTTAAAAAAAAAAAAAAAAAGCTTTCCCCACCAGGTCCAACTGGACCCTGCGCACATAAAAATGACGTGGCAATGCCGCCACATGACATAATGCAATTGCAGTCGGAGGGTGCGCGCATGAAGCGCAAAGCGTGCGGAGCGCGCGCGCCGCGTCCCTCGGAGAGCGACCACAACGGCGCAATCTGCGCAAAGCCCCGTTGCCGTAATGGGGTTGTTGGCAGGATCATTTGGACGCTGCTTAGCATGAATATTATATAAAATCACCGCCCAGCGTTACCTTGCATTGAGACAGGCGGGCAGTAAAATGATGAGAGCAAGATGGGAACTTTCTGCGTGCGAGGAAATATCCCCTCATTTGTTACAGTAGGGCAGCAAATTAAAGAAAGCGTATTTTAATAGTATTTACATTTATGCATGGGAGGAATCAGGAACCAATAGGAGAGGTGGCTAAAAAAGGAAAATTGGAGAAGTGCTCGATTACTGTGAGAGAAATGAAATGAGAAACTATTTCCCTGAATACAGGGTAGCATCCTAATCATTTCCAATTTTCATCAGACTGAAGGCCTCCAGCTCATGCTGTACAGCTGACACGTCCTTAGCTAAATTAATTCATGAAATGTATTTGGATAAAATAATACGAACATATTTACCTGTACCAACCAGGACTGGGACCAGGAGACTGAAGGGAGCATTGGGCATCCTTCAACTTGAATCCCACAGGCTCCCGTTATCCTTTTTACTTTCGATACTATCACTTGCTAGAACCATACAGTCCAATACCCTCTGCCTTTTAAACTGTCCTTCAAGCAACAGCTAATTAAAAGAACAACATTTTAAAGCATTCAAAATGCTTCAGCCTTGAGCAATACAGAGGAACCAACCCTGATATGCATGGGGTTTTTTTTCTAATTTAAAAAGCAACAACACCAAAAAAGATTCCTCCTCCTTCTGCTAGCCCTGCCAGCTATTCCAAGCTGCTGCCCGCTGTACGCGAATTTGCTGGTGCACAGTTGGGGCACCGGGCTGGAGAGAAAGGCATACGCCGAAAACTGGTGACAGCACACGGCTACGAACACCCCAGTGTTCGCTTTTCCACCTCACCCTAAAAGGACAAGGCAGGAAGAAGAAACCAAGGAGCTCCATCACACAAGGCTACAGGGAACACCTATTTACCCTGAGATTTGCCTGCCTGAGCTCTGGATCTGCCCACGATTGCTCTGCAAACCAGAGACAAGCTCTCGCATGACTAAGCCACAGTTTTTTCCATCCGGCTCTGAGCAGAGCTTGTCAACTTTGACAGAGCCAGACTCTTTGCAGTGGTGCCCAGCGCCAGGACAAGGGGCAATGGGTACAAACCGGGACATAAGAGGTTTCAGTTGAATATGAGGAAAAACTTCTTTACTTTGAGGGTGACGGAGCACTGGAACAGGCTGCCCAGGGGGGCTGTGGAGTCTCCTTCTCTGGAGATATTCAACCCCCACCTGGATGAAGTCCTGTGTAACATGCTCTAGGAGAACCTGCTTGAGCAGGGAGGCTGGATGAGATGATCTCCCGAGGTCCCTTCCAACCCTTGCCATTCTGTGATTCTGTGTTAACTTCCCTGCTTGTTTTAAACATGCCCATGGACAGCTCTGGCATGGCAGATGTCAGGCGTGGTGCAGCATCCTTCCTCGGGGTGCTGCGAGCGTGCCCTGCACACCCCTCTGCCAGAGAGCTCCATCTGGCTAAGCTAAAGGCCCTAGTCCTAGGGAGCTGAAAGGAATTTAATCCTTGATCTACATCTAAGGAAGATCTCACCAAGCTGTATCAGTGCCTGTCCCCTGGCACATTCCTCAGTTGTTATCTGTGAAAAGCTGCTCCGAGGGCGGGAAGTGTATGGTATGCATCACTGAGACCTCCCCGCTGGCTTCTATGGATCCCCATATATGCAAGAGGTGACACTGGGAGAACCAGAACCTAATTCCACTAAAGCGAGTGCCCAAATTCCCGTGCCCAAATTCCCGTTTGACCCCACAGCAGCAGATGCAGCATCCACCTCCAAACCCTGCAATGCCCAGGAACGTATTCAGCCCAGGGAGCAAAACCTGCAGGGATCCAAGGGCTCACAGCCTGTGCTGGTGTTACAAAATACTAACGAACGCAGAAGTCGTTCATCCCAGCGACAAGAGAAGCATTGCAAATCTCATGTCAGCAGTAAGCAAAAGGAGGGCTAAAGCCCAGCCCGGGTTCAGGCTCCCCAGCTGGGCGATGCTGGGGGAGCGCAGGCAGCAGTGTGCTGGGATCACTCCTGCCCGTCCCCCTCCGTGTCCCTACCTTGCCCGAATGGGCTGGGAGCCCAGCCGGGGCCCCAGGGCGCTGCCATTCCCTGGGGAGTTCTTCCTCGCCAGAGCAGGGGATATGGAAGTGGTTCGTTGAGGCACCTGCAAAAGACCAGAGATATTGGCCATCACCGAGCCTGCCCCACCACCTCCCGTCTGACAGATGGCCCTTCAGCACTGCCTTAAGACTTACAATTGATTTCCCACGGAGAGATACGCAACATTTATAGCAATTATAAAACACAAAGCTCTTGGCTGTTAGAAGGAATCACCTGAGCATGAGACAGAAACGAGCAAAGGTGCAGTCACGGGGATGCTCCCGGCCAAGGAGCCCCGAGCAGCACACAGAGCAGCCCCGCTACCATCAAACAGGGCATTTACTTTTTCAAAAGCTGTATGTACGCACACACACGTATATAATTAAATCCAACAAACCCCAGAAAAGTAATTTATGAGGTAAAATTCAGACTGACATGCATTTCAGCAGCCCCGGTGGCGTTTTTAGCATCTCTAGTTCAGATATGACACGCACCAGCAGAGAGAAGGTGTTGACTGGTGGACAAACAAGAGGACTGGCAGTGGGAAGATCCAGACTGGACCCCCTAACACTCGCAGTCAAACCCTATGACCTCTGTTGAGCTTCGGATGCCGCTGCCAAACCCCTGCTGCTGGCAGGACGGCTCACCCCCAACATGGCCAACAGAAACCCAAAGCCAACCGCAGCCTACGGGTGCTACGGCGGGTAACCCCGGAGCCCTGCCTCGGGGGGAGCGGGCATCGCTGCGTGGCCGCAGGCGCGGTTGGTCTCATCTCCCGGCAGCGCAGGCTGACGTGGAGAGGCACGACGATACTCACCGTGCAATGCCTCGCACCAGGTAACAGAGAGGCCAAGGGCTTGGCGGGATTAGCAAAAAAAAAGGATTAGGCATATTTTGGGTTTTTTTGAGCATAAACAGGCAGTTAGGTTAGGCAAGATAAAAAGATTTACAGAGCGAGCGAGCTTTGTATTCTGCGGCGTCGCTAGCGACAGCTTGTCTCATTAAAAAGCAATGTCCCCTCCAGGTTGGGTACTCTGCAGTCAGGACTCGGGGAGTTTTTTTACCTTCCTCTGAAGCATCCAGCCGTAAGCACTGGCAGAAACAAGACCCCAGACCACAGAGCTGGCCGGCCCTGCCTCGCGGGGCAGTCCTTCCGTTCCCGCTTACAAACACATCAAACCCACTTCGGGCAGTAAAAGGTGAGGTCAGGCTCCTCATGGGTATTGCTGCCGACACGACAGCCTTAAATGTCATCTGGTGGGGACCACAGCTCACCTTCCCTCAGTCCAGGGGGAAAATACTCCACAGTGCTGGGAAACAGCTTCTTCCCAGGGAGCACGCGCTGCAGTCTCACCGCCTAGCACGTCACTGCAGCGAAGAGGTGCCCTTCTCAAAGGACTTCGAGGCAAAAGCCAACTTTAAATCGCACGGGGTTCCTCAAGATTGGATTAAAACCAGGCAGGCACCCTCCTGCACTACTGAGGAGCAAAGCACACAGACAACTCCAGGAGCTGTTGGCTTGCTTTTCCTCTTAAGTAAGCACCAATTTCTCTTATCCCTTGGCGGTAGCAGAAATAAGAATATTATTAACACGCACACGCTGCCACAGATCCCTTGCATGGGGGGGCTTACCTCGTAGCTGGTATTTTACTCTTAAAAGGCAAGTCACTTCATTAATACACAGAAACCGTGCTTCTCGATCGGGGACAAATACTGCCTCGCTGTCACTAATCAATTTGTCATCATTTTTTCACTGTAAAAATCCTCCCAGGCTGAGCACTGACTGTAAGAGGAACTTTAATGGCCAAGTTATAATTCTTCCAAAGCGAAGGTGTATAAACAATGAGATGGAAATACTGGTCCAGAAGAGTCTTAATTAAAGAGGAACTGCCACATGCTGCCAAAATGTCAATGAAGGTATAAAGCTGCTGGAGCCTTTACAAGTCTGCCATCAAATATTGATTGCAACTGGAGGCACGGTATCGGACTAAAAAGGACCCGTCTTATTGAGTATGACAAATTTTAGGTTCCTATAATTCTATTTAAACAGAAGGTTGTTTTTTATCCTAGGGAAAGGAGAAATTAATTTGCTTTGGCCTCTGTCCAGGCTCGAGAACCTTCTTTGCTGGAAGGCAACACTATTTTGCAGCTCTGTGTGTAAAGCAGCCGAGAGCAGCTCCCAGGTTCTTGTGCAAAACCTGCCTTGGGAAATGCAGCCCCCCCGCAGGTCGGTACCCGCTGTGGAGCCACGGGGATGGGCTCGGTCCTGCCCACTCTGCTTTGCCGGAGGTGCTGAGCCCAGCACCGTCCCACGGGGACTTAGCTCCGGGATCGCCTCTTTGATGTGCTGAAAGTGAGGAGCGATAGTGTTACCTTTGGTGGAATGTCTTCCTCCTGCCGTAACCAAGAACTTCGGTCAAACTTTTCAATGCGAGGGGGCAGAGGAGGGTTTTCTGAGGTGGGGTCCGAGTTCTGCCTTGGCATCTCAGTGCGGTGAGAGGTCACCGTCAGAACCTCCTGAAACCCAGCCAGTCCCTTTGCAGGCTGTTCATGCAGTGACTGAGACCCAGACAAGGAGCTTCCTTGGGATTTCACAGTGACCAGATGTGGAATCTAAGCACCAAGTCAAAACAGAACTATCAGTACAAAATGTTAAAAAAAAAAAAAAAAAAAAAAAGAATAAAGAAAAATATTTAAAAATTTGATTTTAAAAAAAAATTTTGATTAGCACTTCGGATGCACTGAAAAGCCCCCTCAGTTTGAGATCAGCACTGCCTTGGTTTCAGGAACTTCTGACTCCTACCACTTTGACACAAGATCTACTAAAAATCACGCTCGCACAGCTCCGCCTTTTAAAATTGGGCAACGGCATGCTTGGCCCCTGGCGGCTGCTGCGGGCGCAGGGCGATGGGGCTGTACCCCCTGCCCCACTCCGTTCCGTGGGTACCACCCCGGGGGCCGGGGCAGGCTGCTCCCTCCTGCCAGCTCCCGCGCACGCCGTGCCCGCCCCAGGCTCTGCCTGCCGCTGGCCACAGCTCCAGCTCCTAGGCCTCCACCTCTAAGGTTGTGCTGATGAGGTTTGGCATGGATTTTCCTTGTTAAAAATGGAAGGGGAAAAAAAAAAAAAAAAAGGAAACTATAATAAATAATAATTAATTAAAAAAAAATCGTCAGGAATTCTGAGGCATAGATGGCTTTAAAAAAAAAAAATCTTGAGGCATGAGTTTCTATAGGTCTAGGTAGCCCCTATCCCATGGATCAACCCTAACAGACAGATCTAAGGGTTACGAGTGAAAGGAATGCTGACGTCTGTTTTGGGAAATCTCAGAAATTCACAAAGTTAGAGTTTGTGAAATCAGAGCTTCTTCCCAGGACCCTGGGAAGCTGCGCTTCTTTGGGGTTGTAACTTGATATTTCCACGTACACGTCTATGTGCACATGTACACGTATCATGCGTGTATGTGCATGCACGCATACGTTTACATGGGTCTCTGGGTTTCAAACAACCTTCTAATTAATATTTTATTGCCAGACAAAAGGCTTTGTAGCTGTTGACAATACAGGTCGTCCAAAAGGTCACTGAAAAGTGTCTGGTCAGTCAGAGAGATTACAGTGAGGCGGGGTTTTACCCACTTCCCCAGCGTACACAGACCACATACATTGGGGAAAAAAAGAGCCGTATGTTTAAGGGCTTTCCTGCACGTATTTTGTTTAAGGCCAGTGTTGCACTGCCAACCTATAGACGCGCATACCGCACGCGGAGGGCACTTAGTTGGCATATTTTCCCATAGGAAGCCCACGTGGACATGGAGCAAAGGCTTTGTACTTCCCTCTGAAATCCCTGCTGGAGGGTGCAGATCTGCGGGAGCGCTTCCAGGGGCTGGACCAGAGCCAGCACCAACGCTCGGTGCAGAGCTTTCGGTGGCAGAGTACTTACAGACCTCGTGGCTGGGAGGAATTTTAAGGTGGTCATGGTGATCTATGCCCTCTCCAGATGTGTTTGTGACTGATGTCAACTCAATGGAAAACCAAAACAAAACCTTGAATTAAAGCGGTAAAGAAAGCAAAACCTCTTTCTGATGATCCTCAGCAGTCTTTTGTACCAGGCGCTGGGTGTTTTTTTTTTTTTTTTAGTCCTTGACATAAACCAGATCCAAAGAGGAACAGAGCAACTGCCGCACTGGACCAGACCAGCGGTTCCTCTCGGTCCTCCAGCTTGTTTCTGGCAGTAACCAGTACGTGATGCTTCAAAGGAAGGTATAAACCAGCGTGATGTTTCTAGCACATGGAGGTGACAAGAGGAATCCACTCATGAATGTAGATGCTGCTCTTACTCACGAATATGCTTAAGGCTGAGAAACCAGGGAGCGAGACACTATTTCCCTCTAATCCGCTCTTTTTCTCGTTACCTTACCGGCACCCCCAGCGTCCCGGCTCTGGTAGGTGAGCCTGCCGGGGGGAGCACCGTTACCTGCGGGTCCACGGGTCGGAGCAGGGGTGGGGTCCGGGCTGGCTGCACACCGCTGATGCTGAAAGACTCCGACCGAGGAGGCAGGTTGGGGTCAGAAATCCTGTTGGCCACCTTATGGGGCATGGCCGGCGAGCTCTGGCGATTGAGCCGGGAGCGCTCCTCCACCTGCGGCGAGACGGGGAGAGCGGGCGAACGCCCCGTAAAAAGCCACTTCCAACTGAAAACCACGGTATGCATATATATATACACACACATATATGTGACAGGAAAGGGGGGATGGCTTTAAACTGAAGCAGGGGAGGTTGAGACTGGATCTAAGGAAGAAATTCTTTCCAGCGAGGGTGGTGAAACCCTGGCAGGGGTTGCCCAGAGAGGGGGTGGAGGCCCCATCCCTGGGACCATTCCAGGCCAGGTTGGCCGGGGCTGTGAGCAACCTGATGTGGTTCAAGGTGTCCCTGCTCCTGCAGGGGGGTTGGGCTGGGTGGCCTCTAGGGGTCCCTCCCAACCCAAAATATTCTATGATTCTATACCGGAAGCTCCTTGCTCTGTAGGTGTATTGTATACATTGTATGGTTGTGGAATCCAAGTTACCCAGCAGACTGTGCAATAAACGCATTTTAAAGATAACGAAAGGACTATTTGTATTTACGCGCGTAATTAATTTCTGAATATGGAAAAGGCAACGTGCCTCTGAGAGGTGTTTCTAGAAATGGCTCCTGAGAAACTCCTGCTTCTCCTCAAACGTATCTTGGAGGAAGAGGACCCTTTTCCTTCACTACTATGAACACCACGAGGAGTGCTTTTGTTTGATCTGAATAAAAGCCTAAACATGGCAGCCAGAAAATGGCTGGCTTTGATCTACATTTAGCGAGTCTGGCACCTTGTCATGTATGGAAGGGGAAAAAAACCTCTATTACTGATAGAGAAATAAACCCAAAGCCCACTGCTTTCAGTTACCCTTGATCAAAATGCAGTGGTTTCAGCTAACCCATATGTACTTTAGCAGGGGGGTTGGACTGGGTGATCTCCCGAGGTCCCTTCCAACCCTTGCCATTCAGGGATTCTGTGATGTGCAATCTGGGTGCTCCTGCAGTCAGACTGCATGCATTGATATTCATGCAGCATAGGCTATGCAGAATTTTGGTACCTCAGATCTGACGTATATTTTCATTTACTTATCATTAACGTATTAAATACCCTTAGCATGTCTCGATTCCACCAAGTGCAAAGTGTTGTTAAAAGGCCATCTTTAAAACAGGTTTGCTTGGGAAGAACCACAGCTCTTCTTTAAGAAAATAAATACTCATAAAACAAGAGAGTCATTATATTACTAAAAATGAATCTTTTCCTCTTTCAGATACTGAGCAGGAGTCAAAGTAAAATTCAGGTGAGAGATCTGTGTTAGGGGCTCTTTCCTTTCTAGTTCATGAGGGACCGCCCGGGCCACTGCAGTGTCCCAAGAGGTCACCATAACTTCCCCAGGCGCTGCCCGCCGGCCAGCAGAGGCCATGCAGAACTCGGATCAGCAATGCCCACGGGAGTGCACGCACGGATGGGAAGGAGAGCAGGGTGGGAAGGAGAACTCCCTCTGAACAACGAGCAGCAGCACGAGTGCTGGGTCACAGGCTGGTCTGGTACATCTCCATATCAGCCAAGCCTTGGCATGAGCGACTGCAGGCAGAGACGGTGCCGCCGCCGAGTCCTCCGACTGCGTGCAGGCGCTCTCCGGCACGCGGCCAAGCCGTAACGCGCGGCTGGTTATGGAGGACTGCAAAGCTCGCATGGAGGGGAAGGCAGGAGAGGGATGAAATGGGGATGTCTGTCTACCGGGAAGGAGAAAGGCGCTTGGTTTTCCCACTGCCAGCATCTCCTCACTTTGTTGCATCAGCACAGCAGGGGATGCTCTTGGGACTCCCCAGCTGTACCTCGCAGAGCCTTACTGGCTCCACCATTAAGCAGAGAGGGGGAAAAAGCAGCAAAACCCTGCAGGAATTCATCACTGCTCCGGTTCCAGCCATCTCTAATTGAACTCAAGATTCCCCTCAAACGGGAAACATCCCTAGCACCTTCTGCGCCGGTCCCAGTGGAAGGCTGCTAATGTTTTTATACATCACTTCAAAGCCAGAGAAGGATAAAAGCCACGGGGACTGAAGGAGGAGCTGACGTGCGCGTTGGCCGCTGCAGAGAACAGCACGGCTCGTGACGCACGCTTGAGCCCCCAGCCCCTGGGAAGCTCTGAGCTGTGGGAAAGCACCGCAGGGCCCGGCTACTGCATGGAGAACGCCCAATTAAACCCATCCCCTCCTTTATGCATGGTCAGGTATGGCATATACCTGCTCAAACCCGTCCTTCTGCTGACCAAGCTGCTTTGTCGCTGAGAAGTTCTACTTGGCTATCTGCAGTGCTTTGTTTAGCAAACGCTGGTCCGTAACAGAACAGTCAGTAACGGAGAGAGCTGCTAATTACAGTACTACTGCTTAGAGTGGTAACGCCACGTCCCTGGCTGGATCATCAGAAGGTCCCACCATGACGTCCAAAAAGGTCCTTGACTCTAAGAAGAGATATGCCTGGGTAAACAGGGCAGGTCTGGGACAGCACCCAAGCTGTAGCCCAACTTGACATCCAGTGGATAACCCTTCATGCACAAGAAAATGAGCAGAAGGGACAGCAGGTGGGGATGTGCATCCATGTGTGTTGGTGGGACTATCTGATCAGACTGTTTTGTTTAGCAGGTCGAGGGAGGGGATTCTGCCCCTCTGCTCTGCTCTGGGGAGACCTCCCCTGGAGCCCTGTGTCCAGCTCGGGAGCCCTCAGCACGAGGAGGACATGGACCTGTTGGAGGGGGGGGCCCCTCTGCGGGGACGGCGGGAGAGTTGGGGATGTTCAGCCTGGAGCAGAGGAGGCTGCGGGCAGAGCTGAGTGCGGCCGCTCAGGGCTTCAAGGGGGCCCAGAGGAAAGGGGGGGACAAGCTTTTTAGTAGGGCCAGCTGGGACAGGACAAGGGGGGATGGTTTTAAACTAAAACAGGGTAGGTTTAGACTGGATATAAGGAAGATATTCTTTACAATGAGGGTGGTAAAACCCTGGCAGGGGTTGCCCAGAGAGGGGGTGGGGGCCCCATCCCTGGGACCATTCCAGGCCAGGTTGGCCGGGGCTGTGAGCAACCTGATGTGGTTCAAGGTGTCCCTGCTCCTGCAGGGGGGTTGGACTGGGTGGCCTCTAGGGGTCCCTTCCAACCCAAAACATTCTGTGATTCTATGGTTCTATGAAAAGAAAAAAAAAACCTTGACTGTGCTCCAGGGAAGCTATGAAAGCTGCTGTACAGCTGGTTCCTAACCCAGAGCTTTGCCTTCACCAATAGGCCAGTCCCTTAACAAGGGGACGCAGGGACACAGCCACAACGAGAGCAGCCATGGCCTCACCTTTACGCCTTACCCCATGTCTGCAGGGTCCTGTAGTCACCACAAGGGAGGTGGGAAATTAAGTGCATAAAGGAGAGGTATGAGAAGCAGAGAGGGGCACGGCACGAGAAGAACTCAGCTATGGTGATCAAGCTCCTGAGAGAGAAGACTTGAGACGAAAGAGCATAAAAACAAGGATGGGATGGGATATCATGCAAAACCCTCAGGAAATGCCCCAAAAAGCACTTCAGAGCCCCCAGAAATTGTAGGCTGAGCACCAGACTTGTCTTTTCCTTGTTCCCAAAGGAAGACAAAGTCTCAATATTTCTGTTCAATTAGCAAGCACGGGTTGGGTATGGAAACTGCTAAAGTACAGCAAGAACTACAGTAGGCTGATTAAGTATCAGTGCAAGTCTACCCGTGTAAGCCAGCAAGGATGGTCCTTCAATATATGCGGCAAAGTAGCCCATTTGTGGACTATGCAGTAGATAAAACGGGATGGAGGCAAGAGGAGTAGTTTTGGGGAGTTCCCAAGGGTGTTGGGCCAAGGCAGTACATCAGACTGCTAGTCTCAAGAAGATAAAGATGCCACAGTTGCTGCTTTGAGCATTTAATTAGAAACCGGACAGAGTGACATAGGTAAAGACTAAAAGGTTTGGAGAGCTAACTGGTGGAAGCTGGAGATGTTCCCCAACAACAGGAAACCTCATCTTCCCTATGATTTCAGCAAAAAGGCATGAGGCCACATTCTGCTGCTCTTATTCACGCTGTACAGTTCCCAATGCCCTGCTTCCAGTGACGGCAGCAAAAAACCAAAAAAAAAACCCGACACCTCCCCCAGGAAGAAATGAGCCTTTGTTTGAAATGGAAAGCTTAAATCCAGCACTTTTCTCCTTCAACCCAGATAAAGAAGATGATTCCTTTTTATGTATCTTTGTTACAGTTTTGAAGACAGTGCCAGAGGTACTTTAGCAACGTTCTAGAGGATTTATTTAAAACCAGGCAATGGAAGACAGAGTTTACTCCCCTTTTCCTGCCTGCTATCTACTCTCAGCCCTTCTGCAGATGGACAGCGGAGACCCAGCTCTGCAGAAAGGCGCAGAGGCACTGCTCCGGCAGCTTGGCCCATCTGGAACATCTCGTCTGCAGACCCACCTACCAAACCTCTTCTTCCACTGGAAGGGCTGGAGAACGATGCTGCAACTCCAGGAAAAGGTGTCTCCTGGCACATCGCCTCCAAAAGACTCTGAAGACTAAATTGGATGGGAAAGGAGGAGAAACTCAAGGGAGTATAAAGCGGTGAAGAGAGTTTTTGACACGCACACCTATCTCTGAACTGTTTGTATTATTGGCCTTTGCTTAGCAATGGATAGGCTGATGGGATTTCTGGAGCATCTGATGCTTGCAGCACTGTGGATGAAGCTGAAGGGTGTCAAGAGGAAAGACCAGGAGACAGCTACGTGTTGGATGCACATCACGTCTCTGCCAGGACTAAAGGGTGCCAGACATTTGGCAGCAGAGCAGTGATGCTGCTTAGTAAGAAGAACAGGCGAGTTATTAAAAGATCTTTCTGCCCAGGATTAGGGTTACAAAATTAAACCAACTAAACATAAAGACATTTAGAAAAAATAATAGCAAGAGCGGGCACCAGTCTTACTGGAGCCACCCCAAAAAGATTGAGGAGAAAAGAGTTTGCACACGATCTTGAAACCGCACTGCAGACAATGCACATCTTCATCTTTTCAAGACTATTCAGCCAGGCAATAATTAATATTCCAGATCTCACAATTGTTACAACAATTCCCTCTCTTCGCAGGAGAGAAAAAGAAAATCGGCAACGTGGCTTGCCTTCCTGAAAATCATGAAAGAAAAGCAACGCCCTGAGCAGGGGAGGAAAAGCTGCCTGGTCCCTGTTTGATTATGGGGAACTGAATTGTGCTCAGCAAGGAGTACAACCACCCTCTGCATTCACTCCTGACCCCCAGCAGACTTGTGGACGTGCCAGGAAAGAACATCAGGAGCTCCCAGCACATCCACAAGTCCCCAGCTATGGGCTGAAGCCCTCCAGGAGGGATCCATCCTCCTCCTCCTTGCATGCCCTGGTGGGAAAAACCTCTTTCCTCCACTCTCCGTGCTCTCACAAACATACACACAGATGCACGCATGCTGCACAGAGCTGAGCGTGTTCCCAGTGCAGCTACTGGCATCTGCTGGAGGCTCACCCAGCACCGCACGCATTTCGGACCGACCTGCGCGCCCAGCCCCGCGGATGCAGACAAGCGTCAGCGCGCTCCTCCTCGCTCTCGCCTACCTCCTTGGCCCATGCTGGTTTCTCGCTGGCATTTATCCCTTCTTTGTAATGGTAGAGGGGTTTCTTCTCTGCCGGCCTCTGGTCCTGCCGCTGCTGCTGCTGCTGCTGCTGGAGGGAGACCAGGTAGTCCCGCTCCTGCTGGAGCTGCCTCTGCAGCCGCTCCGCTTGCCGCTGCTCCTCCAGCTGCTTGCGCTTATACTCCTACCCAGAGGAAAACACGGTGACACAGGTGCCCGGCGAGCCTGTAAACGCGAGGTCTGCAAACTGCAGATTTATCTGTTTGGGTGGAAAACTGGGCCTGAGTATCCGAAAGGCTGTTTTCTGGCAAAGCTGCACTGATTTGACAGACTTTGGGGACGGAGCTGTAAAGCATCCCGGAGGAGAGGCAGCTGGGAGGACAAAGCCAGCAAATGCAGAGTTGTGACCCCGTCCTCGGGACTTTGTGGCCAGTGAACTGCCCCGTCTGCCAGGATTGGGGGGTGCTGGCGCTGCCTGGCCAGGGAAACACTGTGAGACCCCCCCCCCCGAGGGCTCAGACATTCCCTGATGAGTTACCGTTGACTTTGCCCAGATTTTTCTGGATGGGAAGAACAAAGCATCAATCGGATGAGGTGCCAAACACCAGCGGGTTAGCCAAAACCCAACTGAAGCCAAGTCCTCTGTAAGATGAATTTATTCTTCGTGGGAAGGGCGGCATGGCTGAGCCAGCTGTATGATCTTTCTGAATCCCTACAGCTCTATGAGGCTTAATGAGTAAATAATTTTGAAAGGGCCTTTTTAAAAGGCCAGGGCTTGTGTGAGGGTTTTTCTTTTGCCTAAATAAAATTATTAACAAGAGAGAAAAAGAATAATCCCTGCAGATTGAAAGAAAACGCAGTGAGAGTAACAGCTAACAGCATTAAAAAAGGATAACTCAAAAATAAATTCAATAAAAAAAAGAGGACACCTAGAATGCAAACAGCACGAGAGGGAATATTCAGGGTTCCTGTGGGGAAATGAAAACATAAGCCTTCACTCAAGAGTTTGCAAACCAGCACGGCCGGGTGGGTTTGCCAGGTGCAGGCAGGCGAGGGCTGGACCACGCTCCGACATGCTGCCGACAGCCTCCAAAACCAGGCGGCAACGAAGAGGGTGCTCCTCTCAGGAAGGCACGAGCATGCCGATGCCGCGGAGGGGATGCAACGGGAAGAGGCGTGCACGGTGGCGGCGGGGAGCCAGCCCCAAGCGGCGGCGGGGGAACGGGGGCATGCTCGCGGCCGCGGTGTCCCCCCGCGTCTCGGCATGGCAGGAGGCGCTCGGGGGACGCGGGTGCACGCGGGCTCATGCGGATGCAAACGCGGGCAGAAAGCGGCAAGCGTGGCCGGGGCCTCCCATTTACCAGAAGTAGCGCTTGCTCCTGCAACAACTGCTGCTGCAGGATCTCTAACTGTCTCTGCTCCTCCTCTAACTGTCGCCTGATGTACTCCTGGAGGCATGGGCAGCAAGGATCAAAGGAAAAAGAGAGAGAGAAGGTAAAAGAGACAGTATTTCCCAGGAGGAAGGAGAATGAGGTGGGCACCCGCATCCATCCCGCCCGAGAGCCGACACTGATCCATCGGCCCGGGCACCCTCCATCCCTGCCCAAAGAGCCTGGGGCATCCATCGCTCTACAAGGGACCTCTGAGGGTAAAGGGGGAAAACCACTGGAAAATGGCAAACATTAACTGGGAACACCACAGAACCCCACCCTGGGAAGCAGCGTGTGGGAAAAACCTGCGTCAAGTGCCTCTACACCTGCGGGCCAGCAAGTGGATCCACGTGGAAACAAATGACGGCAGTGGAAAGCGACACACGCAGCGTTAACAATTAAGCAATTTGCTCTCAAGTGGCAAAAAATGTGAGTGTTTACGAGAAAAATCTCTGATTAGAGGAAGAGGAATCTGCGCCAAAGGCGATGGCCCCGCTCCCGGCTGGGTTACCTGCTCGTGCTCCGCGCGCCGCCGCTCCTCCTCCCGCCGCATCTGCTCCTCGTAGTGCCGCCGCTGCTCCCGCTCCTGCTGCTTCCGCAGCTCCTTCTCCCGCCTCTGCTGCTGTGGGGGCAGGAGGCACAGGTCAGCACCCCCGCTCCTCTCCCCGGCAGCTCAAAGTCCTTTTTCTCACCGTTTTTTGGGGAGCCACCTTGCCCAGTGACCCGCAATGCTCCTGCCCTCCCGAGGAGATGCCCCGGCAGCAGGCAGGTCTGTTTGGGGTGGTAGAGGGGTTTGTCGATCCCACCCCATCCTCACGTGCACCGGCCAACCCACAGCATCCTCCTGGCCAGCAACCATGCAGGCAACCCCATTTCTTCTCCCACCTGCAGGTGAAGCCACACGGGCAGCGTGCACAGTCCCCACTTACCAGTGTGCCCAACTGGTGGGTTAATCTGGGGGGACTCACCCCGGGCGCCGTGTGAGCCCATCGCTTTTGGGGAACTCATGTCTCAGCCCCAAACCCACCCACGAGGATGAGGGAGGGTGCTGGGGGAGCTACTGCCCGCCGAGGGGGGAACGGGTCCCTCTGATGTTTGCTGAGACCAGAAGCTAACACAGAAGACCTAAAATCCAAGGGTTTTTCCTTTTTGAAACACAGAACGAACAGGGCGGAGGGGCTTCCCTTGCTGTCCTCAGGCCACCCCTGTCCTCCGCCTCCTGGGTCGCACCCCTGCTTGCTCGGCTCTGTAGCATCTTTGCCAACAGCAACCCAGGGCGTTTTTGGGTGATGACGACCCACAGCCTGCTGTGAGCCTCCCGGGGTGCGCTGGACACCCAGGTGACACCCGCAGCCCCCGCACCCTCTGCTTTTAACCCAGCGTAACTCCTCCAGCTCCCCAAACCAGCCCGCTCTCCCCTCCTGGGGAGCAGGGGCTCGCAGCAAACTGCAGCAATGCTGTGCCACCAAGCAGAGGGGCCGCGGGCTGCTCCGCACCCCAGCCCCGCAGCCGGCGCATCGGCAGAGGGCACCCAAATGCCAATATTGGCTACCGGGGCTCGGTGCAGCAACATGCTCTGCACTAACGGGGAGCCAACCTGCTGAAGCATAAACCTGGCCCTTTTTTCTCCCTTTTTTTCTTCCCCATTGCTGACACACAGCAGCGGAGCCGACTGCAGTGGCACCGGAGGGGCTGGCAACGCCGCCCGTTGGCTAAATCGGGCGGAGGGCTGGCAGCCGACTATGGCGGCTCTGCCCGGGGCGCTGGCTGAGCTACCCGGAGACAAAGATGCACCCACTTTAAACTGCTGCTCTGCAGTAAACCTGCACCGTATGTACAGATGGATTTGACTTCTGTATCTCTCTATAGCTAGGTATCGATACAGATATCTTCTGTACCGATATCTATCTCTCTACAGATATCGATATAGATATCTTCTGTATCAATATCTATATATCTCTCTATAGGTAAGATATCAATATAGATATCTTCTATATCAATATCTATATCTCTCTACAGATATCATATCTATAATCTCTCATAGGTAAGATACAATATAGATATCTTCTATATATATCTACTATCTCTTCTACAGATATCGATATAGATATCTTCTGTATCAATATCTATATATCTCTCTATAAGTAAGATATCAATATAGGTGTCTTCTATATCAATATATATATATCTCTATAAGTAAGATATCAATATAGGTGTCTTCTATATCAATATTGATCCCTATTAGAGATATCTATCTCTAGAGATATATAGATATTATAGACATTCGATAGACCTATCTCTATAACAGTTATCTAATACAATAGATCCACTTTTAATATATATAATAGGTACCTATCTAATAAATAGATCTACTCTTATTAGTTATCTATTATAGATGCTATTATTCTATTAGCTATCTATTCTATATTCTATTCTATATCTCTATATATCTCCCTAGAGATAGATATCTGTAGATTATAGAGATACCTATAAAGATACGTGTACCTACAGATAGATATATACATATTTTAACAAACATTTAAAGACGCCCCAGCTTTTCAATACAGGGAGGAGCCATCGCCTGCCTTGCTGCTACCTCCTCCTCCCCAGCCACCCTGCAAAGGAATTCTGCTGACGGCCTCGGCACAGCTTTAGTGCCACCTATAGCTGCATCTATCCGCGCTGTTCCACTCGCCTCGGGGACGGGAAATCGCATCCAACCTGAAATAACCTGCCAGCTCCAGACTCCGGCGTGTCCCACGCCAGGCGCAGTCACTCGCACTGCCCACGTAAGCTGGGGATGCATGTGTTACTCCGCGCGTACGCCTGTCCTCGCCGAGCCCGATGCAAACGTTGGGCTGGTTTGTGGGTTTTTTTGAACCCTATGCAAGGAACTGCAGAGGATACGCCGCCAGGATGTGGTAACTCTGCACCAGTAACTGTAATAAATGGGATTTTTTGGCTCCGCCAGCGCTTCCTGACCTCCTTCGATGGGCGCCGTTGGTGATGGTCGTGGCTCCGAGCATGGATCTTTTGGCCAGCGGGTTGAATACACGTTACTCTGAGCTTCCAACCATAGCCTGTATCAGTCTGGATTTGGGGTTGTGTTTTAATGTCGGGTTTTTAGTTAAAATAGCACACTAATGAATAAAGCACATAATGCTTGCATAGGCTGGGTTTGGCTGGCAGGAGGCAAGGCCCTGAATGCCACGGCTATTTCCTAACTAAAAATCACCCGATTGGTCTTTATTGCCAATCCGGCAGGTTAACAAAGCCAAAGCCCTCCAAGGAAGGAGACGCGAGTGGTTTTTCCCAGGGAGGGAGCAGCACATCACCATCCTTCCAGGGGACCATGAGCCAGCAGCCCATTTCCACACTAAAAAGCCTATTTAACCCCACGAGCTGGGAACTGAGCCCCCCAGGCACAGTTTTCTTTTGAAGCCAGACCTGATGCTCTTTTGGGTATTTAAAGGAGCCCTGCACCCTGCCGCAGCCAGGCTCTTTGGGCTGAGGCTGTGAGCGGGATGAAATGTAGACATCTATCGAGGCCAGGAGCACAGAGCTTCCCTCCAGCTCCGCAGCGTTTTTGTCAGGTCACATTATAAGCAAGTCATTTGTCACGGCTGCCCTGCGAGCACCTCCAGCTGAACCCTGCAGCGCCGTCCCAGCCGAGCAGGGCTGGATCGGCAGCGGCACAGCCTCCCGGCACGCTCAGCTGCCTCCCTCCCCCGCACAGCCCCGTGTCAGCAGCTGGCAAACATCTGGAGAGGACCTGGCACTGCAGCGGGCGAAGCTTCCCGCAGTGCACCCACCTCCCCCCTCTGCCTCTGCTCATGCCGGTGCCGAGCAGCGCCGGGATGACTGGGACCCTTGGTTAAAGCAGGGATTGAGCTCAGTGGGATGCAGCTGAAGACTGCATGTGAAAAGTGGATGGAGAAAGGGAAAAAAAAAGAAAGGGGAGAGAGATTCAAAGACCTCTATTTGCTTCCTTTTCTCCCTGTCTTCTGCCCTCCCTCTCCCACTGCGAATGCCTACTTCCCATGTTTCTCCAGGCCTGAAATGACTGTGTGTATTTACACTATCCAGATCTATTATTCATGCAAGGCGAGAGCGCCAATTAATTAGGACTGCATTTATATAACTCTGCAGGTAAAGCTATATGTAGCGGCTTGTAAGCCAGAATGGGATCTTATTTGCGCTGCACTAGAAATGACAGGTTTTAAATATTGATGAGGGAAGACACAAAGGCAAAACCCTCTGGTGGGAAGGCCCTTGGAGACCTGGCATGAAACAAGGACTTCAAAGGAGCAAGCTCACTGTGCTAGATCAGACGCACTCAGGGCTACGGGCAACCGGCAAGCTGGAGCCACCCCGTGACCCCAGCGAGCTCAGAGAGGCACCAACCCTTGCAAGAAATGGCTCCTGGAAACCTTGGCTGCTGCTTCCAAACGCAAGCATGACCCAGCAAAGAAGTGGAAGGGGAGTTCCAAGTGACAAATGAAAACAAATATTCTAGGTGGTTGCGTTGCTGTGACAGGCTCATTTATCTGAGCCACCAGGGGAAGAGCGACTGTGGCTGGGACATCATCTTTCCTGACACACCAAGCACTGGAGCACAGAGAGGTGTTTCCCACTGGTGGAGAAACTGGGTCAGAACTTCCCACCATAGCAAACAGGGATCTGATACGCACTGAACCGTCGCAGGATCTTTTAGCCGGGATCATTGTGAAGGGATGCTCCATGCAGGAAAAGGCTCATGCTTTAGAAACTGGGAGTTCTACAAGTCTCTAACCAAATTAAAAATAGAGAGACGTAAGGCTTTAGCACATACCTGTACTACAGGAGCTGCTGTAATGCAACTCTCCTTGGAAATGGGTGCAGGACTGCTGCCGGGACCACTGCAGCGCCCCCATGCACCATACTACGGCAAGGAGGCCGTCATCTTAATGAAAAGGTTCCTACAAGCTACATGAGCCCTGCATATGCAGAAGAAAATAACAACCACCATTTTACCTAACCCAAGTTTATCTATAATTAATTGCTGGATTTTTTTTGCATAGCTTTATAAGAGCTTCCAGTAGACGGTCTTCTGCTGGTTAACACAGAAAGGAGCTGCAGCAATTTTTTATCCCCTGAACATCCAGCTCTGTAACGGCACTGAATGAAACCTCACAGCAAGATGCTTAGATTTGCCTTGTACGAACGTACGGTCTGACCTTCGTTTTATACCTAGAAAGGAAGAAAATCCACAACTTGGCAGAAAAATGAGGTTATGTAAACCCCTCCCTGACTACATCTGCCCGCTGCTGCCAAAGGGTCGGCACAGATATTTGTCTCGCAGGATCCCTAACGCTCCCGACATGGAGATGTGTTATTCCTAGAGCTCAGCTGGAGTTTTGGTGGTTAAATGGGTGCAGCAAGGCTCATTCTGTGCCAGTAACAAATGGAGGGTTTATTAGGGAACTATACAAGGGAAAAATTAAAATATATTTAAGCCTATTCACTCCTCTGCATTACACAAATAGTTTCCTTAGTGCTATTTATCTACTTTTAAGGGGGGGGGTTAGTTCTGGTGCACATTTTGAATTCACGAGACCAACTTTCTGCACGAGGGAAAAACAAAGCTGCAACTCTACTCCCATGAAGGTCCCGGTCTCAAAGCTAGCTTGGGGATTTTTACATCCACCACAATTAAAGACAGCTGCAAATCTAAATCTCTCCAGCTGCCTGGAAGGAGATTCAGCCTCAAAGAAGGAAATTGGTCAGCTGTTGGAAAAGGAGACTCAAGTGTCCGACAGATGCAAGGAGACACACGAAGGATGGCAGCAGGTCTCGGCGGCAGCATGAGGTGCATCAGGAGACCACCAGCAGCCTTCCTTACTTGACTTTTTTATATATGTGTTTGGTGTTATTGCCGGAGCAACACTAGGAGACAGTGGATTTCCCCCCAAAAAACCCTGAAATGAGAGCTGCTTTGTGAGAGGTTCGCAAATCCTGGTTTAGGAAGATCAAGATGACAGCAAAAATGGGATTCCTTCATTACGAGCTCTGCTGGGTGAGGGAACAGAAATGGTGGGAGCTCTAACCCTGGCAGTATTTAAAAACAAGATTGGGAAACCACAAGAAAATCTACTGAAGGTCTGCTCTGACAGAGGAATGGATCAGTTATCCCACTGGGATAACAGCTTTCCCCAGCTCCTTCACTGTGAGCCTCCAGAACAAATTAACTCCAGACATTTCTGAGCTTGGCATCCTCCAAAGTCAATCCTTTCAGTGCTGTGCTGGGGCCCGGCCGATGCACTCGCTCAGCCCGGCCACCTTCACGGCGTCTTGTAATGAGTCAGAGCTCTTCCTATAAACAGGCTAATATGCCTGGCAGGACTGAACAGGCTGACTTAGGAGCCCAAAAGCCACCAGCTCCAAGTGCTTAGCTGTCCCGGATGCTCTATTGGGTTTTAAAGGTCGACTTTATTTGGAAAATGCTGTAATCTGGTCTCTCCTCCCAGCGATCTGCTGGTAGGCACACCCTGTCTTAGACCATAAAGAAGCATGGAAGAAACCATGTTCCCTTTTAACCAAAATAAATCCAGAGCCAAGAGCCAACTGAAGTTAGTGCAAAGCTAGTGTAAGGAAACACAGAGAGGCCAAAAAGCAACAGCCTGGCTGCTGCCGAAGGGTTTGGGTGTCGTCGTGATGGGTGGGAGAGCTGGAGCAGCGTTGCTTTCCGGAGCAAAACTGCAGTGACATAGAGGGAGTGTGCTGGGTGCCTCCGGGCAGCGATACCAAACACAGCACGGCTGCGATAGCCGCTGTTTGGTACTTCTGTCTGGCTATCAGACGCTTCCTGCCCCAAAATACAAGGGAAGAACATAAAGACCAAACTATATCCACCACTGGCTGGCTGTGCTAGAAACAGTGGGACAGCCTGGGGGTACAAACCCCTTCCCATGTCCCCAGGCAGATCCCTCCCCAGCACAGACACTGGAAGCTCAAGGGGAGGATGCTCAAAGCTGCTTGGGCAGCTCCTCTACCCCAATCCCCAAAGGAGCAACAAAACTTTCCGTTTGCTACCCCCTGCGTCGCTTTTTCTGGTTTTCCTACAGCAGCCCACAGCAGATGCACGACCCCTTGCAGCTGGCCATGCTGGGGAGCGTCTCTCCTAACCACCGCTGCAGCCCACCGCGTTTGCAAGGGAAGGTTTGTACCTCTTCAAGGGCTCCTGCTTTAATCCTCACCATAGCAACTCGGCTACGTTTCTTGCTCACCGCACAAATGGTGTCTAATAGAGGAGAGCTCGTTTTACTCCATGGCTGGAGATGCAGGAGAGGCTAAACCTGGCTAGGCAGACCTGAGAAGATGCTGGGGCCACCGCAGCTGCCAGCGTGGAGCTGCCTGCTCTGCCCTAACCCCGGCTGAGCCCATGGGGCTGACCATGGTGCAGCGGATGCCCCTTGGGTATGGTCCCACTGTCCTTCCCCACTTCTTCGACAGGGCAGGAGCATCGCCCCTTCACCAGCTTTTACCCCAGCAGATCCCTCCTTTTCAATTTAGGTCTGGGAATTGTAAGGCAGCTGAGAAGAAGGCAATGGGTGAAGAGCCCAGGGGGATTGTTGGAGCCACCAGAAACAGAGGCATTGATTTTAAATCCTGGTTATGGTGGCATTAGCTTTTAATGACATGGGGGAAAGGACGTTGCGGGGGGGGGGAGGGGGCGGCAGAGCCCAGGGGGGCTGCGCACAGCCGGGCCCCGCAAGGCAGTGCCTCTGTAGCTCAGGGCAGAGCTCGCCAGCTTAGCAAGGGGATTAGTCCCATTCAAAACCTGCCTGGGAAGCGGCAAAGAGAGAGGAGAATTTTCTTCGATGTGAAGAGAACGTATTAATACAGCAGCAAGCATTGTATTCATTACAGGATTGCAGCTAATCCGGTGTCCGCTTTTATCCTGCTGTTGTTCTGCTCCTGTACCGCTTGCAGCAAACAGACTGGGACAAAGGCAGAGCCAGGCTTCCCAACAGCCCTCAGATCTACCGGGGCAGGGGATTTTGGGGTGCATCTACGTGCAAACCCCATCCTCTCTGAGAGCAACTCGCCAGCTTTGGGAAGGGTGCCGGGCGCAAGCAAAGCCTGACCTACAACGTATTGAACGCCCGATGCTCTGCGCTCTGACCGCGTGACAGACCTACATATTTACCAGACTGAAAAAATACTGTGCTGGGATTTGCCTAGGTTGGTTTTTGCCCCGGAGGGGCTCAGAGGACCACTGGGAAGAGGGGCCACACCATCGCCATCAGCATCACCATCAGCTGCCTGGAATTCCTGCCCATCTGTGCCCCTGGCCTGGGGGCATTACCCAGCACAGCCAGACTCAGGTTAAATGGAAGAGACACTCTGGCTGGTGCAAATTAAGGGGATGGCTGCTCTAATAGCCCATTTACTGCAAGTCCTTTTTTCAGACATATCAGTGACCTCTTCGGAAAGCTAATTTAATTACCCTTAACTATGAACCCTTCAGTGAGACACCGGAGGGGGCGGAGGGGGTGGGGGGGGGGGGGAGGGGGATGAGTTCAGTGTGAGGCAATGGCTTACTTTGTGCAAAACCACATCAAAATGCCCAAAGCAGGAGAAACCACCCCCCCACCCCCCTATTCTTTGGTGGACTGCTGCAATCCAGGAACTAAGGGCTAAACCAAAAGCGACTGCTTCGTGCAGAGAATGCAGCCGGGCTGTGCAGCTCACGGACACCCAAAGTCACCTGGTCAAATCCTGCAGCTGGATTTCAAATGGGGTGGATAATTTTATGACTGATCACATTTGTAGCCGGTATGTTAAGACAAGGGTAATGAAATCTTATGCTTCGGGGTACATATGGATCATTGCACAAGTCAGGCAGGCATCTGCCCCTCCCCTGCAAGAGAAACTGTAATTGGCAGGAACTGGAAGGACTAAAGTTGAAATTGGGGATTAAAGGGGATGCAAGTGGCACATGGATCTGGAGAAAGGGCAGATGGAGCTATTCAGCTTCTTCTCAACTATCACAGCCCACAGCAGCAAATAATGACAATGAACTTGACAGATGCCTGGACGAGTAAGCGTTTTGCCCACCTCGACCGAATACAGCTATCACCCCAATAACGGGCTAACTCTGCTCAGTAGTTCCAGGGATCCTTTTGAGTCTGGTATTTCGAGGGTTTATTTATAGCCAAGCAGCTCTATTACCTTCACAAGAGCTGGCAACGCTTACTATGGTGAGGAGAGTGGCTGGAGGCTGGTACGCAAAAAGCATGAGCTTGGGGGGGGGGGGGGGGGGGTTTGTCCAGTGTAACGAAACACTTGGGGTTACCGACTAGGGAGGTTAGGACGTGACCTTCTTAAACCAGGCTGAGAACAGTCACTTGGGACCTGCTACCAGCAATCCCGCTGTTCCGCCCAAACCCAGCCTTTGCCGTCCCGTTGCTCAGCTCTGGCCCAGTTACCTCCTCCAGCCTTCGCCGCTGCTCCTTCTGCTCCTCGATCCGCTTCTGCCGCTCGGCCAGCAACTGCCGCTTGTGCTCCTCATTCTCCCGCTGCTGCTGCTCCAGCTGCTGCCGGCGCAGCGCCTCCGACCGCTCCTTGTTCGCCAGCTGCAGCCGCAAGAAATCCCGCCTCAGCGTCGACTCCCCGGGCAGGTTTAGGATGGAGCTGCATTAAGAGAGAAGCATCAGAGAAGATCCCCCTCTCGCATCCTTAAACCCCTTGCCAGGGGAAGTTCTGGGTGATTTTCCGCTGTGGCTCCTCTCCCCTCCATCCCGACAGCATCCCAACAAAGTTTGGGCAGCAGCGGATGGAAGGATGGGGGGACCAGCAGGGCGAGGGAGGTTCTCCTCCCCCTCTACTCTGCCCTGGTGAGACCCAACCTGGAGCACTGGGTCCAGTTCTGGGCTCCCCAGTTCAGGAAAGATGAGGAACTCCTGGAGAGAGTCCAGAGGAGAGCAACAAGGATGATGGGGGGACTGGAGCATCTCCCCTACGAGTAAAGGCTGAGGGAGCTGGGCTTGTTCAGCGTGGAGAAGAGAAGGCTGAGAGGGGACCTCATCAACACCTACAAATATCTCAAGGGTGGGTGTCACGAGGACGGAGCCAGACTCTTCTCAGTGGTGCCCAGCAACAGGACAAGGGGCAATGGGTACAAACTGAGACATAAGAGGTTCCAGGTGAATGTGAGGAAGAACTTCTTGACTTTGAGGGTGCCCAACCCCTGGCCCAGGCTGCCCAGGGGGGCTGTGGAGTCTCCTTCTCTGGAGATATTCAACCCCCGCCTGGACGCTGTCCTGTGTAACATGCTCTAGGAGAACCTGCTTGAGCAGGGGGGTGGCACTGGGTGAGCTCCTGATGTCCCTTCCAACCCTTGCCATTCTGGGATTCTGTGACCACAGATGTCAGGGCGAGGCAGCAGACACAGCGCTCTGTTCACAGCTCACCAGCCATTTATTTGCTAAAGTTTTCTTTTACTTGAAGTTTCTAACCAAAGCCTCCTGTGCTGCAGTGGCACACACTATATTTAGCTGTTCACAAAGCACGTTTAGCATGAATCATTGCCAGCTATTAAAATACTACATTATCTCAGTGAAATAATGGAATAACCTGATACTAATTACAATGGCTCTGAAAAATGTCACCAAAGAAAGAAAGTTCTTTGCTTGCAGCAGCACCGGGGAGGTTTCATGGTGAAGAGTTACATGGAAACAGGGAGTTACACTTGGAGGTAAGGAACCGCATTTTAAGGATTCTTCTTTAATTTCACCTCACATTTTTTCCCGCATCTAAATACTCACATTCCCATGCCCAGCACCCCACCGCACTGCAGATCCCACAGGCAATGGGGTGCTCGGGTCTTCTTCCCCAGCTTTCGGCCAAGGTGACCTGGAGCATCAGTTTATACCCACGCACCATCTAGCAGAGGGAACACACTCTGTTCTACCAGGGAACGGGACCAAGTGCTCAAGCGGTCTTTTTTTCCATCTCTAGTTCATACGAGCCTGTAATCCGAGCCAATTTTATACAGTTAAGAGAGATGTGAGAGCAGAAATGAAATACTGATTCTTACCTGGGCTCTCCGGAGTCATTTTCCTCCTCCTCCTCCTCGCTTCCACTGTACTCGTACTCTGTCTCATCTAGGAACAGAATTGCTCATCAGTGCCCTTTGCTGGACTCATTTGTTTTTCCAGAGCTCTGAAGGCAAAACACAACTTTCTTTTTCTTGCATGACAAAGAGTAAGCAGCATTATTTCTCTCCATTTTCTGTTTGGGGGGGGGGCTGCAAGGCCAAAGAAGCATGGGTGGTCTCCCTGGGTGCTGGCCAGGAACAAGGCTGCGATCCTGGCCGGAGAGCCATGAGCAGCACCAGCACAGCGGGCAACAGCCCCAACAACAGAAGACACTCGATGTAAAGATGGGGGGTGTCCATAAAGTAAGAATTTATCCCCGTATGACAGTGAGCAACCCCCTTCTTCAGAAGGGTTCTTCAAAGGGAGGTGCACCACAAGCTATTGAAGCCACAGGCACTGGAAGGTGGGATTTAGCTACAGCTCTGAAGGCACCAACTCCTCTCCCTCTAAGCATACGCTCTTCCTATGCAAACCCATGTATTTTCCAGGCAATGAAGACATCTACATAAAAGCCCAACTGCAATGTTATGCTACATACTGTGATTTCTATTGGGATACCGTCTTTATCAGATGAAGGGAATAACAGTAAAAGAAAGGCTCACATTTATCCAATTACTTTCCATCTCTAGGGTCCAACCTTCATTTGCCAGACTAAACACATTTAATACTTCACTGGGATCCCGTTTTATTGTTTTGGTTGTAGTGAAATCTATTACAAGGGGCTGGAAGGTACGCATGAAAAATTAATACCGTTACCAATAAGAGAAGAAATAGCGACATATTAATTTGCTGGATTATACAAATGAGCTTTCAAATTAAAATCCAGTTCACAAGCAGCCGAATACTTTAACAAGTTTCTTCGCCTATCTGATCTTCCTTCCAGAGGACTTTGATAGGGCCTGGAGAGTTCGCTGGAAACATTCAGTTTAATAGGTTATTCCGAGTCAACGGAATTGCTTTGGGCAAGGGTCTTATCTAGATGTTCGTTTGCACAACTCTGCTCATCGCTGGTGCAGCATGAATGTCACGTCGATCAACAGACTTGGCATGAAATACGTGAGCTGGGAAAAAATCAGCCTAGCAGCTTCTCCCTCCCACATGCCAGTACGTGTATATGCAGACCTAAGTTTTATACGCACATTTTAATGAATCAAAGCTTCAGTGTTCCATGTGGAAATTACCACTTGGACAAAAGAGATACCATTTTTCACCAGAAAAAAAAAAAAGAAAGATTTAAAACCACTGTTTAGCTGTGATGACAATCACCTGTAGGCTTTGTATGCACACCGACTGTTTTGTTATGGATATTTATTTTTGTTTCAATGGCTGAGAGGAATCAAATCAAACAAAACAATCTGACCTCAAAATCATAAGAAGTGTGGTCACACAGAAGGACCACACCAATTTAACTCAACCGGTCTGCAAACAAACTTAGCCACCTGAATAAGGGAAGCAGGTACTGAGACCAAGAGCAACCCAGTCCTCATTGCCTTCCTTCTTCTACCCATATGTTTTGCCCACAGGGATACACCTAGGTCCACCCTAGGGATCTCCAAGCGCATGGCGGAGGTCAAGGATTGCCCAGAGCGCTGCTCCTCCGCTAACCTTTCTTGCTTCTCCACTAACCTTTCTCGCCTCGCTTCTTTTTAGTCCTGTCGATGTGGTCCTTGAGCTGGATGCGGACCTGCCTTTCGTTGGGCTGGTCTCGGATGAAGGGGTGCTTCATCAGCTGCTCCGTGGTTGGTCTCTGGCTGTGGTTCTTCACTAGGCAGCTCTCAATGAAGGACTGAAACTTTTTAGACCTGGCCCAGGACACAAAAGGAAGGTATTGAAAAAAACAGGTAACTATATCGATTCTTGTGTTAGAAAGCAAGAAACCTGCGGGTATTTGAGATCGTTTGGCTGCTACACAGGTCTTGCTCAGATGCAGCCTTCCATGTGGATTCACGTGACTTCTCTGTTGATGCTCAGCATGGTCTCAAAGCAGCACCACCACGTGTGCCCTTTCTCACTTTATCCTCTCCTGTGCATGCTCCTATCTACACCTTCCTGGTGCAACAAGGAGAAACCACCATTCTGCTGAGTCTGGAGAAAGTTGGGAACCACCAGTATGACCGGGGAATCACCAAAGCCAGATGTCATCAATGGCAACCAAGAAAATGCAAGGAAGTGCTCCTCCTCCCTTCCCTTCACCCTGTGAAGGTGCCATTAGGGACATGAGACAATGCATACAGATACAAACACAATTCCTTAATGCATTGATGCCGTATTTTGTGGCCCCAGGTGGTGTTTCAAGAGATTTACCTTTCTGAAGATGAGTGGGACAAGCTAGGTTGATGTTTTTTTCTAGATTTAACCACCCAGCATTACATGGCTTGTTAAGGATCAGGCAACCTCCAGGCGATGCTCGCTGCCTGCAGCCCTTCCCTGCTCTCTCAGGGTGAGCCCCAGCAGCATTACTGACCCACCAGGTCCTGGGGGCCACCGCATCCCGGTCCCCCGATCATGGACCCAGGCGAGTGGGATGTGCTCTTTGGGCAGCACGGCTACGGCAGAGGTGGGAACGCGGCTGTGGGTGGCAAAGCCCAGCCCCTCCTCACAGCCTGCCTTCCTGCAAACGGTTAAATTCAATCTCAGCTAAAACCATTTCAGCCACATCTTTAATATTATAAACAAATTTCTCTTAGCCTCAAGTGTTGCATATCAAAAGTTTTCCTGGAACTAATTTCACCACATTGTAAACCCAAGAGAACAGGGATTTACAAGAAGGAAAGATCTTGACAGGCTGCTATACTCTGTGTTGCTTTAGCAAATAGGAAAATGAGTGTAAATTAATGTCAGAAGCCAACAGATACTACAGAATTGCATTAGAAATAAAACAATAATCTTTCAGGGGTTTTACTTTTAAGCTGTCAGACTAAAAGTGATTTATCTTTTCAGTGCTAATCCATACAAATTGAGATGCAAAATAAAATATGCTACTAGATCCAATTAAATCCTCCTTCCAGCTTTATTACGAGCAAAGCTTCCTTCCCCACCTTGCCTCAAGAAACCCCAGTGTCTCAGTGTATTCCAGAAGGGACAATCCACGCGATGCTCCGGAAAAAATCTGCTTCTAAAACATGATTCTCCCCTGTTGGTGTGAAGCTGGAGAGATTCCAGTCCTGGGTGCATGGTTCAGAGCACCCACAAATACGGTCGAGCTGAAGTAGCTAAGAAGTCATCATCCAGTAAGTGATGGGTTTGCCCACCTCTTGGGGAGGGGAGTCCCAGTGCCCTGCGATGCCCTTAAGACACTTTTGCATCCCCGAGCTGGCTGAGCAGCTATGGAGAGAGACCAGCTCACACCTCTGGTTTTCCTGAAATCTTCCTTTCCAAAAAACCAAGCCTGTCCAGTGGCACAGTTCAGCCTTCACCTGGTCTGGAGCAGAAGATGAGGGCTTTCTCCCTGGCTCCCATCCAGGCGGACACCGTCACAGGTCTCATCCCCTCCCTGGGCGCAGGTCAGCCCATCTTCACAAACCACGCGCTCCTCCAGCTCCTGGGGTTTGTAAAGCTTAAATCAATGTTTGCAAAGTCTTTGCAGCTGCTTGGATGAAAAGTGGTATCACAGTGCAAATATCACCTCATTAACAAAGAGGTCTTGTCATCTCTCATAAGGCAGGGCTAAGGAGTGTTTTGGGGAACAACTTCACTAAAGTTCAAGTTCATTTGATCTGTGAAACATGGGAAGAAGGAAATAAAGCTTCGTTGCTGGCTGGTTTTAACTGGGAAAGAAAATGATACCAAAGACTCTTTCATTTCAGAGGAACACAGCACTATATTAAAAGCGAGTTCAAGGATTTGGTAAGCAACAAAAGTATTTTGCTCTGTGGGATTTTCGATTCAGGCCAGCTCCTGTGCCTGCTTTCCCTCTCGGCTTTCCGTGCCTTACCCTAGAATCATAGAATAGAATCATAGAATCACTTTGGTTGGAAAAGACCTTTAAGATCATTGAGTCCACCCTTTAACCTAACCCTGCCATCCCACCATGTCCCTAAGCACCTCATCTATCCTTCTTTTAAATACCTCCAGGGATGGGGACTCCACCACCTCCCTAGGCAGCCCCTTCCAGAGCCTGACAACCCTTTTGGTGAAGAAGTTCTTCCTAATGTCTAGCCTAAACCTGCCCTGGCGCAGCTTCAAACCATTCCCCCTCATCCTATTGACCCTCAAAGGTGCTGGAGTCACTTCGCTATTTCTTCCACATACACAAAAAGATGGTCTGCCTGCTTGGTGTGCTTCCATGTGTTGCTGCACACAGAAGCAAGGATGAACGCAAGGTTGAGGTTGAACCTTTCTTCATTTTGTTTTTCTTGTGTGATCTGTACCTGTGAAAACCACTGACTGCCAGAGAGCCCCTGTGAAAGCCTGGTTAAACATCCCCAGTCTTCTTGGGTTGGGCTTGCAGAGCTCCAGGACCCATACTGGCCAGGTCCAAAATCTCCAGCTGGTAAATGAACCAAGGACAGCAAGTTTGCCCAGTGTCCCACTGAAAATGCTGAAAAAAATTGCTCTTAAGGAGTCGGTGGAGTTGTACTGGCTTGGAGCTTCATCTGGGTCCTTTGGAGTTTCTCACTGCAATGAAAGCTTGGAAGATGGATATAGGTTTGAGCTGCCTGGGGTACACGTGTCCCAGCTCTGCTGTAGACCAGAGACCCCTGCTTGCTCGTGGAGGGGTAGCACCGTGCTCCCTGGAGGGGTTCAAAGCTGGAGTTCCATTAAACTGAGTTCCAAAGTGACCCCTTTCTCAACGCAACCGGGATGCTGTCCCTGGCGTGGGCAGAGCACAGCCCTGGACAGACCAACAGCCGACCCTGGGCAGACACCACCGTGGTTCAGCACCATGAGATGGGCAAACCTGAGACGGCCACCGGCTGCACGAGGGGAAGGTGGTGCCCAGCAACGCCCCAGCTTGCACAAAGCACATCCCAGTATCTCAGAGCAGGGACTAAAATACAACTGCCACCCCAGCTCAGCTTTTTCCTTGAGGAGATGGGGGGATGTTCTGCTCAAAACCTGCTTTCATCAGCTCCCCTCTGCCTGGAAGCTGAGGAAGCTTTTGCTGAATAAACAGCACTTTTGTGTGAAAAATAAACTCTGAAGTCTTACAATCCATTTTGTGCTGTAGCCGTGAGGATAATGAAGTAGGAGACTGGTGATCTGGCAGAAAACAAGTGTATAAACTATTTTCTCAGCTGACTAATGGTGTCCTCAAAAGGCTCTGCAAGGAGAGCAAGCCTCTTCGACACCCTCTACAGAGCCAGCCAGGAAGGTCCCGCTCCTCCTGGTTTGCTACCGGAGCAGCTGATGATCAGGACAACAAAATTAAGATGCTCTGGTCAAAGCCTGGATGAGTTTTTAGGGGGCTGGTCCTAAAGTCCCAACACCATGCATCTGATGCAGAGGATTCCAAGCCCCTCTAGCTCCTCTCCCAGCAACAAAATACCTGCTGCTTTGGCACAAAGTGTTTTCCACACCTAGCAACTACTCTTCTCCTTTTTTTTTTCGTGTCTTCAACAAGACAATATGCATAATTTCAAGGAATAAGGCAAAACTTCCCTCCGTGAGCAAGGACCAAGGGGCAGTGCTGTCTTTCTAATATCTGGCAGATGTCTCCTGACCAAACCACTGCTGAACCTGGGGCAGGCGAACAGCCCAGACCAAAGATGAGTGGTTTTAAGGGCTCCAGCTCCATCGGTACAGAATATACAGTAACAAAACAACATCTGCTGGGCTTCAGGAATATTTTTCCTACAGGTTTTTATTGGCGTGCCCTGCTTTTTTTTTCAAAACAGTGATGTGTTTTTTCCTGCAAAATTTTAAAATAAAGCCCAAACTAAGTACAAACCTCCGCATTCCTGGGCCTTCAAGATAAACTATCCTTTCTTTGGCCTTGGTACATATTTCCACTTGAGAACGGAACATGACTGGAAAGAAATGGGAGCCAAGCAAAGTGTCATCTGGCTTCAGGCTGCACGAACCGCCTTGGAAAAGCCGACTCCGTGCTGTGAAATGGCAGCGTTAGAGAGCGTTCCCCTCTCTGCCTACCTAGGAAGCTCTCCGTCCCACGGTGCACGGCTCCTTCAGACCAAATTGCCCTCCAAAGGAGGTCAAGACCCAAACCTGCACTCACCAGAGTGATGCTGGAGACTGTCACCAACCCCCAAAGCTATATAAATATCAATACCAAATCCCCAGCACGCCTGGGGTGCAGAAACAAGTTGCTCCAGAGACATTTTTACAGCTGTTGAAGACTGAGAAAGAGACTCACCACTTCTTTGATTTCAACCTCGGGGCCGGGTTACGGGGAATGAGGAAGAGGGCTCTCATGGGATGCATGTCACAGAGAGCTGCAATGTGCAAGAAGAGGCATTAAATTTGGCACGGCGTCTTGCAGACCCCCCCGAGCTTCCCAAAGAGTCTACACACCCAACTGGGGGACCCACGTTTCCTCTGAAGCTACAAGACCTGCAGGGCAGGAGGATTTGCAGTGACAACCCCCTGCAGACCCTGGCTTGGCAGCAGCCTGGAGCTCAGGCAAGAGCTGACGTCCCCAGCCAAGCGGCGTGCATGTCCCCAGCACTGCTGGCCCCAGTGGCAGGGACCGGCCGGGGACGCCTGCACTCCTGCAGCTGCGTGTCCCCAGCCAGGTGCTGACAGCAAGGGGCCCAGGGTACGGTACAGCTGCACCACATGCCACCACCCCCTGCTTTATGTACTTGCATTTACCAGCACGCAAGGACAGTCCCAGGATAACGCTGAAAAACCGTGGCATTCTGACCCCTGCAGCTGAACCCAGCGTGCCCCTATCTGTGTCACCGCGGAGGGTGGCAAAACACCAGTGCTGAGGAGCAACATTCACCCACTTTCAGCCCTCCTCCCGTTCTTCATTTGTATTTTATTTGAGGAAACTGAGTCTCAGAGTGCCGAAGTGGCATGACGGGAGTCATGCAGGGTCGTGTGCCTTTGCTCGCTGCCCATCCTTATCCCCCAGGCCACGCTGCCCTGGCAGCTTTGTCCCCATGGACCCTGTGAGCTCCACCTCAGCAAGCCCAGGTTGCTTGGGAAAACCTTTGCATGGTGTTTCTTGCACAGCACCGAGTGCTGGCTAGTGTTCAGCGCGTTACAACCCCGGGTTAATTAAAGCAGAGCAATGCATCTACTTACGGGGAGCGCCTTCTGCCATCTCGATGGCCGTTATCCCCAAAGACCACAAGTCGCTCTGTAAAAGAAAGGAGAGGGACATACGTGATGCAGGGGAGCGTGGTGACAGCGGCGGGCACAGGGCGAGGGGGAAGCGTGGCTCTCCCCAGCCCAGGGGGCTCAGCCCTGAGCCGGGTCTCTGTGTCCTCTAAAAGCCTCCAGGACCCACACCTTGGGAGCTTGTCTCATCCTCCTGCCATGTGTCGGGGCTTTAGAAGAGGCTCCCAACCTCGCTGTTTATCCCAAGATTTATTTCAAAACCTTCAAGGCGTTTTCAGTGTGGAACACGGCCGCTTCCCAGTAGCCGCAGTGAGGACACTGCCTGGGGAGATGCTGATGACCTGAAGGTCCCCTGGTGGGGACATCTTAACGAGCCCTGTGCAGTAACGAACGAATCCCTGGCTCCCGGATTAGCTGGTGACAAACTGCTCCCCAGCTTCACGGCTGGGGTAAGCAGCAAACCTGGCTGCCAGCTCCCTGCTTAAAGCAGGGTGATACAACCATGGATTTAACACGGCTCCACAGAAGACAGGCTGCCTGGAACAGACTAAAAACATGAAGCATTCGGAGATACCTCAGGGGTCTCTTGTGTTACGGACTGCTCATTAAATGGAAGCCTGAAAAGCAGTGTTTCACCAGTAGAAGGAGAAATGGGCACTTTCATTTACCCCGTTCCCAAGCCCTGCTCAGCCCACACGGTTGGTTGAGCCTCCCGAATGATCAGAGCACAGGCTATGCACCTATTTGGAAAACTCTTTCATAGCATACTTATATAGTGATTCCTTCCATTTTCTCCCTTGCAAACAGGGACATTTGTCTCCCCAGCTCCCTGCCAGAGAGCGGTGGTGAGCTCCCCTCCAGCACCTCCTCCCCAGCCCACCCCACCGCTGAGCTGCGGCTGCTCCTCCTGGCCTGGTAACGAGCCCCAGAGGATGGCTTGGCTCTCCTGGACAGCAGTGGGGGCAGACACAGTACGTGCCCGGCGAGAGAAAACGAGCACCTTCCCTAATGGCAACTTGGTTTTTTGGCAGAAGGCGGCTAATTCATTATTCTGGACACCGCGTACAGGGCTGCTAACGATTCACAGTCCAGTACCCGCTGCATCGGGAACAGGACCCAGACTAATTCGGGTGCCTTCATCTCAAGCGCAGCCTCTGACATGTCTGCAGGGGGGTGGAGAGACCTGCCCGAGATGGGAGGGCGGCCACGGCAAGGGCTGAAGCTGGGGTGCACGGGGGACCAGAACAAGCCTGACATTATGTAGCTGCAGCTGGGGCTTCCTGGAGACCAGCTAAACTCTGGTTAGCACATCAAAACCAGTAAATGTTGTAAACAGGTACATCTGAGGGTGGAAGGGACGGACTCTGCCTTCCACCCTTCCTCCCGCACTTCCAGCTCTCACGTCTTGCTCTCCCTGCTCTCTGCCATGTCCCTGCAGTCCCACTTCAGTTTTCTCCTCTCCGTTGCCAGAGCTGCCCTTTCCAAACTGCCTCTGAACCTGCAGTTTAGCAAGTAAATCCCAGAAAGGTTGTTTTTCCCAGCAGAGAGCCCCAAAAGCTCAGCCAGAGCTAGAGAGAGCCTCTAGGGACCATAAGCACCTTCTCACGTACTCCATCCAGGAAAGACAGCTTGGATTTTCAATTTCAAGGCACTTTTCCTCATTTTTAACTCAAGTTCTTCCCTAACAAATGCTGTCCTCGCTACACATCTTTGTACCTGCTTAAAAATTCCCTCTCAAATCTTATTTCCAGCCCCATCGCAGGACACTCTCATCCCTTCTTTGTCTCTGTTCAGCTGGGATTTCTGCTGCATACTTAATTATTGCAGTCTTTCCACATGATTCAGCACACATGACCCCTTCCCTTTGGGTTGCCGCTGAACTCCTTCCAAATTCCTAGTGTGTCTTTCCATATCGAGGTACCCAGTATTACATGCAAGGTGCCAAGTGATCTTAAGGCTGGAGCAATATAGAAAGGGATTATCACCTCTCTCAGACTCCCAGAGAAAGCAGAAAGCTCAGCGGGAAGCACACATTTTATAATGAACTGGAATCCAGGGGTTTTTTTTAGCGGGGGAGGGGTGTTCATTTTTGAGTCTGAAAAGCTTTTCAGTCCACCCAGCAAAAACACGCCATGCTAATACCTTTAGAATCATTTAGAGTCATTTAGTTTGGAAAAGACCTTTAAGATCATCAAGTCCAACCATTTTTGCATTTTGCATTGTCTTGACTTGGGAAGGGAAGCAAACATCCTTCCCCCCTCCCCGCTTCTGATTCTAAGCTTACTGACAAGATAACTTGAAAGAAAAAAGGGAGACCGGCTGGGGGAAAAACCAACAAATGACCTCAAGAATGTGGGGTTTCTATTTGTTTAAAGTGGTTTATTTTTGTGAGGAGGTATTTACTGCCTCCCTCCATAGATTACACAGGCATCTCTTTCTGGCTAAGAAAACAGTGAGATCGGAGGCTTTTTGTCCAACAGATTAAGCCTGTGAGGATTGCTTTTTTCACCCTATAAATCTCATCTTTTGTATTCACTATTTTAAGCCAGTCGGCTAAACCAAGAGAGCATCTGATTTGCATCCCCTTTAAAAAAAAAAAAAAAAAAGTCATTTACATTTATCCCCCACACACTTCAAAGCAAGAGCATCAGGTGCAGGGATGCGATCTGGGGTATGGACTAATGTCCAGTGGCTCCCACATCACCACGAGCTCCAAACCCACCCTGCAACGAGTGTGTCGGCAGCAATCAGCCTTCTGTTTGATACCCCCAGCCAAGGGAAAATGGTCAATGCCAACTTCAGAGACAGAAACGCCTGGCTCGCTACGAGCGTTTGATCCTCAGGGACAATAGAGGGATTCTGGTCCTGGCGCTCGTGCGTCAGTCAATGGCATATTAAGTGCCCTAGTTATTCTGGAAAGAGAAAAAAAACCTCAGGGATTTCTGTGGGTAAAAAGTAGCCTATGAAGATATCAGCCCCTCTTCTTAAGAAAATAATAATAAAAAGCTGCGATTAATTAGAGCATTGCACTGCCAGAGCCAGGCTGTCAGCAGAGAAGCAGCGAGAGCCCTGCTACGGAGCGCTGCCATCAGCAGAGCCGAGGAAGCGCCTGTTGTAATTGGTTAATCAAAGAGAATTAAGTAATTGCAGATTGAACTATTTCTACATGTCCTTATCATTAGCGATTTATGCAACCCGGAGTCTGAACTCTGACTGGAGAGCTGCTCTCTGGCAAACCATCAGTTCAAAAGTTGACTGATGCTCTTCTTCAATAGTGGCAATACCAAAGCATCGCTTGGTTACTTAAAATCCTTCACCTCTCAAAAATTTCTCCGAGGGATTGGTAATTGCACCCCAAATCGTACCATGACAGCGGGCTGCTGCGCTGTTATATTGCAGTGTCCTACTGCTAGAAAGCAGCTACTGAGCTCCACGCCAGAGGGTCTCAAAGTCCTTTTTACCTTGTAAAGTGACCTCTCAGCATGCACACCAACAGAGGAACAAGCAGCTTTGTGTATGTCTCAGCTTCTCCCCCAAAAGCCCACACGTCTTGCTCTGCTCTCTGGACACACTCAGTGGACCTTAGAGGGTCTGGAGCTAGAAAGTCATGTTCTTGGATGCATCAGAAAACCCAGGGACAAAACCCAAGAGACAATTCTTACAAATGTGCATCCAAAAAACTCGTAGTAAGGCAGAAATAGGATAAAATACATTAAGCTCTCCTTGGTTTAAGCAGCGGACCTCGCTGTAGTTTGAATGGGTGGGTGGGACTCATAGCCCTCCTGCTGACCTGTTGCACGGCACGGGGCTCTGTGCCACATTACAGCTCAGCAGCGATGCTGTGCTGCCACCGCTCCAAAAATAAACTTCAAACAGGCAAGAGAGACACGTGAAAAGTAGGTCAGCCCCCCAAACGTCTGGTTGTGTGGCAGCCTTCTTCAGATCTCCCTGCAAATACCAGCCTGCAGGCCAGAAGACGTGAATTTTGCCCTTCCTCAACCTGACCTGGCTCTCCCCAGAGTAAACACAGCAAACACCGCACGTTTGACTGTAGTATTTAAACACGCGGCACTGAAAAGCAGGCTAGCAGGTACGAAGCCTCCATCTGACACCCCTCCCAGTGTGGGGAAAGACTTCTTCACAGAAAATTTGGATATGTGAACAGCACAACAAGGACTCCCCCCATTGGACCTCAACTGGCACGTCAAAATCCACCAGCCAGAACGCAGGAGGAGACTACACCGCCTGTCAATATATTCTGCAAAGCTGCAAGAATACACTAAAAATTCCTGAGTGCTCAAGTACATGGTACTGGGGGCATAAAATCCGAGATCATACCAAGCACCTTCTTCAGCTGTTTACGATCACAGCTCTCACTGATGAGTGCTGCTTTAATTCCTTGCCTACGTTATTTGTGAACACGCTAGACTGTGCAAATATTACATCTGCAACGACAGAGGGAAGAGTAGGAAGATGCTTGTTTAGGTACCTTGAAGTCGTAAGTGGCGTCGGGATTTTCATCACAGGCAATGACCTCGGGGGCCATCCAGTAAGGTGTCCCAATGAAGGTGTTTCTCCTGCCCACCGTTCTGTCCAGCTGAGCGCTGACGCCAAAATCCACTGTGGATCAGAGAGACAACAGGGCATCGTAAGGTCGGCGAAAACCCGAGCAACTCTTCTGCTGGCTGCAAAACATTAAATTCCTTCAGACCAACTTCCCTGCACAGTCAGGAGAGAAAGATGGGGCCAGAGACATTCCTGTTTGATCTCTGCTGGGATCGACAGAGGTCAGTCAAGGACGAACCTGATCATTTGATGTCCAGGTTTTGTAAGAAACCCTGTGCCTCTTCCTCCTTGCCAGGAGGCAATGAAAAGAAATCACAGCTCCTCATACTAATGAGAAACAGGGTTAGCAACATGAATAAGCAGCAGCCTTTGTTCCATGCCTTCTCATTTGAATGAAAGCCTGCCAAATATTGGTAGAAGCCTCACTTTCCTACCTAAATTCTTGCTGGAAATGGCAGAAATGCAAAGGATTTTAGGAACTAAGGGCCAAGGACAAAGGCCCATAGGGAGATGTCAAGCAGAGCGCTGCAAAATGAAGCAAAAACTGATGAAATCAAATCAATGAGAGAATACTCTGTGGTCCACTAAGTTCACTTTGCGCAACACAGTGCCTGGAGATTTGCCCTGGAGAATTTCCCCTTGGAGGGGAATCTTCACCAGCATAAAGTCAAACGAGCTGGTGGTGCCATCTGTTAAGCTGGGATTTTATTCTGCTGTAAAGACAGAGGAGACACGGAAAAACAAGGCTTGCACCTTGCTTTACCAGTGTAAGGGATTTTTCATCACTAGCATAAATTACAACACACCAAGACAGCCTTAATAACATTGCTGCTGGACAACTGAGGGTATCAGCACACCCATCACCACACCATGGGTGGTGAAACACTGGCAGGGGTTGCCCAGAAAGGTAGTGGAGGCCCCATCCCTGGAAACATTCAAGACCATGTTGGACGGGGCTCTGAAAACCTGATCTAGTTAGCGGTGTCCCTGCTCACTGCAGGGTGGTTGGACTAGATGACCTCTAGGGGTCCCTTCCAACCCAAAATATTCTATTCTATGGTTCTGTGATCTCTGCTGATCTGCTGTCTTCTAGATGATCTTCACATGAATGCCTGGTCTTCTCCAGGGTGACTAACACTGAGCATGAAACTCCGAGTAGTCCTTGCAAAGTAAGCTCTCTCCAATGGGTTGGCTTGGAAAAAAAGTCTGGATTATGGGACACTAAATTGTCTGGACTATGATCCCGTAGGACACTACTATGAAGGTGTAAGGGAACAGCCTTCGATGATGGCTGGCGACGCACAGAGGCCAGTTTTCAGTCCAGGCCATGAAAAAATGGTCTTGATTGCTTAACCTGTATCTGGTGGCGGAGTTGCCCAAACTACCTGTCTGAACAGAAACACAACTGCAAGCACATCTTTGCATGCAGAGCTTGGCCATCAACCACTGGCAGTTTATTGTACAGCACTTGCTCAACACCCAAGGTCACGTTAGTGAGGCTGGCACAAGAAAAAACGCAGAATAGCTCTGGGTATCCATCCCCGTTCTCCAAGTCATGTACAAGTCAGTTTTGCCACTTCTCTCCAGCCAGCCCACCTGCAGCTTCCAAGAGCTCTAACCCACTCTTACCTAGTTTAACTTCTGCATTTTCCGTCAGCAATACATTCTGTCCCTTGATGTCTCGATGAATTACTTTGTGCTGGTGTAGATGACTCAAGCCCTGGAGAATTCAGAGAAAGGTTAGAGGAATCCGAGTTCAAAGCATGTTACATTCTGATATTCCTCCTCAACCAATTACACTCTGGAAAGGGAAGATTCATCGTTGGAGTTAAGCACTTGAGAACGCCTTTGTTTATCATGGGCACAAAATACCGTCCTACGTCACACGCTGGGACGACATGCCTGGAAAGCGAGATGCCCACCGACGGGCTACGCGTGCCGCAGTGGGTGCTCTCCGTAGCAGGAGACAGGAACCATCAATTCTACAGGGATTAAAACCAACCTTTCAGTTTCTGCAGGAACCCATATTAACCCAAATTCCTCCGTATCTCTAGACATATTCCCCCCATGTGCTGCCTTGCCTTAGGGAGCCATTTCCGTGGCAGAAACAACAGAACGGTTTTGTCTCCTTTTTTTATTTCCATCGTCCAGAAACTGAAGAAAACAATTCTCTTGTTATATTGGTCCAATAAACAGGACTTCAATACACTGATAAGCTTGTATTAAAAAAACCTACCATGCAAACACCAATATTGTAACTTGCACGTATCCCTAATGGAGATATAGCTCAAATTAAAAGCCTGTCTCACAGACTAAAGGTAAACTAGCTTTTCTGCTGTGCTTTTTTATTAGCTCATTAATTTTTTTTTTGCAACCTACATTTTTATTTCAGTCACTTATTATTTCAGTTTCTAAGTAACATCCAACTATATTGCCAGCTTAGTAAAAATATGGATTACTTCAAAAACTAATTTTGCATTAGGTTTACATTTCACATTAAACATTCATATTTGAGGAAGAAAATAATTTCTGCTATCACTACTGGTAGTTATTAGTCATTTCACGCTCGTTACCTTGGGACAACAATGTGGAATAGATCCTATCTGTTCAGAAGCCTTTTTTTTAGCCATGTTGTACCTGGTTAGAGGCACTGGAGGCAAAGCAAAAATTTCATTGAATTTCAAAAAATCCTTTAATGGTGCAGGATCGAGCCTCGTGTTAGAATTACAACCGGGCCTGAATGTCTGGATGAAGAATGAGCCACCTTCGGCAGCACGGAAGGTGGGAGCCTTTCATCACCTGAAACCCTACAGAGGTCACCAACCAACCACCCCAATGCGTGGCCAAAACGCGAGCTATGGTGGCCCTGGGACATGAGCCAGTGGCTGGGTTCTGACTCATTGCCAGGGTGTATTTTAAGAAGTAGGCTCACAGGACTCAGACATTTAAAATAAGTCCATGCAACTGTAGTTTCCTGGCATGGAAAGCAGTGTCTGTGCAACAACTGATGAGCTACAGCGCCAGCGTCTTCTGCACATCGGGTTGATGCAGACGGTGGCACTTGGGGTCAAGAGAAGTGCTGTGTCACCCCTGGACACCAGCGGCAGCCTCAGCAGCAGGGTCAGACACAGCCATCTGGAGCAGTCATTTTGCCTTCTATTCCTGGAATGGCTCTTTTACAGTTTTCCTTCACGCACCCCATTTTCTGTTTTCTCCTGAACAAACTCTCGGTTCACAGAGTGATGGATTTTAACGTTGAAGCAACCATTACGATGACATCATCCAACCTCAGCTGTGCAAAATGCAAGCAAGCCACTGCTGAAGCTGCCATCTCCCACTACATGAAACTCTGGCGTGGCCCATTTTAAGACATTCCAGTCAAACATCTATCCTGTGGGTATAAAAGCTGCAGCATCCTCATTAAAGCCAGAGACATGTGTTTTTAATAAAACCTGGGGTGCTTTTTAGTCATGAAGACTCTTTCCACCGACTGTATCAGTCATAGAATCATAGAATTGTCTAGGTTGGAAAAGACCTTTAAGATCATTGAGTCCAACTGTTAACCTAACCCTGCCACTAAACCCTGTCCCTAAGCACCTCATCTATCCTTCTTTTAAATACCTCCAGGGATGGGGACTCGACCACCTCCCTGGGCAGCCCATTCCAGAGCCTGACAGCCCTTTCTGTGAAGAAATTTTTCCTAATGTCCAACCTAAACCTGCCCTGGCGCAACTTCAGACCTCACCTTTCTGTTAACTGAAAATATAAATCTAATGTAAACAAATCTTTGCCCTATTAATACTAAAGGAAATTATATTTTTGTCGAAGGAAAACGAGGGTTAAAAGTCAGGGAACTAACACAGCTAAAGGGCATTAAATAGGGCTTATTTATTATGCATGATACAAGCACATGAATCATTCATGCCTACCGGCACCGAAGAGGCTCCAGCCCATGGCAGTGCGGCAGCCGTGAAGCCTGCAGAGCCAAAGGCTCTCCACGTCCCCCGAGCAGCGAGTGCAACGCTCCAACAACCCCCAACATTTAGCTCCCTCTGGACACGTACCCGTAAAATCTCTCTGCAGATGTAGGCGATCCACTCCTCCTTCAAAGTGTTCCCCTTCGTGTTCTTGATGAGGTCGGTGACGGAGCCCGCGCCACAGAACTCCATCACCAGCTGCCAAACGGAACAAAAATGCAATTAGTGCAGTGACACCGACAGCATCCTCCGGGCTGCCCGACTCCAGGATAGGACCCCGATGCTGGCAACGCAGCTGTGGGGCCACCGCGGCGCTACGCAGAGCCACCGGGATGTAATCTTGAACCTATCACTTCTTAATCCATGCGGGTTTTGTTATAAAAATGAAACAAGAGAAGACTGGAAGGCTTGAAGGGCTTGTTGCTCTCCTGAAGGATGGAAACAAGAAACAGGCATCAGCCCAGTGCTGAAAATCAGCAGAGGAAATTGGAAACCTTGAAATATCAGACCCCAGCGCTACATACCCTACTCTACACTTACGATCAATGTTCAGTATCAACATTGCTAACGTATTGCTAACATCAACAGCAATACAGGCAAAACTCTACCTCTCGCATGTAAGTTCTTCAACTCTGAAAATGTGAAGACAACAAGACAGATGTTTGAAAGCTTCCTAAAAAATTAAAAAAAGGTATGCTTTTCAATTTATTTTTTTTACCATAAGGTCATTGCTTTTCACCACATTTTTGAGCAGGAAACTTTCCTTGAGGGGAAGCTTGCCATGCGGCTGCAGCTGGAGTCCTGCTGCTTGGGCTGGTTCAAAGCAGACTGGGCACCACCGCTCGTACCAGAAAGTTTCCTAATATCAAATATAGGGGGACAATGATCTAACCCAGGCCCAAACCTAATCTTGCCATTGCGCGACTGTGAAATAAACCTTGTAAAAATAGCATGGGATGCGAGTCTGTTCCCAGGGACATCACAGATCCCCAGGGCGTGCAGAAGTGGTCACAGCATGCTCCAGAAAGCGAGCACAGCCCCCATACGCAACAAGCCTCCTCCAAGACCTGTAGAAGTGTTTTTCTCAGATGTGAAAACATGTTTTCCAATGAGATCAGCTGGCTAAAGGATATTCCCTTACAAGTCGTGCCTTGCCAGATTCTTCAATGTGCATGTTTGAAGTTTCTTATCACATGAAGCTTACATGGCATTTAATGTTCTCCGAGCAAGTGACACCACTTTATTAAAAGCATGGGCCAAGAGGAGAAGAGAAAGAAACAGCAGAAGGGTTATTTCCAGCCAAATTGCTCAAATGCAGTGATTTGAAAGACTATAATAAGTAAATGATCATAACATCCAGAGTACTGCTACAAACCTTCAGGTTAAATAAAATACTTGAGCAGACTATACCGTAGTTGGCTTTGACCATGCACCTACCTTTAGTTTTGATATTAAGCGTCTCTTCTCTTCCTAAACTGACAGCTGAAAAATTCCTTGCATATCCCCATTACGTCAGGAAACTGGCTTCAAGAAAGAGATGTGTGACTGCCCAAAGCCCGTCCCATGCAAAAGCAAGGAATGCTGCTGCAGTGCTGATGGCCCTTCCACCCAGCAGGAGACCAGCAATCCAGCTGGGTCACTGGGACACAGCCTAAGTCGTGGGCTGCTCATTGCTCACTGAACGGGGAGTAATGGAACAACCAGTTTCAAAGTCGCTTTCCCTCTCTGTCTTCCCTTTGGATGATTGACGCGTGTAAGTCTCTGCACGTGTTTCTGATTAAATGAACGTTTGGGATACCACGGCAGCAAGCATGGAAAGGAAAACCCTGGATAGCTGAGCCAGCTACAAACACTTTCCAACCCAAAAGGCTGACCCGCTCCAGTCCCCTTCCATGGAAATTCATCCACCAGCGTTTGGAGCAGGAAGAAGAGGAAGGGCATGCTACGCTATGTATGGCAATCATAAGGTTTAAAAGAAGGTGGAAGATATCCCATTAAAAGTACACCATGCATCCATTAATTCACAGATTATCTTTACGGTGCTGGCAGTTCGCTTGGTCCTCTACCCTGTCCTTGAATTTCCATAGAGTGAAGATTAATTTTGCACCAGGAGGTGAATAATACGGCCACCTGCTGATGTATCCTGAATTGGTAATTGTGAAGCCTCCTGGAGATTAAAGGAAAAAACAGAGAGAGGGAAAGAGAAACTCCCACGGGGAGTGTTTCCAGCTCGGCTTTTTAAGAGCTGCACAGTCCTGTAACATCCACAGGAAAATATCCAGCACCAGCAGATCTCTGGCAGCACCAGGAGGCTCCAGGTCCAGCTGGGCAGGGGCCAAGGGGCTCAGCAGTGCCCATGTGCCGCTAACAGTAAGGCACTTCCCGAAAGCTCTGCCACGCGTTCTCCAAGAAAACGAGCAGCAGAAAGGTGACAAGGCTGCCTGAGTATCCCTGTCTGCAAGGGAGAGCTGATGGACATCCAGTGTGAAAAGACACCGTCTCCAGAAGGTTTGGATGGAAGGGGAGGAAAGCTGGCAGCGCGCTGCTGCGGCACTTGGCCACACTGCGATCCCCTTTGGTCCTCAGGTGGAAGGATGCTACAGAAGTCCCGACTACAGCTCACACAATGCAGCCTCCAAAGGGAGGAGAAACAGAGGATGGCTGAGGAACAGATGATGGCCAGGCGAGACCTCACCCACAGCGCAGCGTCCTGCTGGGCGACCGACCCCAAGAGCGAGAAAGGCACACCGGAGCAGGTACAGGAAGATGAACAGGTCTTCTCAGAGGACTTGAGGACCTGTTCAGCCAGCCAGGGGGTGGATGGCTATGGGATAGGAGTATATATGGTCAACAGCATGGACAGGTAAGCACCCGAGAGGGAGAAGAACAAGGTAGATACCGGCATAATAGCAATACATCAACACCGTAAGGGTATATTTAGACTGGAAACCAACAAACAGCCTTCCAGGAGAAAAGAAGAGGGAACAAAAGTTCCAGCTGATTTAAGGACGGAGCTTAGCATGCCCAGGAAAGCCTTAAAGTGGGACTTACACCAAGATACGGTCTTGCCAATCCCATGTCTCTAGGCGAACGCTTTGCCCTGCACACACTCGCATCATTACCAACCTTGTTAAAGGAAGAAGTCACGATGGGGTAAGACAATAAACTTGAAACGCAGATTGAATTTTTATTAACCATAATTAAAATTTTCATCAAGATGGAATAAAGGTAAGATCATCTTCTGAAATTTAATTTGCGAGGCCATTTATTGAGGAAGTATTTTTAAATACAGTTCATTTAGCATTTATTTAGCTCTTCGTATCTGAGTGACAGCAAACTTCATAAGCAAGGCAAATTCAGAAACAGCAGCTGTAAATCTCTATGTCCTGCTGTCTCACAGTTTTTTTGTTTAAAGAACCTTCACAGCTTTCAAATCAACCACCACCCACCCCAATTTGGGGATGGGCCAGTAAGACCTCTGTTCTCATTGCCCTTGGAAGGGCTCAAACTCGAGCATCCCCAGTACAGAAACCCCAATCCAGCTGATGGTGAACAGCTCCAGCTTGTCCAGAGGAACTCCCCCCAAAATCCTCCAACCCCTTTATTCTGCACACTAAATCCTTCTGCATTCCCATTGCTCACCCCACGAACAATTTGACTTCTCTTTTACAGAAAGCAAGCACACAACACCCCCAGGCTAAATACTGCTGGAAATCCTTCTTCCTGCTGTGTGTGTAAAACAGAACCCGTGTGCAACGCAGCCCCGTATGCCCGGGCCACCCAAGCCTCCCATCCCAGCCCACAGCCTGGCTCCCTTGCACAAGGGTCCCCCATCACACACATCATGGGCCTTAAAGCATTAAAAATAAAACAAAATCATAGAATCATAGATCATAGAATGTTTTGGGTGGGAAGGGACCCCCAGAGGCCACCCAGCCCAACCCCCCTGCAGGAGCAGGGACACCTTGAACCACATCAGGTTGCTCACAGCCCCGGCCAACCTGGCCTGGAATGGTCCCAGGGATGGGGCCTCCACCCCCTCTCTGGGCAACCCCTGCCAGGGTTTCACCACCCTCACTGGAAAGAATTTCTTCCTTAGATCCAGTCTCAACCTACCCTGTTTTAGTTTAAAGCCATCCCCCCTTGTCCTGTCCCAGCTGGCCCTGCTAAAAAGCTTGTCCCCCCCTTTCCTCTGGGCCCCCTTTAAGCCTTGACCGGCCGCACTCAGCTCTGCCTGCAGCCTTCTCTGCTCCAGGCTGAACACCCCCAACTCTCCCAGCCTGGCCTCAGAGCAGAGGGGCTCCAGCCCTCGGAGCATTTTAGTAGCCCCTCGGATCATTTTAGTAGCCCTCCTCTGGCCCCGCTCCAACAGCTCCATGTCCTCCTTGTGCTGAGGGCTCCCGAGCTGGACGCAGGGCTCCAGGGGAGGTCTCCCCAGAGCAGAGCAGAGGGGCAGAATCCCCTCCCTCGACGCGGTGGCCACGCTTCTCCCGATGCAGCCCAGGACAGGGTTGGCTTCTGGGCTGTCAGCGCCCATGGCCGGCTCACGTCCAGCTTTTCATCCACCAGCACCCCCAAGTCCCTCTCGGCAGGGCTGCTGGGCAGAGCCCTTCACATGGTGGTGGATCAGCAAAGCTGATACCCATTTCCGAAACAGAAATAGCGATCGAATCGGTATTAAGCAACGCCTAAAATATTCAGTAGCAAGGTAAGCGCCGGTTGTAGGTGCCTGTGCTACCGCGGGAGCAGGCTGCCACGCCGCAGCAGCACGCCCGGGTGGGAGCAGCGGGGCCGGCCCCGCCCAACGGCAGCGTCAAACTGCTCTCGCACATGTTCCGAAAGAAGGGACTCGCCTGCACCCCCCTGCCCGCCGCGGCCAGCCGAGCAGTCCCTGCCCCCTCGGGAGCTGGTGGGGAGCTGCCAGCACGGCTCCCGAGCAGGCTGAAAGCTTTGGGCAGTGAGGGATGGCAGCGAAAAGGAGCGGGGCTCGCAGCCTTGCGGCCTTTACAGCACTGACATCGCTTCGGAGAGGAGCGAGGATGAGATGGCGTTGGCTTACCCAGCCCCACAGCAGCAGCAAGCCGCTCTGCTAACCCCGGGCTCGTGGTTGGGGGCCAGAGGAGCAGCCCCGCTCCCTCCTCATCCTCCGGGACTGCAAGGCTTGGGGAGACAGGAGAGAATTACAGCTCAACCGTCCCCTCTCAAACGTTTAATGATTTAATTCCTGCGACGCGAGGTATCAGCAACCGCCCCAAACTACTCCTCAGTGCTTATAAACAGATTAAGAGCAATCCTGCTCCGAGCTGCACAGGTGCACCCCTGCTCCACTCATGCCCCATTCTCACCGGAGCCCCGCCACCCCCGGTTTTGCTCTCCAGATGCCTGCTACGGCTCTGTTCGTACCACCCCGCAGCGCTTCAGTGGGCCCCTATGGCTCGCCGTGGTGAAAAAGCACGTTACAACTACACGGCGACGGCCCCGAGCGCTGCGCGGCTGCAGCGCTGCCATCCTGACATAGCCTCCGGCCCTAAATCGCCCCTTAATTCCTTCTTCCCCCAAACTGCCCCAGATTACCCACTGCAGAGGACGCACCGGAGGCTGCCCCACCGGCTCTGTCCCCGTGGGGTCCCTGTCCGTGCTCACCACGAGCAGGTATTTGGCAACCTGCCTGTTAGCAATTTTTCCCCCCTTCCCCGTGACGAGAGATGCAGCTCCGGGCGCAGGCAGGGTTGCCATGGCAGCCATCCATCGGCATCCAGCACCATCCAGGGTGGGCTCTGCCCCGGGGCTGCTGCCAGCCACCGCTGGGCAAGCCCCAAACCCGGTGCTGCTGCCCACGCATGGCCGGGCTTCTCCGTTAGTGGCTTCGCTGTACCGCAGGTGGCTCGGGGAGGTGACAAACACCCAGCACAGCGGCATCCCTACGGCCCTGCGGATCCATACGGTGTGTTAATGTATGGGAATGAAGCAGAGAGCCTGCAACTTCCAGCAGCCACTGGGGCAGGCGATGTGCTGGGGAGGGGGGTCCTTTGGGATGGGGTCACCTCCCGCATCAAGTTCACACTTCCTAATGAGTGCCCCATCTTCCACCGCCAAAAAACCAATCCCCAACAATCTCAGAACACGCCCCTCCACATTACACACAGCCCTTACATCTGAGATGTATAGGGGGGATTTAATGAGTTTAACTCCGAGAAGCAGCCGTTAACGAATTACCTGGGTCCTCACCATCTCCTGGGTCATTTCCCCAGTTCCTGCAGACCACTCTTGCACCACAGGCTCCCCCGGCCAGGACCCCCTTGTCTCAGAGACGCGTACAATCCCTCCCAAAGGACCACAGCACCCCCAGAAAGAAAAAAAAAAAAACCCAACACTTTATCCAACATAGGAACAAGACTACCTCCTATTTTTTTAATTTTTTTTTTTTTAAAATGTTCCATAAAGGTTGTCCCTATGACTTTTACTTCCTTTTTTCCCCTAATGCATAAGATTTGTGATGCACATCTCCATTGCCATCTGCCTAAAATATCCTCCGTGCAGCTCTTTAATTTCAGGAAAACTCACTTGTTTAGTAAGCTCGTCGTTCGGGGCGAGTGGCTGCTATCGAATGGAGCAGCAGCACCGAAAGACCCGCTCATCACCGCAGCAGAAATGATGACAATACTTCATGTCAGAAGCCTGCCGCGTTTCTGAGAGATCTTAATCTCCCCTGAAAGAGCTCCCTGTTTTTTATTTCCGTATCAGCCTCCTGAACGTCGATAAAAAGAATTACTTGGGCATTATCAGAAACCGTTTTATTTCAACAAAGGGCCAATGAAAAATAAACAAGCCTTTATCTGCGCGGCAAGACTGATAGAGTTCGCGCAAGTCCTAATTCAATCAGATCCTGAAACAACAGCTATTTAACACAGCGACACCAGCACCGCGCTTCAACGCTGCCCTAACGAAGGCAGGGTCGGACCAAACTGCCGGCCAGACGCCCACGGGCGCTGCAGGCTGCCGCTCCACAGACGTAGATCAGCAGAGCCGAGCTCAGAGCACAGCACAGTAATTTTAATTAATTTTTCATCCCCCTTACGGCAGCACCTGGAGCCTGGCCCCGCGGTGCCTGCTGCCTGGCCCCCGCGAGCATCCTCTGCCAGCGAGGAGGTGGGCTCTGACGCTCTGGCTGTTCCCGGAGGGAGAGGGTGGATTTCAACTCTATCCTCCGTGGTCTGGAAATGCTGAATTAATAACCGAGAAGCCACCGAGAAGGGAAGCAGCGGGAAGAGGCAGGCGAGGATTTATGGAGAGGCAAAGCAGCTTGCAGCCCTTCAGCAAGACGAGGCAACCTTCACCGAAATGGCTGAGCAGCCACAGACCTTCCTGCCTGCCCTTCACCGTCCCCCTCCTCCGTATTCGCCTACACTGGCTCTGTGAAACACTAAAGCACGAGAAGCAGCACCGAGAGCTGGCAGGAATCACGCGTGCCCAGCCTCCATCTTCCCAGCAACGCTCTCGGCATCCTCCAACTGGGGTTTTTTTGTTGGTGTTTTGTTTTTTCTTTTTTTTTTTTTGATGCATTTCTTTTCAAAGGACGAAAAGAATTTTCAATGGAATATTGTAACAAAGATGTTGTTAATGACAATTCAGAAGAAAAACCATTTTGTCATCAGTCTGCAAAGATTTTATGGCAAAGCGGAGATGCATTTTGCAGCGCAGGAAGAGCCTTTTCAAAGCCATGGCTTTGAAGAAGACGGATGCAAAATAAGCCTTTTTGTGCAATACAGGTGGTGGTGAGAGGACAACACGGAGTAAATCATTTGTGTCAAACCCCAGTTAATTTAAAGAGAAGAAAGCAACTTACCCAGAGCTGATCATCCATTCCCGGTGGGTTCTTTTTAATAAAAGCACCATAATACGTAGCGATATTTCGGTGGTGAGAATACTTCTTCAGCATGTTAATTTCTTGTTTGATCTCTTCCTCTTCATCCTGAGATGAGACAAAACCAAAACCAAAACCAGAGACACTAAGAGCCTGCACTTCACAGGCTCCCATTTCTCTTTGCACATGGGTGAACTTCCACACTCCCCATTTCTGACCCACCTCGCTGACGTTTCCTTGCACCATTTTTTACAGCCACTTTTTGCAGCATGGAACTGATACTGGAGCCTGCAGCCTGGACTGGAGACTAATGGGTTGACTAAAAAAAAAAACCCCAAATAATGGGTTAAACTACAAAGCTAAGATGAGCGGAATGGGAGAAAACACGTGCTTTGCCACGTTGCCTATTGCATTTCTGAACCCTGAACTGGACAGATCTTCAGGCGGGGCAGAAATCGGGTGGTTTCCAAACGGTTCAGATCATGTTGTCTCCTCCAGAACGGGACCCTGAAGATGCTGGCAGAGTTTAAGGGTGGGCAGCGGTCTTCTCGCGTGGGTTAATGACCCACCGTCCCTGTGCGATGCTTCAAGCCCGACAGCACGAGTGGGAGTGGGGACCCCGGGAACCTCCCGTGGAGCCGAATACCCGCACATACCGCAGGCGTAAGCAAGGTCTGGCCAGGAGCTGAGCCCTCCCATGGAGACACGCTCTACAACCAGAGGGCCACCAGTGCCACACTCCAGCATCACAGCCAAATTACATGTTTTCAGCTGTTTAAGACATTCCTTCACCTTTTTAAACTAATTCCTTTAATAATTTGTCTCATCATTTCCATCGGTATTGCGTTGCTTTGAAGCTTAACGCTACTTGCGCTACGCCAGCACACATCAGCACGCCCTCCTAGACCCAAAGGCCCAAGAGGATGGTTTTCTAGCAACCATGCACAGCAGAAGTGCTCCTGCGCCGTGCATCCCAGCCATCCGGAACACCGCTCCTGCCCACCCTGCAAGCAGCACGAGACGCCTGGGGACACCAGGAATGCCTGGTGGTGCAGCAGCACCATGCAGGGACCAGGCAGACACTGCCTGTCCACAAACTCTCTGCCTGGTGACAAGCACCGTTCCCGTGGGCTGTCACGGCCTTCTCCGTCCCATCTGCAAAGCTGCAATAGCAGAAGCAGCTGAGGCAGGGGAACTGCACCCATACCTGTTTTGATGTCCTACCTCTTTGTTTTCACAACCATCAAACATGCCCTGGTTTTATTTTAAGCTGACCGAGTTGCAGGCCACTGTAATCCCGCGGGCTGAGAAGCAGCAGTCGGTGCCTTGATGTCAATGAGCTTTTATAATAAAAAGACCAGAAGGGCTGCTGCTTCTTCATTCTTCTTTATTACCCTCGTGTCCTTCACTTGTTTCATCCTTGACTTCAGTTTTACAAACCAGCACATGACAAGAGACCCCGGCGAACGGCGGAGCTGCAGGAGCAGCTCTTCTTGAAGAGCAATGCTCCCTCACCAGGTGTCACACAACAGGGACAGAAACATGGCTTTCTTCCCAAAATACCACGGAAAGCGATTTAATGACTGCAGTCTTCCAGAGAGAATTCAGGGAAGAACAGTGAAGATGAGGATGGGAGGAACAAATAAAAGAAGTAGGTAGGTGGACTTTGTATAAACAACCTCCAGGTTTATCTTCGGTAAGAACACTGAGACCATAAGCACCAAAGAGGATGAGGAACAGGCTCCAATGTTACAACCTGGTCTGGGTGACCTTCCTTTAGCAGGAGGGCTGGACTGGGTGATCTCCCGAGGTCCCTTCCAACCCTTGCCATTCTGTGATTCTGTGAAGCAAAACCTGGGGGCTATTCTCAAAGACCTTTATCACCCCTTTCCTTCAAGCGGCCAACACAACTTTGCTTGTTTTCATTTGCCCAGGAAACCAGCGAATATAACACCTAAGTTTTCAGGCCCCATATATTTTTTTTTTTCATTGAAGCCCTTTGCAACGGAAAAAGCAGCTGGATGCCCAGTGGCACTGGGGAAGGAGGAGCAAAACCCCAGCAGCTCCCTGAGTACCACCAGCCAGCTCTTCAGTCGTCCCCCACCTCACTTTCTAGGAAAAATGAAGATAAGCCACAGGGACACTGGGTCTAAGGTTTTACCTCAAGTCCCTCTTTAGGCTGAAGTATTCAAAATGGGGGAACAAAAACCCCCAAAACATCAGAGGTGTGGATGGCACCTGAGGACACATCTGCATGGCCAGGCTGAGGGATCTCCAGTCCAACCTCCTGCTCCAAGCAGGACTATGGCCAGCGATTACCTCCAGCAAATCCAGCGAGGGAGGGAAGAAAAATGAATTATCACTGCAAGCTGCTGTAACTACTCCAACCCCCAAACTGACAATACCCACAAACCAGGGTTTGCTGCCACACTTTGCCTCCATTATTCAATTCTACGACATCCATCGCTGGAAGTGGAGCCTGCAGCGGGACCAGCCCCTGGAAAATGAATCCAAATTCTTAATTCAGAGATAGCAGCTGCCCGAACTGATCCCATGCTGTAATTTGAGGGCCTCTATTGCTGCCATCTTCCCTAACAGGTAACTAGCAAGAGCACAGATGGGTTAAATAAAGCATCGTCATCAGGAGCCTCTGGGGGTTTAGTGCAAGGCATGGGGTTGGCATGACATGCTAGCCGGGAGCTCACTTAGCACGTGGGGGCTTTACACTCCAAAAACTTCCTCCGTGGAACTGCAGATGGGTATGGTTGGGATGACCACACTAATTCTGTTCTCTGTAGGCTTCTGAAAGACATGTGGTCATCAGGGATATGCTGGGAAAAAGGGCGGGATGGAAGAACTGGATAAAATGAAGCAGCAGCAGCACTGAAATCAGCCCGTGTTGGGAGGTGGTGATGGACTGGAGTGGACATGTTTGGGTTTTCACCAGCAGCCTTCGCACTGAGCCTGGACCAGGTGCCAAACGTGGCTGTAGGCACAATCCAGGGACCGGCTTTAGAAATGGCTCCAGAAGGGATTCCCGGGACCGTCCCCGTGGTGGCTGGAGGACACGGCTCTAGATCCAACCTCAGCATCGCCAGCCATGAAGCAGCATGCTCAGTCCCCTGCCACGTCATAGGTTTGCTTCTGTCTTCAGTGTGGTCACCATCCATCCTGCCCAAGCCTGGTCCTGCTCCCAGAGCAGCCTTCTGCCGGTGACCAAGGGCTGGTGGCATCCCTTTGGGGGACACGGAGCTCTCACCTCTGCACCTCCACTCACCCTGCCACCGCCTGCTACATGGCTACTCTGCTCGTGCAATACTGGGGTCACCCCCGCCTGAGAAGCCACCACACAGGGTGTTCAGTGGGGTAGGGAGAAGTAAAAGAGGGCAGAAGTTCGGTTAGGGGCTTTTAAGAGGACTGACTTAAAAAAATTGCGCATTATATATTAAAAGAAAAAACAGCCGATGTGTTTTAATGTGGCTAAAAGCAGATTATGGGGAAAACTATTAAATATCCAAGTAACACATCCCATGCCAAATATCTGATTTACTACCTTGGACAGTCAGAGACCCTACGTGAGACCCTACTTTGGAAGGTAAAGATTTACATCAGGGACATCTACTTAAAGATGTGGCTGAAAATATCAGTCATTGGGCAGGATCAGATTTGGGCAAAATCTTTGCTTGGAAGTGACGATATTTTAAAGCCACCGCACTAAGCGTGGACTCAAATTTAAGCCCCTCTTTGGCCTCAAGAGTAATAGTCTGATTTCTGAGCTTAAATTTGTTGTGACCTCTGACTCCATCCCACGGGACTCTCACTGCCATTTATGCCACGGGGTTATGTTTGGTGGGTCTGCCTGTCCCCTTACAGCCGGCTTCCTACGAGAACCAGATAAACGGCACTGGTAGATATTACAAGTAAACAAAACCAAACCTCATTTACCTTTACTGACTTATTTCCACGCATCATTTCACCTGTTAGCACGAAAAAAGAACCTGGAAGAAGGTCCTGTAGATATTAATACCCCACCACAACACCTAAAGTATTTCAAAACATACTCCTGAGGCCAGCTGACAGCTTTCACAGCGAGCCAATTCGGTATGTGCTGAACTTCTGAAAGCTAATTAGAAACATTAATTCAAAAAAATAAGGTGGGTAAATCAGGACCAAGTCCTAAATTTTGTAATGTGTTATTCCAGTAAAAAAAAATAAAACCACAATAAAACACATTCTTGCTCCCAAACCTGGCGTTGTTAATGTAATCAGGAACTCTGAGAGGTGTAACACTGCACTTAAAAAAAAAAAGTATTGAAGAAAAAGCAATTTCATGTGACCCTCCTAAATGCATCTGTTAGGTTTTAGGGATCAGAGCAATTCCACTCACGTTTTCTTCTGTGGCTGTAGGGAAACAGTGAAACCATTTTTTCCCTCTAAATCCTGTTATTCGCTTAATAACTTGCAAATTCTTGGTTTTCTTAGTCTGATCTAAGCTTCCAAGGAGCCACGTTTCTGAGACCAGGGTGGTGCATTTTTGCCTCTGTATCAACAGGATGCATGGGAGTAATTTAACTCGCCTAGTAAAGTTATTCGTAACAATACCTGCACATGCTTTTGGGGAACAAAAGCTTTTTCGGTGAAAAACATGGATGGAAAAACTGAAATGTGTTATGGATACGTGATTCTGTTGCTCCAATTTTCTTTGGATTTTATTAACGTGTTCAAAAAAGCCACTGCTGGAACTGGATGCTGCTTTGTTTCAGCATAAAATTACTTAATCTCCAAAACTCTTCCAGATTTGTTTTTCTCTCGCACGTTTATTAAACCCAAAACCTTTTAACGGCACATTTCACATTAAGGCACAGGGGATTTGCTTCCCAGGAATATAAGCCTTCCACCAACCCCCACACGTTATCACACCCTGTCTCCTTTCCCCTCTTATCTGTAACGTAAGGATGCAGGAGGAGGAGGATACATTACCCCGGTGACGTCCATAACCTTAATAGCAGCAAGCTGGCCTGTTTTAACATGACGACCCTGCAAAAGAAAAGGGAAAAGTCTGTTGGGTTTTGCTCGGTGGCAATGTTTTCCTTGCAGTGAACAATATTCTTCAACAATGTCCTTGTCCTGGCAGCACCCGCACTGTTTGTTTTTTTTTTTTTTTTTTTCCTTTTCAAGAGCATCTTCACAGCAGCCACGATGGGAAAGCAATTCCCTCCCCTTCCCCCTGCCATTACAATTAATTAGTGAAGGGCCTTCGATGCTGTATTTTCCTGGCAAACAAGTGCTGGAAATATCCTTTAATGCTCAGCCATGCAAAAAAAAACCCCACAAAACCAAACCAACACAGCTCGGGGCCTCTCATGAGCACAGAGCATGACTCGGCTGGGGCTGTGGTGGTGGAAATGTGCTGGCTGGGGGACCCACACAGTGCTGACTCCTGTCCCCTCGTGTCCCAGTCCCAGCTCTCATGGACCCGAGGACACACCATGGATTCCTAGCCTGCCGGGCACCATTATACACTCTGTCCGCTAATTTATTTATTTTGCAAAAGCCTTGGTTAGCAGGCTAGAGAGGTTTTTAAAATCAGATTTGCTTCTTGGCTGTGGAAGTGACCCCATCTTGCTGGCACAAGCAGGGAGCACGCATCTAGAGGAGATGCTGGAGAGCCAGCGTGGAAACAGAAGCCCCTTGACACGTACGGCTCCTTGGCTTTCAGCAACTGAAAAATTAGCAAATCACTGCCATAAACTGCTCATTTCATAGCGCTCAACTACATTAATCCTAACGCAAAAATGCCTGGAAGCAATGGACAAGACTATAAAAGAGCCCAAACTGTTGATGGGGTCTCAAAACCAACACAACTGCTACGAGGCAAGCCAATTCCCAGCCTTTCCTCCTCTCCCACAAAACGGATCACCCAACGTCGTACCAAAATTGCTCATTCCAAGATGCTTCTTCTCCAGGAAAACCAGCTGACACCCATCCCGGCAGGAGAGCCGGGAGGCAAAGGGAGGCATCCCTGTTTCCCAGTCCCTTCTTACTACGGGAGCAGCCCAAGGCCCCATCACATGGAGGACACACAGGGAACAGCAGCTCCTGCCCTGCAGCACTGATAATTAATGCACCAAGGACACAACAAGGAGCAGAGGCTGAGAGGGAACAAACCACAGCGTGGCAGAAATGGGGAAAAAATATGAGCATTTCCTAAATTGCAGGCTCCTCCGGCCCCGCACCGGTGTGCTTGCTGAAGAGCTGGGGTTTGTGCCCAGGTTCCCCAGCCTTCCCACAGGCTGGAGATGGTCCTTCACACCATCTCGCCTCCAGCAGGAACCCCAAACTACCAGACACGGGGACCTCTCCCTGGTCCCTCGGGTTTCCAGGCACGGCATTGGGAAGCAAACCCACATCCCGGCTGCGGAGCAAGGCAGCATCATCCTCTCCAAATTTATGGCTCCACCAGGAAGCCAATTTGCCCACCAGGGCTCCTCGCTCATTTATTAACACAATTTATATGTCCTGAGCAATCGCATGTTCCAACAACAGGGGAAAAAAAAGCAAGCTTTATTTTAAAATGTGCAACATAACAAATGATAGACTAAAACGCAGCCCAGCAGCACCAGGCTGCGGCTGAAGCATCCCCTGGATGCGGCTGGCGGGAAGGAGGGGCACATCGCTAGACACCATCTATTTAGACGGCGTGATGTGCAAAAACAAATCCTCCCCTTCCTAAATTCATCCCTGTCTGCTTGGCCAGCAAGCCCCCGCACTTTAATTAAAGGCAACAGAGCACCAGCAAGGGATACGCTCAGACACAACCACGGCACGCCGCACCTTCCATGAAATGGAGAAGAGAGATGGGGAAGCAAGTTGGGGCATTTCAAGATGTATTTGCTAGTTGTACCCACCTTCGTCTGACATATCACCGCCTCATTTTGTATGTCAAGGATATGCCCCAGCCTTGCTGCGGTGGAGTGCTGCTGCCTACCTTCCAGTACTGGCCAAGGGGAAAAGGAGCCCACACCACCCTTCTCCCAGGCATCTGCCACCTCCCAGGGATTTACAGGTGAAGGCAAGAGCTTAGTATTGTGTGAACATTCACCAAAACAAACCAAAACACTTTGAAATGTATGTTAATGTAAAGCCACGAGGGACACTTAGTCATGCAAAAAGCAGGCAAAGTAGAACCAGTAAGTATTTAGCCTTGGAACATTACAGCAGAGATTTGCTTTTTGTATAACTATACAAAAGCAATGGACTGTTGGGCTTCATCCCGACAGATTTCCACCTCCGTCCGGGGAAACCGGGCGTTTCCTCACTGGTTATCTGTCCCTTTTAGTTCACCATACCTAGTGCTCATTGCTCAGCATTGATCCTTGTAGTTTAGAAAACCAGCTGACTTTCACCCTGCTGCAGGCATCCTTGGTTTTGCAGTACAGATACAGACACGGGCTGGAGAAACACACCAAGAACTGAAAGCGATAGATGAGATACAGGAATAAAATGAGCATCTGATCTGTATCACTAAAAGATGCCACGGCAGCAACAAGCCCTTCCGATGGCATTGGCCACCACCTGTCTGCTGCGCGGTGGCCACGCGGATGTGCCGGTGCCCAAAGGTTGGAAGCGGGACCGGGAGCGCCCGTGTCCCTGCAGCCTTTCCAAAGGAACCGGGTTGGACCAGGCAGCAGAGCCATTTCTGCCAAAGCCAAGGCAAGCTGAAATTGTTAATTAATGAGCGGCAAGCGCTGAATTCTCCAGTGTGAACCTTGCGCTGCTTTAAGAAGCTACAAATGGGGATTGGGGTAGCAAGACCAAGAAAAGCGCCAGAAAGCCCCTTCTGCAATGTGCTTTTACCTCCCGTGTGTCCTCCAGCCATCAAAACTCATTGGCTTTTTCCTTTAACCCATCGCCAGAGCAGGGGCCTCCACTACAAAACCACACCACGACCAAGCCCAACTCCTGCTCCTGGGGTTGCCCCTGTTCCCCCAGCAGCAAAGTCGTGGGTCAAAACAGGCTGCAGGTGCCTACAGAGAATTTAAACAGAATTTTTTTCAAATTTCCTCCTTTTTGGTGCCCCCATACTTGGAAGCTCAACCTGGGGATGCTGGAGAGAATGCGAAGCCTTCAGGAGGATGAGACCCTTCCAGGTAAGAATTCGGAGCCTTCCAACCACACCACCACCACCGTTTTTGGCGACAAGAGCGAAGGAAGCCGGAGGGGAGCAGCAGTCACTGCCGCCACCCTTGCTCCCTGCACCCCCCCGTGCCTCCTGCCTGCTCGATAAGCTATGCCAAGAGCCCTGGGCCGGCCGTCTGCCTGAGGAAAAGGAGCTGGTCTGCTCTTCAGCAATCTGTAACATTTTGTCTTCTCGCCCTCTTTGTCTCCTGGCGTTGTTGGGATTTTTCTATTTGTCGGTGGTGGGTGAGCTGCTTCCAGCTGCTCGTACATGAGAGCGAGAGATGCAAGAGCATCCTCCGGCATCCTCCCAAAGCCCAAGCTGCCATGATATCCCAGCATCCAAAATGTGGTACCACCAGCCCCATCCTGCCGTGGGGCTCAAGCCCCTGCATGCTGTCACCTTTGCTTCGGATGTAAGCATGGGTTTACCCTCCTCCTCTTCCTCCCTGCTCATACAGAGGGGCAACTGTACCCCTCAGGAGTTCAAGGAGAGGAAGCAGAAGAGATTTCTAGGAGGCACTTTCACCGCCCCGTGTTGGCTGCTCACAGTAAGCACGGCAAGGTTTGAAGGACCGCTGCCAGCATCACCTGGGGTATGGCTCCCAAAGGTCTCAAATACACAAATACCCTCCCGCCTCTCCCTGATCCTTTCCCCAAAGCGGGTTTTGTGCACCTGGCTACGTGATGGCCTGGCTGAACTGCAAGACCCGCTCTCATCTTCATAAATTCAGCACCACTACAGACACCACGATGGTTGCGACGGTGTAAAACAAATAGGAGGAAATCAGAGCTATTAAAGCGTTTTTCCCCTCTCCAGGTTTGCTGCCAAGGTTCGCTTGGGTATAAACCCACATTTCAGCCTCAAGATTATTCAAGCGTGAACTTCAAAGCTGCCACAGTTTTTAATTAAACATCCATCTGAGCATAAAGTCATGCTCCTAATTACTCTCAAAATGTTACATCAACTATCACTAACTTGATAATGTCAAGTATTAAGACTAATTTCTGCAAATGAAGCAGGCACCACAAGTTTTTCTTCAAAGGTTGTGGTCCTCGCACTCCATAAAGCGTAATGGACCAGCACATGATGGGAACACTGGTAGATGCCTTTAAACATCAGCTGATCCATTCAGGCATTATATTTACTAAATAAATAAACCCCTGGCCTCAGTATCAGCTTTTGTACACAAAACCTGCATATTCTGGCCCGAAATTCAAGTCCACGTTTTGAGGACAGAAAGAAGATGATTGATTGTTGCTTTTTAAAATCTCGCTTGCACAAGCATGGATTTCACCTTCAAGCAAAACCTGCAATTTCTGTATCCAGAAATGTATCCCACCACATTTACTCAACTTCTGCTGTCTGCTCCCATTTGTTCAACAAAATACGTGACCTCCAGCCTGCTGCAAACAGTGGGACGCAACCAGAATTGTCACGCTTTTGAGAAAGGTTGAGCTCCCATTTCCTTCAGCTGGGCAGAACATCGTCTCTTAAACCTCCCAACCAGGCACCCAGCCTCCAACCCCCCCATACATAATCCCCATAGCAAGCACTTAATGGAGCAACCCTCTTGCAAGTCTGATATTTTAAAGCAAAACGCTTGGGATCCAGACATTTTGCAATGCCCTTAAGTCATGTAAGATGTAAATATTAAATAAGTGGGATTAGGGTGTTCTTGCAAGGCACCAACAGAAATTTTGAGGTGGACCAGACCACACCACCACCCCTTACCACTGAGAAAGTATAACCCAAGGAATGCTCCACTTTGTACAGAAATCTCAGTAAACTCAGACAAGTAACAAGAACTCTCATAAAAGTCCAAATATTACCACTTTGGCAGGACAGAAGCCTCCTGATTTTTCTTTCATTAATATTTTTGTTGCAGTTAAAATACAAAGCTGATGCCAGCAACCCACCGACTTTCTACTGGCCAACTTCTGACTGTAAACCGTGTTGTTAGGCAGCACGTCCTTGACACCACCAACTCCAGCACACACATATTCGCCCTACAACAGGAATGGCGTGGGACACCGGAGATTTTGCCAGTTGAGACATCACCAGTTCATGTTTCTACGTTAACATACCATACCTAGGACAAACCCTTTGTCAAGCCCTACTTCTGCAGGCACACTGTCAGGGTGTTCACTGCTGAGTCTCATCTCCTCCAGACTCCGTTTCTGCATCCCAGACCTTCTGCAGTGGAGCTCTCCTGGGATGGACCAGAACTTCATGCAGGTCCCTGGTCCAGGTCCTGCCAGTTCCTTGTTTTCCTGTGGTTCAAGGCAATTCAGGGACTCGGTCCAAGATTTTTAGCATGAAGGCACTTCAGCACTAAAGCGTCAGAAATTGCATCCAGTTTTTCCTGGGAGAAGGAACTTTGCCTTTCAACAGGAGCCGTGCATCTGAACATCCATCCTGCAGTAAATTAGACCATTTATACAACCCAGTGTGACTCGTCCTCGGCTTTTATGAAGCGCAGGCACGTTTAGGTACTTCATTTCCCACTGAAAATAATCCTGAGGGTGCCAAAACACCCCCCCTCCGATGAGGTTAAAGGGGCTAAAATACTTATTGATGGAAAAAGAGGCTTATCCTAGTGCGAAAATTCAGCAATCTCCAAAAGCAGCTCTTTTTATAAACGATGTACTCCAGCTTTGCACTTGGTTTACACATCTCTTCAAACATATCAGAAATAAATATGTGTCTCTGAGAAGGTAATTAAAACATCAGATACTCTAAATATCAGGTCAGCGTTAAGAAAAAGTGAGTCATATAACAGGATAGGGAAAATGTTTATTTTAACAGAGAGTAAAATATGTTTGATTAAAACACAGCGATCGTGGGGCCAAACCTTACTGTTCCTGCCTGTGCTTAACCCCACCTACTGGCAGGGGGATTTCAAGCCAGTGGGGACTCGGGACAACCCTGCAGACTGGGAACCAGGTCCTCACCCTGGCCAAGACTCAGCCCCATCTCGCTGCCTTTCAGCCAAACATTGCAGCAAATCCTCTGCCCTTCCCAGAGGGAGCTTGTGCCCTTTTTGAGAGCAAGAGCACGACCACGAGGGCGGCGCATTTCCCATGCGTTTCCACCTCTCCATCATTTCTTGGGTTCACCAACAGCTTTGCGAGAGCTTCAGAGCAACCCCACTGCCCCAAGGCACTACAGTACGCGACCAACTTGATGCATTTTCTTTCCATTTAGGGCAAAACTCCACTTGTTTATGGGGCTACCTAAAACACCCTCTGTTCCCCCCCCCCAGCTTCAACAAACGGCATCTTCCCATGTACGTGGCATGTCGAAACACACAACGCTTCAACACCAGACATGGAAAATCTATGAAAAAAGAGAAAAAGGTGGATCCAAGTACTTGACATCTCATTTGCTGGCCAGGTGACGTTTCCAGAGGCGCTCCTCTCCCCTCTGGAGCTCTCCTGCAGAAAGCTGGTTGCTTGCTCGAGCACGGCTCTTTCCCTTGGGGTGCTTTCAGGGAGCAGAAGACCTTCACTGAGCAGGACAAGCGTTAAGTTTTACTTGCAGCCAATCCTCCCTCACATCTATCATCTTTTCCAACATTTTAAGAAGTAAAATCTTAGGAAAACATTCAAAAAACCCTCAGAGAAACAAAAATAAAGGGAGTGGATTTTTTTTTGGGGGGGGGCCTCCTCTGCTGGGCATTTTTATTAATACTTCAGTTTGGATTGAACCACCAGAGCTCCCCCTTGGAAAGGCATAAATCCTCTCCCAGCACAGACGTCTCTAATTGCACAGGGCCAAGCTAATGCTCTGTGTTGACCGAACAAAGCCGACCTTTGGACTGAAATATTTCTAATCCTCTGTATCAATCCAAGCTCTGATCGGGGCCGTGCAGCTGGGAGAGCTGCAATTCCATTACTGCAGCTCCACAATAGGTCTGACATTAAGTAAAGAAGGCAGGATTATTAGATTAACAAGCTAAATTGTTAATTTAGCATACTATTCATCTACAAAAATAACACTTACTATACTATAGCACATAGGTGAGCAAGACTGTAATCTTATATTCCCTTATATATAAGGGAAACACATCCCTACCACCAGCACTTGCACTTTTGCCATCCCCCATCCCTCTTGTAGTTCAAAGAAGCGTGGAGAGAGCAGCCCTCCTCCAGCTCAGGAAGAGCCAAGAGGTTTCCCTCTTCCATGGATAAAAGTGCCAGCGTTAAGAAGTCCTAAATCAGCATCGGAGATCCCAAACCCTTCCAGAAGTTTCTGTAGATGATACCTCTAGATGTGGCTTGCACCCCTTCTAAATCCCACCCAAGGAGAACCACTGGTTAGAAAGTGCTTCCCCCCTCTCTGTGGCATTGCCAACCAGCAAAGTGGTGATGGGGGGCTGCGTACCTGCTTCACGCTCAAAGGGCTGGGCACAGAGTTTGGCCCAAAGTGTTGGACGCTGCAGGTTTTGAAGAGCTGTGCTTCATGATCATGGGAAACCTTGCGGCAGACCAGATTTCAAGATGTTTCTGCACCTGGCAGGGCTTTCCCAGGACGCAGGAACCAACATTGCTCTCCTAAAGGGGAGGTCAAAGCTTCAACGGGAGTGGGTCTGGGCTGGAGGATGTGGACAGAGCTAACAGTGTGAAGCAGAGAGATAGAGATCAACAACAGACAGCAAATACACCAAAAGGGGGTGTAAGGAGCAGCCTACAACAACCTGAGGCACCAAAGGACTAAGGAGAGATGCTCCTGACAAAGAGCAATGTGTATTAAAAAAAAACAAAAAGTGCCTTATGAAAATAAGAGCTGGTCCCCCACCGAGGGCAGAGCAGGATGCATCAGTGGGATGAAGGAGGAAAAGGATGCCACCAAACCCCTTGCAACCTTCCCAGGCCCTCCATGAGCTTTGTTCTTTGCTCAGGCACCCCCAGCCACCACAGGTCCGAGACGGCAGCTCCCAGCACGGGGGCGATCCCCCTTGCTCTGCCAAGGGGAGCAGCCCATCGCCTGCAGCCCCCCGGGGCAGGGAAGGCAGCGGCCAGTCCCCGGGGGTGCCCCTTCCCCTCCCACACAACCTGTCCTCCCTTTGCCCCCGGCTCCTCTGCTTCTCTGCAAACACACATTTTTGCAGCTAAAAGGCAGCAGTACAGCCTGTTCCCAATAACATTAGTTCATGACAGCCATGTTATTACCACCCTTTAACACCCCCACTGTGCTGCTGTTTCACATCACTGCCTATTCAACACTGCAGCATTCATAACTAAAATTAAATCTCCGTTCAGGAGACCCACAAGGCACCCTTTCACATAGGCCATGTCTCCGACAGCAGCACCAAGTTGCTCCTTCCAGCGGGAAGCACTGAGCCGTGGAGGGAACCCGGGACCACCCAGTCCTCTAAAGGGAGGTGCTTGGCTCTCGAGGGTGGCCCAAGAAAGACACAGCCTCCTCCAAGGGGCCAGGCTATCCCGCTGGCTGACACCTCCCTCCAGACCCTTGCTGCTTGATGACACGTAGCGGGGGACCACCCCAAACCTGGCCCGGTCTGGACTTCAACAGGGAGCTTTTATGCCTGTCAACAGCAGGCAGACCCCGATTTCCACGTGCTTTTGCTGTATGCATCCCAGTTTGCCCCATAGCCAACCGTTTCTGCATGGTCCCAGGCCACCTGGGCTTTATCGTGGCCACAACCGCGTCCGTTCCAACATTCAAACTCAAACTGCAGGATGAGCCTGCCAGGTTCAGGGCAGCAGTTCCTATCACAGGTGAAGCCGGCTCTCCGCAGGATATAGGAGCCGATGTCCCAGGGCACCAGGGAGCTCTCTAAGCCCTTCCCTGTAATTACCGGGGCTCATCTCGACCTCAGACCATCTGCTTCAGGATGAGAGCGAGCTGCTGTGGCCAGAGCTGAGGGGCACCAGCAAGGTCTCCACCACGCAATGTGCTTCGGCAGGGCTGCTGCTGTTTCTTCTGCATTTGCAGAAAAAATAAAACGGTCCCTTCAAAACAGATTGCTCCTAACGTGCTCCCTGCTGCAGGGCAGACAGGGCTTAATACCTGCCAATGCCTGCTCCTGCCTCCCATGGCAATTCATCCCGGAATACCGGACAGACGTAGGTACCCTTCGGTCTCCTCAGGCTTCTGGTACCCCATTTATCTGTGCCACACATTAAACAGCGGCATTTCAACGCGTGACGTTTCACCTGCTCTTTAATCCATGCCCCACATCAGGAACTGTCTTGCAAACTGTAGCTGAGTTAAAAAAAAATGGCCCTTGCGGAAAACCCACTCCACATGCTGATGGAAATGTGGTTTCTTGAAACACCTCTTCAGTGCCATCTGCTTGACTTCGGCTCTAGTCTCGTAGTAGCAAGATCCAATTTTGGAGGTGGCATGTAAAGTGCAAGGTGGTTGTTCAACCAACAAACAGCGGGGAGAACCACCTTCCGCGAACCCGAGCACTCAGCATCCTCTCTGGCAGCGGGGACAGACAGTGCCGCTGGCAGGAGACAGCCACAGGAGAGCCAGGTGATACCCAGATATCCGCTATCTAAAGCTGATTGAGATTTTTTTTTTTGTTGTTCCCTATGTAAGGAAAATAGAGTATGAAGGAAAGCCCAAATCTCTTCTCGGTGATTTCCCAAACATTTAGTCAGGAAATTTAACTCTATGGCTGTCGATGGTTTTCCATTGCATTTCATTGACTTGCCAATAGCAAAAAGTGACCGTGTCCATGTCCATGTGAATTACCCAAGCTGACTGAGCAGCCCACCCTGCTTTCCCAGCCCAAGATTTCACATTCCCTCTGTTTCTCCATATAACTGCAGGACGGTATTTCTTTTATTTCCACTCACAGCACAGTACAGCTGCGTATGCTGCCCCATATCCCACCATGGCCCCGCGTTTCTCTACAGATGTGATGACCCAGGATGAGCTCCTGGAGGTCCCACCTTGGATCCCTGCAGATTTGATATCCAGACACTTCAGCAGCGGTTATCAAGGCAGTTAAATGGGGCTCTCACCTCTTTCACCCCCCACCTGCAGAAAGGAGCCTGAACACAAACCCAACAGGTTCTTCTGTGCACCAACCCTGACACCCCAAATCCAGGGGAAATTGGGGCTGAACTTCTGAGGTCCAGTCCCATTGCTGGTAATGGCTGAATCTGCACAGCAGAAGCCAGATTTGTCTGGTACCTTGAACCAATTTCTAAGCAATCCAACGTTGTAACCCATCCGCTGCCTCACCCCTTCCGTCTCTCCAGCCCTGCCAACACTTGGATCAGTTCGGGTCTAACCACCTTGATTCCTGACCACGCGACAAGGCTGCCTGGCATCTCGGCCAACTCATACCTTCAGGCTCCATCCATTCTTCACGCCTAAGCAAGACTCCAAGTCCCTGTCTCAGAGTGGTAGAAATAACAAGAGCAAGCTGATAAAGGTACTTACGTTTCACGGGGCTTACGATAAAATACCACAGCTGCCAGAAGTTTTCACGTATACCTCTTGGGGTCACTTAGGTCTTTGCATTAGCAAAATAAGCATAAGAATGACATAAGTAACCCCACATCCAGTGCCACGGAGGGCTGAGGTGCTCCCCTAAGCCCAACGTCTTTGTAACTCAAGAGACTGCAGACCCAGCATTGCGCATTTCTATCTATGCCAGCTCAAATATCCATTTTAGACCTCACATACTGGAAGGCAGACGGGCATCACACTCTCTTTTACCCAGAGTTGCCTCCGGGGCTTTTGTCCGCCCTGAGCAGCCTTGACAACTTACTGTCCATCCTAGCCTGCGCCAAGTCACTTACTGTCAGTAGTCAATAAACATTTTGCAGTGCTTGTGTTCTTACTGATTTAAAAGACCCAGCCGTGCCCAGAGCAATAGTAAGTGATATACATACTAATTCAGCTGTGCACAGCTACACCAAGACTTCCATGCTCTCTGCTGCTTTAAGCAAGTCAGGTACCGGGTAGCAAATTTTTAGAACTGCTTATTGGAAAAGGGAGTCCGAGAAATGAAAAGTAGACCCTTTATCCTTGTATTTGCTTTACGTATGGCACATGTGCATTTGCTGCTTTGGCTGGGATAAAGATGGGATTTCCGAGTGCCGCCGAACAGCCCCGCTGTGGCTCACCTTCTCAGCCAGCCTTGCAGGTTAGGATCAACTGAGTTTATCAGCAGATTAAATTGCATTGCTTTCCTAGCCCCTCACTGTCCAAGCCTCCCCTCTCAAGCAGGAATTTCCTACCCTTACACTGGCTAGGCAAAGCTTTTCTAGTAAGAAATAAGGCAGCCAGATCGCTACCTTTCCCTGCCTTCCCCAACAGACCTGCAAAATGGACCTCGCTGCACCCGAGGACAACGCCGTGCTGCCTTTGCTCGGCAGAGGACCCTCCTCCCGGGACACCCAGGGCTCAGCAGTTCTCATTTCTCTGCAAAATGGAGAAACTGGGGCATGAAGGCTCCTCTGGGAAAGGAGGGAGCCTTAAAAGACCCCACAAAGTGAGAGATCCCCGCCAGCCCCGCACACGATCCCTGTCCAGCCTCGGAGCGGGCAGCCCAGGGGCTTTCACCAGAGATTTGAAAGCAGGCAGGAGAGGAGGAGGATTTGGGATTAGCAGGGGAAGGTTAAGCCGGTACCAGGGATTGCATGGGAACAGTACCAGGGATTGCAGGGGAACAGTACGGCTCAGGAATGAGTGGGAGGAGGCCAGAAAGGACCGAGTGTCCCTGCTGCCTTTGAGACTTGGTGACACAAGGGGCCAGCCCAGCACCGGCACGGCACATCGCTGTTTGGTAATTAAGGGACTCCAGCCACTGCAGCCACTGCCTGACGTGGTTATCATCGCAGGAGGGCTATCTAGCCATTAAGGGTCCTATTTGCAGAGAAATAACATGCATAGACACAAATCGATGCTGTACAATCTAAAGGAACCGTCAGAGGGCTATGGATTTTACTCACTGTTATTTGCAAAGTGAAACAAAGCAGACAAAAAAGCTCTCAAAGCAGCCTGAAAAGCTGCCTGCAGGCAGGGCGCCTGCCGGAACGTGGGCAGCTCGGAGGCTGCCTGCAGCTTTGCAGGGAGAACACATATGGGCAGGGGGTGATGGCCTTTTATTCCACTGGATAAAGATCTTAGTGGAAATCTGAAAGGCTCGGCGTGAAGCCTCATCCACAGCTAATCCGAACCTCACAGGGGCTATGCCATGCTGTAGGCAGGTCAGGAAGGGTCCAAGGCCAGGTGCTGCATCGAACCGAACCACAGACCTGCCATTTCCCCTGCACTAACAGAAAGATAACGATAAGATATTGCTTTATAAGCCGCTTCCTAAAGGCAGCCCAGGCCACCCACTCCCCCCCATCCCCTGACCAGGACAACAATCCACCCCTCCGAGGCGTTTAACCCTTTCCCAGCAGGATCAATGCTGGCTAAGCACTAAAAGCCGCCAATATCTTACAGGCAGATTCGTATTAAAAATTCAAGATCTTTCCCAGCAGCAAGAGCTGGCTGCAGGACAGAACCGCCGTTTGGCTTCGTATTCAGGGCCTGGGCATCTGGAACGGAGCAGGCAAAGGCAATATGTAAAAGTCTACCGCCACACAGGAGCTGGGAAAGACCTCCCTGCCTTCTTCCAGGGGGGAAAAAAACCTCTAAAAACCTGCCATTTTGCTTGCTCCTTTGAACCCCCACGGCTGGGGGAAAGGTTTGATACCCTTATCAGGATGTATAAATTCCCTTTATATCAGAGCCTTGATTAAGTTAACGCTGATTTCTAAGTACACTGCGGACTCTTAAACTCCAAGGAAGGACTGAAGCCAGCGCAGGGCAGCGTGGGCCGATTTCCCGGGAAGCGGGGCCACGGCCGTGCCGAGCAGCTGGGCGCTATTCCTGGATCCCCACCAGCCGCACTCGACCTTGGGCGAGAGACCAGGCTCTTCGCCGCTCAACTTTGTCCCCCAATAAATACAGCAGGCACCCCATAAAGGTGACGCAACGCCTGATGCTGTATTGCAAAAAGCCTCGCCTAAACGTAGAAGCATATTTAAGAATAAAAGGAGCTCCTTCCTCACGCAGCCACGCTCTGCATTAGGGCCCTGATTTGCACTTTCAAACAACAGCGCTCTATAAATTCTTAATTTTTTTTTTTTTTTTTTTTTTTCCCTCTAGCAGGGGGCTTTCATTTTCCCAGCAACCTTGGGGGGGGGGGGGGGTAAGCACACAATTTTTTTGTATTTGTAATTCAAATGCTCCTACACAGCATTTCCACAAGACTGCTTAAAAAGTGCACTGGAAATTGTAATTAAAAGCTGATCTTCTTCACGAGATGACTCAGGCTTCTGCAGGCTTCAGCCCTGGCCTCAGCTCTGCCAGCGGCCCGCCGAGCTGCCAGCATTTATCGAAGATTAGGGGAAGGTTTGCTTAAAAACGAAGGGCAAAAGATAAAATGAAGTTATTATCACCTAATTTCTGGACATCATCGGAGGGGAAACGAGCAAAACATGAGAGCAAAGGACCAAACCCCGCTCTAGTCCTAGGAGGAGTTGGCTCTGCAAACAGGGCAACCATGGTTTTGCTAACGATTTTAAAAAGAGAAGCCTTGTCACAGAGTGGAAGGATTTTCCCACAGGACCTGGCCCTCCATGCAAACAGCCGGCGAGCCCAGCGAGGGTGCTGGCGCCGCAATGAATGCAAGAGACTTGTTTAGCCACAAGGGCTGGCTGGTCTTCAGCATCTCCAAAGGAACCTCCTAGCAAGGGCCCCTGCCTGCAGAAGGGATCCGAAAGGCTGAGCTGGAGGCAGGGAGCAGGTTGGGAAGGGGTAATCCAGGGCGCCTTCGTTTCCAGGGTCCATCCCCAAACCCAAGGGGATCCTAAGGTTAACTCAAGCCAATTGCAAAAGATGAGATGGGAACCACCTCGCAACCCACCAGCGAACCACTGCTGAGGACCTGGCTCTCCTCTCCAGTTTCTCCATCCTTCACAGCAGCCCAAACTCTGCCGTGCATGAATCTCGTTTCCTTTCCCAAACCGCCGCGTCAGCTGTAACCGAACCAGCGCGCCCTTAAAAACAACCAGAACCCGAACCATGCTGTTTAAAACCAGCATTAAAATGCCCGTAAAAATAACATAAAGCCCACCAACACACGTGTTTTTCGGTATAAATACCACCACAAATGTCAGCTGCCCCTTTGCCTTCAGAGCAGAAAATGGACTTGCCGAACTGCCTGGTGTTTCTCACCCCTCCCACCGCTGCAGCTCAGCGGGACACACTGGCCGCAGGAACATCACCCTGGGATTTAATTTCTAATATTTCCATAGGCCTCACATTTCCCTGAGGGAGCTACAAGATACGCCTGGCCCATTTTTTGTTGTTGTTTCAGTAGCGATGCAGGCAAGGGGCCGAGATGAGGCAGAGGTGGTGCATCTTGGTGGTCCTCGCAGGGATGGCTTTTCTGCAAGAGGTGAACCTCGGATGGGGACTCCCAAGCAGGCGAAGGGAGCTGGGAGACTCCAGGAGGGTAATGAAAGCCAGGGCTGCATTTGCTCAGGCAGGAGCAGCACTGTGAGAAGCAGAGGACATTTACAGCAAAGGCACCGGGTGGCTGCGGACTTAAAACCTCTGGCTGTGTCTCTACATCGGGTCATTCTCCTGTTCTCCAGGGTGCACTTGTACAACCTGGGTCCTCCTGAGAGGTGAAGATGTTCCTTCCCTGTCGTGGTTAAACCCCATCTGGCAACTCGGCATCACGCAGCCGCTCGCTCACTCCCCCCCCTGCTCCCCACAGTGGGATGGGGGAGAGAATTGGGGAAAAAAAAAAAGTAAGACCCGTGGGTTTAGATAGAGAGAGTTTAATAAGAGAGAAGAATAACAATAGTAATAATAATAATGGTAAGAGAATATATAGAATGTATAAAACAAGTGATGCACAATGCAATTGCTCACCACCTGCCGACCGATGCCCAGCCCATCCCGAGCAGCGATCCCTCCCCGAGCCGCCATCACTTTCCCACCCGACCGACCGCCTAGCCCCCCACCCCGAGCATGACGTTCCATGGTCTGGAATAGCTCTTTGGTCAGTTTGGGTCAGCTGTCCTGGCTGTGCTCCCTCCCAGCTTGTTATGCACCTGGCCAAGCAGGAGAAGCTCAAAAAGTCCTTGAGTAGTCTCAGCACTACTTAGCAACAACTAAAAACATCAGTGTGTTATCAACATTCTTCTAGTACTAAATGCAAAACACAGCACTATGCTAGCTACTAGGAAGAAAAATTAACTCTATCCCAGCCGAAACCAGGACACTTCCTGCACATCACGAGAGCGCACGCAGATCCCTTTAAACAAAAGAGGCTTATTTGGTACCACGAAGATGAATCCACGCTGAATAGGAACACAGGTTTTTAACACGCGAGGTGCAGCGCAGGCGAAGGGGCGGGCAGGCAGACTTCTGTCACAGTACAAGTACTGCAGAGCCGTGCCCCAAGAGTCAGACCCGAGTGCCCTTCGGGTATCAGAGCTGCAAGACAGAACCCTGCATTCAGGGTCCAGTAGGGAAGACCAATATAACCCTGAAGTCCATCTGCCATTCAATTAATCAGACAAAACCAGAAGATTAGGCAGAGGGCACAGACAACAAAAAAATGTGACAAGATCGTTTTTGTTCACTCCCAGCACCCGACTTGTCTGCATTCAGGTCACCACCCTCAAGAGGCAAGACACCAGGAGGAAGACTTCTCAATCAAGCATTTCCTAATGGAAATCAAGACCACGGCAAACGGGAGGCACGCGTCGAGCAGGGACCAGCCACCCTACCGAGCACTGGGTCTTCCCACCTCTTCCGCAGACGGACAGCTCTTGGGTCAGTATGGATGAGATTAACACCCCTGCAAAGTTCTGGGCCACGTGCTGTGTGGGTGATGGAGCAGTCTCCTCACCTGCAGATGTTTGTGGTACCACCATCACCACCATCATCATGGTCCCTATAAGAAATGGCTTTCAAGGTCCCCCCCGGACAGATGTATGTGCTTCTCAACACTTGGTTTGGGACCCACCAGTCTGGCCTTTAAACCTCCTCCCTCCCCTTCCCACTATTTGGGGATATAAAAGTTGCATAAGCTAATTCTCACAAATGAAACATGGAAGTGTGGAGAGAAATCTTTTAGCTGGGCAAAAGCACACCTGGGACAGACACTCCCCCTAATTCAGGCCCCCCTTTCCTGCCCCCTGTCCATGCTTTTCACTTGGGGAGGCTTGCTGACCCCAGCATAACTTCTCTAGATGTTGCCTCCAACCAAGCTCACCCCAGAGAGCCCACAAGGCCGTTACAAATCCATCCTGGCTACTTCATTACAAGCGAGTAATTGTGGTTACCGCTCACAGCGGTGATGTGAGCGGGGACTGAAGCCACCAGCAACACCAGCAGCACCAGCGGCTGCAGAAGCCACCACTCATCGGCGCTGCCTACCAGCCGGGAGCCTCTGGCGCTTTAAACGCGGGAGGAAGATGAGTAATTTCAGACAAAAGAATGAGCCCTCGGCAAAACTTCTGAAACACAAATCTCTGGACTGGATCAGGTACCTGTGCTACAGCTCTCTTTTTTCTTTTCTTCTCTTTCAAGCCTTTCACATATTGTTTCCCTCTTCCAGATTTCCAAATTCCTACTCACCTCTGAAAGAGATAAGCTGAAGTATTCCCTCAACACCGCTGTTCCTAGTACCTTTCAGATCAAGAAGAACCAGATTTCAATAAATCTAGTCCCTATTCACCCCACGTGCATCCCCTACAATTTCTGTTGCAATATCTTTCCTTGACTCTGTGGGATCTCAAAGCATTAATATGATAGACCAGAAAGCAATGGGACACAGCGTATAAAACCTACCCTGAAGACAAATCCCGGGAGGTATTTAAAAGAAGGATAGACGAGGTGCTTAGGGACAGGGTTTAGTGGTGGGATGGCAGGGTTAGGTTAAAGGTTGGACTCGACTATCTTAAAGGTCTTTTCTAACCAAAGCGATTCTATTCTATGATTCTATGATAAATGGCAATACAGAGGGGATAAACCACCTCCGTGTAGAGGTAGATCCACCTGAAGAGATCGGTCACCGCTCAGTTGACCTGAGTGATGGCCACGTCAGGCTGTTCCCTGCAGGAAAGGCCGACGGGGAGTTGGGTTTCGTGGTCGTGGGGGACAGTTGTTAAGAGTAAGAGATGTCAGCACCACTTGCAGACTGGGAAAAGCTCCTTACACCTTCTCAGGACTTGCCATCTGTAGCAGCCTCTTAATGTGCTCTGAAACGATGGTCCTGTCCCTCCCATCAGCTTATGCCGATGGCAAATGAAAGTCACCCTCGTAGTCCTGTCTCAAATGCTGATGAGGGAAGTCTTTAAAAAGCGCTCTTAAAACCTGCCTCAACAAAACTATCAGCAACGCACAATGTTGTGATTTAATGTAAATGTGTCCCAGTTCTGCTAAAAAATAAGTCAGAAAGAAGAAGTGAAAAACACCCGATGTGACAACAGAAAAGATGATGTTGGTCTCCCGTGAAACTCCTGGACAGCTTGAAATCACTTCGAGGAAATCTGAAATCGTTTCTCCTTCTGAAAGCTCAGAACAGGTCAAAAATACAGCGGTCCTTCCCAACACCACCAGCACTCTGTTTTCCTGAATAATTTTATGCAAATTGGATTAACCACCCATTGCTCTTCTGCTCCGAGCTGAGCGCCGCTTGAAATGCAAACATTGACTTAGGAACGTAAAGGGAAGATCTTCTGGCTTACAACAAACCTGGTTCTGGGTCAAGAGGATGGCAATTTGATAAAAAGCTATTAAACAACGGACCGAACGAACTAGTTTTCCAGGAGAGGGGCTGGGTCCTTGCCCACCCCAGGCAGTACGTGGTGGCTCCCCAGCTCATGTGCCACCTTGGAATGCTCCACTGTGCTGGGGACAAGTCCCAGGAGCGATGGGGTGGGAGGATGCGAACGCCTCTCACTCCGCAAACGCTGAGGTTGGGAGGAAGGAAACCAGAAGTGAAACAAAGCCCAGCGAGCAGGCGGCAGGAAGAGCAGTCATTTCTCCCCCTCTTCCCCCAAACCCATTATTTACAGTAAAGTATAAAACCAAGTGACCCTAAAAATACAAGTTCAGGCTTCCTGTGGCATTGTCTGACAGCTGCTTGTCTCCAGCTTTCAAAGCCCCGTGAGACCTTGCTGCCTCCTCGCTACCTTCCTCCTCTCTCCCCTTTATTTTCATTTTTACCATTTTCCTCCCCTTCTTGCACCCTGCTTTTCCCCATTTCCTCTTCCACCGTGCTCCTGGTAGGGATGGTGATGTATCCACCCGATAGCAGGTATCTATCCGATAAGGATGCCTCCCAACTTGGTCAAAGCCACTCGCCCCGCAGTGGTCTCAAGGGGAGTGCAGGGACAGGGCTGATGGGAGGATTCCTCCTTTCCCCCACCCACACGTCTCTGATTGGGGCACCTGGACACAACAGAAATTAAAACTGAAAGCACCTACATGCATGCAGAATAAAACGGAATTAATTCAGAAAAGCAACAGTACATCTGATTTAGGTAATGAGAAACGAACAAGCGGCAATTCCAAGGCTGCAAAATTATCCCATCCTGTAGAAGAATGTATGTACTTTTAAGAAAGGGCAAAATGGTGAGCTGAGAACATTTCCTATTTATGCAACTACTTTTGTAGGACCAGGCCGTGCTGCCACACCAGTATTAAGCAATTCCCCCACCTTGCTGTACATGCAAATATATTCACATTTCTCAGGTAACGCACTTCTTTTACTGCAGTCCTAAGGTTGTCTCTGCACCCTTGTATTTTGTTGGACTCTCTTTTGTTTTGTTTTTTTTTTTTAAAAAGGGTAATTCAGCATCACTGCCATCTCTTAAGCCAGATCATTATATGCACATGGGTATCTGCCACGCAAGGTCCTGATTTTCCCATCTTTTCTAAACCACCAAGCCTGACCCACCATTTCAGACTGAAGATTGATTTCCAGCAAGAACTACAGTAATTCCAGGATTATTGTAACACATGGAGGAATATCTCACACTGGAGGAATATCTTCAACCTACTAACGTGCCTGCTCAACCCTACTACAGGACAGAGTCCCCGCAGTATTGTAGCAGGCACACTCCTACTGAAAGCTCTTGCCATGCTCCTTGGGGCAAGGGCTCCCAAAATGCACATCAAGACCCCATACAGACCCAGGAAGCTTGGCCGGGAGGGTCTCCTGCTCAGGGGGGTGTCACCCCTCCCCTGGGCAAAGCGCCTTCAGGGGGCTATGAGATGCCCTTTATTCCGATCGATGCCTATGCTGTGGTGCTCCCAACGAAGCAGCTTTGCTTTCACACAGGGTCAACCACCTCCCACCTGCCCCACAAACAATAAGGTTTACCCCGGCGCTCAGGCACTCAATCTTCACGGCACAGCCTGATTTTCTGGGTACAGCCCACATTTGGGAAGCTGACGTTTACACAAAAAGAAACAAAACCCAAACTCAACCCAACGTTGTAAGCTGGTTTCCCTTACACGCACAAAGCACCGTGCCATTCCACGACTGCCAAACCCCGCTTTAACGTATTGCTGCCCCGTACACATTCTTTGCCTTCCGAAGCAAAGCATGCAACCCAAAATCATAGAATCATAGAATCACTTTGGTGGGAAAAGACCTTTAAGATCATTGAGTCCAACCTTTAACCTAACCCTGCCATCCCACCACTAAACCCTGTCCCTAAGCACCTCATCTGTCCTTCTTTTAAACGTCTCCAGGGATGAGGACTCGAAGTCCTCAAATCCTCAGCGCTTGGCTCGGACTAAAAAGACACCATCCCTCCACCATTTTATCCCAGCTTCCTCGGCAACAAGCTGACCCGGAGATCCAACTCAGATGGCTGCGTGCATGCATGAGTGCTCGGGAGTTTTAATGCTATTAAGTAGCGTTAAAGACATCAAAGATAATTATTTTCTACCAACTTCATGGAGACAGGCGGCTGGGTGGCAAAGGATGCTGGACGCAGCCATCTACGAGGTTTATCTCCAACAGCTTTTAATCCCGTTGGCCCCTTTCTCCAGTCAATTATAGCAGCCTCTGCATTGCCAGAAAAGCAACGGGAGGGAGAGACTATAGGTATAAGCAGACATAATAGAATCCTAATTTAATTAGGAAAGTACTCAATCAACCAAGAGACATAAATACAAAGGAAACCAGGTTTATTAGTTCTGGTGCTTGCAGAAATGCTCATTTGGTTCCTGATTACTGGGGGAGGGATAAAAAAAAAAAAATCAGTAATCTTAATAGCCCAGTCCTAGTTTGCTCTTTCGGAAAAAGTTAATAACAAAACCAAGCAAAACTCAAGAGCTTGTAGAAACACGGCGCTCATGATGGACCAGTAACTGTGGTCATTATGGGGAGAGCCCGGTTCTGGTTTAACCGCGGTTACGAAATACAAATTACAGCTTGGCCAGCCTCAAGGGAAGAAGTTTTCAACCCTGGTTCTCAGGTCTGATTTACACCACTGCTCCTCAGTGACTCCAACCTCTAACCGGGTCTAACAGCACACGCCAACAGGCTTGGAGAAGGAGAAGCCACCAACTCCCCACGGCAGCGCTGAGCCCACGGGGGGGGGTCACTTCATCCGCAGAAAGCTCCATCCTTTGCTACCCCACCCTTCCTTGGGGTCTGCAGGTTCAGCTCCGGCTTAGCGGAACAGCGGGCATATCTCACATTCATGCTTTAATGCCTGGATAAAGGTTTTGCTGAAAGCGTAATAGCACAAAGTGACTAAACGAGGGGCTGGGGAACTATTTGGAGATTAACTAACTGATTTTGTGTTATGAAAGAGCAGGTTGTAATTTTAGGATTAGAAATCCCTATTTTGGATGTCAATGCCTTGCACGAGAAGAGGGCCAGGAGCAGTGGCACGATGACGCTCTAATCCACCCGTGAGGAACTGGCAGGGCAAGCAGGGAATGAGCCATCCACGCCAAGAAACTCTAAAAAAAAGCACAATAAATCTGCTGCAAACACCACTGTCTGGGTTCTCCAGTAGAATGGTCCCTCACTGGGCGGGCTAACGCACCCCTGGGCAGACTCCCACTGCCGCTGTTGGGATTCTTCAGCCACAGCCACGATTTGAGTGCCTACCCAACGATGTGGCAGGGTCCAGCCTACCGTCAGATGGGTCCAAGAGGAGTCCTCCACCGGCCAACCATCCCCACCTCTCCCTGCAGCCTCCAGGTACTGCTGACAGCACTGACAGGTGCCAAAAAAAAGTATAATTAAATGCCAGATAGAGAAAAAACCCCTGTATATGCGAAGTCATGTGGTGAGACTGAGCATCCCATTCTGGCACTGACTTAGCAAGGCTGAGACCATGCAACTGCACTGCTATCCTTCCATTCCTGCCTTGGTTTAAAGGAGATACTTAACCATCCCCAAAGGGCTGTGACCTTTCTGACATCCCAAGAAGTCCCAGCTTCAGCGTGCCGTTCGGGTTTATTCATCCAGGATAAGGAAGAACCCTTCGCTCCATCATGGCGAAGTACTCAGCACCCTGCCCGGGTGCATCTCCACCAGCTCAGCCTTCTCCAGTCTCCAGTAAAAACCAGCGGTTCCCCATTACCCCGGTAAAGGTGTGGGGCAGCAGCGGGCCACTCTCAACACTCACTATGCATATAGAGACATATATCCAAAGTGCTGAATCAGCACTGGACATCCTACCTGCTTCCCATCAGTGCCACTGGGGCTGCTAGTGCATCAGGATAAGCCCAGAGGGGTCAGGGGTGAAGTTTGATAAAACCATGACTATTTCAGCAGAAAAACGGTCCTCGTGCTGTCTGCAGTATCCAGGGCACTGTCTGAAGCCACGATAAACACAATATTTATCTTACCAGGCACTTGGTGCTTTATGTTGGGAGATTTTTTTTTTAGTTTTCAGTTAGAAGGAATTTTGCAGGCTCATAAAAAGAAAAAAAAAAAGCTCACTGTATGGTAGACATAATTTACCGACATATTTTAAAATTTAATTTGGTTCATTTTTCCTTCTTCCTATTTTCATCCAGTTTTTCCTCTTTCTCCCCACCTCCCCCCGTTTAGGTTACTTAAAATTTACAAAGTTTGAAACAAATAAAGCCAGACTGAAAATACACAGGAAAACACAGGAAGTCTTCAACGCTGCACAGGTTAAAAATAAGCTCTAAACCAGCTAATGTCAGCATCAGCATAAAAGAAAGGACACCCTGACAGCTCTAATTATTACATTCTCTTGTTTTGCACTTGTGAAGAACAGCAATTAAATCTCTGCTTGGGCTTATAAGGAAAAAGTAAAGCGCTCTGCACCTGCAAAACGGATTCTGTTCCATCGGAGGATTTCAGCTCCCCAAAGCACATTATCCAGGGCAGCCTGCAGAACAAAACCCATCCTCCCCTTTCCAGCAACCGAGGATTTTGCAGCCGGTTCACAGGGAAGAATACTAATAATGGCAACCCCCCCTCTTCTGCCTTTGCTAGACAGATTTATTTAAGAGAGAGCTCACCATTTCTGGACAAACCGACCACAGACTATCTATATGTGCAATGCCTGAAACTGCCATGTGGTGATAAAAGTATTTTTATTCATAATCATTTTTATTGCAGTAGCCTCCAGGGACTTGAACTAGGTCACTTTCCCATCAAGGCTCACTACAAGCTGTTAAATAAGTGGTGCACGCAGGGTCCTTCAAGCATCTTCTATAAACGAGCGATTCCGTTCATTAAAAAGGTAAAGAGAAACAAGCATCACAGTTTATGAAACCTATTTTCTGCCACTCATAAATATAAATTCTTTGATGTTCAATAACCTAATTGAGTTCAGCAGTTCCAGCTGTTCCTCGGCAGTATGGAGGGCCTCTCGCTTATTCTGATTACCTGTCCTTGGGAAATCTGCTGGAACTGCCCGTCTCGGGGACCTCTACTCCTTTGTCAAATCCAGCTGGGATCAGCTGGGAGGCTGGAAATCTCCGTGACTCGGAAACAGAGGAGGAATCTCACTGACAGCCGTGCAAGTTGCAGCAGCTTTGTTTCTTTAGGAAATTCAGCTAAAAAGCGGATCATGACTTTCATGCCCAGTTCCAGGCTGGCACCAAGTAAAGATGGCTTAAAAGAAAAAAAAAAAAAAAAAACCACAACACCAAACAAACAACAAAAACATAACACTCCCCAAAACCCCCAAACAAAACTTTCCTGCAGATTCATTCCCCCCCCCCAAAATTTAAATCCTGGAACATTTCACTAAAAATATTCTGAATATTCCACTCTGGAGGCAGGGTGCTGCGGGGGGCCAGGGGCCCATCCTTGGACATGTCCCAGCACGGTGGCACCTATGGGCTCTGCCTTTCGGCTTCACACACTCGCTCCCCACCCTCCTTTCCTAGAAACTACATGAAACCAAAGGCAAGTCTCTCCCTGGAAAACAAGCTTTGAATTTGCATGAAAACGTGGTCTTTTTTTGTTTGCTTGTTTGTTTTCCTAATGCAAAGCAGTTTTGACCAAGGGCGCCGGAGCAGCCCCTATCAGGGAGGGCTCGATGTGCGCAGGAAGGGCAGGCACCAGCTGGGATGCCAGGAGAAGAAAGGCACAGTGTTTCCATAAAGCCAGTGGGGGGGAAAAAAAAAGAAAAAAAAAAATATAGCTGGGAACATTTTTCTGGCAGAAAACACTCACTGATGGGAGTGAAGTGCTGATAGCCAAGGAGAAAGCTAAGCTGGCTGAGCCAGCTCTCCTGCTCCCAGGGACACCTGCAGTCATCTGCTGCAGGAGCAGCCGCACGGGGACATAAATAAGGCTGCCCGTGCTCCGTCCCCAAACTCAAGTGACCCCTAACGCCTTCCAACTGATCTCAGCAGGTTTCACACCAGCCACCAATCCAAAGACCTCAGATCTCCTTATGGAAGTAGATAAATCCCATCCATCCTGTGTGGAGATGGACCAAGCTTTCCCACTCAAACTGAATCATAGAATCACTTTGGTTGGAAAAGACCTTTAAGATCATCGAGTCCAACCTTTAACCTAACCCTGCCATCCCACCACTAAACCATGTCCCTAAGCACCTCATCTATCCTTCTTTTAAATACCTCCAGGGATGAGGACTCCACCACCTCCCTGGGCAGCCCATTCCAGAGCCTGACAACCCTCTCGGTGAAGAAGTTTTTCCTAATGTCCAGCCTAAACCTCCCCTGGCGCAGCTTCAAGCCATTCCCCCTCGTCCTATCGTCTGTTACCAGGGAGAAGAGGCCGACCCCCACCTCACTACAGCCCCTCTCAGGGTGTTGTAGAGGGCGATCAGGTCTCCCCTCAGCCTCCTCTTCTCCAGACTAAACAACCCCAGTTCCCTCAGCCTCCTCTGCTCCAGGCTCAACACCCCCAGTTCCCTCAGCCGCTCCTCGTATGACTTGTGCTCCAGACCCCTCCCCAGCTTGGTTGCTCTCCTCTGGACATGTTCCAGCAAGGCAACATCTTTCTTGTAGCGAGGGGCCCAAAACTGAACACAGTATTTGAGGTTCAGCCTCACCAGCACCGAGTACAGGGGGATGATCTCTTCCCTACTCCTGCTGGTCACACTATTCCTGATACAAGCCAGGATGCCATTGGCCTTCTTGGCCACCTGGGCACACTGCTGGCTCATATTCAGCCGATTTAGATCCTGCCTAATGCTGTCTACTTGAATGTTTTCGTCATCTTTTTCCAGACTGAGGAAAGGACTAAGCATGCCCTGAAGCTCAGGCAGCTTCTCCAGCTCTGCCGGCTCTTCTAGTAAAAGACATTACCTCTCGCTACAAACCCGGCTTTTCTTCTGTCCCGGGTTCATTGTGGCTACAACAAATGCTACTTCCAAATATTTTGCTTATTAAGGACACAAAAAGCCTACATGGAAACGCTTCCTCTGTCCCAGACATTTCTAATTTACCCCTAATTTTACAGGTCTTGAAAACTTTCAATGCAACTCTGGCTTTTTCTGCTGCTCGTCTCATTGGGAGGGCTCCGCACCTTCCAGCCACACACTAAGCACAAATAACCCCAATGCAAACACAGCTGCCACAGTTTGTCCCTAAACAATGAGACATACCTCAGACTTGCTTAGTACCAGTACTAAAAAGCCAGTACGTAAGATTTTTCTGGGTGTAAAGTGCCTGCTTTATTTTTTAAGCCTGCTGTTTATCCTGACAGAGTTCCTCTAATACTTCTGAAATATTTTTCATACCTTATGGATGTGTTACCAAAGCCTTATTGACCCCACACAATATCACTTATCAATTCCAGGTAGATCGCTCTTGCGTCGAGACAGGGCTGGAAGTTAAATTAAGTCCTGGAAGATGTTCTTTTTTTGGCAGGTCTTAGGAGCCGGCTCAGCACATTCCCATCTCCTGCTTGGTCTAAAAATAATAAACCCTCCAAAGCGAGCGGTTGGGATGATCTGTGCTGAGTGCAGGCACGCGGCGTGCACGGTCAGCTCCGCGGCTCCCACCCCCAGCCCTGCCCGGGATACACCAGCAGCTCAAACCGGGGCTGGTGGCCGGACGGCGCTGCTGGCGTCACAGTGCTCGGCGTGACACGGAGATCTTCCCTCTGCTTCCCGGTGGTTGCCCATCGTCCATAGGTGAAGGGGTGGCGAGGGGAATGTGCACATCCTGCCATGCCGATCGTGCAGAAATGGGACATTTGCCTGGCCGTCCGATCCACCCACTCCCTGGGCCTGCTGGTGGGGATGTCACCGGGTAACCCACCTCAGATGTGGGAATGTCAGAAAGCAGCAGAGTTAAAACAAGACTTTCTCTGCTCACCTGCAGTTACTCCTATCTGCTGAATTCACTGACAAAACCAGTGTCCTTGCTTTTTTCTTTTTTAAACATAGAAGGGTATAGGTTGGAAGGGACCTCCACCTCCATGTGGTCCAACCCCCATGCAAGCAGGGCCACCATGCACCATGACCACCCAGTTGCCAGAGCAGACCCATGGGAGGGAGCAGGGCTCTGTCCCAACTCCAGCTGCTCAGAAGTAAGCTCAACTGCTGTCGGAGACAAAAACCCCTCCACACAGTCCCCTCAAGGGCCATTAATGATTTTATTTGTTTCCTTTTTTCAAGTCTTGTGGAGTGGGAATGATATCTTTGAACGGGGGCTGCAAAAAGCCAAATGCAACAGGATTACCGATCCATAGCTACATCCCAAAGGCTCCTACGTACCACACCACCATGAAGGGTTGGACTAGATGACCTCTAGGGGTCCCTTCCAACCCAAAAGATTCTATGATTCCACGAAGAGGTCCTTGAATCATCACAAGCATCAGCAGAGACTTGGTGAAAGCTACGTGCATTGCTCTTCATTTCAAATTGGTCTACAAAAGAAAAGCACTGAGCACCAAGACCATACTTCCAAAGGTACGATGGCCCGGGAAGTCCCCTCGGTCAAGGGCAAGGCTCTCCTCAAGCGTGATCCTGGCCCTCATCTTTGGATGCTGCACCTCCGAAAGCCCCTCGTGGCATCTCCAGGCCAAAGGCTGTGTCAAACAGCCCCAGCACACAAGCAACGAGGACACCAAGCAAAGCTGAGAGGTTCAGCCACACGAGAAGAGGGAAGCGCCCTGCGCAATGCACACCACGATGAATTAAAGGTCAAAACTCAAAAAGCAGTTGGCATTTTACCATCAGCAGCTTGTTTAAGAAGCCATCCCTCCTCTCTGAGGGATGGAGGCCCTCAGCCAAAGGGCAATAGCAGCTCCACACTGAGCTGCTCCATCTGCACCAGCACAGCCTTGGGCAGCACCAGCAGACAGGAGTGCACGGCACCGCTCTGCGAACACAGCACGCAAGCACACAGTGATGTTGGTGGACGCTCTACCAGCCTCCACCACCTCTACCAGGTCACCAGCGCACTCCCGCAACTAGCAGTAAATTCAAACTTTCAATAAAACCAAGAGCTATCAAATTTTAATGCTCTATTACCGGCACGGCTGTATCTGAATTCCAGGAGGCATAATCCAGGCTGGTAAGCCTGATCAACCCATGACTTTTCAATTTGCTGCTGTAGCATAGATGCATCCCGCCTCTCCCAACAGCAAGGATGAGATTGCTCTCTCCTTCAGCGTGACATCAAAGCACCCGTCCCACTTACCCCTTCTGCCCATCTATTTCTTGCAAATACACAACTGAACACACTCTGGGATTCTCCTGCAAGAGTGAGCAAGAAGACGGTGGTTCGTTAGAGGGATGTTTTTCATTATAGTAGTTGGCTCCCCGACTCCTGCAGCAGTTAGTGTACATGCACGGTGCTCAGAAGACAAAGTGGTCCCAATCTTTTCGGAGGTTCTTGGTTGAACCTTGATCCTGGGACTGATGCCATTCATCCCCAAGGTATGAAGAAGAGAACACGTGTTAAAAAGGACGAGAAAACACCACAGACAGGGCTTTGCCACCTGCACGGGGCATGGGCACCAGCCACAGGATGGTCACTTGTCCATCAGAGAAGTCACTTGTTCATCTCTTCACATCACTGCTGCCTTTTTGATCTCGGAGACACCGTCCTGAGCTGTTCATCTCAAAGCAGGCAGGAAAAGCAAAGCTGACTGGGTAGAAGGCTGTTTATTTAGGTGGCACAAACGAACCCTCACGCTACGCTGAGCTCAGCTGACCTGACACATCAAAGCCTTTGGTTGCTTTCCAAGCACTGACAGCAAGGACCCCACCGCAGCCACGCTGTCAGCATTTGGAGAGGCACCACGCCATGCAACGCTACTAACAACCCTACGGTTACAGATGGGAAGGTAAAAAAAACCCACCGAGAGCGATGCTTACCAAAGAGGAGGATGTTTTTGGCACAACAGGAGCACTGCAATGCTGTGATGGGTCTTCCCTGAGGTCACCATCAGTTCTTTCCGGCCCAAAAGTGACCAGTTTGGCAACAATAGCAGGAGAGCAGGGCACATAATAAAAAAAAGCGGTTTGGTGACACCTTACTTGGCCACGGCCGAACCCACCCGTGGGTCAGGGCATGGTACCCATTTGGTTTTGCTGCTCCCTGGGGAAAAGGGACCAGCAGTCCTGCTGTTTCTACAGCAAATCCATACTACGGCATATGTTCTCTCCAGAAAATAACACAACCCCCTGGACATTTGGGAGAGGAAGGAGCAGCACAATTCAGTCGCTGATCCCAACAGAGGGAATGTGTTTTAAGCAAACAGCCAGGAAAGCAAAGGGGGGATGAGGGGAAAGATGCAAAGCAGTTGCCTCGTAGGGTTCAGTCTTTAATTAAAAGGGTCAAGCAGAATGTTTCAAACACCACATGGCTATGATTTAAAGAGCGGTTTGTAAGATGAGTTTTCATCTTCAGCGTGGGTTTTTCATGTACTAACAATAAATAGAATTTTCATATTATTTCCACCAGCTCCAGCCTTGGTAAAAATCACGGCGTTTTAATAGCGGCGCAGCCAAGGTTGACACCAAACCATTCGTACAAAAGTCATTCTGAGAAGATCACCGCTGAGTCCTGGGTATTCGGTCAGAAAAACAGCATCTCCCAAAGCCACTGAAAAAGGACCCTGTTTTTCTTACAGTAAGAAGCCCATAGTGTAGACAGGAACGAACAGAGCAGGATCCAAGCTGGTGACACACGTGTGCCACAAACCACGGAGGGCATGGGGACAGCTCTGACCCCGCTGGCCCCACTTCATTTAAAACCAACACCAAGCTTTTCTATGCACACCAGTATTTTTCTAAAGGGTGCTTCACAGATCACTTCCAGCTAAATTCACTGTGCTCCTACCGCAGTCATCTATTACTTGCTCATCCTCTCCCCCGCTCTCCCCGCGGGGCCGTGGCCAGGCTGAGTAATGTGGTCCCTAATAGAGTATCACATATTGTAATTAGTGCAACACCAGCACCAAGTTCAAGGTGTTTTATCACAGTGACCTGCCCTTTCCTTCACGGGATGGCTCACAGAAGAGCGTAAGGCTGCTCCCGTAACCAAGCATATTCCCAAACAACAAACTGCCATGCTGCCCAGCTTTTAAAACCTGCTCCCATGGTGGGGCATGTCCCATCAACTCATGGAAGCAGCAACAGCCTCTGCTCCCTCCCAGGAACAAGTACACTTGCTCCCCAGACCCAGCCCTTCCATCGGCATAGTCAAAAATGGGTCCACAGCTGAGTTTTTTCCATGGGGGAGGTGATTGCTACTGCAATGCAGACCCAGAGCCAGCGCCCAGAGCTGTCGACAGCCCCATGAAGGTTGTGGAGCTCCTCCTCAGCTGCAGGCATGCTGCTTGCACTGATGCCCATCTGCAGGGACCGATGCCCGTGGGGCCCTCCTGCAGCTGAGCACCCAGGTCCCCCCCGACCCCTTTCTTAACCAGACCCTACGTACCACACCAAGGACCCACCCAGAGCTTTGCAAGGCTGACAAGCTCGTTCGGCAGCTCCCTGGAGTGACAGAACAGACTAGAAAATGCGGTTTTGGCATCAATTACCCAAGAAATGTAATACAAGCCAGCAACATTCCCGTTGGTCTGACGGTACCAATGAGCCAATGGACGCCGAGAAAGGTCAACAGCCCAGATCACACCGAAAACACATGCCACGGCAGAAATGTTCAGCTCTTCAGTCTTAGTCCTGTGCTTTAACCACATGCATCTGCCCCTTTTCAAGCTGTAGCCCACTGGGCATTATCTGACTAATCCTGCAGCAAGGAAAACCCAAAAGCTCCCTTTTCCACAAACAAAAGTTTCTCAACACTGCAGTTCAATGACTTCAACAGCAAAAAAATAGTCACGAGGAGTCACTATTGAAAGCCCTTTCAGAAAGATGCCCAGTTAATTACCAAACCACTGCAGAGTCCCAAGTCATCCCAAATGCATCAACATGGCAAGAGATGAATCATTCCAGGAAATGCCAGGAGCTCCTCTGTCACCAGCCACAACGGCAAGGCCAGTTTTTGCTCCAGACAGGAAGAAAAACACTGGATAATATGAAACGGACCACATCAGTCACTGGACACGAGGTAGCAGAACATGAAGATGGCAAAATTTGATCGTATCGCTGAAGAAGTGGAGATGTTTTTTCAAGGCGCTGCTGTGTAGGAGAAGCGTCCCACTTCCTTCCTCATCATTGCTTCAGAGAGCGCACCAAGAATGCTCCTCCAGGAGTAAATTATTTAGGCAGTCATCTCAGCAAGTTATTGCCACTCATTTCTGAGGAACAATACAGCCCAACCTGGGATTTAAACCAGCAGCAATGAAATGGTGCCCAGTCAACTCCACCTCCAGAAAACGAGCAGAGGATGGACACGGAACACCATGAAACCACCACCAACACTGGAGGATGCAGCGTACGCTTGGCATGGCTTAAACATGGGAATACAACTAGAGTTGCTCTGGCTCTCCAGCAAAACCTGCTCCGTCTTCATATTCTGTACAGCTTTCCTCCTAGGAGACAGCTGGGTTTTCTACTTTCACATGAATTACTCTAATTTTGTTGTGACAGCCTAGAGCAACCAGAGGATGCTGCAAGTTAAACGTCATCATTTGTCTGCAAGTTCTGAGAGGGAATAGGGCTGCCAAATCAGACCACCGCAAAGCTAGGATCTGACAGCTGTAACTAGGGCAATTTCAGCTAGGGAACGATAAAAATAAATAAAGGGAAAAAAAGGAAAAACAGAGAAACTATACATTCCAAGAGGAAGCAAGAATTGCAGCTACTATTAAAGACAAAAGTTGGCTATTTGCCTATTTTGATGCTGTCTTCAAACCAAAAATTGTGCTCGTCGTGTGCCCACTGCACAGCTGCTTAAGAGCAGCCTGGAAGAGAGGCAACAGCAGAGAGAAAATGCCTGGGTCAAAGCACGGCATTTGCTTGCCCGACTGCAGCCTTTTTAAAAGTTCCAGAGCCACAGATAAGACTTGGCCAGCAGCGTGAGGGAGGCACACACATCTCCTGATGTTTATCAAGACGGTTTCAAGTCTCAAGCACGTGAACCCCGCATGGAAAAGGTCTGGGCTGCAGCATGACAGCCAAAGCAGGCAACAACCCGATATCCTGACCCCGACTCGCTCTGAATGCCAGGCGAGTCAAGGAGGGTCTGTAATTAATGAGACTACAAGAAAATCAGATCTACCAAAGCCTTCTCCAAAACAGAGGCCAAGCCGCTCTGCTGCCACCAAACTCCTGTGGGATCATAAAACGGTAAGCCAGGGGAAAAAGGAATAAAATAAAAAAAAAAAAAAAATCTCAAGAGTTGTCAGTGAATTCAGACCTGCAGCCATCTAAATAAGGCTGCAATCTTTTTCAAGAAATATTTTCTCAAGAACCAGTCTAAGAATTAAAAATAAACACAGACTCCATCTAACTCCATCCCTTTAACCTTTTATCTTTCTCAGGTTAAATCCAGAGCCCAGCTCAGGCAAGCAGTCACCAAGGGTGAGTCACATCTACCCGAAACAACCTCACCACAGAGGCTCCCGTTCCTCAGGGTTCCTGGCTGGGGATCCAAGAGGGACTCACGCGCTGCTGCACAGCTCTTCCCAAGCAGAGTGTCTGAACGATGAAGTTCTCCATAAATCCTTTCCGGTTTCATATTCATCTCAAAGGCATCTACATTCAGGAGGTAAAGATTAGAAGCATTCCAAGTCCAGAAATACTCTTTTTTTTTTTTCTTTTTTTTTTTCCCCCCTTCCAAAAAGAGGAATCCAGTTTTAAAGCCAGAGAGTCCCTGGTGTATGTGGATGGTCTGGAAGCCGGGCTGAAGCCTGGCGGTGAAGGAGTACGTTTTTAAAACCTGCACCTCGCAAGGTTTTGGTGACATTTCTTTTTTCATATGGACCTCGTCACATTGATTTTGCTGTTTCTGCTCAAGACCAGCTCATCACAACGGTCTCCACCAGGAACTAACCCTGAAGACAACTTTTGGAAGTGTCAAGCAGTGCCACGGGAGAGCTGCTACCTCTCAAGGAGAGAGGGAGGGGATCCTCCCCCCCCAGTGTCCATTCAATGTTGTGTTAAAATCGCAGACGCCCAGTAGCAGAAGCCCTTCTATGGCATGTGTAGAAGTTCAGCTCTCGGCCGTTCCTAGGGAGAGACCAGTGATGATTCCCCGACACTTGGCTGCTTCCAGGCACACTCGGGTGTCCTGCTAGGTCCATGGAATCTCGAGTCAAGATCTCTCGTAACCAGCAACCAAACACATGACACCATGCAGCAGAGCATCATCCCCGGGGGCGGCTGGGGCAGCAGCGCTGAAGCCTCCAGCTGTAGGTCCTATGCCAAACTTCACATTTGCCTTCCAGCAACGTCCCTGTTAGCCCTAACAAAGATGTATATTGAAGACGATTCCTTTTTGATCTCTTCACCTGCTAGGTGTACCAATCCCCGTTGTAGGGCGGTCGGTGCCCACCAGGGTTGAAAGGGAGCGGTGGTTGAACATGACCTTGAGCTGGCTGCGGGTGCTGGAGCCGAACCCAGGGGCAGGCTCCCCGTAGCAGGCAGCAGCAAAGCTTCCAAGCTGCCCGTGCTTCCCCGTGACCCACTTCCACGCTGCAAAACTGAATTACGGCTCCCATTGATCTACTCGGCTTCCCGCTTCGGTTTTGCTGGTGAAGCAGTGAAAGAGGTCACCCCTCTCTGCTGCGACTGCCAAGGCAGCTTCCTACCTACCGAAGAGCAGAGCTTATCTCCTTGGAGCTCCTTGCTAGTAACCAAGAGCCAGGCAGCAAAAATATCTTGGAACTGTTAAAAAAAGAAAGTGTGACAAACAAGATGTGTTCCTGGATACACAGAGCACCATCCCAATCTGTACTCACAAGGCTTAAAAAAAAAAAAAAAAAAAGAAAAAAAAGAAGAAAAAAAAAAGGGCTGCCAGTACATACTACAGACAGTATTTTATATTATCTCTACAGTGTAGTCCACACCATCATCCATCACCGAGATAGTGATGATGTGCTGAAGGACAGACATTTATTGTCAGCAGGAGATACCCATCACAGCTGAAGATTCTGCAATTACTGTTTCTTAGAGAAAATGAAAGATTTATTATTCACATAATAGTCAATGAAGGTCTTTTCTGGAGTAGAACAGGCCTTCGTCTGTATGTCACATTGTATTATGCAAGATTAAATAGTTCAATTTTTTTCAAGCTGTGATTTTAGGTAATGTGTGGATTCTCCAGCAGTAATTAAAAGGACAGAGGCTACTTGTACTCTCTGCTGTGCCCTCCCCAGGCAGCCTGGTACTGGGGTACCAGTGGGGACTCTCTCCTCCTACCCAGACAGTTTCTGCCTTTATTTCTCTAACCCATGAAGCCACAGGTAGAGAAGATTTATATTCTGTCATCAGATAAAGGTCTTCAGCTGAGATCAAAGCAGTTAGCTGTAATTGCAGAGAGAAGGTTGCAAAACAAATCCTAATTTATCAGTAGGGATTTTTCACCCCCTTAAAGTCCGTACCATCTACAGCAGGCAGGAGAGAGAGGAAGGCAGGGGGAAAAAAAAAGATCATCCATCATTAGAGAAGCTGCCCTCATTCACAGTTTTGCCAGTAGCTATGACAGAAATCCTAAATGCAAGATAAAATCTCGGTGCTGTGTGTTATTACACCTCTCCCTTCAAAAAAGATCTTTTAAACGAAGAGCACCGTGTGCACCAAGCCATGGGCTCCCACCGCTGCAACGTTTCTGCCTTCTCTCCATCCTCTTCCTCCCAGCTTCTTGCTACACCTGAAACCAGGTTGCTTAACCCCAGCAGAAACTTCAGGAGAAATCACACCACCAGGAAGAGGCAGAACATGGAGGACAAAACCCGCAATGCTCTGCGACTACGAACTGAAGACGGAGAAAATCTAACGGGAAATGAGGCGCATCATTTTTAAGCGAGAGGAATTAATCACCAGCAGGGATCGCTGGACGAGCAGTGGAACTGCTGATGCTTGAAGACTCTACACCAAAATTAAAAGTTTGATCTGAATAAGGTGCCCAACCTGCAGCTGTGCCCACGCCGCAGAAATCAACGGGTGGAGTCCATCATCTGCCAGATGACAAGGTAGGACTGGACCACCCCGAAATGCAGGATTTTGCAAAACCAGAAAACCCTTTCACCAGGAGGGAACCCCGCTGCCGGCGAGCCCTCACACTTTCACGCTTTAAGTGCTGAGCTCCCCAGGCACGGGACGGCGGACGGGGGCTGCCCAGCACAACTGCCCTGGCTTACAGCAGGCGAGGATCTGGCCCATGCCTCCCTTCTGTTCCCTCCCTACTGGAAAAACATCCTGCGTGCAGCAAGTCACTTGGAAAGAAGCTGCTCCAAGCTGTGCCCCTCTCTGCTTCTCATAGAATCGTTGAGGTTGGGAAAGCCCTTTAAGCTCCCCCAGCCCAACCATTCCCCTACCCCTGCCATCCCACCCCCAAACCCTGGCCCTCAGCACTGCCTCTGCCCGGCTGTTAAATCCCCCCAGGGCTGGGGACTCGACCCCTTCCCTGGGCAGCCCCTTCCAGTGCTGGACAACCCTTCTGGGGAAGAAATTTTTCCCAATGTCCAACCTAAACCTGCCCTGGCGCAACTTGAGGCTGTTTCCCCTCGTCCCATCACCCGTTCCCTGGGAGAAGAGACCAACCCCCACTCACTACACCCTCCTCTCAAGCTGTTGTGGAGAGCAATAAGGTCTCCCCTCAGCCTCCTGTCAGTGCTGGATCACTTAGAAATGTCAGCTCTAGGCGTTTCCAGGATTTATTTGCCATTTCGTGCATTTTATTTGCTACTTTATGTACGTATCTGCCAACTGGCCTTGTAGAAAGTCCTTCTGAATTCATCGAAACCAGGTCCACGCTACAGTGACTCACGCGCGGGTCCCACAGTCACGCGTGTCCGTGGTGATCCCACCCACGGTACCCACTGGCCTCGGGCTGCTCTGCTGTGAGCCAGCCACGCTGACTTACATGTAGCGTCACAAATAACAGATAATTCATCTGATCAGGCAGCTGTGAAACAGAGGGCACAGAGGCCACCCAAAACCCCCCAGGCACACACCTCCCACACCAAGCCTGCACCCAGCCAGGTTTGTCCTATCAACAGCATGGGGACAGCAACAGCGTTCAATCCGAAACCCAGCCAGACTGGTCTTAAAAGTCCCGTATTTTAGAAAATTAATACAGTGTCGCTCCTAACTTTCCCAAATTCTCAGCTATTCAGGGCCCAAAAGCACCAACTCCCCCCGCCTCGTCCTTAGAAATTTCTGGGAAGCGGCACGCTGCTGCTGCTGCAGCTCCTCACGGCCAAACCAAACAAACAGGGGCTAAATTAGTGATAGCACCATAAATGCAACCCAAATATGAATTAAGAACTCCAGGTTAACCCCGAGGATTGCAGCAGGCTGCTGCATTGGTGATAAAACCTTCACAAACGTGGCGGCACAGCTGGGTTCCTCTTCCTCCCTTGCATGCCGGAGAGCCCAACCTGCAGCTCTATAAAACAAGCTTCTACACGGATTTTCATTCGTGCTGTTTCTCAGATAATTAAAGCGAATCATATAAAAGAGGGGCAACAAGAAAATCTTCCTTTTGAAAAAACTCGGCACTCTCTGGACCTTGCGAATGTCCCCCCCCAGCCCACCTCAGCGCAGCCACCCAGGATCTTCTCAACATTACAGCTCAATAAATAGGGTTGGAGACCCCAAAAGTCCTTGGTCCAAGCGTGCTTCCCTGGTTCAGTGGGGCACCAAGGAGGAGAAGCAGTGCAATCCGTTCGCCTGCAGGCAGGCAACACACCACCACTTCAACCCCCCATGGAAGTTTTAAGAAGATTTTAGGTGCTGCACAAACTTTTGGGACCAGGCTGAGTTCCGACTTGTGAATGTACTGTGGGAGTTCAGTCATCACTTGAGCAGTTCTTCAGTGCAGGAGAATAAAGGAATAAATAAACAGGGAAAGGAGGAAGGACATCCATCGTACACTTGGCTACCTCAAACGTGCAAGCTAAAGGGGAGGGAGTAAGGAACAGTATTTTCCCCTTTTACTTCAGCCTAGCATTAAAAAGACAAGCTACATTCCTAACTACAAGCCTCTATGAATGAAAAACTGGCAGAGTCAATAAAATGTGAAGTAAACTTAATTCATTTTTACTATGTGACCCACTTTCAGCAGGTTTTGATTCACATGAGCAGCTAGAGCTTCAAGGTGGCGATTCGGCAAGGTCTGTTCATTAAAGTCATTCTTTTCTTTATGGCTTTCAGCTTCAAGGGATAAAAAAACAGATTTCTGTCAGAAGCATTCTCCAAAAAGGCCCCCTCGGCACAAATCTCACAGCAGCCACAGAAAAAAATGGATACAAATGCAAATGCTGCTTCAGAACTGAAAGAAGATGGGAATGGAGAAAGTCTTAACTGCTGGAGGTGATACCCCCTCCGCCACCCGCTGGGTCTCACCTGACACCCCGCGGGGCGGGCAGGGATGCTCCGGCAGGGATGAGGATGATGGTCCCTGCTCCCCGAGCATCCCCTCGCTGCAGCCATGTCCTCGCTGCCCAGCCGCCGCGACGGGACACCACCATCGGTGCCCATTTGCTGTGACAGGCCAGGATGTGACCCCGCGGCACGGGGCCGGGACCCCTGTACCACCACCCTGGCAGCAGCAAACCCTGGGGGGGATGTGTTTCCACACAGTGCCCCCCTCCCACCCTCTCCTCTTTGGTAATTGATACAGCCGTGACAGCTTAAAAATTACTTTTTTTTTTCCTCCCCCCCCCCCCTCCTGTCTCCAGGCTAAAAAACAGAATTTGAAATAATCTGCTGGCTTTTAGTTCTTCATCACACTCAACTGGGCCTGGAGCAGTAACCGGGTATGGATCTGAGATAAAATGCTATGGAAAGTAATTTTCCATTTTGACCTGAGCATCCTCTCCCCGCCGCGCTGCAGCAGGGGCCTTTGCAGGGTGTATTGGGTTTCTGTGGCAAGGTCTTGGTAGTGGGGGGGCTACAGGGGTGGCTTCTATGAGAAGCTGCTAGAAGTTTTCCCTGTGTCCACCGCTGGCCAAGGCCAAGCCAATCAGTGGCAGTGGAAGCGCCTCTGGGATAACATATTGAAGAAGGAAAAAAAACCCGGCTGCGTCTCAGTAGCCGGAGAGAGAAGAGAAGTGAGAGGATGGGAGAGAAAACAGCCCTGCAGGCACCAAGGTCAGTGAAGAAGGAGGGGCAGGAGGTGCTCCAGGCGCCGGAGCAGAGATTCCCCCGCAGCCCGTGGTGAAGACCATGGTGGGGCAGGCTGTGCCCCTGCAGCCCATGGAGGTCCACGGTGGAGCAGATCCCCACCTGTAGCCCGTGGAGGACCCCACGCCGGAGCGGGTGGATGCCAAGGAGGAGGCTGGGAACCCCGGGGTTCCGGTTTGGTTTCCGGAATTCCCGGGGGCCCAAGCTGGGCAGTCTGCTCCTGAGGGACTGCACCCCGTGGAAATTACAGACCCACGCTGGAGCAGTTCGTGGAGAACTGTAGCCCGTGGGAAGGACTCATGTTGGAGAAGTTCGTGGAGGACTGTAGCCCGTGGGAAGGACTCATGTTGGAGAAGTTCGTGGAGGACTGTCTGCCATGAGAGGGACCCCACGCTGGAGCAGGGGAAGAGTCCTCTCCCTAGGGAAGAAGAAGCGGCAGAGACGTGTGATGAACTGACCCCAACCCCCATCCCCGTCCCCCTGCGCCGCTGGGGGGAGTGGGTAGAGAAGCTGGGAGTGAAGTTGAGCCCAGAAAGAAGGGAGGGGTGGGGGGAAAGGTGTTTAAGATCTAGCAGTTTTTCTCCTCTCCTTCTCTGATTTTGATTGATAATAAACTAATTATTTCTTTCAAGTGGAGTCTGTTTTGCCCATGATGGTAACTGATAAAATGATCTCTCCCTGTCTTTATCTCGACCCACGAGCCCTTCTGATTTACTTTTTCTCTCCTCTGTCTGGTTAGAGGGGAGCGATAGAGCGGCTTTGGTGGGCCCCTGGTGTCCAGCCAGGGTTAAACCACGACACAGGGTCTCCTCAGCCTCTGCCAAAGGAGGAGGATTTCTTCTTTGCGGTGCATCTATACCTGTCTGTCCCCGGCTTATATACCCGGGCAGTCTCACAGGAGAAAAACAATTTTATCTCCTGACCATACAAGGGTCAGTGAAATAAAAGGGAGCACGGTTAACTTGGCTCAGGCTCGTAGGCACAAAACACTTCCCCAATATTCGCCCTTAGACACCCAAGCAGCCCCGTTTGATGTCAAAAGGGCTGTTCACATGCTTGGGCTGAGCACATAAATAATGGTATCAGGAACCAATATGGACGAGATCGAGCCAGTCATCGTTAAATAACCACAGAGGCGATCTCCTTTCCTTGCTGCAACACCAAGCAAGCTGGGTGCCTGGCCTCTACCCAGCCCAAAATTTGTGAACCTGTGGGGTGCTCAAGCTAACCAGCAAAAGTCAATTGCTTTGCAAGCAGATACCTCATTCCATTCAAAATAATACCTGTTTTGACATTCTTCACAGGCCACCTACATCAGGGTAGCTATTCCAGAGGGTGCCCGTAGCATCCCTATTCCCTGCGCTGCCCGGGATCCCGCGGGGCAGGGAAGGATGGATGAACACATGGATCTCTCCGCTGTGGTTTGCACTGGTTGCCCAGTCCCAGATTCAAGCACCACCGACAGCGTTTTGGAAAGAAGCAGCATTTTGACAAAGGCTGTGAACGCCTCACCAGGATAACAGGGCTCTGCAGCCGAGGCTGGAGCGAGCCACCGCTCGGCCAAAGTCGCCGCGGCAGAGATCGCTTACGGGCCCTTCAGAAAGTCAGAAGAATCTGCCAAAAATAATAGTCATTAGAAAATAAACGGCTCATTTCTGTGCTCTCGCACCGCTGGCGAACGGCTTCGCTCGGGCTGGCAGCCGAAGGGCACCATCACCGCCGCGGCCGATGCCATTTAGCTGCTCCCGCCCTCCTCGAGGGGCAGAGATGCTTAACCTGGGGCCAGGGCGCAGAGGCAGGGAAAAGGTGTTTGGTTGGGAAAGGGGAGCCTTGGGAGACCTCTCATTACCTGCCTCCGTGTCGAGTGCGGGGAGCTAGCTGGAACAGCAGCAGCTCCCGCTGCGGAGATGCATGAAAAACAAAGCAAAACCCCAGAATGGGAACCAAAGCTCAAAAAAAGTGCTATCGCACCTCGTACATGTTTCGGGACAACCCCGCCCCCCAAAAAAGTAGTAAAAAAAAAAAATAAAGAAGTTCTTTCTATGAGGAAACCATCATTTGAATGTTTTGGGTCGGAGGGGTTTCCTTTCTCCATCAGCGATACAAAGCACCTGGGAGAAAACATCCTTCCTGCAGAAAGGGGGAAAATAATTTCTGAGCCCAGCAAACAACAAAATAAACCCTCTAAAGCTCAACTGAATAAAACGCCACGTGAGTTTTTAGGTGGAGCTGAGGCCAACCTTCAAGCCTGGCCTGGCTAACCCAAGCCTTCTCAAAAGGGAGATTCAATAAAAATAAAAAAATTGTGCCCTGTGCCTTGGTGTTCCGATAGACACAAACACCCTCCTGGCACCAGCCCCGCATTGCCAACAGTCAGTGCATTTAAGACTTAACTTACATATGTCACCTTGAAGCAAAATACGCAGTTAGACAAATGTGTATTTTTCATATTTTGAATGCAATTGGGGGATTATTCAAAAATAAGTTGCTATCGGCCTCCTAGGAGACATGAAAAGGTCACGGAGCAGGCTGCAGAATATTTTCCCAGCCTTCCTCAAAAAATATATTTAAACCAAGATGACTTCTTTATTTTAAGGCCTTCTTTGGGACTTTTGCCAAAAGTCCCAAAAAATAATCCGTTAAAGTGAAAGCGCTTCACAAAAGGAGGACGCGTAAGGACAGCAGATTTCGGTACTTCTATGAACACTGGCAGCAAAGATGGGGCAGATGGAAGGAGCAGGGCGGGAGCTCAGCACGTGCACGACCCCAGCAGGAGGGTACCCCCTGCCACCCAGCACCGGGCATCTCGCTTCGGCGCCCCGGGGACCGTTCCTCCATCTCCCCCCTCTCCCTGGCCGGAGCGAAGGGCAACCTCCACGGGGAGGCAGGGGCCAATCCGGGCATCGCCTGCGGGCACGGAGGAGGGATGGAGGGGATGGGGAAAGCGGCAGGGCCCGCCGGCCTCCCCGGCTGCGGGGAAGCTGCCAAGCCATCAGCAGCGATGCTGCAGTATTGCGTCCGCTCGGCTCGGCACGCCTCGGGAGCAGCGCTGCCGGTGAGTCACAGCTCTGCACCACTCGCTGCCCGCTTCCCTCCCCTTCTAACCGGCTTGGGTATTATTTTTTTTATCATTCCTCTCTCCTTTCTTCGGTTTTTTGGTTTGGGTTGGGTTTTGGGTTTTTTGGGGTTTTTTTCCCCCCCTCCTCCTTTTTTGACTCACTGCTAGCCAAAATACCTTCTGCTCGAGGGAGGGAGCTGCGGAGAGCCAAAGTCAGGGCGGATGGGGGAGCCTGCCAGCCCCAGCCCCAGCAGCCCCCCATGGCCGCAGTGGAGAAGCGTGTGGGATGTGGACTTTTATTTTCCACTCATTCAATCACAGGAACTCCTTGAAGGAGATTTGCTAGTTCCCTTAAAGCTGCAACAACAAAGCAGGTTTTCAGCGTTTGATTCACGGCACTGACTCAGGCTCTAAACGCCTCTAATTTTTCCAGTAGCTCCTGGCTAACGGGTTGTCTCCTATCTCAGCAGGGGGTTCTTTTGTGCAGGGACTCAAGTGACCTCCGGCACAGGCTGAAGAAACTCTTCTTCTCCTCTCACCTTAATTATTATAGATTTTTTTTTTTTTTTAATTAATATTAAACCAAGTTCACAGAGCCAAGAAGACTACGTGCCCCCGCTGTGGCACTCCTGCTGACCCCCATGGGAACGTGCCTCCCAAAGAAATCGATGGGACCAGGTTCACAGCGTCGCTCCCCAGATACCAATAGCTCAGCGCAAATCTTTGTGCTACGAGACCCTTCCTCAAGATGACACTGGATGAAGATGCAGGCTGAAGACGTGCTCCAGCCAGGACACGGTGCACCAAGTGACAGCTAACATGGCCATTGGTGTTGGGGTTGGATGCAGGAACGTGCTGGGGTTTGGAAGGGCAAAGGCGTGTACATCAGCCGTGTTCAGTGTTTGCACAGGACCCACCAGGTCCCAGCTTATGGAAAGAGCTCATGGGTGGTACCAAAAGGTAAGCGCTCGTTGTGAACACACCATAAAAAGAGGTATTTGAAGCTATTTGAAAAGAGCATCTTTTGAACATCTAATGGGCACAGCCAGGCAGGCACACACAAATGCTTTAGGTCTTACCACCAGCTGGCAGGTAGCACCTAGAGTCATCTGGTCTTGTCTCCCCATCTCAGCTGCTGGCAGAGGGGTTGATGAGTTACCTTCAGAAAAAGAGGTTTGTCCCATTCCAACAGCCTGTACAGCCCACCGAGACAAAGGTGCCACCAGCAAGAGCAGAGTCAGGCCAGGCTCTGCAGAAAGAGGTTTGCGGCTCTGGCTGGCAGCTATGGTTTCCATGGTTAAGCTTTCATCCAGAAGTCAAAGCCACCTGCATACAAAGTGAACTAAATTGGTTTTAAACGGTGAACCCCGTAGCACGACGCAGTCACCTTCCTCTTTAGAAAAATGATGCTCTCCACGGACGCCTTCTACTTGCTGAGATCTAAGGCATGTTTGCATCCTCCATACGAGACCGCAGCCAGTGCCAGGCCCTGCGAATGCACAGATTGTGTGTGACGCCACCAGAAACCATCCTGGGTCCAGGTAATCTGTGTCCACAGCTGCCCTCTCACTCAGCTCCCTTTTATCAATTCATAGAATCATAAAATTCTTCAAAGTATCCCCCGTTCCAGTTAAACGTGATCTCGTTCCTATGCTGAGCCAGTCCAAATACAATTTATTAGCATCAATTCTGCACTCAAGTAGGCTTTCTCCGCCGCTGCTGAAGGCAAACCAACATCTCTGTAGGATCTCAAGCCCTGCAGGGACCGCAGCCAAATCCGCAGCTACCGAAAGGGCCTCCTCCCTTTGCACTGTTTGCACAAGCAAAGGCTCTTTAGAGGATGGAGCAACTGGAAAGCTCGTTCCCGCCAGCTAACAGACTATTCCATATGGAATGTCAGACCAAAGATGTGCTGAGACAGCCTTTTCCCCCCCCCAATACTGACCCCAAACCCAGTTTCTCCATCCTTGAGGACTCAAGGTCAGGCAGACCCTAGGAGAGGAAAGTATATAAATATATATATATATGTGTATATATCTGTGTATAAACCATCTGCCATAGGATGGGCTGTGTACATACCATCTCCTATAGGATGGGCTGTATACATACGGGGCACGTACCTCCAGTGAATGGAGTAATCTGCATACTTTAGTGAAATGAGCTGGTGCTTACCCGAATGTATCCTGCAGCCCTCACACCTCTTAACCTATTTGCCAAATACACTGTTTTCTGCTTCAGTTGCACCTTTGCTTTTTCCTCCAGGTGAATCTCTCTCCTTTCACAGTATTTTCCGCACTTCCATTCCTTTTGCTAAAATCGGTAGTCTGTCTTGCAGTAGCCCTTAACGGCGGGCATCAATAAAACATGACCAGCCTTCCAAGTCTTTTGTTTTCCAGTCAAACATATATTTGCTTTTTCCCTTGCAGTACTATTTTCCTCTAAGCACCGGCTCAGCTGGGGGACTTCTGCATCACCGCGGCTGGGCTGACATCATTTAGATGGATGTCGTGGGACCGCTCACCCCGGAGAGCTGCCTTTCTCCTCCATCATTCGGAGGCGCTCATCTATTACAAACATTTCCCTTCACGTTTTCCTTCGCTGCTCTAACAAAATATTAATATCCCTATCAGATGCATTGTATTGGCTACACATTTTTAGGTACCTCTGCTCCACACCATTTTATTAGAAGCCTTTGTACCCATTAAGGCCTGAAAGAATGAGTGCCAATGGCCTTTTGTAGGTTAATCCACAAGAGATCAAGAGAGTGCAAGACATTCTGTCTATTCAAATTACTCATTTTACAGTGTACTAGTATGAATATTAATACTGTCCATTGAAAAAGTGTGTTAATTAGGATGCTGGCAGTTTTCTGGACCACTGCCACCCAAAGTGAGCACTTGGGGGTCTGTGACTATTCAAGCCGAGATCCCGAATCGCTGTTAACGACAACGGCACGCTCAGTTCCACCGCAAGAGCCAAATAACCAAAATAATTCATGAGGGAACAACCTACAGAGGGTTAACGTTACTTATTTTTCCTCTCCTGATTTCAGTTACTCACCTTCCTAGAAAAACGGTATTTAACCAGACCACAAATAATTTGCATAGCACACATGGGCTAGCTGCTGGGAGGTTTTTAAGCAAACAGAACAAACGCCTCATTAATAACTAAGCGCCAAGAAATGCAGAAAGAATTTTGTACCAGACTACCGAAAACCATAGTAGCTTATTCTTCTGATGCTTGCCTCAAATTAAACACTACGCTCCTTTGGTAAGACTAGTTTGGGTGGATGAGAAAATGGAGAAGGCAACGTCCACGTACGTGCAAGAAGGACCCATACCTGGGAGGTCGTTACAGTTCATACATAATTTTCTTATGCAGGTAAAGCTTCCAGAAGCTCAGGATGAGGCCCGGTCACTGGTACCCTAATGGCACAGAGAAGATGTTTAACAGATACGATATTCCCCCTTCCCAGTTTCTGCGTCTGGGATATAGCATGGGTGTGCAATCCTCATGGTAGTCTGCTGATCTCAAGGTTCATCTTCATTTTCTGCTAGCAGAACAAAAGGTCAGCTACGGACCAGACATCAGTAAGGTCTCCCAGATGCCCGGGTGCTTACCAACCTGATGAATCGGGTGTCAGCAAGCATCGTGCCACAGAGGAAGCGAGCAGACCGGCGGTCCCAGGTACCCAGGTGACCCCAGGACACCATTACCAGTTCCCCAAAACACTTGAAGTTCACAAACACATTTTTCTTCCACTAGGAAATAAACCCCAAAGTTTTTGCGAGAATGAGATTTGCATCCAAGGGTCTGATTTGAATGAAAAACCCATCGGTTTTGTTTGGCTGTGGTGTTTTCCCAAAGTGGAGGAAAAGCACATTAGACCCCTTGGACCTTGCTTGTTCTGCTTCAGGGGAGGTATTTTCCTTTGGGATCACTCTAAGTTGGGAACAGGAATCCAAATTTCCCACCTGTGAAGCCACTGCTGTGGTTATGAAGGGTCAAGTCGTTCTACTCCTCAGAGAGGTTGTAGCCAAAACCTGCTTTCACAAACTGGGGTTTCTCAGCGTGGTGGGACTGACAACACTCACAGTATTGCCCACTTCAATGTATTGAGAAATGCTAATTTTGGCTCCTATCAAGTGATCCAGTTTCTCTTGCAGGACCTTCAGCAAAGCTTCCTAGCCCCATTTACCCAAGCAGAAACTTGAAAACATCTTCCAGGACATGAGGACTTCATTTTCGGAAGCTCCCGGTGCCCCGACCCGCAGCGTATGTCAACAAAAGAAAGAGGTCTACCAGCACAGCTGAATGTCAGGTCCCTTTTTGCCTCAATGTAAACTAAGGCATCTAAAATTAAAGCAGAATTCTGCAAGCATGGATGACCAAGGCCTCTCTTTTTCAGATTCCCAGCCTGACATATGGGGCTGCAGACGAGATTTCGCATGTGCATGCACACGCACAGGCATGGGGTGAGAGAGAGCTTCAAACAAAGAATTTCAGGCTGTTGAAGCCCATCGGTTGGAAGCAGCTGCAGAAATCTCTGATAATTCCCCAGGTTACTGAGCACTTTGCTGCTTACATCTCTCCCTGGCCAGAGCTATCGCTTGTCACCCACCAAAAGCTAATCCTCTTTTTTTCTGATTTCACCTCTATCTTCTCTTCCCCCCCCCCCCTCCATCCTAGTGCAAAGCACCTTTAATCTTAATTTCAGATGTACTTTCCATGATGTTGTAGATGTGTTATCTGCAGCTGACAGTATTCGCCACCTATTTCTCCTTAAAGGACACTGCTTGACCTTGTAACAGCTTCCATGCCTCCAGCTTTAGAGGCTGAGCCTTTCTACTGCAATGGATCACAAGTAACCACTTTTCTGAATCCACTATTAGCAGAGAATCAGCTACCCAGAGACCTCCTGCTTTGGGTTGGGTTTGTGTTTTGGTTTTTTGGTGGTTTTTTTTTTTTTTGGTTTTTTTGGGTTTTTTTTTTCCATCCAAATGCAGCATTTTCCCCAGGCAGAGACATATTATGGCAATTCAGACACTGACAACTGTGTAAATCACACCCAGGCAAAAGTTATTGATGACCTCATTCCAGTAAAGTATGAGATGATCAGACTGCCCCACGGTATTTTGATCATCTGAGAACCCTGAAATTGAAAGTCGCAGGCTCCATTTTGCTTGGAAACCTAACAAAAGGCATTAACTGTGACAAAAGGCACTTTGAGCATTTCTCTTAAATTATCTCATTTCACACCAGGAATAACAAATACTCATTTTCCTTTATTAATACACTCTCCTTGCCCATAACTGTTCTCATTTTTCTAATTTTGAATTAGAATGCTTTCAAGTTATTGATCCCTTCTGCTAGAAATCTTTTCTGCTTTTATTAGTTCTTGTACACAGCCTAATTTTAACAATACGAACAGCGCATCCAACACAACCACCTTTCCAGCAGACCTGTCTCCCGGGAGTCAACGTGATTAATCTCTCCCATGCAACCCAAGTCACGTTCTGCAGCCCCAGCTCCTCCAACACTGCCGGCATGCTTAGGTCAGTACTCTCACATCTTTTATTAAATTATGTAATTAGCTTATTTCTTCTCAAGTGCCTTCCCAAACAGGTTGTGAACGGTCACCAGTACAGGAGCAAAAAAACCCCAACGCTCGGAGCGTATGCTGGAGCTTTCAAGAGCATTTGCTCTTCCCCACCATTGGATTTCTCCCCACGCCAACTCATCCACAGGCTCGCACAACCCAAGCGATATTCCCTAGCATTGGAACAGGGCTGAAGGCAGAATTAGCAGAGGTCAAGGCGCACGCTGCCATAGCTATCCCCAGGGATGTGGGCTGCCCTTGCAGCCCAGCCGGGGCTTCTCGGACCCTCACCATGGGGCACATCCCGCTGCTGGGGGCTCAGCCAGCACAAGGTATGGGGCTCGCACGCTGCGCCCACGCCAGCCTCTTCCATTTAAACCCGAGTCCTCACTAAACACGACTCCAGGCACTGTATCACAGGTTTAGGGCTTTTTTTAGAAGAAAGGTGACAGACTTGGAGGAAGAAGGCTCATCTTCATCACATGGGCTAGCCCCAAATTATGCTCTTACCGTCAGCCCTTTAGCTAATCCCCGTCCCTTGCTGGCTGCTGGCATCGCTCTGGCGGCAAGCCTGTATCTACTGCAGAACAGCATGGGAAAGGCACCGGTTTTCCTTGGCTGTTCCAAGTTTCAGCTAAGACAGGCAGCTGCAAAAAAACCAAACCAAAACAAACAGACCAACCCCCAAGTTAGCCATAAGGGAGAAAAAGGCTGCAAGATGGAGGTGGAGCACCGGCGCAGAGCTGTAGTGCTTAACCTGGGTGAACAAATACGCCGTACATACTCTGCAGCAAAGCTAAATGCAAAGGATTCGGAACGGCCAAGTCAACTGGACCAAAGCGACACAGCTTGAGAGCAAGGCTCTCCCTGCCTCCCGCAAGCAGAGGGCTGTACCCTGAACCTGCCGTGCCCGGCACAACCCAGCACGCCGGCACAGCAGCACGCGTGCAAAGCCATGTACAGCCCGAGGAGGGACACGGCAGCTGGCATGAAGGCACAACCCGCCCCGCCACCGCTGGCTTTGAAAGCCTAGATGGGGAACAGACCTCGAATCCAACTGTTCCCGTGGGGATTGAACCCCACGGGCAGCGGTCGCTGCTGGAGGGGCCATGCCCTGGACCATCGTCCGGCCGAGCAGCTCCCCTGCAGCACCCACCGCCCCCCTACGTCCCCAACTCTACGGGTGCTAAAGGCAGAGCATCCCGAACCACACTGCGGCTGACATGGCTCTTCTATCCCAACGGGACGCTGCTCTTTGGCAATTAAAGAAAACCCCAAACTAATATAAAATATTGGAGGAGCCCTTTTTGGTAGACGTTCAAGGGACCGGCTCCCTGCCTGGCTGCTATACGGTTTTAAGCGGATCCTAAGCATTTTCTGTGTGACCGGGAGCATTCACCCACAGGATGCTGCCCTTCAGCACCAGGGATCAAGACTGTAGGTTTCTGTATTTTGGTCAGTTTTGTGACTCCAGCACCCATCATTTTTGCAAAGTCCAAAAGCGCAGTTTTACGTTGCATTTCAGAAGTCTGCTCCCCTAACACAAGATTTCCATTTTCTTTTGCAAACTACCCCTCGCGTTAGCCCTATTGGCATTCGGGTAAACAATTCGCAATTCATCTGGAACAGGCTATTGACAGAAATTCTGCTGAATTGGCTGTCTTTCTATTAGTTATGTAGAGAAGAAAAGCTTTGGCCTCAATCCTGGACCTGCTGAATTAATGTGTGAAAGAGAAAATCTCTGAAGCACGGGAACGCGAAGGCATTTCCACCACGCACCAGCAGTACTGCCGACTTCGGCTATAACTATAATTGCTCTAACAAAACAAGAGACTAATGGCAAGTCCAGCAGTATTTGCAATTTTTCCTAAGCCCTGATTGCTGCTTACATGTGAATTTCTACTTCCATAAAACATAAAGATGCTTTTCCAGCCTTTCATGTTGTCCGTAAGAGCTTCAAACTCTAAAGAGGTTTTTATGTGGCAGGCAGGGAGGGGGGAGGTCAGCTGGAGACTTCTGAATGCTCAAGTTAGAAACTTAATGAGACATCGTATTCCCAACTAATGGTTTTGCTCAGGGACAAATTGCAACACCAAGGAAAGTATTAGCATAAAGACTTATCAACTGCAAGATGTGCCGGAGCAGAAACATCCCATCTTTTCAAAAGGGGATGCAAAGCAGGAGGAAAAAAAAAAAAAAAAAAAGAAAAAAGGAAAAAAAAAAGCGTAAACTGGAAGGATTAAGTGGCTCGCTGTCTGCATCTCACCGCTGCCAATGTGGGGCTGACCCCAGAGACCCTGGCAGGGAGATGATGGTCTCCCCCCAGCACATCCCCTCCACTCTCTGGACTTCAGCACTGGCACCAGCAGCGTGCCGGAGCCCAGGGATGCTGGTGCCGGAGCCCAGGGACGGCACGCTGTGCTGCTGACTCCCAGGGATGCCACTGGCTGCTCAGCACTTGGAAGACCACACAACAAATTGAAGGCTCAACTCCTCGCTACACTTCGTAGGGATTTTTCCTTTGTCATGCAGAAGCGGTGAAATATTAGGATTAAACCTAGTAGGTCTGAACGTGGATATACATGTGTCAGAAAATGTGAGCAGAGACCTGAGCAACTCATGAAAAACAGGACTGCTACCAGGAGCGTCCTGTTTCAGTTATTTGCTTTTCCTTCTCTTCCTCGGAGTGAAGCAAACCAGCTTAATTCACAGCAGAGGCAAGTGCAGTACTGCTCTCCATGGCCACGCCTCAGCCCGGGCTCTGCTCTTTCTTTCTTAAGGAAAAATCTGCTTAAAATTGTTTTCTTTGTCATTGAGGTTAACATGTTCAACCCCTCCTCAGCAACAGGCACCTATAAATATATATATTTTTTTTAAATGCAAGCCTGCACACAAGAGGCTGCCTCGCCTGCAGGCACACAGCCCTGCCAGCCCAGCGCCCTGGCCATTACCCCCCTGCTGGGAAAATCAAGGATAAATGGACAGGGAGAAGTAGAAGCCTTGAAATGAGCTCCAAGCTTTCCTTTCCAACCCTCTGCCTGGCATGCCGACCGATACTTACCATCACACCAGGGTTTCTGGAGAAGGAGCTTAGATGAAAGCTCAGCAGCAGAGGCTCCCATCCCACCCCATCCCACCATCTTGGGCACCCCACCAGGAATCCCTGCAGACACCCCAGGGTTGCTTGCCCAGATGGAGGAACCACCCTAAAGTTCACACACCAACAGTTATTTCAAGTAAAAACACAACACCAACCTGTGAGGAACCCATCCCACCTTTTAACTAACCAGGATGCGTCCACGAGTTAAAATTTTTTAACGTAGCTGTTTCACTGTATGAGCCTGATCTCATTTGATCCAGATACCATGCAGACAAACATAAAATACATTTCTTCACACTGACCCTGTTAATAACTATTTCTCGAGGCAGCAGCAGAACTGTAACGAGCTAACACTGTTTGTTTATTTGGAACTCAATAGCTAGACTTATTGAAAAAATACCCTCGCCCGGCACCAGCTGGAAAAAAATTATTAAAAATTACATCAAGCTAATGCAGCATCCACTGAAATGCGATCAGATGGGAGCGTGGTGCATCGCCCGTTCCCTGCATCACCTCCAGGGCAAGAAGGGTCTTGCCCAGATGAGGTGGCTTCTGCCTCTTGATCTTGAATGCCCGGGGAGAGCTAACAAAGCCAGCACCACTTCCAGGCTGGGTTGCTCTGTAAAATTAACTACGGACATCTGAAATGCAATTCTCTTGTCCTTTATGCAACTCCCTCCCCTCCACAACTCTCATTTTTAAACACATTGGGCTGGATTCCCTCCCTGTCCCTCTTTGCCCCTGCATGTCCAGGTAATTTCAATATTGTTGTCAGGTTCAGGGTTGGTTTGTTTTGGTTTTTTTTTTTTTTTAAAAAAAAGACCTGCAGAAGGCTCCTCATTTTGGAAACTCACTGCCACAGGTTGCAAGCGCCCCTATAAAACCCATTCTGGGGTGCTCCTGCTGCCAACGCTGATGTGAGCCTCAGTGAAAGCCCTCAACCATGCAACTGAGGTAGCCCAACAACCCAGGAGGTTCCTACAGCCCCCGAGTCTGACTGCCACACTGGAGCAGAGACTCACGGCAAGAGAAAACCCACCAGCCCCAACCCAGCCCCTGGATTTCTCATCCTCTTGTAGACCTGCGGCCCACAGCTGAGTCTCCTGGATGCATCCTGTACTTCACATCCCCTCTGCTGGGAAAATTAAGGTGATGCGTGAAAAAGGAGTATGTGCCAACACCTCTTCTTTAAGAGCACTGCCCCGCACCAGCAGAGAGCAAGAAATCTTGGGGGTGGGAAGGATGATTAAGAATACAAGTAATCCCTGGGACATCCCATACAGGTCTCCAGCTCGGCCCAGGTGACAACTGGCAGGGACCGGGCATGCCACCCTTGCCCGGGACGTGCAGCACCGAGCACATGGGCACAGGGAGAGGGGTGGCCATGGCACCTCACCATGCTTGTGGTACCACACAGGACTCCCCGGGCTGGATCACCACAGCTCGTGCTACTGAAGGCTCAGGTCCCCCCGCATCCCTCTCCAGCTGACTGCAGTGCAGTTTGAAGCCCTTACCTGACCTCCTTCTCAGCCACCTACAAGAGGGGCTAAGGGCTGGGGGACAAGCGTAGCATGGTGGGGACGTGGGGATGGAGACGGGCTTTTAGCCACACACTTCTGTGATCACATTCAAACAGGAAAAAAAAAAAAAAATTAAAGACCTAAACAAAAAAAAAATTCACACCAATCTGCCATTCTTATGTGAGGGGAGGAAAAAAAAAACCACAACATTTGGAAGCAGGCTGTGTTTGCTTGGCACTTTCCATCTTTAGGTAATTAGTGTAAAGGGCTTCCCAGGTAAACCTAAGAATAAACTGCAGATTTCAAGAGAGACACACTTCTCTCTGCAGCGAGCCTTCAAAGCATAACCAGGAGAAGATGCAGAGCTCCAACCAACTCCCCACAGGCATCGCTTGCCTTCAAGTCTTCAGAGTCGGCCACAAGTCAAGCTGCAGGAAAATTTGAAAAGATACAAAAAATGACAAGCAAGAAACATCTCTGAAGACAAACATTCCAGCAACTGCAAACGCCTCAAATACACCGCCTGGACCAACGTTCACAGGCTACTGCTCCCTCCATCACCTTCTCTAAACCTTCCCAAAAGTTCTCTCCTGCCTTCTTAGCTAAGAGTGGCACCTTCAGAGCCAGGAGGAACAAAATACTTCCCAGCTCTGAAACCTACTTTTCAGCGCTTCTTTAGATAGTTTTGCTCGGCTGACCTACTAACAGCTCATTGCTGCTGTACTTTGCTCCTTGGGGAACCAGCCTCACCCCCAACCTTTCGTTTGCAAACCGCTGGTGCAGGGGCACCTCACACACCGTCTCCTCACAGATGGCTTTCCAATGCTGGTAGCCCCAAGCAGCTCCCAGCTCTGCCCCCAGACAACCTCGGCGTTGCCCTGTTTCTGATTTTATGGGGAGAGGGGTGAGGACAGGGTTGGGAAAGGAGAAGAGAGGAGTCATTTAGCAAAGGTCACTGGAGAAGCCCGTAACAGCGGGGACTTGGCCCTAGGCTTCCTGCGCACTGCACCAGGCTCCAATTCACTAGACCAACATACTCCATCCTGGGAACATTCAAGGCCAGGTTGGATGGGGCTCTGAGCAACCTGATCTGGTTAAAGGTGTCCCTGCTCACTGCAGGGGGGTTGGACTAGATGACCTCTGGGGGTCCCTTCCAACCCAAAACATTCTATGATTCTATGAAATACTATAAACGAGCCAACAACAAAAATCAGCGGGTACCAGCTTCCACTTAGAGCAAGATGCTCCTAGTCTGCTTTTTATAATCCACCCGGAGCCTTACAGTATCCATACCTCACCCGCTGGCTGTGAGCGCACCCTTGTAACCTCCTACACACTACTGCAAGGTATTGCAGTGAGCAGAGCAATGAAGGCTTCAGCAGGACAAGAAGCTGCACCTCCCGAAAGGGAGAGCAATGCTTTCACATGGAATAACCCCAATTCTAAAGAGCTGGCTATTTTCTAAACAGCTCCCCCCGCGCCCCCATCTCCCAGGCTGAGCCACACAGACGGTAGCTGCACGCCCAGGTACATCACCATGAGCAGACCCAAAGAGCCTGACCAAAGTCAAGGGACTTTGAGCAACCTCAAGAGCAGCCAGGCAAGCACAGCCCAGCCTGACAACTCACGTGGACCAATTTCTCCCAGGAAGCTTGGAGACCTCAAGGCAGCAAGTCTTCTCAGACCTCAGTATCAAATGTAACTACGTCCATCCACATCCTCACCCTCCCAGACTGTCCTGCTATGGCTCCGCTTGCGTAAAACAAGGCCACGCATCCAGCAGTGCTGGTCCACTGCCACGTTACCTATGGATACCAGGCCAGCACAGCCAACCAGCACATCGGCCTGCTTCCAGTGTCCTTACAGAAGACCTGAGAAAAGATAGGTCTCAGTTCACAGTCCAGTCGTTCCTATGGGATAGGAGAAGGTGGCACTGGACATGCTGCTTGCTCATGACCTCTGCAGAGCAGGTGCTTGCACAGAGTGTCTTCCAAACCCCACAGCTCAAGGAGATGCTCTCCCTCCATCCCTATCCATGCCCGGCACACATGCAAACAGCGCTGCAACATCTACCACCACGTCCCCATGCTCTGTGGCACACCGCTGACTTCCCTTGGCATCTTCAAAGGTAGCTTTTTTCTCCCCCCGAGGCCATCGCAGATATTTCTTGTCCTGCCAAATTTTACAGTATTTACAGAAGCAGAGCACCCAGCAACGCAAGGGACAGGGGACAAATGCCACTTCACCAATGCATCGGTCTGCTCCTGACCTTCACCTTGCCCCCTTCCATTGCAAACTCTGGAGCGGGAGGGGCGAGGAAGGGAATAGAGATTAAAAGGGAGGCAATACAGGAACGTTTTTAATCACCTTTCATAACCTGCATTCTATAGGATTGAAATGTAAAAAGCACCTTTCCCTTATATTATTCAGAAAGCAGTGAAGTTAATGTGACATATTGGTGCGTAGGTGTGTGGGGGCTGGTTTCTTGGGGGGAGGGAGGGCGGGCTGAGGGCTCTCTCTGTGTTTCAGAGAAATGAAGCAGCACAAGATGTACCAGTTGCTCTGGTAACAAAGCTTTTGCTTTTTTTTTCTTTTTGCTTTTTTGCTCCCCCCGCCCTTTATAAAAAAAAAAAAAAGAAAAAAAAAAGAATGAAACATGATTTTAAGCATTTTCCAGCTAAGACTTCCTTGCCTGCATAGCAAATAACAAGTCCCCGTTTCAGAAACACACTCCCCATTTGAGTCAGCCAGGAAAGGACCTTCTCTTCCAGAGATATTTTAACATCCTAGGGAAGCTGATAAATTGAGGTTGCCTATTTTCCATCTGATAAAGCCAGCATGCGTTATCACGCACCAGTATGCCAGCCCAGCCCCTTCCCGCGATCCAACAAGAGCTGATAAAAAGCCCAGCACCACCCGGGAGCCATGGAGACCCCCACCCCAGCGAGCATCCTCCCATGGCAGCACCACCATCCCCTCCGCCGGCACCGGGAGCCATCCCAGCAGAAACAACGGCTTAATACCACGCTTGTAATACAGAAGGATTATAAAGCAGCTTGTAAGTCTCATAAATCTGTTCACACTCGCACGGCCCTTACGTGACCTTGAAGATGCCGGGCGGCCGGTGCCTACTCATGTGGGTCCGTATCTGGACACGGATGTGAGCGGTCCCAGCCACCACCAAAACCATCCCAGCGGAGAGAAGAGCCCTGGATGGGGCACATCAGCTCGGCGCTGGTTAATTGTGCTGCTGCCCCAGTGGGACAGAGGAAAGGGGCTTCCCTGTCTCAGCCCTATGGAGCTGGCTCTTAGCGCAGCCCCACATCACAGGGCACGCCGAGGAGCTACCCAAATCAGGAGGTACCAACCCCTCATGTGTTTGCCTCAGCCTGCAGCGACCACCAGACCATGACGAGGGATATACAGGTACACATGCACGTGGCTACGCTCAGCCTGCCCTGCCACGCAGCAAAAGCACTCTCTGAACGGGCTGAAAACAAAAGGAAGGACCCAAAGCCAAGGATGCGACACTAAAAGAACCTGCCCGGCTCATGTTGCACCCAACCTCGCAGCACCCACCCAACCTCGCAGCACCCCAGTTCGTTTGATAAACAAGAAGGTGGGGAAGGGGAAATGCCTACGATGCACCTTCAAATGCAATAGCTGGCTGTCCAGGGTTAGAGCTGTTTGTTTACATGGCAAGACGACGGAGCGCTGAATTCCTTCAGCGGCCCGTGAAAGCGAGCGCCAGGCGCCCTCGGCGTGCTCAGGACCACCGCACAGCACCTACCACTGCAGGATGGGTGGCTGGACAAGGGGTGGCCAGCAGCAATGACACAGTCCGCGGGCACTGCGCGCACGTTGCATGCGTTCAGCCCGGTCTCTCAGGCAAGGCACAGCAGTCAGTCTTCAGCTATAAACGCCGTGTATGTAAACCAAGATTAATTCTTTACAGCAACAATCCCTAGGATATATTAATTGCGTGCAGCATGGTAACTTCTTCCACACGGCTAAAAGCAACAGTGATTAATTATCAAAACTATTGACCATCAGCCTTTCGGAGAGACAATAAAACAACCAATTATTAAAAACAATTAATGTCATTCTTGACTCAGGCTAATTATCTGAACTGCTAATAATGACCCAGGAACCTGCAGAGCCTCTGTTCTCACCAGGGCTGATGCAAGGGCCCAGTGCATGATCAGCAGCAGCCAGGCTCAGGCAAACTAAACATGGCACACACTGCACATTAGTTATCTTCTCATACCTCCCCTCCAAAAAAAATGTAAAAGAAAGGGGAAAAAAATATATTCTGAAATCCCTTCTGTAGCATATTCACGTGCTACCCCACCCGCCTGCATGGTGGGATGCCCGGGGTGCCACGAGGAAGGATGCTGCTGTGCAGGGGAGCACACAGATAGCACCTGGGAGGGCAGGACACCCCTTATCCCTCCTCATTCGGCATCTGCAAGCTCTGGGACAACGTTACCGAGAACAGGCTTGTGCCCGGGACATTCTCAGGGGTTTGACTCAGGGACCAAAGTGTCCCAAGCAGCCTCGCTGCTCCCAGCTCTCCAGCAACAGGTGACCTTGGATTTCAAATGCCTTATTCACTTTCTCATACCCACACACCTCAACATCTTAATCAACTGGGTCAAACCTGGGGGTCTGCCCCCAGGTGGATCAGTCCCTGCTTCTGGCAAACACCAGCTGGGTCATAAATAAATAAACCCTGACAAAAGACCTTGGGATGCATTTTTTCACCCTTTCCCCTGCCATGTATTGTACCCCAGACAGACACAACACAGGGCAACCAAGAATGACTGCAAAACCCGTGTCCTCTTCAAATGGCCTCCTAACTTGGGCTGGCAGGGGACAGGGACAGCCTGTGGCCAGGCGCCCTGCCTGGAGGTGGCTGGTGGCACCCCGAGGTGGCTCCTGAGGGGTGACCTCAGCTCTGTCCCATCCTGCGATGATGGTGGAGCAGCTCCCCGGAGGAGCCACAGCTGGGGGACTTGTGGCTTGCAGATCCCACACGCTCTAAATTAGAGCTCAGAATAATGCTGGCATAATGGCCTAGCGATTATATGGCATTTACCAGCTAATTAAACAATCAATAGTTATTGTGCAGTTATGGAGTTAGCCCACAGTACTGTATCTTGTACCCTGTAAAATAAAGCCTTGCTAAAGCTGTAAATGGAGAGCTGCCTCCCCAGGGCACTCAGCAAAGCAGCACTTGGCATTAATAACCGTTGTCCTCCTGGTGTGGTTGGGAAGAAGCACATGAGTAGGTAATCTCAACATCATTTATTTCCCTGTTCAATGTTGCAAAACTACTCAAGATGAGAGAGGCAAAGGTTACCATCTGACGTCCTTACTGATTTTTTTTTTTTTTTTTTTCTTCACTATTGCAATGGCTGGCATCAAAATCCTGCTTCAGTGACACTGCGCACGGGCCAGCGTGTGATCGCCCATGGCTAAGCCGGTCTAAAAACACAGGGGGGGGTTGCTTTGGTTTTTAACATCTTCAATGCACACCAAGTAGCCCACTGCATGTCTTCCCCCAGCTTTGCAACGATCTGTTGGAAAGGTATTTCTGAGTAACCCACGTATTTGGTGGTGGTGGACAGACCAGCAGTTGTGGCCCTGATGCTGTGATTTACCCAGGCAATCTAAGCATACACAGTATTTTCAGGACTTTTTGCTTGCTCTCTAATGCAAAGTAGAGATAAGCAGCAACAACAACGTTTTGGAACACAAAGGCAGCATTTCCTTACACTTCAGATAATGCTCTAAAGGGTCTTCACAATTTTTATGTTTAAAGTTTTGCTTTCCACCATCAGCTACCTGCTAAAAAACACTGAGGCAATGGCTCAATTCCCCAAGTCCAACTCCTTGTATTCCTGTTAGCCATTTCTTTAAACACCTTAAATAACAATAATAAAAAAAAAAAAAAAGAAAATCCAAGGACACAAAAATCCCCTACTGCAACAGCATCCGGCACAGGAGCTAGCAAGCTCTCCACCTTTTAGCAAAGAGTTTACAATCTGTAACATTAGATGCAGGATTATTATAAAATAAAGAAAAGCTTCCAATTCAATGAGAGAGAGAAACCATCACCGGTGCGGTCCCTCATTAAAATAAAAATCAAGCTATTCACGAAGAGATTGTTAAGCAGCAAACAAGGAATGTTATTTCTCTCTGCAATTATCCAAAGTGAAGAGCTTGTGGCTGGGGTTAGAGGAGAGCAAGCAGAGCAGGTCGCTGCTGAGGGGTCCCTGGGGTATGGGCAGAGCAGGGAAGCACCACAGCGATGCTTTAACCTGCACCCCTGAGCAAAGAAAGGCCTTGACTCGAAAATACAGAGATCGATCCGAACAAATTACCTTTGCCTCTGGAGCACAAGCCTCGGAGAACAAGGCTTTGATTCACAGCAGCATTGTGTACCACCTGAAAGGGACCTTCGAATCATCACCCAGAAAAGCAGGATCAAAGCAACTCGTGCAGCAAGCTTCACCCCGGTGCCCACGCTTCGGCAGAGGGGTGCACTCCCTTGGGGAGCTCTTAATCCACACCTGACTGGGCCAATACATCTTTTGTCCTACAAGCATGGAGAAGGCACGTGCTGTGGCAGGGGCTCCCCAGCCTCTCCAACACAGCAGATCCTGAGGTTGGCTCCATGAACCGCTGCTCTCGGATGGCTCCTGTTACTGTCAGGCTACGATATCATTCGGTTGGCAGAACAACATAACCATGCACTTTATCCCATGGGGATATCAGCAGGTCAGTGGGCAGGGTGGCACCAAATGTGCACAGGTGTTCCCTTCCTCAGGTCCTGGGCAGGCCAGCTGGTCACCACCAGGACAGTAACCGTGCACTTTATCCCATGGGATACAGGGATGGGAGATGGGCACCTTGCACGTGTCCCTCCAGGTCCTGGGCAGGCCAGCTGGTCACCACCAGGACAGTAACCGTGCACTTTATCCCATGGGATACAGGGATGGGAGATGGGCACCTTGCACGTGTCCCTCCAGGTCCTGGGCAGGCCAGCTGGTCACCACCAGGACACCTGTAGTCTCCAACACAAGCAAGGCCACGCGGCAGCCTTAGAGCTGGCTGCCAAGTCAGGTTTCCAGGGGGAAACATCAGGGCTGCAGCCCTGGTTTTCGGCAGTCTTGCAGCAAAACAAACAGAAGATGCTCCCCCCTGCCTGGAATAAGCATCTCACTTCTGCCTCGCTCCGGAGAGGCACCAGCCCTGCGAAGGGATGCGATGCTCAGCAGGTGACCGCTCCTGGCAGAGAGCCTTGGACCTGCAAAGCCCCAGCTAGGAAGCCAGCACCAGAGCGGGCACCGCAATTAATTACTCCTTCCACTTTTAAAATTTAACTAGAGACAGGCACAGCCCTCCAAGAGGAGAGCGACGGTACACCTCAGGTAGCACCAGCACGGAGGGGTGGGAAAACCTCAGCCCCACCTGGGATGGGTTTGACATGGCAGTGGAATAAGCATCTTATTACAGAGGACACTGCTCCTGGGTACGCACCACTTCTAAAAGCTGTTTTAGAAGGGAGCCAGCAGGTCTGCGTGCCGTGAAAGTTGATCCATTTGTTTTGCTGTGAGAGATAAATACAGCGGTGGCATCTGGAGGAGAAGAATCGCAGAGATCTTATTTCCGCGCTAGGCTTTAGGGTGGGACACCATGAAGTTGTGTATGTTTTATATCAAAGTCTCCTTTAGTTTACAGAGTGGGTGCTACTCCAATTCAGTTCAGGAGAGCTCTGAGGTCGGTCTTCGCCTGAAATCATACCTCAATACTTACTAATTTGGTTTGGATAGCAGCGTTCCCCACCCCAACCACCATCCCACCTGGCACCAGCACCGAGTGAATCACACCGAGGACAATCCCATTACTCCGGCAAGTTAAAAACATTTAAGAGGAGGAATTTTTTTTTTTTTTTTTTTTTTTTTTGCTTCTCCAGAAGGAGAAAGAAGGCAACGCAGAAGTGTTCACCTCCCAGAAAGCCTACATTTGGACGTTTCTGGGTGGTTTTCCCCGCTTTGAGGTAACAGGCAGACACACCGAAAGAATCAAACACGGCAAGAGGAAACCCGATCAGCGGAGCCGTGCAACCGGCCGCGCCAGCACCAGCGAGCTTATTTCCCCTTTTCTGCTCTCCACAAAAACATGACGCTTGCAAAAGGCCGTTAAAGGCGCATAGTTTCCACTGATTGTTAGAAATATGCACCAGTTAAAATTAGGTCACCCTCTACCATTATTATAGCAGCTGAGAAGAAAAACAGTTCAAAAGGGAGCTGCCATGGTGGGAAGCGCACGGTGGAAAAACAACCAATACCAGAGGGGAAGGCTCCCTGGAATATAACCTTGATAGGAACAGTTTTGGAACCTTGATAAGAACAGTTTTGGTGTGGGTTTCCCCCCCCCCCGCTTTTTTTTTTGTGGGGTTTTTTTTTGTTTGTTTGGTTTTTTTAAACTTATTCCAGTTCATCTTCGGTTCACTTCAATCCCTCAATCCTCGTACTGATGGGATTAGCCTACAGCAGTGGGAGGATGGGGAAACCAGAATTGAGAAGAAATATTTCCTGACAGGTAGCATTTTAAGCACCTTCCTTTTCTTCTCTTCTGCAGGGGCAGCTCGCTGTCTCTTACTGCATGACAGGCAGGAGCTGTGCCTTCCAAGCGACCAGATAAGAGCACATGAATATATTCTTCTCTACCGTCAAAAGAGAATATGGGCATGACAGGTAAATAGGATCTCTGTGCACACATGCACACAGGTATATACAGAACTTATGCCCACGCAGACTGAACTTTTTGGAGAAGGGGGAGCTACTGTCTCCCAGCAGACCTGAAATATTTGGCAAATTCTTCATGCAACCATGCTGAGAAACATCTCCCCAACAATACATTAAGTGCAGATAAACCCGGACTTCAAAGCAATTCAATCCCTCCCCAACCCTACAAAAATCATCCGCAAAAAAAACCCCACCAAGATGACAAATTCTGGAAATCCCCTGAGCTACGAGGTATTTGGGACAGGTGACGTAATTTAGCAGAGGGTGGACATTTTAAACATTCCCGTAAGGAAGTCCATGGGTTTCAAATTCTGTTCTCATCTGGAGAGCTGCTTCTGATGTTTATAGACATTTACAGCAAGTCTGTTGACTGTTGTGTGTTTTCCTCCCGCAGCAGGTTTCCGCTGGCAGAAGGGGCGGCAGCCAGCCCGGGCGCGAGCGGAGCACTAGACTGTAGCAAACTCATTTGGCAGCCTATTGCAGCCATAAACTCAGCCCTTAGAGATTTATCTATTAAAGCACAGACTTTTCACTCCCTCCTCATCATATAATCAATAAAAAGCAACTGGGGGGAGAGGGAAAAAAAAGAAAAGCGATTTATCTCTAAGTGACGGTTTCAGAACTAATATGAATTGCTTATTACGAGAGCCCTGCGCGCTACACGGTACTTGCACACAAGACCAAAAAGCTGGAGTTCAGCGAGACTCCTTGTCAGGCCTGAAACAGGCCAAACCTCGCCAAGACGATGCGCTGGGATGCTCCATGTTCAACGCATGGCCAAGGCAAACAGGATGACTTCAGGTGGAGCCCTTACCTTATAGACCTGCCCGTAGGTACCATTGCCAACAAGCTCCACCAGTTCAAAGATTCCTGCAGGATCCTAGGAGAAAAGGAAGGGAAAAAAAAAAAAAAAAAACACGTTTAATAAGCGAAACTTACAGATTTCCGCAAAAATAAATATTCAACAAAGATCAACATTTCACTGACACGTTTTGAGCGTTTCAAGCTTTTCGGGCTGCCCATGCTACAGTGGTGGTGAGCCGAAGCGCGGCACTGCCCAGCGGCAGCCGTGCCAAGCCCTGCCAGCGTGGGCAGCCGTGGCACTGCCGGCAGCACGGCTCTGCCCAGTGCTGCCCACCTCCGGCATCGGGGCTGGGAGATACCAGGCTGGTGCCCGAGAGCTAGCACTGATGCATTTGACTGTCATCTGCCTGAAACAAGAACGCTCAGTCTATGTTGTAAATGCAATAGCAATTATTTGCTATTAAAACATAGGGTCTCCCAGGCATCAGCTTTGGAATAAAACAAGCTAACTGGCGGGACGTCACTTTTGGGCCCAAAAGAGGGTTTTCCAAGTCTATTCCTGAGGTCAGCAGCATTAGCAGTACTTGGCCTAAATGCCATTTTTGGTTTGGTGCGTCCTGGCCGCTGACATTCTGGTTTGTCAGCGGAGATGAGCAGATTTAGGGCAGAGCTACACGAGGACACGATCATATGGAAGGTGGCACCAAAGCATCTGTCCCCAGACCCGCCTCTGCCCGGCTCGGGGAAGGGCAGTCGCACACAAGCGCACGCGGAGCGCGCCTGCCGGCAGAGTTAAAAGACGACACAAGCTGAGAGGTGCGAGGGAGGGTGGGGAAAGAATAAACCAGCGCTGCTATTTTCTCCTCTTGGTGGGTTTTCCCCTTCCAGAAGCTTTATTTATACTTTTCCGCTCCTCCTCCTTCTCCCATACTCATCACTCCAATTTGGGATAGCGCTATCCCCCTGGAAGCTGGCAGATGCAGATGGGGGGTGGGGGGGTGTCTGTGCACCCCTGTGAGCACCCAACCCACCCACGGCATGGGATGACCCCAGCACCCATGGCACCACCCGTCCTCCCTGATGGATTTTGAGTCACTTGAGCTGTTGACCAATTGCATCCCAGGGAGCAAAGGGCTGCCAGCAGCGATCCGAGAGGATGCCAACGGGTCGACTGATGGCTCTCCCAGGCAAGGGGGGGATCAGCCAGCAGCACTCCTTGGGAGATGGGAGGAGGACACCCACCACCGCGTTACGGACATAGAGGTTTCATTCATTACAAAGCCCGCATCGGTTCAAGATGACTTCTGGGTCCAAAAGTCAAACACTGAGTCTTTATGAGCAGCTGAGAAGCAAGGTTCAACATTATTAATAAACACCGCAAGTCAATTAATCCAAGTCTTGATGTGACTGAGGCACCTTTCCACCCAGCCCGGGACGTGCACTGACCGCAGAGCTGCTGGGGTTCGGCACACCTCCATGCCAGGGTCACCCACTGACCACCCCATACGTTTAGAAACGCCCCATCCCGCTTCTGCCTGTTTCTCCATCGTATGTGCAGCTTCCTCAGGCTGCCGCGTGGGAAGCCCCGGAGAGCCCAAGCTCATCCTTTGGTGGTGCCATCTGCGGCAAAGGGTGGAGAAGCTGCTCTGGAAGAAGGTCTCCTAAGGAGAACGCCGAGGACACATCCACCCCACGCAAATATATCCCAACAAACCTTCAACCGGACACTTAGGCAAAGCGGGTGAAGCTGGGGCACATGGGGTTTCTAGCACCCAGCATCGCAGCCGGGTGCGGACATCCCATGGCTTTACTGCCTTGGGACCAGGCAGGGAAATGCCAGGAATAGATGGGAAAGGGAACCGGCGGTGCACTGGGTTTCCACAAACCGGGTGAGAAAGGAGGGGGGGGGGGGGAAACATGGCAGCAGCTGCTGTTTATTTTTTGAGTTTCTTTCCTGAGGGTTGTTCTCCACAGTGCTGAAACAACTCTGAAAGAGGCTTTTCCAGTGCTACAAGTATATCTATTTTTGCATATTCACTAGGAGATTAAGGGAGAAGAAAGCTGTGCCTAAGGCAGATGATGGGGACGTTTGGAGAAACATCCAGGGAAGCAGCTGGCCATTTCTGATAACGAGACCCGCTCTTCACAATATGTTTTCCAACCTCTTTCCACAAATCCTCAAACCAAAGGGTACCCCCCTCCCGCCATCCCAGGGCGCAAGCATCGGGCACGGTATGGCTCCACCGGCTTTATCCGGGTCCATCCATCACTTGGTTTGCAGACCCGCCAGCCCCATGCCCGCCCCTGCTGCCACCACCCCACGCTGGCCGGGGCAGCTTTGTGCTGGCCGGGGCATCTCATGCACCAGGAGGGCTTTCCCCCACTGCTCCCACCATCCACAGCTCCGGCTCCCACCCGCCCAGCAATTTTTCTGCTGCATGTGTCCCCCCCCCGCCCCCTCCCATCCCATTTCCTCTCCGCATTTTTCCAGAAGCATCGCCAAGGTAACGGGGCATCTGCGGCACGGTGCTGAGCGACACTTCTCCCCTGGCTGCTGGCACAAGCCGCCCCATCTCGGCACAGCCATGGCAACACGCCGGGAAGCCGGCATGCCCAGGAGTAACGCGCTGTTAATGGCCTTTCCAGAAAACACACAGCAGAGGATGGGGTGGGCAGAGGGGAAAAAAAGAAAAAAAAATATCCCTCCTTCCACTCCTGGACTGGCTCCTACGTGGAGATGAGCTTTGCATCCTAATGGTTGCTGGGGAACAGGCTGCCCCTGGCACCAGGGGGGACATCCTGCACCTTGCACCCCTCAAAGCCCCAGCCGCGATGCTCCAGGAGGGTACCGGAGAGCAGCAATAGCAGCTCGGGCGGGTTGGAGCGGGCAACGAGGGAGGAAAACCCAGAGGCACGTTGCATGGGGGCTTTTGCGTTAGCGAGGGGAAAAGAAATCCACCCCGCAGAGCCCTGCCGGGGACCAATCCAGGCCGAGCAGGGAGTAATCTCAGACCAAATATAGCCTGCGCTGCAGATCAGGGCTCCCAGCAGCATTGCACTTGGCCGGGGGCGGCCTCCGAGCTCGTTACACGCAGCCGCTTCCACGGTGCCTGGCACCTTCCTCTGATGCCCATCGGAGAGGGACCCGCAGCCGGCGAGGCTGCGACCCTCCTCTTCCCATGCTCCACACTGCCTTCATAAACTGTATTTTTTTTTTTTCTTGTTTTAAACTGAAAACATCTGGACTAGATAACAAGCCCATAAATAAAAGGAGAAAAATGAGGTGATCTGTTAGCTTCGGAAAAGAAGATGCACTGCGTAAAACCGGGGGAAAAGAACCAGCATTTAAGACAAACCCACAAATAATTTTCAGCTCTACATTAGCTTCAAGCAGAAAAAGATTTTGCATGTAGTAGCACCAAGGCTCTGCCAAGAGCCCTTGCACCCAGGTCCCTCCCTCCCTCCTCCCCTGCCAGCCTGCCCGAACAAAGGAGGGGAGCAGCAAGGCAGGCAGGGGCCAGGGCAGAGCCAAAACCCAGCGCCAGCCGGGGGGCTGTGTTCGGGAGACCCCAACACCCGTGCACCGCAGCAAGGCAGGGCTGGTTTCAGCCCACTGGGTCGCAGGGGCCAGCAGCACCCACTGCCCCCACGCCAGCTCTGGGAGGGGTGAGCAGGGCAGGGGGAGCCGCACAAGCCCAGGCGGGGGTTGCAGAGCCACCGGGATGCCGGTGGCCATGGGCACATCACCGGCTACCAGCTATTCCCGATTTAGACCCGCAGTGATGCACAGATCGACCGTTTCCTGCTAAGAAAAGGCAGAGCTTATTTTTAGCTTAAAAAACTAAGCTTTCTGGGGTGGTGCGGGCTCCACACCCCACTCGGCAAGGAGCCCGGCTGCTCCGTGCGCCGGGACCGGCTTTCTCCACACGAAGCTGCTGCCGGCCCCAGCGCGGCCGCTCGCCCCCCACGGCGCACAAAGCCTTCTTGAGGAGGACAAGTTACTGGGAATCGGTGCCAGAAGACGCAAGAGCAAACTCAGGCAAGGGGCTCTTCATAAAGCAACGCAATGCTCAACAGGAGGTTCTTTCAGTTGCTCGTGGGGTGGGAAATGTTTTACACAGCGGCGCTCGCGGCAAGGGCTGCGCAGACCTGGTGGTCCTCTGGCCGGGGACGGGCTGGCACCCGAGCGTTCCGGCGGCAGGATCTTCTCCAGCTGCAGCCAGGACAGGCTTAAATTCAAGTGGGAAACAGTGATGCTCCTCACCCATCTCCCAGGAAAACCAGCGGTACTAAAGCCTCTGTGGCTAACACCAGCCTGAGATGCAGAACAAGGCAAGAGAACCATCTTTTCCAGCAATAGCGGGGGGGGGGGGGGAAAGGGGGAAGTCCACTTTATTTTGATATATGGTATACTTAAAACTGCTGCATTATCAGAAAAGGGACTTCTGCACGTGGATGATAAAGCAGGATGTATCCAAATTTAAGCAACAAACCAGGCATCCCTTTTGAAGGACTTATCGGCGCGGAGCACGCAGCAGCGGGGCGCGCGGCAAGAGGATGCTCCTGGTTAAAACCGCGCTGCTCTGCCCAACCCGGGCCCCGCAGAACTAAAGCTGAAGGACGCCCTCGCCTACGCCGTGACATCTCAACGAGGCCAAGGCACAAACGAGCCAATGCTTTGCTTGAGGAGACTATTGGGAGAGCAATACCCCCACCCAGGGCTAAGCCAGCGAAGGGCTGGGGGCGTGCATCGGTGATGGCTACGGTGACCGCTGAGTTAGCAGATCACCAGCTCGCTGTCCTTAGCACAGCCATGCAGATGTCCACCAACACAAGAAGCATTTAGACACAGTCTGTATGCTAAACTTGGTTTGTTTGCCTTGAAGGAGCCTTGTTTTCCTCCCTGCTAGCCCACACGGAAGGTATGCAACCGAAAGGGTTACACGAGGAGACAGGGGAGCGAGGCTTGGGGGAAGCGGGGGGCACACCAATTAAACCACAATTGCTGCGAATGCACGGGAGGGGAAACGAGAGATCAGAGCCTCTATAATCACCGTGCACTTAGGCCCCCCGTTCCGAGCAACTAATGACAACTTCCAGCCAAAAATCATGGAGATAACCAGTCATTAAGCAAATGTTACAACCCTAGAGAAGGGAAACGCGCTGCCTAACTGGAGGCAGCACGCAGTTACGGGTCAGTAACAGGCGAGTGTCCCCAGGCACCAGTTAGCTGGAGCAACTCCATGGCACCAGGAGAGATTTTTCAATCTCCACGAAGAATAAAGCTTGTGCAACTAACGCTCCCAAACACCAGGATTTTATGAGCCTCTGCCTTGCAGCTCCATAATGAAACAGCCTCACCAGGAGATCCCATTAAACTGGTCGGGCATCCTCAGGGAGCAAAGCGGGCTTACGGAGCCGCGTACTCACAACCCTCAGCACCAGACCCGGCGAGCTCTGGCTGCGCGCAGGTGCCTCTGCTTCAAGTCCCAGCAGTCACGAGGAGAGGTTTTGGCACTGGGAATGGCACCAAGGGGCCATTCTTCCCCGAACAGTTGGCTCTTGTAAAGTACCGGCAATGCCACGGCACGCAGACAGCACAGGAGAGCTGTAATCCCACCCCGTGTCACGCAGCTTGGCGCGGCGGCAATGGGCAGCACTCTCAACACCAGTGGTTGCCTTGAGGTGTAGCGTAAGTACACAACTGCCCGGAGAAAGACGAGTCTTCCAACCTCACCAAGCTCCAGCCAGGAGAGGAAGATCACTAATTTAAAGCATGAGAAAGGCTTGGAGAGGCTTCGCTAAGAGAAACAGAAAAGCCCTTCCGCAGTACAGTGCGATACATAAAATTGTCATCAGGGTAATGTACTTCTGATTACGCAAAACATCACCCTGAGGAAAGAGCATAAAGATCGAGCCTTTAATTCAGATACTATACGCTTGCCCAGACTTTGTTTCCCAAGGCCAAATGCCCAAGCTAGGCCACGCTCTGCGAAGCCATCCTTCACATTAGCAGAGCCAGAAGCTCCATAGACAACCATACGTATCTCCCAAGCATCAGGACCTGAGTAACCTCAAACTCTACAAAGCCAGCTGCTGTTCCCTCTGAAGATGCACTAACTCACCCATTTTGCCATACTTTTTATACAGTTTTTGCATATTTTACTTCTTACCCTGGCTCCTACAGCAGGAATAGAAGCACTTGTACAATTTGACAAAACAAGGTCCAGATCACCTTGGGAAAGCTACGCCAAATGGCATGTAGCTCGGAGAAAAATGGAGGGGTTTGAAGAGTACTTGAAGACACAGTTGCTTTTTAGTAATCAACTAGTTGTCTCCATCTCCAAGGCACTTCTGGTTAACAGCCTTGTGAGTAATATGGACTGCATAAGCCAGGAGAGATTTGCTAATATAGCTGCAAACAACAGCAAGCAAAGCAGGAACGCAGAGGCCAAGGCAACAAAATATTGATTGAGTTACTGGGAACTTCCAGAAAAAGAGGTTGGGGACATTACCTTTTTGAGCTTCTAACACTGCCATCACACAGGCATAGGCCTAAGCCTGTCCATTAATTAAAGCAGTGCAAAAAAAAAAAAAAAAAAAAAATCAACAGGGTGCACAGGTATTTTTGAGATATTTTGCTTCAGTTAGAAGCCAAGTAACGAAGCAGAACCATGCTGGACTACTGGGTGCTATTCAACCCTCATGGGGATTGCTTAATCACATGTCTTCTCCTCCTAGCTTTGGTACTTTTCCCCTCCTTCGCCCACCCATCCAGAGACTCACAAGACAAGCTATCATCAACGCCATCTACCACTGCACCTCCTGCCTACTCAAGCAATACAAGCTGCTCTACTTGTAAGAGTAATAAGGAACTCGCCGAGGGTTTTCATTTTGAAGAAGCAGTTTGTCCTCCCTCACCCCCAACACCCAGCTCCGTATCTTAAATGAAGATGTTAGTCAAGAAACAACACTCCTAATACAGCGTAAGAAAAACTGTTGTCAAGGCTAATTTATTAACAGAAGAAAAATTTCTCCACTTGACAACTGAGAGAAGCATGTTTGCAAATCTATTTGAACCGTTCCTCTTCAGCATCTCACGAGGAGCCGTTCCTCCAGCCCCTACTGAGAGCCACTTCTGTGCTCTGCCCATCTCCTCTTCCTAAACCATAAATCAGCTCTCCCGGGCCTCCAACACTCCTGTCCCTGGCTTCTCGTTGCAGTAAAGCTCCAGTCACCACGTGCATCTCTTTCCTTTCCAAAACGTCAAGACCTGCCAATAGTTGGCAACAGCAAAGTTAAATAAGAACTGATCACCACATTGGGCTTTTCAGTCAATAAAGCTGGATTACTTCTTCAACTATTACCTGCTCAATTTAAGACGTAAGCGTGGATTCGTAGCCAGCAGCCAGCAAAGGTATAGCCAACACCACTAATGAAGGAAGAAAAGTAAAAAAAAAAAAAGCCCATGCAGACACACAGCCCAGTCCCATTTGGTCCTCTGAGGTCAAGCCACTGAAGCTACAATATATTGACCTATTTCAGATTTCCTGCTCATGGACTAGCACTTGCACACACCAAATTAAGAGTTCTGCTGACCTAGCTTCTCCTTCCTACCATGTCAACACAAAAAGCAGCCGTTCTGTACCCCCTCCACAAATGTGAAACATGGGAGCTCCAAGCCAGTAAGGAACACGTACGGACCTGGACACTAAGAGTCTCCAAACCAAGATGATGCATTTATACCACTACAGACAGTGGAGCCCACAGCCCAAGGTACAGTAGTGATATCAGGAGAGGACAACAATGACTGCACTGACATATATAAAGCTAATCTCCACCCAACAGGGCACGCCAGGGCAGCCCAGTCTAAGGAAAAGCCACCCACAAGCTACACACTTACACTAATCAAAACAAGAAGGGTCCAGGTCTCCTCTCCATTTCTCCAAAAGCCTGACCTAAGCATTCCTAGCAACAAGGTGACTCTATCTCATCCTGATGTCTCTCAAGCAAGAGGCAATGAGTTTTGACTTGAAGCTAACAAAGATCAACGTCTGGCCTCCATCAGTCTCTCCATGGTAAGAAGATGCTGGCCCTTAAGACAATACAAATCTACTTATTTTTCATTTGAAGTTAGACTCCCTCCAAATCAGACAGTCATCTCTCGTGTTTTAAAGCTCTACAAAGCATCCCATAGATTCCCAGGGCAGACTCCACTAATTGTTTGCAGTTGTATGACAAGCCTGCCTTCCAGTTCACAGAAGATTGTTCATCTAGAAGAGTTAGAAGCCAATCAGTCCAGAAGCACCAGGAAAAGCACAACTGCTAAGTGAACCCTGAGGTTTTCAACGCTGTGTTAGATGACTGCAGCCTCAGTACAATGAGCCGCTTCAACATACGCCTAATTCAAGCACACAACTTCAACGGGACAATATATAAAAGGTTTGGCCAAGCTCAGTGTCTCTGAAAAGCTACAGTGCCAATTATAAATCATATCTGTAGTCCCCAGAAGATCTAAAGTCACTACTAGTATTGTACCACGTTTCTTAGGATGCAGACATCAATTAGAGCACAGCAGCCGGACCTTCTCCTCACTGGAAGTCACTTATCTGCAGTTTCAGACCAATAAGGTATTATTCCTAAATGTTTAGATCTCATCCTCTGAGAAATAAAGAGCTTCACCTCAAGGCAGCAAATGTTTGCATCAAGCTGAAATTGCTACCTGCTAGTAAATGCTGTGAAAGGTTTATGGGGTCTCAGAGGAGTTGGTTTAATTACTTACCAAAGCAGCTGTTTCGGGAACTACAGCCCCCTAACATACCACTCCTAGAGGCACACTTTGAAAAGCAAGGTTGCTGCCAAGCTCACACCAAAAGCAGAGTCCTCTCTCGCATACCAGCAAAAATTCTGTCTCCAACAGCAGGTCACACGTGTGGTTTGGTCTGTGGATGTCTGTAGGGGTGACAGCTCAGAAGCCAGTTTGCACCTTTCCAAGTCACTGCAGACTGCACCTTCCAGCTTCTGCAACCCTCACAGGAGCCCACCGAAGTCAGCCATCTGAGCTTGCCTTGGTCAAAAAAAGACAGCCTTGCTCCTTCATTGTAGTGAGAGTTGTGGCCAGAAGAATGCCTTAAAATGGGAGAACGTCTCGCTTCCAGATGCATTTAGGAGCAAAAAAAGGCAAAGCAACCTTAAACCCCTTTGCTTTTTAAGAAGTAGGATGGTTTTGCACCTCTACATCTGTTTTTAAGTCATGGTTGAGGATGTGGGCTGAGTTGACCAGGGAAAAGCACCAACAACCTACAGCCTTCAACAGCAGGGATCTGTGCGACAACCATCTATCAGGCCAGGCATGAATGCATGCACGCCAAGGAGCCTCAGAGAGACTTAAAGCCCCAGGGAGAGCTGAGAAGGCATCTGGGCCAGAGCTGTGACCATCCATGTTCACCCAGCAGCAGCAGATGAGCATTGCAGCCAAAGGTACCACACCTGGGAGGGTGGAGGTCTTGTGGAGCTGCTGGGAACCCTTCATGCCATCTGGAGAGCACGGGAGCAGGAGTTACGCACCGGTCTCGAGAGACAACGTGGGTGGAGAACCTTCCCCATCCCCACTACATCCCACTTTAAAGTGATTGCCATTACTTTTTAGTATTTTGCTGAAAACAAGGCAGAGTCCCTACATACGTGTCTGGAGAAACATCACCTTCCTGCTGGATTCAGCCGAGTTTCCCACACCAGTCCAATCTTCACAAACCATCTGGCGATGGAGCTATCTGCTGGTTTAGTGCTTTTCCAAGAGTTTACCCACCGCCTGCCACTTTTCATCAGCTCCTTATGGCTGGTTCTGCAAGGGCTGGTTAGCAGGAGAGGATCAGGTAACTCCCCAGTAGCAATAGTTTTTAAAAAAAGGACAAAATGGCGAGTAAATTACATTGAATTATTGAGCATTCATCTAGCTGCAGAACTCTGCAAGATGCAGCCAACAGACTGTAAAAACCACAACTAAACTCAACAAGCTCCCAAACCCGTGCATTATAAACACCCTTTTGCATAGAATTGTCTTGACAAAGCAGCAAAACTATTTAAAAGAATATCAAATACATGTTAATTTGCATGTTTCATATCTGGAAAAGACCTTTCTCACCCAAGAGTTCACAAGTTGCGGGGAAGGGGGAGGGAAGGCTTCTCACCTTTCCTCCTGCATTTCACAGGCTGCCTCCAGTAAAGCCAGACCCGACAGGGAGCCTGAAGGTTTGGTCTTGACAGACGCTCACTTAAACTGGGGGAGGGGAAACAAGGTCCCCCAGCAAAAAGCAAGCTCCTGCCTGATGCATGCCAAAAAACTGGTCTGAAAGTCAGACACAATCCATAGGCGCTGAAATGATTTGCAAAAATTTTTTTGCCAGCCTGTCAAGTATTTCCCATAGCAAGACTTCTGTATTTCTTAGTGGCTTCTTACACTGTGAAATGCTCTTGTAAATTCAGGAGGATGCTTTTTATTTCAAATCCCAATGCCTCAAGTTACGAATGGGGTGGGGGCAAGGATTACTTAGTTTAGTCCATTTGATGCATGCATTACAACAGCACTGCAGCCAAGACAAAGCGGAGGGACCTTTCTCACACCTGCATCCTAGGAAGCTGCGGTGGTTTTGCTTTGCAAGTCACCATGTTGCCCTGTAAATCCAACCACCACCTTTTGCTTTACGGGATCAGTTGAGCTCCCTGCCAAGTTACAGCCCCGTGACACCTCCCTGCTAGCTCTGCTCCCTGGAGCCAGCCGTGACATTATCTGGCCTCTGCCTAGCAAAACGCTCTTGCTAGAGCTCCAGTTTTATTTATTAGCTCTCAAAAACAGGCTGGGAACGTTAACACAACATGCACATAGCAGCAAAGCAAGCCCTGTAAGACCACAGGTACCAGCCTGCTGAAGACCAGCACAAAATGGGAAAACAAAGCAGGCGGAGAAGTCCATAATATTTGGATTTTCAACAGAGAAATCCCACCCGGCCGCAGACCAAGCCCTCCAGCATCCATCGGTTGCCCATCCTACCCCTGCCCAAGGTCCTTCCCCACGCTCAGGTGTGGAAGAAGCTCTTCAGGTCCACCTACTCCAACCCCAGAAGAGAGACAACTGCACATCCCCAAACAGGATTTGGCCCACAGTCATAAGTGGCGAGATTAATCATGTGGGTGTAGGGATGTGAAAAGGGGGTGGGAAACATTCCTAACTGCTTCTAAATTAATTGTTGTTATTGTTGTTTGATTTGCTAAACCCTCCGGGGCTTGATTTTATTTTAGAAAACCATGAACATATCAGATTAATCAACTTCAAATAAATGGGCTCCATTTATTTATTTCTGCTGTATCTATTCCTCTTTAAGCTTGGCAAGTCACCGCATTCTTTCCATCCTGTGAAAGAAAAAAGAACGGGGGTTTTGATTTATTATTATTTTAAAGGAACCTCTACAAAGCTTTGCGAGTTTAAATCACAGCAAAGGTATGCTGCGAAGGAGGACAAGTGCAAGGCTGGAGCTGGTTTCCATACACCGCAGACACCAGCCCCGTGCTGGGAGCCCACCAGGAGAGTCTCCACGCACAGTCCACGCAAATCAGATCTATTCACCAATATTTCAGACGTGCAGAGAGAGGAAAGCTACCCTGCCATGCAGCAAAGCCCGATGAGCAAACGCAACAGGGGCCATCCCGGTGCGAGGCGCGCAGTCCCAGCCATGCTCCTTGCAGAAAAGTCCTGCCAGCCAGGGAGAAGTTTAATCTTCTCTAGCCAGATTTCACTGCTCCCGAATCCTCTAGAAGTTGGGTCAGCATCCTTCCCCCCCTCCTAATTCCCTGCCCTCAGCTTTAGCAACACAGTGATGCCTCTGCCAGCAAACTAAAAAGAAAAGCCCTCACATGCATTATGCTGAAGAAAATTAATCTTGTGTTCCACAGAATATTAAGTGGATTACATCTACAGCCTCCAAGGAGAAAAATGTTGATTTCTATGTATCTTGTGCTATTATTCACCTCTATTAGTTTTCCTACCAGCATAACATTAATCATGGTAATTTCCCATTATTCAGTGCAGAACTCAACTGGCTCAACAAGACCAAGCAACAAGGGCAAGAGCGGGACTTCTCGGTGACCACGAGGAAGATCAAACCACTGCAGCACTGTTGCTGCACAGGACAACGTTCAAGGTGAAGAACAAAGCCAGCTTTTTTTTTTTCCCAGATGCCTTCATGGCAGGATCACCCTCAAACACCAACATCTCCTTGTAACAGAACAGCACAGGTCCTTTAAAGGAAAATTGCTAACATTGCTTGAAACATGCCGTGTCATGAGGACGGAGCCAGACTCTTCCCAGTGGTGCCCAGCGCCAGGACAAGGGGCCATGAGCACAAACTGAAACAGAAGAGGTTCCAGTTGAATGGGAGGAAGAACTTCTTGACTGTGAGGGTGCCCGAGCCCTGGCCCAGGCTGCCCAGGGGGGCTGTGGAGTCTCCTTCTCTGGAGATCTTCAACCCCCGCCTGGCCGCTGTCCTGTGCCCCCTGCTCTGGGTGAGCACGGGGGTGGGACTGGGTGGTCTCCTGAGGTCCCTTCCAACCCCTGCCACTCTGGGATTCTGTGCCATATAGCAAACATGCCGAGATGGACATTTATGACCCCTGGGGAATCACAGGGAGGGGGGGACCCACCAATAAAACCCTGAGGTGCCAGATCTCACACCCAGAAGGGAGCCCCAGCCCCTGGCCAAAGGAGAACACCACCTCCCGAGGGTGATCCCCGCCGTGCAGGGGAGCACCAGCTCCCCACCCGTGGGCACTGCGGCCACCACCAGCACCCTTCCTGAACACCCTCGCCAGCACGGGAAGCCCAGCCTTCTGTTCCCCGCATTCTCCGTAACCATTCAAACCATTGCAAAGTGCCACCAGCTGACTTACTAGAGTTTTACACTTTCTTTGCAGAGGTGTTAATGACTCTAAAAAAGCACAAGACTCGGATAAGCAGCTTTAGTACCATTTAAATACTTACCATTAGGAGAAACTGAGAGAGCTTGCAAGGGCCAGACTCTCAGAGGGCGGCATATCCATTGAAGCTGCTGCTCATGTGAGAGGAGTGTAAATTACTCAGCATGGAGTAAGCAAGATCAAAGCCGCTCCGAAAGGATGCAACCCACTGCCAGTGATGCAAACTCAGCCCGAGCTTTTCTGAATATTTCACAAGTAGGCTGAGGAGTTTAAAAGGCCAAAAGGAGCGTTTTGATGATGCTGCACAAAGCAAGGAAGGAAAGGAATATCAGATGTGCTTCTTTTCTAGACATGATACGCGACCAAGAACTCAGCCCCAGCCTGATGCATGGAGAGACTCATACTTTCCATGTACATCTCGCCGGTCTGCACAGGGAAGAGGAACACAACTTCTCAGCTGCAATTCCCAGGCCCCATCCCCTTTTTATAGTTCCTAGAGTAACTTGATTTCTACACAATAAACATCAGAGCTGATAACAAAAGCCTTATCAGATGAAGTAACTTATAGCTTCCCCCGCGGGCGAGACAAAGAGCTAAATGGCTACAGGAACAGGTAAGGGTTCTCATAACCAGAAATCAAATCCATGCAAGACTTTCAACACCACCACACCAACTCAGAAAGCAAAGCAAATAGCACAATAAACTCTGCCCAGCCACCCTAGCAGGGCAGGCTGGCCCATCCCCAGGGGAAGGGGGCTGCAGAGCAACCGGGGTTCGTGCCCAGCTGAGCTCCGCTCCGCCTTACAGCCCTCACCTACAGCGAGGAAGACAAAGCACTACAAGACCAAGATGCCCTTGCAATCCTTTCCTCCTCTGAAGACCTGACCTATTGCAAAGAATATTTCATTACACTGGGAAACCAGTTCAGCTATCAGTGTTTCCCCAGACTGCAAGTGCTCTGAAGCCAGGACAGAGTTTTCGGTTGAGGTGACACCGAGTACCGTGCTACCACAATTCATGCTGTAAGAAAATGTAGAGTTCTGCAACTGGATCCATCAAGAATCCTAACACTCAGACATAAAGTTAACAGGGTTAACTTTATCACCTATCCTGGGGCACAAACTGCATCGCCACGTCTCGCTGTTGCCAGTGATCCAGACTCTTCAGTAATACTGAAACTTAGAATCATAGAATCGCCTCAGTTGGAAAAGACCTTTAAGATCATCAAGTCCAACCGTTAACCTAACCCTGCCATCCCACCACTAAACCATGTCCCTAAGCACCTCATCTATCCTTCTTTTAAATACCTCTTGTGGCAGGCTGCCGGCAGCACGGTTGCACCTTGGGTTCCCCACATCCCTTACTCTAAAGAAGAGATGCAGGATGGGATCCTCACCACTGAGTTCATCCAAGAACTCAATAACCAGTTGGGTATTATCTCCCCATCTGATTCCTGACACACACCCCCCACACTCCCCCCCCCCCCCAAAAAAAATCTACGCCTGCAAGTTATTTCCCTTCTCTCATGTCCCAAATCTCACTCTGTGTTGGCAAGTATACAAGAAAAGCATTTATTCAAAGGAATTTGCTCATCAAGTCTTGCAGACACCAAAACCACATTATCTAATCTTAGTACAGCATAGCTTAATGGCTACAGCATGGGATGAGAGGCCAGAGGGTTTGACTTCTCCTCCCAATGCTGCCAGGGCTGCATCGCCTGTAAGTGAATCTAGAGAAGATGCTTGACCCCTCCTCACCTTGATTTCCCCTGCTATGAGACTATCCTAGCATTCCTTTCCTCAGAGGGGATCTTATCTATAAACTCCTCATTAGCATCTGAAAAAGAGTTACGAATCTCCGGATGAGTATGTAAAGCAAAATATGAAAGAGTGGAGAAGCACCACTGGCCACGGAGCCTGGAGACACATCCTCTTCAGCGTATTTGGGCAAACTGAACCTCACTGCACTCCACATCTGTGCCTAGAGATGAATTTTAATTCTTTCCCTCTACAGGGGAAAAAAAAAAAACAAAAAAATCAAACCATTTCTTTCTTCTTGAGATAACTCAGAGAAGAGATTAAATTATGGGTCTCTTAAATCAAGGAAATTATGCGAGATCCTTCCAGCAAAGTATCCAGAGACCCCATATCGTGGTTTAACCCCAGCCGGCAACTGAGCCCCACACGGCTGTTCACTCGCTCCCCCCTGGTGGGGTGGGGGAGAGAATCAGAAGGGTAAAAGTGAGAAAATTTGTGGGTTGAGATAAAGACAGTTCAATAGGGAAAGCAAAAGCCACACATGCAAGCAAAGCAAACCCAGGAATCCATTCCCTGCTTCCCATGGGCAGGCGAGTGCTCAGCCATCCCCAGGACAGCCGAGCTCCATCACACATAATGGTGACTTGGGCAAACGCCATTGCTCCCAATGCCCCCTGCTCCCCCCTCCTTCTTCCCTCAGCTCTATATGCTGAGCATGACATCGTATGGTGTGGGGTATCCTTGGGGTCAGTCGGGGTCAGCTGTCCTGGCTGTGTCCCCTCCCAACCCCCTGTGCCCCCCCAGCCCCTCGCTGGTGGGGTGGGGTGAGAGGTAGAAGAGGCCTTGATCCTGTATAAGCCCTGCTCAGCAATAAGGAAACCATCCCAGAGTGATCGACACTGTTTCCGACACAAATCCCAAACATGGGCCCCATAGTAGCTACTAGGAAGAAAATAAACTCTACCCCAGCCAAAACCAGCATGCCCCACCACCTCTAGCTAGTCACCCGCAGAATTACTCCACAGGCAACACCGGCGCAAAACAGAATAACCTCCCCTTTCCCACCCCTGCTCCGGACGCCACTGAGTGGCAGAACTTAACAGATCAGAAGAAAAGCCAGAAGTCTGTCCTTATTGTCCTACAAAAGCCGGCTGTGGAGGTGGGGTCAATCCAGACCCAGCAGAGATGCTCCCACAGACGGAGACCAGAGCCCAGCTCCTGGGGCCACACGCAGAGCACGGCTCCTGCAGCCCTCGGGGGGGCCCTCCACGCACTGCTGGTGGGGGCAGAAAGGGCTTCTTCAGTTAAAGGAAACTTCTAGTTGGAAAACTCTCAGTATCAACAAGCAAGGTAATATTTCAGCTCTTTTGGGGGAGGAAGGAAAGCCCCACCTTTCAGCTAACCTTGTAGGTGGACCACATCAATGGCACCAGTGCCAGCAACAGCCGCTGCACCAGCTGGGACTGCTCCAGCACACCAAGACCTCTGCTCCTAGATGGGTCCACGAACCTCCTGCTTCCTCCCGGGTGACAAGAGACAGTGCAGAAGGTATGTCCACTGCGGTCTAGCTACATGGAACAGAAAGGTCTCAGAGGAGCAGGTGGCCCAAGAACTTAGAAAGAGAAAAAAGGCTCAGCTCTTTTTAAAAGAGAAGAGAAAAATGTCCTATTGTTCCATAATTAATGGAAAGCAGAAGAGGGTTTATGGACTCATTCAGAAACAGAGGGCGAGCATTAGAAAGCACATTTCAGTATTTCATGATCACAAGGTGAGCTTCTTGCATAATACTGACAAAGAATATAAATGCTGATATCACAAGGCAGTTATGAAACTTGGGTTTTAAATGCTGAATAACAATAATACAGTAATTAAATCTCATAAGTGATTTTTCCCCCCCCCCTCCTTAACTGCAAAGTAGATGCTGCAACCTTCAACTGAGGCATGGCTCTCTCCGGCGAGGTGCACACACGATGGATGCCCCCTGCTCCCACCACCTCGCAGCACCAGGGATCCATCCCACCCCACAGCCTCGCCACCAGTCACACCGCTTCTTCAGACCTGCTCCGGGGGAGGCTTCAGGATCACGCCCAGGGAGAGGCTGTGAACCTGCAAGGACCATAAGAATGAGGGAATAAACCCGAATAACTGCACTTTGCGAGTTAACTGGTAAACCCCAAACAAGCTTCTCAGCCTTCCTCCCCGATGGTTTTTGACACAAGCACGTGCTCTTGTGACTTGCTCCAGTGTGACCAGGACACACAGTCTCCCCTACAAGACACATAATCTAGAGCAGCAAAATGTCATGAAAATCAAGGGCAAACGAACACAGAAGACAGTCCTTCCCCCTACCACCACTTCTATTTTTAGGCAGCCAGATTAGCTTGGAGCAGTTTTACTCATTTCGATAATGAGCAGGGCTCTTGCATCTTCTCTCGAGGATGTTTCCTCTGTGCAGGCACTGTGCTTTACACCAACAGCATGGAAGAGGTCACATCAACCATGAAAAGCAAACCCATGACTTATTGTGAAAGGATCTTGAGAAAGTGACTCCAGCTTTGAACTCATGCCCCAACTCCCTTGTCAACCACACTGCTTTGGTTTTTTGGGGGGTATGGTCTGTCCACCTACAAGACGTCCCTCCCTTTGAACCGCACCATAAAGGCTTTGCCTATTCAAAACTGTAATGCTTTTACTCCACCCGCTTCTCAGAGGATGTGAGCTGGTACACCATGGAAGCGCAGATATCCATGTAAAGGACATCTGGCCCTCCCAGGCCTGAAAACATGCAAGACCTGGTGGAGAGGCAGCCTGCACTGCTCTAGCTCAACACAGCAACCCCAACTCCACTCATGACAAAGAAACTGTGGTCCTCTCAGGACACCCCCAGGTCTAAGGGCCAGTCTGGAGATCACCCCAGGAGGAGCTGGCACCAGGGATCCAGCTGCTCAGTGAAAACCAACAGCACTGGTTTGCTCTACCAAAGAGCAAAAGCCCTCCTTACTGTGGGTCCCCTCTGCTGCTGAAGCCAAGAAAGATGGCAAGGGAGGCATGGCAAGCGCTCCTGAGAGCTGCCGCAGCAGAACCACTACGCTACCAGTGGGAACTTGTTAAAGAGGATGGTAACTACCATCTTGGTTTCGGCTGGGATAGAGTTAATTTTCTTCCTAGTAGCTGGCACAGCGCTGTGTTTTGGATTTAGGATGAGAAGAATGTTGATAACTCACTGATGGTTCAGTTGGTGCTGAGCAGGGCTTACACCAGGCAAGGACTTTGTAGCTTCCCCTGCTCTGCCAGGGGCACAAGGGGCCTGGAGGGGGCATGGCCAGGACAGCCGACCCCAACTGTCCAAAGGGCTATTCCAGACCATATGGCATCATGCTTGGGGGGGAGTTGGCCGGGGAGAGCGATCGCTGTTCAGGGATGGGCTGGGCATCGGTCAACAGGTGGTGAGCAATTGCATTGAGCGTCACTTGTTTTGTATATTCTATTATTAATATTACTTTTTTTCCTCTATTGTTTTATTAAACTGTCTTTATCTCAATCCACAGGTTTTACCTTTTTTTCCCCTCCACTGATTCTCTCCCCCACCCCACTGTAGGAGGGGGGCAGCGAGCGAGTGGCTGGGTGGTGTTCAGCTGCCTGCCAGGTTAAACCACAACATCACCAAAGGAGCAAGACAAAACGAAGATGCATAGAAGATATGGGTCCCACTGCGCTGGCAGCTTCTTTTCTGGAAGAGGTGCTCCACCAAACCTCAGAGAGATCTATTCCTAAGGCACTACACATCAATTTTCTGCAATGCAACCGCTCATACATTCAATGTCCGTGGGTTGCTTCAGATTGCCTTGACAGCAACTTCTAGGCGCAAAGCCCTCTTCCTTCAGGTCCACCCCTTCCCGTCTCCTCAAGCCTCAACCTTCCTTCATAGCCCTTCACCACCACCCTCCTATCTCGAGGACCACACCGGTGCTGCATAAGGCAGCAGGATCTGGTAGTCCAGCCTGGAGCGCAAACAGGCAAGATCCAGAGGGCAAGATACACCTTGAAGGAGGAGGCAGCAGTGCAGAACAGTGGAGGTAGACAGCATCTCACCTAGAAAAATGAAAGCGTGGCAGAAGCAGCCCGGGGATCTATAGCGGTTCTGGTGCATCCCTTGGGGAAGAAAGAAGGCAAGGTCTCGCATATTTATTGCCATTTTTTCTTCTGATTTTTCCATAAACTATTTGGAGTCTTCTATCTGCCCTTTGGATTATGATCTTTTAGGAAGGCCTTTTTTCCATGCTTCTCTACAATTATGGGATCTAGGAAAAAAAAATACACCCCTCTCAAATTAACTTCTGGTGTCAGGACTTCACAGGATTTCACGACCACAAAGTCATCAGGCTTTTGACAAATCAGAAACCCTTTCCCAGCAGCAAGGTGCCCCTCTGCTGTACCTTCCTCTTGCCCCTCTGCTACATGGAAGGGCAGAGCACAGCGTGCCTGGGGCACTGACCCCCGGGCTGAGCCCAGGAGCTAGTCCACCCTCTGCTTCTTGGTGAGCTCCTGGCCCTGGTCACAAGCGCCTTCACACCAGGCTCTCTTCTGTGGATTGCAATACCTCATTTATTGAGGAAAAACACTAGTGCAATACAAGGAAGCATGTAAGACAGCTAGTAGATGATTAACAAGTGAGCGCTCAAGCCAATTGCTACCAGAGCACCACAGGTTCCTTATAGCCATAAAAAACCTCTTCTCATCCTGTACCTATTTGGCAGATGTGGGAGGTGAGGAGTTTGCAGAGAGACTGTGCCTGGCAAAGCCCTCGCTGCAGGGGATGACACGGCTACAGGCTGTTAGCTCTTCACCTCCCTCTCCCCAACCCCAGGGCTCCCAACTCCCCATCAGCGGTACCCCAGGGACCTTCCCGCCGATGATCTTGTTCCTACCTTCCCGCTCTCCCATCAGCCAGTCTGCCCCCCCTCCCCCCCATCCTAAGCCCTTGCCGGGCAGGCTCTGCAAAGGTAGCCATGGCTTTCCATGCTCGCTGCACAACTCAGCACCTACCCACCTCCCTCCCACCAGCAGGCACTTGCCCTCGGGCCAGCTGAGCCACCTGGCAGGAAGGAGAGCTATCAGGGTCCCCACCCTTGGGCAACATCACTCAACGCAGAAGGCTGGGAAGGAGTGGTACAAGCATGGCTCTTAAAGAGAGGCCAAAGAAAAAGTAGCATTTCTGCCCCGGGCCTTTGCCTTTTCATGCTAGAGTCCCCCAGAGCCAAGCAAAGGTGCTTCAGTGCTCTGAAGTATCAGCTATTTTTAAGGAACAATATCCTGAACACCCTTCTTTGTCCTGGCTTTTATATTGTGCGGTGAAGAAGTTACTGAGATTTGGCACTTCTTCGTAACAGGCCATCATTAAGAAGTGACTCATATTATATTGCAGTGTGAGTCATCTTGGCACTGGTCACCATCATAAGCGACAACTACTCTTCAATTACTTCCTTCAAGTTGAATTAAAGGTATATTGTTATGCTAATTTTACATCTGCTCCATCCTATCTTTCCATCCACTGTCTCTGGAGCAACCTGGGGTTACACTTCTTGGCCCAGACTGCCTCTGGAAGAGCTTTTCCACCACAGTGTAGTCACAGGTTGTCACAAAACCTGGGCACACCAACTGAAGTCTTAGGGATGGGTTTTCAGCTACGACATCCAATATCTAAAGCAGCTCTCCGTCCCTCCTCCCAGTGCTGCTCCACAGGGACAACAAGCCACTGTCCCTGCCACCTTCCTGCTCCGTTCACACTTTGCCATGACAATTTTCCAAGGAACTGGGGCTTACCCGGTGCTCAAAGACAACCACCTTCAGGCTGCCACACCACATCATTGCCCCCAAGAGCAGGGGCAAAGCCCAGCAAACAAAATCGCTTTGAACTACGCCCAGCTACATGTGAATATTGAAGAAAGCATTACAAGCCCCTCAGCAGGGCAGGTAGAAAAGAAGGCATTTTCAGCCATTTTCCATTTTCTAGCCAAGCGGCCCTACATTTCAACACAACCCCAGCCTCTCCTCTCCATTCCTGCTCCATCGCTCATCCCACACACAACGTACCCATCACCGCTGCCCACACGGCCGACCAGGAGAAGACAGCATCCCCGCCAGGGCAGGGCACGGGCGCTGCAGGGCGCCCGGCTCGGGGAAGGTGGTTTCACCCATTAGAAACCACGGCCATTACCAGCCCGGTCACCAGTGGAACGCTCTTATGTTTGTATTTATAGCAGTCAAACACAGTCACGCTGGCTGCGAGGTTCACTTTGGAGAGCATTTGTCAACCGCCCTCACTCCTGGAATCCCATTTAGCTATTACAGCCTCTTCAGCCATACTAACACACCCATCCCCACAGAATAGCAATAGGAAGAGCAGAGTCATCCCACTATTTACTGAAGCTAATCAATACGTGAAGGCTGAAGATTCATTGCAGCGAAGACAGTCTGTCTGCATAGCCAGAAAATGCATTTAAAGCCCTTTTAATTTTGTTGCCTTGGCCTCTGGTTTTGCTCCAGGAGGAGAGTTTCCTCACGCACCCATCTTTCTTTCCTCCCAAAATGGTGGCATCTGCAGACACATGAGAGAAGCCCCCCACGAAGACCCACCATGAGTGCTCAGTGGGAGGATACAACACCAAAACCCACAAGTTTAAGGGCAGTGCCCCTTCCTTTCCAGCCAGATTTCACGTGCGAGAACAGGTCTACAGCTAATTGCGCATCTCCCATTTCGGCAAGCAGCTTGGAAAATTTTGGCCTGTGTTTTGAAGAAGGTCTACGTGCCAGGTACAGGGACACAGGCTGTGCCATTCACAGGCACGCTAGCCCAGCACGCTGTCCTACTCCACTCAAGAGGGAACAGCTAGATCCATGCTTATTTTTAATATATATATTTTTATATATATTAAAATGGATATAAAGGAACTTTGTAAGTGCCCCAGAAAGCACACAGCATTCCTATTTTGCTGTGTTTTCGGGGGGACCACCTGCAAAGCTGAGATACCAGCTGGGTATCGTGACTCACGAGCCAGAACCAGAGAGATCCTACAAACTGCACCATCAAAGCTCCTTCTCTGGTTTCACCTCGGCTGATGCTTTGGGGAGCAGAGGCAATAACCGGCAGGCTCAGCGCTCCTGGAGCACCGACATTTGAAGGACCACCAGCAGCCTGCTCCCTGCAGGGGGGTTGGACTAGATGACCTCTAGGGGTCCCTTCCAACCCAAAACATTCTACGGTTCTATGAAATGCAGTTGGTTTGGTTGCTGTATCAGCTATGTGGCCCACAGCGTTAAGACATCTAAGAAAGAAGGCAGTGAGGTAGGGAGGAGATCTGTACCTTTGCTTTTGCCAGCTTATCTCAAAATCATACCGAGCTTTTATGCCTGTGTACAAAAGAGAAGGGAAGAGGCAAATATATTCTGATTTACAGGGGGATTTCTATTGTTGCCTGGACATCAAACAGCACCCAATTAGTCCTGCAAGGATCTGACCCACAAATTATGAAAATAAATGCCTCCAAAGCTTTGATCTCTTGCATTTCTGTAGCATGCTACAGCGATTATTAGACACATTTTATTAGATTCAAGCTGTGCGACCTCTTCCTCGGCAAAGACTCCGCTGCCTCCAATGCATCCTAACATCTCCATCCAGCAGATTAAGGGCATGGTCCCAAACAGTCACTTTTGTCATGCACTGAACACATGACTCTGCTGGCAATAGGCTTTTTCCTGCTGAGTTTCAAAATTAAGAGCAAAGAGAATTTTTTTTTTGGGGGGGGGGGGGGGGGGGAGAAGAGGAAAGTGTCAGCCACCTAAACTAAATTTTTGATCCTTTGTTAGTTTATAAAGGAATACACATGCTATGCCATATCTTTGGCTTCTCAAAAGTGTTGCTTTCAGGAGAGCTAAACTATTTATTTCGCTTTACACCCTGAAATACCATTGCTGGAGGAAGCAAGCAAAAACCCTAACAAAAGGTTCCACGCACTCTGAAGCTAGAAACCACACGTGCGCTCGCATGAAGAGAGACACATCCACCCACCCTTGCTACAGCGACAGCGCTTAAAACCAAGAGGATGTTAAACTCAGATTGCTAAGGCTTTACTCGGAAGAGCAACTCGCAGTTCACAGCCAGCTGCACAAACTGAGCCGCCACCGCACTCGCCGAGGTTGTTTTCAGCCTGCGCCGCGTACGCAGGAAGGATGGGACCACGGGAACCGCTCAGGTCTCGCTCAGTGGCAGGCGGGTGGCGTTTGCACGAAGCCATGAACAGCTAAAAGGGTCCCTGTAGCAGGGGGGAGTTGGTTCATTCGTGGCTTTCCGCTGCGCTCGGGGTAGCTGGGCAGCCAAGCGCGGGGCCGCGCGCGCCGCCCGCTCACCTCGTACGGAAGGAGGAAATGTCGGCTCTCGGCGACGCCAGGCACGGCTGGGTACTCCAGTGCTGCCCGCCTGGGTACAGCGACCCACCGCTGCCTGCCGACACACAACCTTGAACTTCTGGCAAGGGCCGTAGAAAACAAACGCGGAAAAGCCACATTCTCGATCCAAGGGGAGGAAGGTTTTCTGATCTGCCATTGCAAAATAAAATGAGGCACGCAGAGAGATATAACCCAGTTCCGACTAAACTTCTTATCAGTGTTTTCCAACCTTGGTGGCTTTTCCTCCCCTTTCACTAACAAGCCATTGCAGGAGCACCCCAGGGCTGGGCCCTACATGCTGAGCATCCTCGTCCCTCTGCAGGAAGGGGGTGCTCACCGCCCCCCCCCGGCGGAGGGGGAACACGGAGGGGGAGTCTCTACTTCCCAAGGACCACATTCGTTAGACAATCCTCCTTTAGAAATCGTAAGCTATTTACATGGAGAACACCAAATCTCACTAACATAAACTGTTTTCTTGAGCCCAGAGCAGACAGCCCATCGGTTTCAATGTGTAGCCACAATTCAAAGTGACAAAAGGGGACAGGAGGAGGGGACAGAGGAAGGAAATCAAAGCTATTGGGTTTATAAGTGGGAAATACAACCCCTCGTTTAATGGAGCTATCAATGACTTCGGCTAGTGGCTTTCGACCCGCAGCCTGCTTTAATGGCTGCGTGAAAGGTAACTGAGAAGACACCTGAGCATCAGCAAATGGGAACCTCACGTGATGGAGGCTCTATGCTTCCCACGGGCGAGCAGGGTACCTGCAGAGCAGCCAGGGCGAGGAAGAGTCAGCCAAAGCCCCAGGAGAAGGAACAGTGCCAAATCCCAGCACAGCTCTGCCATGGGTCTGCGCTTTGCCCTGCCAACGCTCCTGGTCTCTTCTGCAGCTGGCAGCAAGAGGGGAAACGGCACGGATCCTCCCCGGGTACCTTCAGGAGGTAGGTCCCAAACCCTCAACACCATCTTCCCCACCCCAGGACACGACGGCTTTTACCGACACTGCTCCTCCACACCGTGCACCCTTTTGCCTGTTGGTAGCTTTTTACCAGGGGAAGCATGGGAAACCTAACAGGATTCTCCCCATTTATACTTGAGGCATGAAGAAATGAGATGGAGATCAATACTCCATCCTTGGTCTGCAGGTCAGAGGCAGAGAACTCCCGCTGATGTCTGTAATTACCCTTGCAAAGTGACAGTGCATCAGAAGGAGTCAGGCAAGGGCTTGCAGAGAGCAGCTCAGAGCCCGAGCCCAGGAGGTGACAGCAGCCTTCGTGTGGCCTGGCCCCATGTGAACGATGTTCCTTCCTTAGCCGGGAGATTCCTTTCTGGAGATTTACATACAGATCAAATGGAAACCGCTTCCCCCCTCGCCCCATACAAACTGTACCACTACATTTACTAGAGCCCGGCAGATAATAACTATCCTCATGAAGCAAGGATGAAAGCCACCTCTAACCGATTCTCGCATGGATTAAAACCCAGACACTTTATTTTTGAATACACACACCCGCCAAATACCTACCTCTTCATCACTTCAAACCTCAATTCAACAAAATGCTTGTGCTCAAACATCAACCTGCTCAAGAACACGTTTTGCTATAAATTCACTCCAAATTAGTAATTCTTATAGCTGACCGGCACGGGAACACTGTTGAGAACAGAGAGACTCTCCATGCCTTTAAAAGCACCATAAACATCTTGTGGAAGAACTGGGAAGATGAAGAGCAGCAGCCATAGTGCCAGCACTGAAGGAGATGTGGAGAACTGCAGAAAAGCAGATCCAGGGTGCACAACTCCAAAAGGTGGAAGGGATAAAAAATAAATAAATAAATAAATAAAAATCAACCACACAGAAGGATTAGACAGAAGACAGCCTTGTTTCTGTTTTAACTTCTCATGAGCACACACAGAAGAATATGCATGCGTGTGTAAAAGGTAAGCATTTGCACCACTACCAGCATCCCTGGCTCAAGGAATGGAAGCGAGATGCAGAAAAAAGGCTTAGAGCAGGGACGCTGTCATCCCTTTGGGATGATTCAGAGACCAGAATTGTGCTGCCAAGGTTTTTATGGTTAAAGGAAAAAAAAAAAAAAAAGGCTCAAAAATATACAAAGTACATGGACGCAGTCATGGTCCATAGCTTACACATGCACTGAATCACACTGGAAGAGGACAGATGGAAGTCCCTGATGGAAGACCCCCCCAAGAGTGGTCAACCTCAGGAATCGTGGCTATATATACATTTGTTGAAGATACGTCCCGAGTTTTGCATGGTAGCATATTATGTAAAACTCGGCACAAATAAATATGCTTTTCATGTCTTTTTTTAATCTCCAGAAGTCATCTCTAGTCAAGTTTGTTCCTCTTTCTATTTAGGAAGAAGGTGACCTTTGCAAAAGCTGCCCAAATTCTGTCGAGCTACAGAGGTTTTTTTTAAAAGGTGCTGGAAGAAGAAACCTAACGTAACACTGCCAGGATAATGCCTCTGAGTGGTGCCTTGCAGTGCTTATCCCCTATTAGAACTTCTCCTAAATCTTTAATGATGCTGAAATATGCCATAAACTGATGAAGTTCTGGAAACAGGACAATGCCAGTATGTTTGTTTGGGGTTTGTGGTGTTTTTTCTTTTTTTAATACCAGAGCTTTTATCTTCATTGACAATGAGCAACTAATGCAAACAAATGGCCACTGAAACTTCACTTCTATACAAAGCAGAGCTAAAGGAAGAGTAGTGACATTTTTGGGCTTCATCCAATTCTTCCCAGCAACAGCTAATACCCACCGGCTCCTTAATTCTGTGCTGTCTCCTCTCTAAGCCTGAGCATTAAAGGCCAGGCATCTCCAAAACAACTAATGATTTTAAGATCCAGTTTCCAGAGAGTGCACGGTCAGCGCTTTGCGAAAGTGAATAACAAAAGCTTGGGTTTTGTTAATGAGTTCAAAACAAAAGCAACATCCAGGTACACAAAGAAAACAATTACTCCTTCCCCAAAAAGGCTCTTTTTAAATCCCCAGGCTTGCAGGAAACCCTTAGCCAAGCTGTTAAAACCCAGGTGAGCCTTTCAAGCCCCCAGCCTTCAGCTGGGACCGAAGCCCAGAGCGAGCCCCTCGCCAAGCAGACAAGGAGCAGCTGTGAGCAGGGGGCTCTGCTTGCCCCAAGCCGGTCCCACCCCAGGGGTTATCAGCTCCCCGAGAAAGGTTTTCCTCTTCCCAGGCAGCTTTTATCACCTCCCACACACCTTGCAAAGCACCCCAAATGCATCCAGCTGGGGCAGCTACCGCAGAAGAGCCCACTGCCACCGCCGCTGGTACATCAGCCCGAGGGCCGTCCCTGCAGATGGAGGCAGCAGAGGAAAAGCTATTGACCTGAATATTTTAGAAGGATCAAGGCCACTGCCTTCAGCAAGAGATGACAGGCTCTTGCATTTGCTGAGACAAAAAAAAAAAAAAAAAAAAAAAAAGGTGGGGGGAAAAACCAACCCCAAAATCCAGCCCCATCTTTCTGCTTGCTCTCCTATTGGGATCAGCTGTGCATTTACCACCAGGGAGCATGGCCCACTGCATCCCTCCGCACACTCATTCTCCTTCTATTGCAAAAATCTGCTTTTCAAACACTCCTGTCAACAGCCTGCGCGAATCCCTGTGTTAATCATTATTCTTCTAATAGCACTGCCAGGTCATTCGGCTATTAAACATGCTGAGTGGACTAGCAAAAATATCTCCCAGACCGTAGAAAAGAACATTATAACGTAGTTTATCTTATCCCCTTGTCAGTATAATATGTGGCACTACCTGTTCAATGGCCTCATCATTTTAAATTACAGTTTTCTGCAACATTAACAATACTCATTACCAGCACCACCACCGGATGATCCCTACTGTAAGAATCCTCCAGATGTCGAAGGCTTCACCCTGCCCTTCCTTCCACGCTCAGCCTTCCGCGCCGACGTGGGGACACTTGGGTGCCATGGCAATGAGCAGGGTGCACAATGATGGATAGAAACGCGTCGCAAAGAAGGCAGGAGCGAGCCCGAAGTGCGCTCGCTCGACGCGCCAGGCCGTGCATTTTAATCAGAATTCAGTGCTTTGTTCCTGGCCCAGCCGCCAGCACGTCAAGCAGATGCGCTGCTGCGGTGGAGCTCGACTGCATGGCCAAGATAAACCCTAGCGTGGCAAAACCAGAAGTGCCTGCTACCTCCTACGTTACCTTTCCGCCCAGCTCTGCAAATCCTACCCCATAAGCTAGCGGGCAGGGGCAAGCCGAAATGAATGACGGCGTGCAGGGTTCTGCTCGTGCCACGCCACGCTCAGCCTTCGACAGCACGCTCTGGTCCTGCAAATCCACCTTCCTCCCCCGGGAGAGGAGCAGGGAAGCCAAAGCAAAGGACGGGGCGAGCCGGCAGTCAAAGGTCTACCTTTTCTATATGCATCTGCTTGTTGTTCACAAAACCCAGCCTCCTGGAACATTTCGGTGACTCAAACTCGGAGATAAGTGACCCAAGCGTTTCCTTTCCCCGCCGCTGGGAACAAATCATCCCTTCCGACAGATTTTTGAGTCACTACCTGCTCCCAGCGTTTCCCACAGCCATCCCTCACCCCTCCAAACACGCAGGCACAAGAACACCGGCTCCTCCATCCAGGCTCATCTACAAACCCGCAGCAATGTGACACTTCTCCTCTAATAAATGAAATTTTGCAAGGCTTGGGGAATTACTCCTCCCTGCCATGTTTTGTGCTCAGGCAGCAAATTTACTATTGATTTCTGATTCAGACCCCGCGGAATGATTCACACTTCTTGCCCTTTCTACTGAATTTATGACCTTTAACAATTATTCTAAGTGCTAAAAGAGCTTAGTTTAGAAGATCTATTCCTTGGCAAATTAAGCTCCTATTCTGGTCTCACTTACAGACCAACACGTCTCTCGTTGCTTACAGGAAAGCGCCATAGCAGGTCTCTCCCCGTGAGAGGGGGCAGAGGCCCAAAAGCACGCCCCCGGGGTCCTGCTGGAGCAGCCACCGCAGCCGGGACACGGCTGGGCAGGGGGACACGGCTGGGCAGGGGGACACGGCTGGGCACCCCCACCCCACCACATTCGGGGTTTCAGGTCCCCTTGTCTCGGGTTACCCTGAAACGCCACAGGAACAGGCACTGCCAGTGGGTCTTGGGGGGGGGGGAGGGGGGGGAGAACGTACATTTCTTCCTAAAGCAAAAACAAAACCCTGACTGTACCTGGTGCGTGTTGCTATTAAAAAGCCAAAAATGCAGAGGGAGGGGAAAAAAAAAAATATCAGCACGTGCGGATATGGTTTTAAAAAAGAAATGGTGCCCTAACTCAAATAAATTTCTTAACGCAGATGTTAAAAATAATAAAATCTGATTTTTTTTTTTTTTGGGGGGGGGGGGGGAAGGGAGGAGAGGGCCCCATGTGTGTCCCCCCCCCCCCGAATGATACCGCTTTCCTGGATTAAGCAGCTTCAGCAACCTCGCTCCCAAGGCACCTTCCAGCAAAGAGGGGAAACAAGAGCTCCAGGTCTGGTTTTAAGCTGGACGGTCCCCCCGCGCCAATCCTGGCTGCGCTGTGCACTGCTGAGCAATCACTTACACTATTCATCAACCAGAAACTCACCAGGAAGAAAGTAGGGCAAGTGAATAAAGATAGGCTTCTTTTTTTTTTTTTTTTTTTTTTTTTTGCACCGAAGCAAATAATATTTCTAAAAATACTCTTGTGCAAGTCTTCAGCGGATTCTGCTTCATTTCATTTATTTATCCATGCCAGCGGTTGGGAGAAGCAGCCCAGGTTGCCTCCCGAATAAACGCCGCTTCTCTAAACGACTCCCCCCGCTCCGTACCCACGTTCTTACGACCGAAAGGATGAAGAAGGGGGGGGGGGGGGGGGGGGGGGGGGGGGGGGAAGTTACAGGAAAAATAGACCGGGGGGGACATCAGGCCACAGCCCACGCAGAGGCTGACACGTTTGACGAGCCTGACATTTCAAGGGTACACGATGAGCTTCGTTTCCACGGGGTGGGGACAGAGGGAAGGGGCACGGCGGGTGGAAAGGCTGCGGGGTCCGTGCGGGCGTGGAGGAGCTGGGGCTGGGGACGGGCAGCGGCCCCGAGGTGTCCGTCCCCCCGCCCGGGGGGGGGGGGGGGGGGGGGGGGGGGGGGCCCCCCCCCAGCGCGGGGGGGGCGGCCCCGCCCCCCCCCCCCCCCCCGCAACCCGGCGGCCGCCGCCCGGGGGCCGTGGAGCTGCCGGCTGCAGCCGCTGCGCCCCCCGGCCGCAGGCACACGCGTGCACACGCTCCTGCGTGCGTGTGTGTGCGCGTGTGCATGCGCGTGTGTGTGCATGTGCGCGCGTGTGCGCGTGCATGTGCGCGTGTGTGCACGCATGTGCGCGTGTGTGCATGCACACACCTGCACACACCTGCGCACACTCGCGCGTGCAGGGGTGCGCGTGCCGGCCCGGGCGCGCAGGCACACATGTGCATCCACGCACCGGCCGGCCGCCGGGGACACACCGCCCAGACACAGACAGACAAGACAACACACACCTCGCCCCGCGCGCACGCGGCCCCCGCACCCCCACCCCCCCCCACGGGAGAGGCGAGGGATGGGATGGGGGGGGGGGGGGGGGAGCCCCGCGTCCCCCCGCGCCGGCGGCGCGCCTCACCCGCAGCGCCGAGAGGTCGATCTCGTCCAGGCTCCGCGCCGGGGAGCGCTCGCCATGTTTCCGCCCCGGCCAGGCGGCCCCGCCGCCACCGGCGGGCAGTGGCGGCCGCCGCGGCGCTGGCGCTATTTAACGCCTCTCCTCATGCGGGGCGCCGGGAAGAAGAAGGAGGAGGAGGAGGGGGGGGGGGAGAGAAGCCGCCGCCGCCGCCCCCCCTGCCCCTCCGCCCGCAGCGCGGACTAGGGGCGGCCGCGGGCTGCCGGCAGGCGGGGGACGCCGCGGGCTGCGCCGGGATGGCGGCGCGGCGCCGCATCGCATCGCCGCCTCCCCGGCCGAGCGCGCCGCCGGAGCTGTCTGTCCCGGCGCGGGGCGGGGGCGGCGCCGGGCCCCGCCGCCAGGGGGCGGGGGCGGGCAGGGGGCGGGCGGAGCCCCGCGGCCGCGGCGGGCGCCCCTCCCGTCCTCGGCCCCCCCCCCCCGCCGCCCTCAGCCCGCCCCTCAGCGCCGCCGGGGGGCCCGGCCCTGCCGCCTCACGGCGCGGGCTCCGGCGCCGCGGCCGCCCTGGTCCCCGCCCGGCCGGGGAGGGCCGCGGGGGGCGAGGGGGGGGCTTGGGGCCGGGGAAGGGCCTCGGCAGCGCCCGCCGCCTGCCCGCCGCACCGGGACCCTCCGGGGGGAGGCGCCGCGGACAACGCCCGCCGGCAGCGCCCCGCCTGTCCCGCTGTGGGCGAAGCCCCCCGGGGGCCGGGTTTATCGGGCACAGAGACCCCCGCGACAAAGGGGGAGAAACCCGCCCGCCCGGGCCCCTGCCTCGTGCCGCGGCCGCTGCGCCTCCCGGGGCCGGGGCCGGGGCCGCCGAGGTCCGGGCGCTGAGCGCAAACGCTGCCGGGCGCTGGGAAGCGCCAGGGCCTGGCCTGGCGTGGTGCCGAAGGTTCCTTGTGCACCTCGGGAGGCAGAGGCCCTCGTCCGGCCGGATCCAGGTGCTGGATCCGGTTTTCATAGAATCGTAGAACATTTTGGGTGGGAAGGGACCCCCAGAGGCCACCCAGCCCAACCCCCCTGCAGGAGCAGGGACACCTTGAACCACATCAGGTTGCTCACAGCCCCGTCCAACCTGGCCTGGAATGGGCAACCCCTGCCAGGGTTTCACCACCCTCACTGGAAAGAATTTCTGCCTTAGATCCAGTCTAAACCTACCCTGACCCCTCTGTTCAAGGCCAGGTTGGGGGCAGGGTGAATAATGGACGGATGGAGAATGTGCCAAGTGCTTTGCCAGAACAGTTGAGTAGAGGTAACAGGCAACAGAGGAACCAGCAGAGTTCTAAAGAAAAAAAAAAAAAGGACAAATAATGGATAGAGGCAGCAAAGATGACAAGGGTGGTGAAACCCTGGCAGGGGTTGCCCAGAGAGGGGGTGGAGGCCCCATCCCTGGGACCATTCCAGGCCAGGTTGGACGGGGCTGTGAGCAACCTGATGTGGTTCAAGGTGTCCCTGCTCCTGCAGGGGGGTTGGGCTGGGTGGCCTCTGGGGGTCCCTTCCAACCCAAAGCATTCTGTGATTCTCTCAGGAGCCATCCCAGCCCTATCGACCCCCACGCCATTCCCAAGTAAGACTAGGAGATTTATGCTGTCTTTGGAATTGGCCAAAACCCCTGCAAAGCCAGCAATGCCTAGGTAGATTCAGCTTTTACTGTTTTCCCCATTTCCCTTTTTCGGATGTGGTTTCTGCCAAACCAGGTGCCATATATAAATATATATGTATAAAAAAATCTGTTGCCTTTGAGAGAACCGTATGGAAGCTGTACTTACAACATCAACTTGTGTCAGGAGCTTACAATATGCAGATCTGGGAAGTGGAAACCCTACACATGAGTCAATTGGCAGGCGGATGGGATTTTCTTACACTTTCGGGTTGGAGATGTGCTTAAAAAAAAAAAAAAAAAAAAAGAAATTGTATTACAATCGTGCGGTCGTGGGGAGGCTGCGCGCTGCAGCTGGTGCCCGAGGTGCAGCCTCTCCGGGCTGGGCTGGGAGGGACAGACGGACAAAAGGCCAGAAGGAGCTGCCGAAACCTCCCCAGGAGCAACAGGATCCGCCGAGGCGGTTGCAAAATTCGGGGGCCGGAGGTGCCTCCACCCTCTGCTCGCTGGGTAGCCCGCGGCCGAGGGGCTGCACCGATGGCTTATCCGCGTTCTTAGTCCTGATGGCAGCGGGGCTGGCGGGGCGGGCGGCAGTGCCGGCGTTTCGGCTCGCAGGGCTGCGTGGGCGCAGCCGAATGCGATTATTTATTTCATTTTTTTTTGGTCATGAACTGCTGAAGTGGCAGGTAGCGGAAGTCGCCTGTTGTGGGTGAGGCGCACGGGGCTTTTTTCCAAGCCACAGATCACCCTTTGGTATCTTGCATAGTCATTAGTCCTCAAAACTTGATCAAAATGCTAAACTCGATAAAATAAACACCAGGGACCGCCTCGTTGCCTCTGAGTACCCTCCGGAATCTTCAGGGCTGCTGGGGTGGTTTTTTAAAGCAGATGTTGCCTGTGTCTGTTCAAACCTGGGTATTGCAATGTTTTGCTCACAGTGGCGAAGCTGGAAGCAAAACTGCCTGGAAACCAGTAACAAACCAATGCGAGACTTCCTCCCGCTTCCATTGTTCTCCGGGAGAGAAGGGAAGAACAAACAGGATGAGAGAGGACGCTGGCTCGCTCCAACGGGCTTCCCATCCAAGAATACACGGGATTACTCGTGAAACACACAAGGATTTTTAAAAATAAATATATGCCCAACCCTGCAAATAGGTGGATCGCCCTGCTCCTCAGCATTAATGCAAAGTCCCGAGCTGAACTAGGTTCTTCTGTAGAAAATGAAGTTTCCAGGATGTTTTATTTGTTTTAGAAGGCAGCGTGTATCTGCGTCTCTCCGCTCACAGTTTTTCTGCCAGGAGCATCTCAGCTGGAGTCACTATGACCCGAAACAAAGTACTGGTTGAATTGGCCCAAAATATTTTGCTGTGAGTCCATTCAGCATGAAATTGTGTTTCCACCTGGCGGGTCCCCCCCCGGGAATGGCGGCTGGACCCCTCCGTGGTGCCGCTTGCCGCGCGGCGCCCTGGCTGCATCGCAGCGCTGGCACGGCTGTACCTGAGCCGAACCAAGGTGTTAAGCTGCCACGTCCCGTCCTTCATGAAGCAAGAGCCATGGAAAACGAGCGTTTCTGCTGCTGTTTTGTGGCAAGTCGTTGCTTTTCACCATCTCATCCCCATTCGGAAAGGGGAGAAATGTGAAAATGCCATTTTTTTTCCTACAGAGTGGCCCGGTGAGCAGTGAGCACCTTAACGAACTGAAGCTCGGCTGTTGGGGGGCTAATGTCAGGCTCGGTATTTTTGATTTATTCCGTGAAGGGCATTGGCTCATGTATAAGCTCTCCAGGTCATTTGACCTCTGCATAAAACTAAATTTAATTATCTAACAGTGCCACCACTGTTAATTACATCATGAGGGGGGATATGTAGAATGAGTAAATCTTAATGACACCTAAGGCCTTGTCTGATTAGCAAGAGCTTCAGGTGCTTCGGGCTTTGGATCATTCTCCGAAAGATTAGCGCGGGAAGGAATGAAGCAAACAAGAAGGCACGTTCCGGCCCTATTTAGGGCCCTGTCGCATGATCCATTACACCAGCACACGTGGATCACTTGTTCCCAATAATTCTGTGACTGCCTGGCCCCATGGCTGGTGTCAGCACAATTTTTCTGGTCCCCTACATCCGGACTGGTTTACCCCCATATTTGCCCATGTGATGCCGTAGTTAAAGGACTCCGCCCAAATTGAATGGAGGATGCTGAAAAATTAATGCTCTGGTAAATGCATAATAATTGAGTTTCGAGCTAACATGGTAACATGCAGCTGTGTTAAAAAGACACTCAGAGATGAATGGCTACGTGTGTCCTAACCTGCATCTATCGATGTTCTCAAATGCACTTTAACTGATTCATTGCCACTTACTGATTGCTCGTCGTTCTGCTGATCCGGGCTCCACTCGAGGGAGAAAAGTGTTTTTCCATTGCATCCTTGGAGCTGAGCAGGACTACGTGTGTGAACCCTGCCACCAGGATTTTTCCTGTAGTTATATACAAAAAAAACCCCCGCCACCAAACCCAAAAGAACCTGTAAATAGTTAATTGCTCCCTCACTTAAGCATTGTTCAACTATAAAACCCTGTAATCCCTGCAATGGGGGAATACATGGAAAATCAGCAAGGGTTCTTTGGAGAAAAACCAAACCCTACCTCCACAGATTCATACCCAGGGAACAGCACGGTGCATTTAAATAGCAAAGTCCTGGGGCACTGCAGAGAGACGGCGGATGGTACCCTTCCAGGAGCTCAACTCGCCCACAGCACCCCTCCAAGCTTCTGTTGTTCCCCAAAAATATTTGGCACCGAGGGCCAGCACGGTGTTCCCTTTACGCCCCTTCCACTGCAGTTGCATTTGCCTTCCCTTGAGGGCTGCCACCATGGGCCAAAGTCACCAAGGGGACAACAGCCTAGAATATCTCCTCCAGCAAGGCCAGCAAGGTGCTAAAAGAAGCCGGCCTGCTTGCCATGCCCTTCCCTGCTTTATGTAGATCGGACTGGCTGGCTGCCTTGCAGGAGTCTAAGGAGGCTTTTCCAGGGCAGCAGGCGCCCGCAGCCTTTGAAGCGCTGCTGTATTCGTTACTAGAATACTAAAATTTAAATGTAAAGTTGCAACTTTTAGGTAAAGCAGAGCTGTACGTAATGATGCGTGTGCCTCCCCAGCAGATGCAAGCAGGCCGTGATGCCTTTCTTGGTCTCCCATCAGCTTGGCTGTAGCGTCAGAGGCTGAACGGGTTGTTGATTTGGGCGATACGTTTCCATGTCGCTATTTGGGAACACACCATGCTAGCAATGTATAGCACTTTGTTTTGTCAATTAACCTCTTTCCTTTGGGCCTCTTCTGTGAAGAAAAAAGAAAAAAAATCAAAGGGCAGCCCTGCTCTTCAGGAGGGTGTCAGGTCTTTTATAGTAATTTCAAATGTGCCAGTGGTGACTGTTTAGAAACCAATCAAAATCCCATTTTTGCACTGCTTGCAGGAAACCTAATGCAGCCTTGCCCCCAGCAAACCATGTTCCGACAGTCGCGCAGAGGAATACTAATTTCTCCTTTCTTTGCCGAGATCTCAAGGATAACATCAGCATGTGGAAGGTCTGGAACGCGGGAGCTGCTGGATCAGAAACATTCTCCAGAATCCACCTGCCGTGGCAGGGAAGTCCTCTGGGGACCCCAACCCATAAATACCTGCTTTACAACCCCATCCACGGGGCGGAATATCTGCTCTGTTTTCCAAGTGCATTTTATCAAAATTATTTAGCATCCCAATATAGTTTTTATGCTGATCAGTCTGGAGCTGAGCTACCCTAAGACAACCAGTATTTAGAATTTCTCTTTCCCTCTTCTTTCTTGGCTTGTCTTGCCAACCAAAGGGAGCCCCAGGCCTGGGAAACACCTAACCCGAAGCCACCCCCATCTGGCATTAGGCATAGATCAGTAGAACAAGAGAAACTGGCTCTATCTTTTGTCAAATGCAAGTTGCTGAGAGTTAATGAAGACACATTTCAGGAATAGTGAGGTTGGGTTTTGGGGGTTTTTTTTAAATGATAATCTGTCCTGAGGTGTGGGTAGGGTTCAACATCTCTCCTCGGGAAAGGGGATACAAAACTGGAATTGCGCATTGCAGTTAGCAAAGGTGCTGACAAAAAAGGTCCCACGGGGCTTCGGCGGTGGCCAAGCATACAGAGTGTTCAGAGACCTGTGAGACTGGAGGCAATCCAGGTCCAAAACCTCCTTGGCATATATATTTTTCCAGTTTTTCATTTGTTTTTAACATTTAATGTCTTCACCGTGGCTTGTGAGATGTGTTGTTCTGCAAAGAAGGCAGAGCCACAAAGGCACTATGCTTCTGCTTTTTTGGAAGCGTGTTGAACGCTTATCATTTTGCCCTGCAAAAAGCAAAAGTCTTTCATATGCAAAAAAAAAAAAAAAAGTTAGACCACAGATCAGACTTTCCAAGCCTGGTATTTCAGGCTTCCCACTCATCATCAATAACCAAAGCAGAAGCCAGTCAGAAAACAACTGGAGGTACTTAAAGCAACTTAATCGTCTGAGCAGTGCTTAGAGCGTTAGTGCCTGAGTAGGAAGACGGGGTTTGAGCCAACTGCTGCTGCCGTTCTGTGGAGGCTTTGCTCAGAGGTGTTTACTTCCTCATGCCTTCACGGAGATGTGGCAGTCTATGAAAGCACTCCTCCTGGAATTAGATGAAAATGGTTTAGGGTAAAAAAAAAAAAAAAAAAAAAAAAAAAGGGTTTCTAGGTCCTGTCATAACAGGGAAAAGCTTAAAAAAGCTAACCCAAATGTTCACTGAAGGCAAGACGTGCTGCACTCTTATGAAATGGATGGGGAGTTTCAAAGGCATGGGACTTTCTGACTTGCTGAAAGCCAAAATCATCATCATCACACCCAAAAACACCACTTCACCGTCTCAGAAAGGAGCTGCTTGGGTCTGGATTTTACGTATGAGAAGTGTTCTGCAGCATGCTGCTGCATGGTGGGGAAGTGGACACGGGCTGACTTCAGGCCCAGGAGATCCCGTAGAGTTTAGATACTCTGGTTTACAGATCACCTCAGAAACCTCTGCAGAAACAGCAGACTTCCTTCAACACCAGTTTTGTGACCCTCAGAAGGCATTTTTCAGCCTGGAAGATGGAACAGCCTTCTCTCCTACAAATCCCAGCTGAAGTCATTAACGTCACCTACGGATGGAAAAGTCTCCAAAAAGGTGAAGAGCCGGACAAGTAGCCCTGGCCAATATGGCCATGTCCTCACCACTGCCGTTTGGCCTGATGACTCATGCTATTAATGCAACTGCAATAGCACGAAAGGATGGCTAACCCCTCAAGGGCCATGAAGATTACACCACACCACTGAGAAATACCTCCAGAAAGCCACAAAGACAGACAAGCAGGGCTGTGGGTAATTATAGCAGGGAAAGCGTCCTCGAAACACAAGTGTCAGGCAGTACTAGGAGGCAAACCCATGAAAAAGGGAGAAGGGTTCACCTAGCTGTGCAGCATAGAATCATTCAGGTTGGAAAAGCACTTTAAGATCCCCCAGCCCAACCATTCCCCTACCCCTGCCATCCCACCCCCAAACCCTGGCCCTCAGCACCGCCTCTGCCCGGCTGTTAAATCCCCCCAGGGCTGGGGACTCGACCCCTTCCCTGGGCAGCCCCTTCCAGTGCCTGACAGCCCTTTGGGGAAGGAATTGTTCCCAATGTCCAACCTGAACCTCCCCTGGCACAACTTGAGGCCGTTTCCCCTCGTCCCATCCCCACCGGTCAGCAGAGACCTGGAAATGGAGTGACATCCAGGATTGGAAAAGCACGGTCAACACTTGGTTCAGCTCAGGGGTATATATAGAGAGAGAACAAAAGAAAATAGGTATATTTAAACAAGTTGATGGTTTTAGTGTTAACACATGATTTCTGAGAAACTACCAAAACACCAGGCAGGAAACTAGGTGGTTTTGAAAACCTCTATGAAAGGCGTGCTGCATGCTCAGTGGAATGACTCCGTCTTCAGTTAAGAGAGCAGAAAAGAGTGAGCCGGTCCTCGGAGCGGGGGGAAACCCTGCCCACATCTGAGCCCGCAGTCTGGACTTTCATGCATAGGTTACAACGAGGAAGCCATCAGCTGGGAACTAAATAAAGCAGTCGGAAAAACCTTGGCAAGAAAGGTAGATTGACCCCAAATGACAAAGACGTGACCAAGCCCAAATTCCCCTGTGCACCGGTGCTGGAGTGGGAAGGATGAACTAGAAAATTTGCTTTGAAATTCTGGCCCCTACAGGCTCAAAGCAGCTAGCTTATTAGAGAGACATTTAAAAGCGACGCTATATATTTAATTAATCTCTGGGTTTCAGAAGGATGTGCTTGTCAGTTTGTGGCTCCCGGCACTGGCAGTTCCTGTAGCTTGCACTGAGGTGACCGAGAGCTTTGCCCCCCCAGTGGTTACAAGGTCAATCCCTTGAAAGCACGTGGTGACGAGTGGGAAGGGACACGCCACAGACGACGGCGGCTGGAGAGCGACTTCCTCATCCCTCGTTACTGTCTGACACGGTCCAAGGGGTGCTCCAGCCACGTCCAGTGCAAGGCTCCGGAGAGCTGAGACACCAGCTCACCGGGAGCTTCTCTCATTGCTCTCTTCACAGAAAGCATTTTGAAAAGTCGCATCGGGTTTGATAGGCATCGTTGAAATGTCTGGTTTATAGCTGAGTTTGGAGGTGGGGCGACTTTTTTGCTGCTGTTGTATTAACACAATGTTTGGCCATATACTGCACTGTTACTGGGGCTTTTCCAAACCAGTCTCTGCCGAGGAGCCAGCTGAAAGGCTTGGGACAGTGGCCAAAGCAGGAGATATTTTTCATGCCCTTGTCTATCAGATGAAGTTAAACCTGCTCTGACAGTAAGTGTCCTCCTCCCTGATGCCCATCAAGGTGACTGTAAGATCGAGCCGGTGTCTCAGTCCACTTCCAAGCCTTACTTGACCAAAACAAATTGCACTGAGTTGTGTCCCGTTTCCTCTGCCGTGGGCACATGCGTGGACAGAGGGCGAGCACAGCTGGGTGGTGAGATGGGCTCTGCAATGCCACCGGGGTGGGCTGAGCCAAGACCCGCAGAGGGACCGGACCACACACATCACCTGGTGGTCCCCTCCCGTGTCCTCCTGTTCTGGCTCTGTTCTGCACAGCTCAGTGAGGTAGGTCCCTGGCTATGGGGCAGGAAAGAAAGGTGGGCCAGCAACTTGAGGGAAACTGAGGATACTTCCCAAACTGATTCATTTCTTGCCAGCCATTCCGGGCCACTTGACTTTTAATAACATAAACCACCTTGCACTCGATAAAGAAATAACAACTGGAAGAGAAAGAGTCCTGAGAGCTGTAAACATGCGATTTCCCTTACCTGGGATAAATGGCAGCCCAGTAACGCCATGAAGTCACAACGTGTTGCTGTAAAATAACCGATACATCATTAAAATAAGGAGGGAACAATCTGCATATGTGCCTTGACTGATGAAGGAGTGGGCCGAGCCTGCCCCGAAGAAGTGCAGAGTGACCACTAAGGGCACCCAGTCAGGTAAACAGAGGGGCACGGACATGGCTGAGGCAGCGAGACAAGCCAGACGGGGATGATAAACCAGAGGGACGTGCAGTGGAGATATTTTGAAGATACAGAGCTGGACTTTCTGGTGAGCAGCATCAACCAGAGGTCGCTTGGCACATGGTGAGTGGATGCAGTGAGCCCACCGGTGCTGCCCACCCTGGAACCATCACAAGCCCCTCCTGCCCTGCACCTCCGTTCCCTGCCCCTCACCTTGCTCCCCCCTCCCACATGTCCTGCTCCTCCTCCTCCACCTCCAGACCCCAAATGGGGTGTGTGTAAATAGATACTCATCTGGAGCTTTCCACCTGGAGAGAGGTCAGTAGGAGCCAAGTGTCAGTCAGAAGGAAACACTCCCAGGATTAAATACTAAAGCTCATCTTCTACAAGCAATGCTTGCACTGATTTCAGCTGGTCTTCAGTGGCAGAACCTAACCAAAGACACTCCTTGCTAAAGCTCGTTAGTGCAATCCTCAGGCCTTAAGGACCACAGCAAGCTGCAGGTCCCCAGAGGGATAAATCCCCTCCCTACCACCGCACCTCACCAAAATGCACGGAGGGGAGATGCCGACAGCCCCGCAAGAGACCTCTCTGCAAAAATTCCCCAGATTATTTAGCTGTTAAAGAAGACTTTAGTGCTTTACGCAGTATCTTAAAAGCAAGTTAGACATATCCTAACAGAAAATCCACTATCCTCTGTGTAGGCAGGTGGTGGGTTTAGCACTTGATGAGCAGTCACGCTCCCAGAAGCACCAAATAACACGTACGGCAGCGACAGTACGAGGTGTGCAAGTGCCGTACCTGACACAGGCTGTTTGCTGAAAGCCTTTTCCTCTGCAAAACTGAGCATTAAGAGCTAACCTGACTGCCAGCCAATGTCCATCAGGCTGCTAAAAGCCAAAGTTGCTTTTGGAAAATAGGACCTGAGCTCCCGAAGCATGCGGGCCCTCTTCCAGCCTCCTTTTTCCTTTCTTTTCTGCCTTTAACGTGAGCTAGTGTTAAGAGCTGAGATGCAGCTGGCCTGAAGTTACCCATTAAAAATAATGGAAAAAACCTGTAAGACAACTGTCAGACAACAGTTTCTTCCAGGCATGCAAAACAGCCCTGCTTGCCCTTACCAGCATTGCCTGGGTTTTGTTTTAGGTCCTGACATTGCAGATTAAGCAATTTGGGAACATAACGAACGCATCAGCCTAATACCGAGTTCAGATTAAGCCACCACCAGCGGTAGCCGTTTAATCAGAAAGAAAGAAGCACAGTGGGTCAAAATTATGTTGTCTCATGTCGTGTTGGAAAATGTCCACAGCAATTTTATCAGCAAGGTGCTGGGCACCTGCTAAACACACCCGGACGGTGAAGTCAGAAAATTAGCCAAAAGCCTGTGTACCAGTAAATCCCGTATTTATTTATTTTTGCAGATTTATGAACAAAAGGAGAGTGCCCAGGCCCGTTCAGAAGGGACTATTCTTCCAAGCAGCACCTCTGGGTGTTGCTATGGGGAGGGGATGGAGAAAGCTGGCTTGATTTTGAACTCTCACTATATTCCACACTTTTGCAGATCCTGGAACCACGTGACTTTTACTTCTTATTTAAACATCTATAAACCACTGAAAGTTGTAGCCTTAGGAGAGCAGTAGAATAGGATCCACGAGAGGGTTAAAGAAAGTAAAGGTAAGTTCAGATGACCTGAGGGAGGAGGTGATGTGATCCGTGAGGTCCCAGGTCCAAGAGCCCATCCCGTCTCCCCGGCACCTCGGCTCCATTCCAGCCTTGCTGTAGCCTTACCAGAAGTAAAATATTGGAAATGTGGGTGACAGCTTAGATCACACATCGCTAGAAACAGCCAGGATAATCTGCCGCCAGCTCCCTAAAAGGAAATCTTTAGCTAACAAATATGCTCCAGCCTTTGGAGCTGGCAGATAATGATGAAACAGTGAATAAAATAGAGCTGGATTTCAGGGAAGCGGTTGACATGGTGCCATGCGGGGGGCGGCTTTGCCAGGCCAGAGCAAGTGGCGCAGAGCAGGAGAGCTGCTTCTGGAGTGACTCAGCCAGGAAGAGGAAGAGGAAGGTGGCGGTTCGGTTTGACGGGGTGTTGTGACATGCCACGCTGCAGCCCCAGCGCTGCGGGGACCGTCGGCGTGGCCCGATGGGCTTCGTGCTCCGCCGCCTGCTGCGCCTCGCCGGGGGTTTCACCGTCTCCATGCAACGAGGTGGCGTCCTCCACGCAACGCTGCGATGCAGGGTTTTGCTAGAGGGATCCAACAGTGGGTCAAAGAAAAGCATCGGTTTGCTTGTTTATAGGAAAAAAAAACCCTGCACGTGAGATCCCCACCCATCAGGAGGACAAACAGCATCTCTGTGTTTCCAGTCTGCTCTGTCCTATATAAGGCTGGCAGATTTCCAGGGCAGGGAGATGCTGTGGGTTTAGGTCCCTTAGCATCCCAGGATCCTGGAAAGGTGCACCACGGTCCTGGAATGCAAATGCATAATAATGCATCACCACCAGTAATGAAGGACAAGCGGTACCGGTCTGAGTCTCTTCCGAGGGCAGGGATGCTGTGGACATGGACAACTGGATTTTTGCTGCTGCTGAGAAAGTCTCTGAAACAGCACCTCTTGGCTCAGGGAGACTTCTCCTGCTGAGACATTTTGAATAAATTCTGCATAAACCCTTCCGATATGGTAAAAATAATACTAATGAAATGGCAAGACACAGAAAACGTACAGACACAGTGGAAACCGAATTTGGAATGATTTAGGTGATTCAGGCTTTTTTTTTTTTTTTCTTTCTTTCTTTCTGGGTAATAAGCAGCTAGAACAGCTCACCACACGCTCGCACAACCCAGGAGCTTGAAGTCAGCGCGGAGGTTTGAATGAATGATTCATTATTCCACACACGCTCCGGCTCCTCCGCCACTCCAGCCTGTACCCAGCTGGATCTCAGGCGAAATTCCTAGAGTGTGTAATTGTGTGTAATGTGATCATCCTGCAGCAGGAAATAGGTTTGTAAGCATTCTTAGCCAGCACAATTGATGTCGCACAGATACGGTCTGCAAGGAAACAAGGTGGAGAGATATACATTGCGGCGAGTCGTGTGAGCGCTCATACAGCCTTCGGGAGGCACGTTTTAGGCAGGGCATGTATTTAAGCCCAAACAGGCAAGGCGTACCTAGTGTTTCATTTTTAAAACGGCTCAGCGTGACCACGGCCAGAGGGAAGGGGAAGGCGCTGGCCTGCGAGCCCCCCCGCAGCAGCCTGTGCTTGGTGCAGGCAGCAAGGCTGAATTTGGGGGTGCACCCCAGGAGGGGGGTTGCATCCCTGTGAGAGAGGAAGGGCCAGGCTCCCATGGGGGGCGATGTGCTGCAGCCTCCTCCCGCAGGGTCCCAAGGGCAGGGCAGCACCCAGCACCCCGGGGCTCCGGTTGGTGTGAGCACCCATCTGCCGTGTGGGTGAGCTCCTTGAGCCCGCAGCACCCTCTAGAGGACCGCAGCCACCCAGACCTTGTTTTCAGGGAGGATTGGGATGCACTGAAAACCATCTCTCGCCAGCAATGATTTCTCAAGCAAGGTTAAGCCATCGTTGTGCGCGTCTTGGGGACATGTCCTGGTTTTGGCTGGGACAGAGTTAATTTTCTTCCTAGCAACTGGCATGGTGCTGTGGTTTGGATTTAGGATGAGAAGAATGTTGATAACTCACTGATGGTTCAGTTGTTGCTGAGCAGGGCTTACACCAGGCAAGGGCTTTGCAGCTTACCCTGCTCTGCCAGGGGCACAAGGGGCCAGGAGGGGGCATGGCCAGGACAGGTGACCCCAACTGGCCCAAGGGCTACTCCAGCCCATATGGCCTCATGCTCAGCATATAGAACTGGGGGAAGGAGGAGGAAGGGGGGGACGTTGGGAGTGGTGGAGTTTGTCTTCCCACGTCACCATTACGCGTGATGGAGCCCGGCTGTCCTGGGGATGGCTGAGCACCCGCCTGCCCATGGGAAGTAGGGAATGAATTCCTTGGTTTTGCTTTGCTTGCGTGCGTGGCTTTTGCTTTCCCTATTGAACTGTCTTTATCTCAACCCACAAATTTTCTCACTTTTACCCTTCTGATTCTCTCCCCCACCCCACCAGGGGGGAGCAAGCGAGCGGCCGTGTGGGACTCAGTTGCCAGCTGGGATTAAACCAGGACAGGACGTGGCACTGCTGAGCCTGTCCCTCCCAGTGCTGGGGGGATGGAGACGGGCAGTGCCGCAGGGCATCCATCTGGAGACACCGGAGCAGCCGTGTGACATGCCTGCTTTTAAGCTGTGCCTTTTGCAGGAACGTACGGGAGCGTACAAGGACCTGGGGGTGCCAAGGCCCTGGTGTGGCCACCACACAGCTTGGCCCCGGTGGTTCCTCCAGCTGAAGAGATGGGTCCAGCTCTTACCTGAACTTCTCTTGTGCCCACACCACCGTCAGCATCCCTCGGCTTCCCTCCCCGACGGGTGACTGCCCGCAGTGCTCCTCTGCCTCATGACCTGCACAACCCTTGGCCCAGGGGAGGTTTCACAGAATCAGAATCACAGGATCCCAGAGTGGCAGTGCCACCCCCCTGCTCAAGCAGGGTCACCCAGAGCAGGGGGCACAGGACAGCGGCCAGGCGGGGGTTGAAGATGTCCAGAGAAGGAGACTCCACAGCCCCCCTGGGCAGCCTGGGCCAGGGCTCGGGCACCCTCACAGTCAACAAGTTCTTCCTCCCATTCAACTGGAACCTCTTCTGCTTCAGTTTGTGCCCATTGCCCCTCGTCCTGGCGCTGGGCACCACTGCAAAGACTCTGGCTCCATCCTCGTGACCCCCACCCTTGAGATATTTGTAAGTATTTATGAGGTCCCCTCTCAGCCTTCTCTTCTCCAGGCTGAACAAGCCCAGCTCCCTCAGCCTTTACTCGTAGGGGAGATGCTCCAGTCCCCTCACCATCTTTGTAGCCCTCCTCTGGACTCTCTCCAGTAGTTCCTCGTCCTCCTTGAACTGGGGAGCCCAGAACTGGATGCAGTACCCCAGATGCAGTCTCTAGTACTTGTTCCCCAGCAAGGACGTACCGTATGGACAGGCCATCAGCAGGGCGCTACGAAGCTCCAGAGCAGCACGCAGAGGGCTCCTCCACTGCCACTGGGCACCAGTAACCTCCAGATGACAGAAACCAGTGGAGCCATGATAACACTGTCTCCCTGGCCTCCTCTCCTTCGTCCTCAAACGGGAACTCAGAGGATGCTTAATTATTGAGATCAAGCTGAATATGGAGAGATTACTTATCACCGATTCTGGGTATAAACAGTCTCCTTTACAGAATAATTTCTTTTTTGAGAACTCCTCTCCCCCACCCCCCAAATCCATTCCCATCCCAGCCACGAGCCTCAGAAGAAAAGTCTTGCCATAATCATTCTCAGCTAAATATTCTGAGCAATCAATCAAAGCAGTAGAATCAATTTTGAAACTGTCGCTTTTAATTTTTCCAATTAAAAAAAAATAATAATTGAGCATTTCACTCACAGTGCTGTTGCGATTCAAGCTCTTAAAACCTTCGCTCCACCGCATCAGTGCTTCAAGAGTACGTACTTGAAAATCTGAAGAGCCGGCACAATTGCAGAGAAACTGAATCAGATTGATTTTTAGCAGTGAGAAGAAACCTGTTTCTCCATGTGCCTTTAGACCCACCTCACCAAACCTTTTCTTCCTTTTTTTCATTTCTTCCCTACTTTCCTCCCCGACAAAAATAACTAAAGAGTATTAGTAATTTCATACACACCAAAAGCTGGCACTAATTAAAAAGTTGACGCGTTATTGAGAGCTCAGCGCGTAAATGCACGGCTAACGAAGGCCCGAAGAGCAGATCTGCTTGGTGCTGGGGCGGAGGAGAGGATTTCTGCAGCCGCTGGTGCGGGACGCCCATGGACACCGCGGCGAGGGGGGAGCCGACCTGCAAGAGGCGGCAGGACTGGCCTCGGTACAAAAGCGGCTGGAGAAATCCATGCTGGGAAGAACAGGTCTATTAAACACACTAGCACTGTCGCTGGGTGTTCAGGCTACACGTGGGATGCATTTCTGCTCAGCGAGGAGCCATCAAATTAGAGGCTTCACAAGCCGTTCGTCAAGCCAAGGCTTTGGCTGTAGGGAAGTCAAAGGGAGTTTTGCCCATTGCCCTTTCTGCCTCCCCCGCACAGCCTATGCCCCCGAGAGCCCCAAAGCTGGCATTCGCCTGGGTTTTTAACGGGCTGATGGATGCGGATGGAGTTGTGCCCAGTGAAAGCACCGCGTGCCTACGTGTAGGAGAGGGAAAACAGCAAAAGCAGCAACAGTGCCCTCAAGTTGGGCCCCTACATCATGTAGGAAAGGATCCTTCCTACAACCCGATATCTAAGCTCTCTGCATTCAGGACTGCTTCTGGTTTCACATTAATGTCACACAGAGGTAAGGTTGCACTGAAATCATGGAATTGTTTATGGTTGGAAAATCCCTTTAAGATCCCCAAGCCCAGCCGTTCCCCTACCCCTGCCATCCCACCCCCAAACCCTGGCCCTCAGCACCGCCTCTGCCCGGCTGTTAAATCCCCCCAGGGCTGGGGACTCGACCCCTTCCCTGGGCAGCCCCTTCCAGTGCCTGACAGCCCTTTGGGGAAGGAATTGTTCCCCAGTGTCCAACCTCACCCTGCCCTGGCACCCTGCCGCCCCCCCCGCCCCCCGGCAGAGCCCCGGCTCCAGACCCCCGCCCAGCTCTCCTGTGCTGCCAGTGCAGAAACCAAGCAACGCTGGCAAAGACGGTGCCAGCGATGGCCGCCGAGCTCAGCCACAGCCGCCCCGCGTCCCCCTCGCGCCTGCGCTGCCCGCCAGCCCCTCCGCGCCCCGGGGTCCCTCCTGCTTGCCGTCACCTCTGCTTGTGAGGCCTCGTGAGCGCGACGCAGCGAGGACGTACCCAGCTGCGAGACGTCAGAACGGCGGCAGAAGCACACGGTGTCAATCAGCAACTGCTGCCTGTTCCCACCGCCCCGAAGCCCCCGCGCCCCGATCGCCGTTTATTGTGTTTATCAAGGGTGCAGGTTGGATCTGGAAGTTTTGGAGATGCGGAGAGCCCCATGGCACATGAGGAACGAGATGAAACCGAAGACGCAGAGAAGTTAATATGTTTTCAGTTTGCAAGAGCTTGGAAACGCCACTGATGCTTTATTCATCTCTTCTCCCCCTGGAGGACAGCAGTAACCTGCTTTTCCCTCTCTCTATGCTGAAATTTCCTTCACTGAAAGCTAAAAGGGACAGTGGCAAGTTAATTCTATCTTGGAGACAGACCGTTTTCGTCTATGCCTTTCATAACCCCTTTGGATTATTAAAACACCTTTAAAACCAGATTTTTAAATTTATTTAAGAAGTCCAATTTTCTCTTTCTGTGCTGTTTCATTTCAGCAGTTTCCCTGTCCCAGGAAAACCCAAAGGCCTCAAGTCTAGCCGTTTTTATTGCGACCTTGGGCCTGTTCCATCACGTCCTGGCTGCTGGGGCTGCACTGCCAAGGCAAGGCAAGGGCAGAGCTCAGCCCACAAGCGGGATGCAGCCACAGTCCCCAAAACAAGCAGAAACGAGACCGAAGCCAAATGCTTTCACACGTGACGATCAGTTGTATTTTCAGTCCATTAATACACATTCATTGACCAGATAAGAGTGGAAAGGGAAGCGACTGTTAGCGGAAACAAGGATACAAAACTCAGTTCCAGCAGCCTTCACAGAAGGGATATTCAGTGTTCACAACCGCACTGGTGGAAGGTGGAGACGCGCAGAGGCCGGCGCTCACGCTCCACGTGGAAGCTCTTGCTCTCCTTTTGTCGATTAGTTTAGCTAGAGACACGATTTAGGAAAAAAAAAAGAAGAAAAAAAAAAACCAACCCAACCCCAAACCATTCCCAGAACTGCGACCTCCGACACTTCTTCTCGTTTCCCGAGCGTCAAGAAAGAGTCAGGTAAGTCGGAATTATTTACTTGGAGGAGATTTTATGAACACAGAGTGGGAGGTTAAAAATTGAACAGTCACAAATACTGGAAAATACAACAAGGAAGCAGGCGGAGGGTGGGGGGGAAAGAGAAAGCCCAAGGGGATTGTTGCATTCAGTGGTCGATGTACAGTTTGTGGGTCTGCTCCACTTTGATCTACCTTAATTTCACAGGCTTAACTTGATTCGTTGCCATGGTGTTACGCTCCTGCTTTGAACCTCCATTCTGCAGAGCTCCTGATTCCGGCAGGATCTCAGCTGGGCAGAAGGGATGGCCCGTTCAAAACAAAGCCCTAAAACGCGAGAATGCATTCGCCTCTTGTAGGCCACCCAAGAGATGCCAACCTCTACCCATATACCCAATCCGGACACCACCTGCTTTATTCACCTCGACCACCACCATGTCCTACAGACCAGGACCACGTCCTTTCTGCCAGAAAACCAGCACAGCCGCTCCGCAGCTGATGGGGAGGTGTCAGTTCAGACCTGCCTGGGTTTGGGTCTTCACACGCGGCAGGAGGAGAAGGAAGCAGCATCAACCTAAGGGACCATTCAGTTAAACGCCCCCCCAGATGCAGCCTCTGTGCACAAATTACACCCCCCCAACTGTCCTGACTACAAAAGACTGGAATAACAACAGCAAACCACGTCTGAGCTTGATTGTGTTTCCTTGGAAGGAATGAAGATATTGTAAATTATTACTGCCAGGGTCCCAGAAAGGCAAAACCCTCACAGAGATCTCCCCTGGGGGGCAGCACCAGGATTGCAAAAATCACGTTGTGAAACCTGATCAAAAGAAAGGAAAGCGGAGCGTTTGGGGTTTAATCCAGCAAAGGTCACATCAAGTCAGGCGACAAACGGAGACCAAGAGACCAGCGACTGAGCCGAGCGCTTCACATCTGCCATGGAGCACTGGAGTAGTTCTCCTACTGATTATTTTTTAGTAAAGTTCTTACATATGATGACATTTTATCCCTCATTTTTTAAACCATGCATTAATTTTACAGTGAAATACTTATCCAGTCCAACATCTATACAACAAAACACGTATTTAAAAATATTGGAATATTAAAAAGATATGGCAAGGAACGTGAGTTCTCAAAGTGGGACATGTTAAGGAATAAATTACAGGGAAAAAAAAAGAGTGTTCTACTCACACTGAGCTACAAAATAAAGTCTGAGCCTGGGAGAAGTTCTCATTTCTGATAGTTCTAACAAATAAACGCCACAAGAAATGTTTCTGGGTTTGCTAGTGCTTGAGTCCACATCGCCTGTTACAGTACTGTGTATTTGCAAGCAATCCTCTCCAGTTTGAAGGTATCAAAACTAAACCCACACTGGAATTACGGCCTGGGAAGTAGTGATTGTTCCGGTGCAGACATCAACTCGCTCAAGGTGTTCAACCCCATGGCCTTCTTAATATAAGAAATAAACTTCCAGCCGACGGGACCCGAGGAGCCAGCTCCGAACAGCAGAGCCAACAGGAGCTGTGCCGTCACGTCTGAACGCTACGAAATTCCTGGCGTCAGGAATTTAGCGTCGACACAGGGAAGGGATGTTCAGCGCCAGCTCCTCCATTCCCGCAGAGGGAAACCTCCTCCCAGACAGGCGGCCAATGCGAGGCCCGTCTGCTACTTTAATAACGAAAGACCTTCTTAATTAGCACCTTTTTGTAAGAATCAGTCCGTTAAATCTCTCCTCCGTGGCTCTGCTGTGTCGCTTGGGACCAGCGGCCATCGCGTGGCGGGCTGAGCATTGCAGAACCCGGTGGTTTTTCCCCAAAGCAGCCTGGCAGAGGGGGAATTAACGCCACTGGAGTTACAAAGCCCCAGTAATTAGCTACCTACCAGCTTAAAAGTCAATATAAGGATAATTTAACAATTACAGGAATCTTTGCTAACATGAGGACGGGGACAATAAGAGCACTTAGAAGATGACAGGAGTCTTCAAGGTTCTTCGAGGTTCACGTGTATGGGCGGGGGGGGGGTTGAATGCTTCAGCTATGAATACAGATCTGTGTGCCTTACCATGATTCTCTGACAGGCTGTAATTGTTTAAAGTTAGCAGCTTTGTTCAACCTAAAACAGCTAAAAACGTTATCAAGAGATAAAAAGCTCTGAACTAGCACTGACATGAAATAACGAGACACCTTTGATCTCCCTTGATTGCAAATGGTCAGGGCACATATTGCTCTGGCGCTGCAGGGGGTGACCCCAGGTCAATTTTTTTAAGGGAAAAAAAAAAATCAAGGGAACGTACTTATCTGCTTACAGCATGCCAGCTAAAAACATCGACCCCCCTGGACCAAAGACCATCGCTTACAATGCTGCACGTGCACTGCCAACAGGCTCACCAGCCAGAAGGGACTGCAATGGGCAACGGCAGCTCCAAAACAGGAGCGCAAACCAGCGGGAGCTGCAGGAAGGGGCTGAGACTCCAGCTGCCCCGCAGGAATGCCTGGCGTCCTTACTTGCTCAGGGGATGCAGCAGGTACAGAATTACCTGGCGCCTATCTTCAGATCTGAAGACACAGAAGGCAGTCGGCTCATACACGGGGCCAGCTATGTTTTGGGGATAGCTAGGCGACTGGTGCGATTCTTTCCCAGTTAAAACTAGGTGAGACTGTTGGAAGAGCCAAAAAAAGGAAAAAAAGAACCATGCTTGTGAACTAGAGTAAATACCAGTCTGCCCTGGCCTTTTGACCAAGGAGAACTGGGCACACGTTATACCCAGCTACTGAGGGGATGCCCCTGGACGCGCTGGCAGCAGAGGGCTCAGCCTCCAGCTCCTCCAGATCCGACCCTCCTTGGGTGTTTCTAATGCCCTGATCTCTTAGTGTTCGACACAGCATTGCCACCCGACGGGGAACACCCCTCCCGAGACTGCAGCTGGAGCTGGGCACGATATCAGGAGAGACAACTCATCGCGAGTTGGAGGCTGGTGTAAAGACCCAGGACAGCACCCACCACGTGAGGTCCTGACCCAGGAGCGGTAGTGTTTTTTGCCCAGGGATGCTGAATCAAATCACTGCTTTGCTGCACGGTGAGATGCAAAATAGCTTTGGAAACTGTCTTATGGAAAGGGAAAACAGGAGCGGGCATGTGGCGTTTTACTTGCCCTTGGGAAGACACCTCCTGCACGACTGCGCTCAAGGGTTGGGGCCGGACCCGTAGCAAAGTCTCCTTGCACCCTTGCGGTTACCCCATCCACAAAGCGACATGCCAGCTCAGTTTGAGCGTGGCCTCAGCTCTAGCTTAACAGCCTTTCCCTTCTTTTAAATAGGCAGACTTTTCTTTCCATCCCTTTCCTCCCTACGTGCTGCAATCTAAATGCATGAATGGAGGACCCAGAGCGCAGAGCTTTACCTGGCCCATGCTGGCTTTTGAGTTTCTGTCCCACGACACACAGTCCCTCCCTTTCCTTCAGCTCTGGAGATCTAAGGCTTGAGTTTAAACCTTGCTCCTCTCCTGGAGAGAAGCCTTTGCACACAGTTTGAACAAACTGACATGCTGCATTTCCATCAAGGCCAGCAAACCCCAGTGATTTCCAGCACCTCCGGCTCCATCAAGGCTGGTCTTTGCCAAGACCTGGGCACCACCGTGCTGCACCTGAGGACTGCTGATTGCTCTAGCTGTTGTAGAAACATTCCCCCCCGCCCCGCTAGAGGGAAGAAGAGACCGAAACGCTGATTCTGATACGAGATTGTTAGCCCATTTCCATTTAAGAAGTGAAACACCTACACTTGGCAAGGTGTAGGGCAGCCCAAGGCAGCACCGTGCAGCACCTCCCGACAGCACCGGGGCTGCACGACGTGCTCTGACGGCGTAGGAAGGGGTGAGATGGGGCGACTCCAGCGAGCCGAGGCGCGGACACCCGAAAGCCTTAGAAGCACACACAGCCCACGAGTCCTGCGCAGCCACGGCACGATCACGGTACGTATGCAACCACGGTATACAGCTGGCAGCAGTAACAACACTAATGGGGATTTGCTTCCTATCCTAGGAAGTGGCCTGCATCCTTTAGGTGCTCAGAACGCATCTCAAGAAGTAACTCCTTCAGAGGTTAAGCTTCTCATTTGCCATAATTTCCAAGTCTTTCTGCTGCCCTCCTTTGCTAGTGTAAATTTGCTTCAAGTTCCCCCACCAAAATCCTTAAGAAAGGCACATCAGCTTGGTGGAGATCTTTTTTCACCTCCCTTAGTAATAAAAATCTTTCCAAAATCCCAGATCGGTCATCGACTTGTCTCTAGAGAACCAGACTTTAAAACGTAAAGCAGCCTGCATCTTCTTAAGTCCAAACCTCCATGGGTACCATGGACTCCTTCGTTCCGACGGAGGGAAGCAAGTGCTCTTCCTCCAGAAAGCGAAAGGGGAACTGTACTAAAAACCCACGGATCTTTTTTAATTCTTCTGCTGCTTTCGCAGGATCATCAGTTGCTAATTTGGGCTTGTTGATGAAATCACGCAGTTGGGTTAAATTATTCACCTGGTCACTGGGAAGGCATCGGAAAACCTGATCAAAACAGAAAGAAGAAGCGGCACGTCAGCGTGGGGGAAATACTGCAATGCGGAGTTCCTGAGAAAGACCGAAATGTTTAATACAAATTCCTCGGGATGGGAGTGACTTAATTACCAGCCTGGAGAACGGGGAGGGAAGAGGTATGTGCCTATCTGTGATATGGCTAGAGCAGGCAGAGAGGAAGCTCCAGGGCTTTTTCTGATCACTGCAGAAGCTCATTAGAAATGAGAAGTAAAATTTGCCTCTACTCCAGTTAGGCTATGGGCAGCTGGAAGCAGTAAGTACACCGCGGCACTTCAATGGAGCCACAGCTGATAAAAATAAAAGGAGAAATCACAACTTCTTGGGCTGCCGTCGCACTTTGAGGATGCCCAAACTCCAGTTTCCTGTTCACAGCATCCAACCCTACTCGCTCCTTCAAAGCATCTCTGAAGGTCCAGCCCCAGGAGCTGATCCTGCTGCCCCTGCCCTCCCCATGCTGCTTCTCCCGTTGGCATCTGCTGCCGATGCATGGAAAGGAGGGAGGGGAACGGAGCCGTGTTCCTCACCTTATCGAAGATGGTGGCATTGCGAGCCGCCGTAGAAATCCACACCTCCTTGAAGAATTTGTCGCAGACGGGATCCTGGTGTTCCGGACTGAGATCGGAACCGCCAAGGACGACCCTGAGAAGAGAAAGGGATCGATGCTCACGGAGGCTGAAGCACCAGGTGGCTCCCCCTCTTGAGAAATGCCAGGGGAGGAAAAGTTTCCTTGGGACTTGCCAAACCCTGCGTGCTCCCATCACCCTCCTGCTCCCGTCCCCTGCAATCATCTGTCAGCCTTAATGCTGCCCAAGTTTTTCCTTTTTTTTTTTTTTCCCTGTGCAATAACTGTCCAGATGGGAAACAGGGTGGGGGAAAAAAAAAAGAAAGAAAAAGAAGAAGGTCTTAATGAAGAAACAGCCATGTTGTGGGCCAGATGGCTGCTCCAAGTGAGGAAACTTCCATTAGAAAGGGGCGCCGCCACCCAAAATTAAGAGAGCGTGAAAACAGGATCTGGAGGCAAAGTATCACTGTCTTGTTTACAAGCTCTCCTAGCAAAATCCTTGAGCAAAATGATTTGTAAGTCAAGCTGCCGAGCTGAGGACAGGAGTGGCATGAGAAGGGCTAATGCCAGTGAAACAGCGGCAAAACTCTGGGCTAAATCCAGGCCAGGCAACGCTGAATCTGAGCAGGCGCAGCAGCCCCGATGGATTGAAAGGCTGCGGGCAGGCGTAAGCCTGAGCAAGCCCAAGCCTGAGCAAGCCCAAGCCTGAGCAAGTCCAAGCCTGCACCCCCGCTTGCTGCCCGGGCTTGGCCAGCCCCACGCATCCCACCTGAAGCACCGCAGCCGGAGGGACTGGGCAAACTTCCCGGCGCTGTAATCCTCCCCGTCCATCACGGAGGGGACGGTCTCGGTGTCCTGCACGATGATGGCCATCTCGCTGTCCCGCTTCCCCAGCATGCTGCGGTCATTGATGTTGGCAGAGCCTGGCGAGGGGGGAAAGGAAGCACCGGCAATACATCACCCGCCGCATGAGATGCTCCCACACACCCCCCCATCACCCCCCAGGCCCTCCACATCCCTCGCCTCCGTGGAAGATCAGCTATGGCTTCACAAGGTAAAACCCTGACCAGAGGGTTTCCTTATGGAAACACAGATCCCAAAAACCAGGGTGAGCGGGAAGGCAAAAAACGCCCTAGTTTTTGCAGGCTTCAAAAGCTCCAGGCTTGGAAGAAGGTTAAATCATAGCCAAGCCCAGACGAACATTTTCAAAATGGCCTCAAGTTGTGCCAGGGGAGGTTCAGGTTGGACACTGGAAACAATTCCTTCCCCGAAAGGGTTGTCAAGCACTGGAAGGGGCTGCCCAGGGAAGGGGTCGAGTCCCATCCCTGGGGGGATTTAAAAGCTGGGCAGATGAGGTGCTTAGGGCCAGGGTTTGGGGGTGGGATGGCAGGGGTAGGGGAACGGTTGGGCTGGGGGAGCTTAAAGGGCTTTTCCAACCCAAATGATTCTATGATTCTATGAAAAGTTCGCTCCCTCTGTAACTTCCCAGATGCTTGTGCTGAAGGATGCCACAGCTTTCCAAGGGCTTTCCTGCATCTGGTCTGGATACCAAGTTACCCGAAGCAGGATGGGCTCCATGGGTAAATCCGCTCTTATCTTTAGCAGTGTCAAGAGGCAAAGTTTTTCATTTGCATTTGGGAGGTAGGGGTTTTTTGGGAGGGGGATCTAGGAAGAGGGACATCATCTCCTTGCTGTGGGTAACCAACACCCAGACCCTCCTCTCCCAACAGGTCCATGCTTTTGTGTTCGCAGACGCAAGAGCTCCAGCACCATCCCTGCTCAGGCAGCGAGGCAGCAGCAGACCCCAGGGCTCTGGGGGACCCTCTGACCAAGGAAGAGGTTTCTTTTCTACTCCTTCCCCTATGCCTGCTGCAGCACCACCGCGTGCTGTGTAAACTCCACACCCCAGAAAGGCGAGGGGTGCTTTCCAGAGGGGTGCAGGGGGACCCATGGGTGTCCTGTGCACAGCTCCCCACTCGCACCCTGGGAAACAACCACACCAATCCCCAGCAAAGCTGCTGGAGGGCAGCAGAAGTTCCCCTCCGTTGCATTTCTACTCCATGGCTCTGGCTGTGCCTTTTGGGGAGAGCGGGGGGGGTCCCACTCCAAAATGCACCACCCCATGCAAGTAAGGGTTTGGGTGCTGGGTTCATGCAGGGGCTCCAGCCCTGACCCTGCGCTGAGGTAGGAGCTCCCCAGCCCCGCATGTGCCACGCAGGGCCTGACACCCAACCATTGCTTGGGACCAGCTGAGGCTTTATCCCCCAAAACAGGTTTTCCTGTCCCACGCAGCCGTCGGAAGGCGAGGGATGGGGGACACCACAGCACTTGCTGGCTCCAAGGGAACCAGCAAGATGCAGCCAGCCACTGGAGCCATCAGGTCATTAACCCACAGAAATGACCAAACAACAACAAAGAAGTCTCCAGACACAGCCCCCGGCTCCGGAAGAGACCCGCAGGCGCTGGTTAGCCATTTAGCCTTCCCAGGGACTGAATTAACTCAAGGCGAGCAAACATCTCCAGAGGAAAAAGGAGCTAAGCCCCTCTCTGTTCACCTCCCTTCTCCTGCAGAGTGGCATTTTATTCCCGTGCATGGTCTCCATCTTGGGTGGAAAAGGGACGACACTGGCTCCCTGTCAGCTCACTAGCTGGCACGGATGCACGTGCTGTATAAAAATCCATCCTCAGGCTTACAGGTACAGGAAAACAGAAATGAAGAGCTGCCTCAGGCCCCCAGACTGTCCCTGCTGCCATGAGACCGCTCCTGCTGCAATATCAAACCCACCCTGGGCTGCTCCAAGTACTGGAGACGGGATCTGACCCCGGGAGGGTAACAGGGGAGCAAAACCTAAGCACAGGTCGCCTGGGACTACGGGCTGAACCGCTGCTTTGCAGGAGGGGAGCGTTCAGCATCTTGCAAAATCTGGTATTACATTACTCTTCGGCAAAGTTTTCGTTGCTGATATAACAGGGTTTCATTAAAGAAACAGGCTAAAACTCTGCTTTTCTGCTGTGACGCAGAGCTCCGAGCCGGCAGTCTCGCCTCTGCGCTTTGCGATCTCCTAATAAATACGGTAAGGGGAACGGATGAAATGATATCCATTACTCACTGTAACATATTTGCCCGTTCTTAGGAAACGGAGCTGATAAATGACACATGTTGTCCAAACCTTCCAAATTTTACAGCACATTCTGTTCTTGAAGGAACAGATGACAAGTCTCACAAGTCTTCCTGCTAGAGCAGGGCTTGATACAAGACAGATGGACAATATTCCCTGCACTGGGATTCTCTTCACTGTTATACAGAGATTTAAAGCCATTTTAGAAAAACAAATCTAATGACAGCCCTCCAAAATCCTCTCCTCCCTCCTACCTACCCCTCCTGATGAATTTATGAGTTTGTTTTCGTGGGTTGTTTTTTTTTTTTTTTTTTTAAAAACCAGCAAAATATTTCACAAGAAAGAAATCACAACATGGAAAAGCAGACAGCACCACAGCCTGCGCTGAGTGCGGGGCAGAGAAGCAAAGGGACTAAACCCAGGTGTAACCGAGTGGTCCAAACCTCTCCCGCCAGCCCCCCGCTCACCGATTATAACCGTGTTGTCGTCAGCAATGAGCAGTTTGCTGTGCACGTAGATGAGCTCCGTCACAAGTTTTCCTTCCAGCTCGGCATGCGTTCGAAGTCCACAAAACGATATGTAGTTTATCCACTTATCTCCAACTGGAAATTGAAAGGGAACAACCCCGATGGGATGAGGGAGATGGAAGAAAGAAGAAGGAGAACAGACCCTCTTTTTATATAAAGACCCATAGGAATAACACTTCACTTTTGACCTTTTAAAAAAAATAATAACCCAACAGATAATGGAAACGGGTTTCTTTAAATTCAGACTTTAAAAGCTGCCTGGGGGGTCTCTGCGTGGCTCTGATCCGCTGCCTGCTCGGATACTTTCACTTTGGTGAAAAATGACCCAAATCTCCCTTGCGCAGCACGCAAGTGCTCACAATTTACACGAACATCTTAAAATCACCGAACTATGCGACTGTTTTTCTGCAGATCCTGCAGGAAGGAGGCTGGAAGCAGGTGGTGTGCCCCTGCACGGCACAGAAAATACGTTCACATGAACTTGTCTGCAGCCCAGATTTCCACCAAGACCTAGAACTAACGAGGCACTGTGTACGCCCCTGGTATTTACGCTGCGTGGGGTTTCGTGGTGCTCGGATTCCCAGCAGAGCAAATTCAAGCCGGCATCCTCATGGTGAGGAAGCGACCCAAGAGCAGCGTCCTGCTTCGGAAGGCTTTTCCTCCCCACGTCCGACAACCGCCAGAAACACACCCAGGATGGGGTTCAGAGGGGCAGGGGGGGAGGCAGAGGGCTCGCTGCTCCCAGAAGCGTGACCCCGCTCGGGATGTTCTCCAAATAACGCTGTCCTCAGCAGCTGCAGCCATGCCGCGCTCCTCCCTGGGGTCCTCCCCTCCTCCGGATCCAGGCTGCATCCAAGCGCAAAGTCTGACAACCGGCCAAGGCTCACGTGGCCTGACAGACCTCGCCATGGGACGATGGCCGAGGTGGTCGCTCACGAGTCCCACAAGCCCACAGCACACATCGCTGGTCTGGAGCCCCAGGCTGCTGGGGAGCGGCTGGGGGAGCTGGGGGGGTTCGCCTGGGCGGGGGCGGGGGGCCCCACGCTCCCACGCCTGAGGGAGGGGGGAGCGGGGGGGCGGGCTTCCCAGGGTCAGGGCTGGAGGGGGCCGGGAAGGGGCGAGTCCCCAGCCCTGGGGAGATTTAACAGCCGGGCAGAGGCGGTGCTGAGGGCCAGGGTTTGGGGGTGGGATGGCAGGGGTAGGGGAACAGTTGGGCTGGGGGAGCTTAAAGGGCTTTTCCAACCTCAACGATTCTATGATTGCTGTGAGATGCCCCAGTCCATGCCTGAAGCCCCCAGCCAAGCAAGCCCACATTAATAAGAGGCTGGAGATTTGTGTTATAGCTGTGTCCATCAAACAGCAGCATCCCAACCGAGACTAAGCAACATAGGGGAATAAAGCTCTTACCCTCTGCCTTCAGCTGTCCCAGGATTGAGTTCTCTCCTCGGCACATGGTCCTGGAAGGAAGGTAGGCAGCTGTCAGCACCGCCCCGGCTTGAGGCAACAGCATATGCTGAAGCAGAACTGGGCGAGGTAAATCGCAAACACAGATGCCTCTTAAATACCCCGTGCAAGGAGAGGAAACAGGGTGCTTCCAGAGCACGCGCTTTTCCCAAATGACTGTTGATGTATCAAGGACTGCTCACTTCCGAAAGGAGCGTGTCCCAGGAGCCGGGGAGCATTTTTGCCTTCTAGAGCACGCCGCGATGATTTGATAAACACGTTACAAACAGGGCTGCTCCCATCTGTGCCGCAGGTCTGGACATGAAGTGACATCAAGAAAGTCAACACGGGCAGAACACCAGGTCAGGGAGTTCATGTGATTATGGCTGAGCTGGAAAAGCCACAGCCAGCATCTCATTCAAAAAAAACCCAACCTGTGGGCAACTTCTAAAGACCTGTGGTTGCCCTTGCAGAGGAAGCTCAGGCTGAAGGGCCGGGTTAGGGGACATGCTGCTTTCCTTCTGCTTGTGTCTCCTGCCCTACTTGTCCTTATGGAGGTGCAGTAGGATCAGCAGACCAGGGAGATTTCATTCTGGAGGTAGCAGTAGTCTCCGCAGACTGACTGTGCCCTGGTCATACCATAACACAGCAGTTTTCCAGTAAAACCACCTTGTTTTGGGCCATTTTGCCTTCCTCTACGCCCCATTCCCAGTGTGGGGCTACCTGGCACCGCTGCATGTCCATCCTTCCCATGGGACCTGCTGTGTTGCAGGTGCCCCCCAAAAACATCCACCCGGGAGCAGGGGAACAGCATTGGGGAAGACGCCGTCGGCTTGGCGGGGCCGACGGGCAGAGCCAGGCAAAGCATCAGCTGAAAAGGCAGCTTTGGAGATGAAGCCCAGCTCTTCCACCCGATGCCCCTGAGCTAACGAACCCGTGGGGCTGCCCGCTCCCCCCCGGCCACAGCGGCGATGGGGGTGCTGCCGGGAGGAGCTGCCGTAAAAGCCAGGGTAAGCACCTAGAGGAGGTGCTCGGGGAAATCCCATGGCCCTGCCCGCAGTACCTGTAGTTGAAGTGCATTATGGCCTGCAGTGCGTTCCCCCCGCCCGTGGAAATGTCTCCTTCAAAGCCAGGCAGCAGTGGGATCACCACGTATACTCGGAAACGCTTGTTTTCCCTGAAACGACAATTTGGGGTGATATCAGCCTGCGAATGTTACAGCTCTGCACAAGGTGAGTCCCCTGGGTTTCCCTTTCTCTGTGCCCACCGACTCGGTCACCATCTACTGTGCAAATTTTAAGGGAGCCAAGCGTGAAGCATATTTCCAGTTTCAGGTCTTCGTCATCTGTCATCAGCACTTCAGCCAGTGCTCAGCCCTTCAGGGGGAGAAGGAATAATTTACTCTCAGCAAACAACAAAAGAAGCTGAAGGAAAAAAAACCCACCCCACGTTTTCACTGAAGTTCAAGGGCAAGGGTAAGTATTTTGCAGAGTGTGTCTGCCACTACAGAAGTTCACTCGAGCACCCCGACAGCCCGGTCACACGGATACTGGTGCAGACGGGTGTGTGCGACTGCCGGGCAGAGCACAGCAAGGATTACAGAGCTGCCACAGGCAGAAAAACCCAAAAGGTAACCCGGCATTCCTACTACCTCCTGGTTTTTAGAAGTCAGAAACATCACAAAAGGTGGAAGAAGCTCCGGGCATAAGGCAAACCTCGATCACTCAGGAAGGAGAGCATTGCAGCAATACAACACAACCTACAAAAACTCCGTTCCACTGGACACACCCACAAACTAAACCCTACCCAAACCACAATCTGATCCAGGATTACCGAAGCCGTGACTGCCAGGGGCTTTTCTTAAAGCCAACTTTGGGTTTTCTTTGCTGACAAATGCCAGGTGCATCTGCTCTGCCAGCACTTTCCAAGCACCCCTGGGTGTCTGCAATCGCCCGGCTGGAGGAGGAGGAGGAGGATGCTCCATGGAGGGGTGCTGCCACTAGATGGCAAACACACTTTAGTCAGGACAAAACCACTTCAGGAGCAGTCTGAAGATAGACTGCAGTTTTTGTTAAAAGTATTCATTCCTCAAACAAGTCATCGAATCATAGACTCGTTGAGGTTGGAAAAGCCCTTTAAGCTCCCCCAGCCCAACTGTTCCCCTACCCCTGCCATCCCACCCCCAAACCCTGGCCCTCAGCACCGCCTCTGCCCGGCTGTTAAATCCCCCCAGGGCTGGGGACTCGATCCCTTCCCTGGGCAGCCCCTTCCAGTGCCTGACAGCCCTTGGGGGAAGGAATTGTTCCCCAGGGCCAACCTCACCCTGCCCTGGCACAACTTGAGGCCGGGCCCCTCGTCCCATCGCCCCTTCCCTGGGAGCAGAGCCCGAACCCCCGGCTCCCCCCTCCTCTCAGGCAGTTGTAGGGAGCCATGAGGGCTCCCCTCAGCCTCCTCTGCTCCAGGCTGAACACCCCCAGCTCCCCCAGCCGCTCCCCAGCAGCCTGGGGCTCCAGACCCCTCCCCAGCTCCGCTGCCCTTCTCTGGACATGCTCCAGCCCCCCCAGGTCCTTCGGGGAGGGTGGGGCCCAACCCTGACCCCAGCATTCGAGGGGCGGCCCCCCCAGTGCCCAGCACAGGGGCACGGGCCCTGCCCTGCTCCTGCTGGCCACACCACCCCTGATACAAGCCAGGATGCCGCTGGCCCTCTTGGCCACCTGGGCACCCTGCTGGCTCATATCCAGCCCCCTCTCGACCAACCCCTCCAGGGCCCTTTCCACCGGGCAGCTTTCCAGCCCTTCGTCCCCAAGCCAAGTCGTGCCTGTGGATTCAGGGGCACAGGAATCGTGAAGAATCGGGGTCTCGTCTGAGATGGGAGGGAGACACTGAGGACCTGGGTTTCTTTAATTTCTACCAGCCCTTCCCTACAGCTGTGCTATGCACCGTAACCTAGCTTTAGCCTGACAGCAGACTTTGGAAACAGCCAACGAGGTCTTACCCGTACGCAACAAGAGCCTTCGAAAGGAAGCCTGTTTGTACCATGAAACAGATCTCCCATCAAAAGCATTCCCAAAAAAGCAGCCTGTTTGTCTAAGCCCAGTGGTTATTAAGCTAGTTGAAGAGCCACCCATGAAAAAAAAAAGAGGAAACCAAGAATAGAATGTTATTAATTACATCAGTAGAAAATATTTAGTCTAGAAGAGTGAGAAGTATATGAGCTTAACTAAAGAACTTAATTTACAATTAACCATCTGTGTGTCACCTACGCTGTTTTCCCGGGGCATTTGGAACATGAGCACTTGATACAAAACTTCTGGGTCTTTTACTTTAGGAATTTACTTTTAATCTTAGGCAACGCCAAGCGCTCTGGAGCGTGCAGAATTTGAACCTTATATTCAGTTAGGAACCACTGACACTAAGCTGGCAGAATACTGGCATAAAATCGGAGAAATACAGAAGGGAATCGAGCATCAGATCTGAAAATGGGTCACAGAAGAATTTGTGCGACTCCCTTTTGCGCAGACTTTTTGATGTCTGGACAGAATGACACCCTTTACATAAACTTTATGTAACAGGAAAATCTTAACAGCTTACTCGGAGGATTTGCTGCTACCTCAGCAGCATTGCTAAAAGCAGGCAACCGATGCAAAGGGCCTGTGGCAATCAGTTGCCAAAGGTGGGATGGGCAATCCCGAGCGGCTTTCCGGGGAGACACGGCACAGAGCGACCCCGGCCGGCTGCCTGCGAGCCTCGAGGTTGGGACGCAAACACCAGCAAGCCCATTTCCAGCAGCACTGGCACCACTCCTCACTTACCCCGGGTGAGAAAACCCGCTCCCTCTTTTCAGCCTTAGCTAATTTCAACTATTTGGGCTACGCTCTGCAGCTCACCACCGATCACAAGCATCTCTACCCTGTCACTCTGCCCAGTAGTTAATGGCCCAGCAGGTAACACCCGCGCTCTCCTGGTTTGAACAGTGCTCCCCTTCCCACGGTGTCTCTGAGCAAAGCCGGGCTCGTGGCAGCTCCTGTGCCCTTGCAGGTATTACCCCTGCTCTGCGCCTGCCAGGCTGGAGCCACTGGCTGTCTCTGCTTGGTTGCCTTTCCCCAAGTGGGAATTTCCAAGCTCAAGTGCCAAAGAGAGAGCAATTCCTGTAACTCCAGAGAGAGCGCCTCTGCAAAAGCGGCCCCTGCGTGGCTCTGGACAACTACAATATGGGGGGGGAAAAAAAAAAAAAATCATCGCAAGAAACTTTTTGGTGCATAGGGAAAAGGCACATGAGATGAAAGGAAGATGTTTGGAAAGTTTTCTGTGTATTGGCCCAGCAAGACCAGGATACAGTCTTAGACTATGAGCACGAGTGTGCTCTTACCTAGAAAGGCTGGACCAGCTGATCCTTGAGGTCCCTTCCAAACTAGGATTCTGATTCTATGACATGTGTGCTTTAAAGAGAGACTCCAGGAGAGCAACCTTAAGCAAGGCCGTCCGAGATCAAAGCGAAGACAAGCCACTACCTGTGGTGTTAATGTTAACACAGGGTTAGGCATGCTCAAGTGAAAGGAGTGTCTAGAACATGGTTAGATCTGATCCATCCAGGAACAAACGATGGTCCCCTTGCGATGGCTGGAGGCTGTAAATACCCTCCAGCACCACCGAGAAAAGAGAAGTTGTTCAAACAATACCTGAACCCTGCAGTCAAGCCCTCGAAATGTGTTTGCTTCCCCTTTTTGAAGCCAACCTTCTCTCTGCAGATAATTTAAATAAGCCACAAATCTCAGTTCAGCCTTTTCCCCCATTACCCTGCCTTACCACCCTGTTCAAGGCTGCTTGGCTACGGAGCAAAGGTGTCACTGAACCGGAGGGCTTTTAAACAAGTGCCATAATTAAAACCACATTTGCATCAGGGCAAGTCCAGAAAATCCCTTTCTGGCTGCACAGAAACCACTGAACAGTCTCACTGCTGCAAAGGCAGCCGATATTCAACCGCATCGGCTCTGCCTTGGAAAAGCTATCGTTCAGTGGTGTCCATTAAGATCATTATTTCGCACCACACCATATCAACGCACCCGCAAGACTCTCATTGCCTTGTTAAGGACAGGTTACCTGTGAGCTTTCAGAATCCTCTGAGCAATTGCATCGCCGATCTTGTTCCAGACAACTTTGTCATCAGCGCAGCTAATGAAAAACTGGTTCTGCAGGAAGAGCAAGCAAAGCTACTGTCAGAGGCGGCCAGCGATGAACAAAAAAAAAATATTTGCACGCTTTGTTTCAGACCAAAAGCAACTAAAGATAGCTGGCTTCTGTGTGCCATTGGAGTTGATGCTTTTTTCAAAAATTATTATTATCTGATGCGCGTGTCTGTGCTCGCTTAGGGAATGAATTAGTTCTTATCACACTCCTTAGAAAGTTCATGTAAAGAGGCTAACAAAAAAAAGAAAAAAAAAAGAAGAGGAGAATAAGTGTCTCCATTCAGCCAGCACCGAGAGTCACTCCAACACAGAAGATTCCTACAGCTCCAGGCTGTAAGGATGCAAGAGCAGCCCTGGACGCAGGAGGTTTGGGCACGCACGGGGAACACCGCAAAGCCGTGGAGGGGGCAGGAAGGCTATTGCACAAGCCGTGAAAGCTGTTGGCAATTTTGCAAAGAGGCTTATAAAGGAGGCGCCTGCTTTTTGCCCACCAGAAGGCTGTCAGGGTACATACCCATCAGCCTGGTCCGAAGACCACATGAAGTCCATGGAAACAGCCCCAAAAATTCAGAGCAGATGCTGTATTAATAGCCACGTGTGTCTACATTCATTCGTTTCGTTAAGACCTGACCTCAGGAAGAAGAATTCCCCTCCTGATGGCTGCAAGCCATGCCCAGAGCGTCAGGTCCCCCATTGCCACTCACTTCGATATAGATGTAGTGCTTGCTGTGTTCTATCACGCTGACGTAGGCGTTGTGGATGGACTCCTCGTGGTACTTGATGCCGGCCGACCAGTCAGCAGCAGAACGGATCACCTGGAAAGCAAGAGGATCACTCCATCAGCTCTCAGCCATCCAGGGCGGCACCGTTCGCCTGTCAGGATCTCACTAAATCGGGTAATACGTGCAGCATTCACCACTTACACTGCCTGTGTGATAGGGAGAAAGGATGCTCAAAACCAGTATTAATGCTTAACAACATTTTGGCTATTATACACACACAAGTGCCCTGTCCTGTTGCTGCCTTCTCCCACCTGAGCAGTTCTAGATGCAATAGAAGCGGTGCAGAAGTTCCGTTCCTGCTTAAGGTCTTACAATAAACTGATTTTAAAACAGGCCACATTTCCAAGCTTTAGGGCTGCACATCCAACCAGTGATCTCCTCCCTAGCAATATTTAAAGCCGTCTCCAGCAGTGGAAGTCACGAGGACAGAGCCAGACTCTTCTCAGTGGTGCCCAGCGCCAGGACAAGGGGCAATGGGCACAAACTGAAACGTAAGAGGTTTCAGTTGAATGTGAGGAAAAACTTCTTTATTCTGAGGGTGCTCGAGCCTGGCCCAGGCTGCCCGGGGGGCTGTGGAGTCTCCTTCTCTGGAGATATTTAAAGCCCGCCTGGACGCTGTCCTGTGTAACATGCTCTAGGAGAACCTGCTTGAGCAGGGGGTTCGACTGGGTGATCTCCCGAGGTCCCTTCCAACCCTTGCCATTCTGGGATTCTGTTCTTCCCCCAAGCAGGTGGTCCAGAATTACACAGTCAGTCTGATAACGCAGGCCACATCTTTGTCCCGGGCACTCAAGGTCATTCATTTCTTCTTGCCAAGTTCTTCCACAAGCCATCCAGTTCGTGATGACACGGCTTTCAAAACTCATAGCAGTTCAGCTGCCCACAGGTAGTTATTAATTTTTACTGGAAATCCACATTTAAAGGAGATGCTGCGAGATCCCCGGGGCACGCTCTCCCCCTGTCCTTGTGCAGGAGAGCCAAACCACCTCGAGAAACGACCTTGGTTCGTGCTCCCGGCCACGCTGAGCAGATCCCGTCCCCAACTGCCGGGGATGCTGCGGCATCTCCCGCTCCCGAGCTTTGAGTCAAGAAGCAGCCACGCTGTGCCCCGAGTGACGTTTCCCTAGATGGGAATGTAGTTTTTAATTAAGTGTTGGCAGGGTATGTGCTCAGGGGAAATAATTATTTGTGATTAGCCTCTGCCTTTAAACATTGTCAAGACAAAAATATTGAAACAACAGCCTTAAAATACCTCAATACATCCACGATACCAGCACCCAGGGCCAGTCGCACGCAGGACAAGATCCAAACGCTGAGGATCTGTGAAATGCGTGCGTCAGTGCATGCAAAATCCTGATCTCCTTCGGGGTTCAACAACATTTTCCCCCTGGAAATCCCTCCCATGGATTTCTTTTAATTTAATTCAGTAGATAAAGACTTGGCCCTTTGGTTCGGGTGCTGCATGGCTGAACCACACCAATCCCTGGAGGTGGCACCGAGGGGCATTGCTGTTAAGCAGCACACGGCTCCTGAGCCAATTCCTTCACCTGGACAGGAGCTGTCTCCCACAGGTGACTGAAAACCAGAGCCTGAGACTCCCCTATTTGCCTGCTCGCTTGGCCAGCACGAGGGAGCAACTCTGCAGCCTCCCAAACTGAATGTGGGGGTCACAGATGCTTCAGCGAGGGAGCCAGCCTGAACACAAGGGCCGTCACAGCCTCCACTGGTCCCAAACAGCCGCCCTTTGCCTGCACGAACCTCCACAAAGCGATGCTGCTCGTGCCTGTGTGGTTTTAATCGCCCGTTTGGTTTGCAAAAAAGCCCATGCTGCAGGCTCCCACACCCCCCAGGCTGGGCACTGCTGAAACCCCACTGAGCACCATGGCAGATAGAGCTCCTGAACAAAATTCCATTTGCATTAATAAGGACAGAAAACCAGCTTTTCTGGGTAGAAAGCCGGCTGATTATGGCCTCAAGTTGTGCCAGGGCAGGTTTAGGTTGGGCATTGGGAACAATTCCTTCCCCAAAGGGCTGTCAGGCACTGGAAGGGGCTGCCCAGGGAAGGGGTCGAGTTCCCATCCCTGGGGGGATTTAACAGCCAGGCAGAGGCGGTGCTGAGGGCCAGGGTTTGGGGGTGGGATGGCAGGGGTAGGGGAACGGTTGGGCTTGATGAGCTTAAAGCGTTTTTCCAACCTGAACGATTCTGTGATTCTATGACCATTCTTCCGTACGCACAGCTCAGGCTGCAGCCTGGGCAGGAGCTCAGAGCCCTTCCACCTTCACCGGCATGGCCAGCGACGAGCGCCCACGCTGCCTCTTCCCCGCCTTCTGCCCTGCTGTGGTGGAAACCTGGGGCTGGGGACCTCTGGCAAATGCAGTCTGGATTTGCGCTTCAGAAAGCTGCAGACTGTCGCTGCCTAGCGTACAAAGCACTGGTAACTTTTTTTTTTTTTCCTGCTAGTTAACTGTGTCTGTGCTCCAAAGAGCCGCTTCTCTTCCCAAGATAAGCTGCCGAGCCCTGCGCTGAACAAAGGTAACTTCCACGCCCTCATTTACAGCAGCGATAGCTGAAACCGCTGGGGACGAGGAATAAATGCCCTTTTCTGAACTGGGGGCTTGAGAGCCCCAAAGCTCCTCGCTTTCAAAGATAACTTTATCCCGAAGCCAGGATGGCACCTGGCGTAACAGAGCCACCACTCAGGACCATCCCTTTCCAGCACCACGGCTTCCCAGCACATCATCCACCTGCCCTTCCCTGCCCTCCTCTTCACCCCAGCTCCCTCTGCACACTGGCCTGCCTGCTGTTTCAGGACCCTCATCCCTCTGCCCTCCCCCCAGAACAACGCATCACGCATCCTCCTAAAAAGCTGGCTCAGCATCACCCAAAAAGCTCACATCGGGTACAACCCTGAATCCACGTGTGGAGGGAAGAAGAGCTGTCAGAAGATGCTGGCTGGGGCAGCAGGAGAGGTGTAAGGTGCTCCAGCTTGGACCTCCTCAAAATAAAGTTATTTTCAACCCGGGTCACCTCCGTGGCCAGCACCGATCAGGGCGCAGCTCCGCAGCCACAGCGACAAGCGAGGAGGTGGCGGGACAAGGCCACCAACGTCGGTGGCTCTGTGGGGGGGGCCACCAAGGGCAGCATCGCACGACGCGGCACGCGCCCCGAGGAGGCGAAGCTGCGGCTGCAGCGCTCAAAGACGAAGACGCACCTTGAGGTTTCCAACGCAGCCCTTCCCTTATCACTGATGTTCCGTCTCACACTTCTGCACATCTCGCCTTTCTTGTCAAGGTATTTAAAGCGAGCTGGTTTAAACCCAAGCTATTTTCCTAGGGGAAAAGGCCGCACGCTGCCCAGCACAGCCCCTGCCAAGCAGAGCCGGTGTCTCCGCACTCCTCCTCCTCTCCCTCAAGCCTCTCAACAGCAGTGCCGAGTGCTGTGCCGGGCTTGTCATCCCTTTAACCGATGCAACAGCAATAAATTTGATGTTTGCTGTGGGCTAGCGCATAAATCCTGAACAATGCAAGCTCACACGCAGACTTCAAAGAGGTAAGGGCGTTAGCCATTGCCAGAGCATTAAATTTTCATTGCATTTACATCAGGAACTGGATGTTGCCTCACCATGTCATGTCCTTTGCAGCGCTGGCTTTGGCTGATAACTGCAAGCCCTGGAATGGAAATAGAGAGATGGAAAAAAACCTGGCACTGCCTTTGGCAGATGGCTGTTTGACTCTCGCAAAAAAATCAACGTGCAATCGCATTGCTATTGCGAGCAAAGCCCAGAAGTTCAAATGAAAGAGGAGGAAAGACCACGTCTGATTAACCCAGGGAGCTGTCGGGCTCGGCTCCTTCCCAGCCCTGACCTCCGCATTGTTTCCCGTGCACGCTGCAATCATCCTCCCTGCCCAGGGGAAAGCCCCCGTCAGTGCTGCTCCTGCTGTCCCCATCCTCCCCAAAATGCTTCCGCCCTCCCTGCCCCCACAAAGGAGAGCAAAACCAGATGGTACAATGAGGTTAAAATTTGCTGCTGACAGGTCAGCAGCTTGGGCTTGCAGCAACGTTGCGATCCCCACCAACCCTTTGTGTTTTCCTTCCCTCTGATCTGCCCACAATTGAAGACAGATTTGCAAACAGGCTCAGAAACAAGAAAAACGGCAGCCAGACTTTTTTCCATCACCCCACGGCCAAGGGCAGTCACTGGATTCTGGATTTTACCTCGGGGCAGTAACTTCTGCCTCTGAAGCCCTCACACATCGCCAAAAGGGGGATTAACACAGGTTTGGCTGGTGGCCAGCCAAAGCACTCAATATGGAGATGAACGATATTGCTCTAGTTTTTCTGGATAAAAAAAGTTGGTGAAAGGTTTTAGGGTATCCGCTTATTCCTGCGCTGGGCTGTACGGCTGGAAGGAGATGTGAGGACCTGCAGCCCTCTGGTCTGAAAGCAGTAAATTGGCCAGGCAAGAGGCTGATATTCCTGTGACTGCAGGAGGGGAGAAGCCATGCAGGGACGCCCCAACACACAGCCCGGGAGCCCCAGGAAAAGGCAACCAGGAGGAGGGGAGGGGGGGATCAGATCCCAGCTGCAGGTGTCATCCCCCTCTCCCCATCTCCTGCAGCAGCCAAATCTCAAACCTTCATCAGGAGCAGAGCCTGAGCCGCTCACCGACCCGCAGCGGGGACTTCAGGGATGCTCAGGCCACTTGTGCTACCTGGGGATCGATGGAAACCAGACCAGCATGAGCGTTATGGAGGAGACAGCCAAAATTACAGCGCGTGCATGCAAAACCACGCCTTGGAGCTCGAGGAGATCTTCCAGAGATCATAACCCAGCTGCAAGCAGCCTGGGGCCAAGGGACCTGCATCCAGGCAGGGTGCTCCAGCCCGGGCAGAGGAGCCACCCTCACTGCTTCCACCGAGCCGGGTGCTGCCAACACTCTTCCCCCCTGCCTTCCCTCATACTGGGAAGGCTGGCACATTGCAGGGCAACGCGTTTTCAGCCTGATATCATATAATTTAATTTATCTGGCTATACGCAGGAGCTGGGCTACCCTGACAGGTCTCTAAAAGCTGCAATTTGACATAAATTAGAAATCATAGAATCAATCATAGAATGTTTTGGGTTGGAAGGGACCCCTAGAGGTCATCTAGTCCAACCCCCCTGCAGTGAGCAGGGACACCACTAACTAGATCAGGTTGCTCAGAGCCCCATCCAACCTGTCCTTGAATGTTCCCAGGGATGGGGCCTCCACCACCTCTCTGGGCAACCTGTTCCAGTGTTTTACCACCCTCATTGTAAAGAATTTCTTCCTTATATCCAGTCTAAACCTACCCTGGTTTAGTTTAAAACCATTACCCCTTGTCCTCTCACAGCTGGCCCTACTAAAAAGATTATCCCCATCTTTCCTATGGGCCCCCTTTAGATACTGAAAGGCCGTAATCAGGTCTCCCCGCAGCCTTCTCTTCTCCAGGCTGAACAAGCCCAACTCCCTCAGCCTGTCCTCATAAGAGAGGTGCTCCAGCCCTCGGATCATTTTAGTAGCCCTCCTCTGGACCCGCTCCAACAGTTCCATGTCCTTCTTGTGCTGAGGGCTCCAGAGTTGGACACAATACTCCAGGTGAGGTCTCACCAGAGCAGAGTAGAGGGGCAGAATCACCTCCCTCGACCTGCTGGCCACGCTTCTCCTGATGCAGCCCAGGGTACGGTTGGCCTTCTGGGCTGCCAGTGCACATTGCCGGCTCATGTCCAGCTTTTCATCCACCAGCACGCCCAAGTCCCTCTCGGCAGGGCTGCTCTCCATCCTTTCTTCCCCCAGCCTGTATTGGTACTGGGGGTTACCCCGACCCAGGTGCATGACCTTGCACTTGGCCTTGTTGAACCTCATGAGGTTCACACAGGCCCACCTCTCCAGCCTGTCCAGGTCTCTCTGGATGACATCCCGTCCTTCTGGTGTGTCAACCGCACCACTCAGTTTGGTGTCATCCGCAAACTTGCTGAGGGTGCACTCGATCTCGCTGTCTAAGTCATTGATGAATATATTAAACAGCACCGGTCCCAGTACGGACCCCTGAGGGACACCACTCGTCACCGGTCTCCATCTGGACATCGAGCCATTGACCACTACCCTCTGGATGCGGCCATCCAGCCAGTTCCTTATCCACCGAACAGTCCACCCGTCAAATCCATAGCCCTCCAATTTAGAGAGAAGGATGTTGTGGGGGACTGTGTCAAAGGCTTTGCAGAAGTCCAGATAGATGACATCTATTGGTTTTCCCTTGTCCACTGATGCTGTCACACCATCATAGAAAGCCACTAGGTTCGTCAGGCAGGACTTGCCCTTGGTGAAGCCATGCTGGCTATCTCGAATTATCTCCCTGGCCTCCATGTGCCTTAGCATAGCTTCTAGGAGAATCTGTTCCATGATCTTCCCAGGCACAGAGGTGAGGCTGACAGGTCGGTAGTTCCCAGGGTCTTCCTTTCTACCCTTTTTGAAAATGGGCACAATGTTTCCCTTCTTCCAGTCACCAGGGACTTCACCTGACTGCCATGACTTTTCAAATATCATGGAGAGTGGCTTGGCGACTACATCGGCCAATTCCCTCAGGACTCTGGGATGCATCTCATCAGGTCCCATGGACTTATGCGCATTCAGGTTCCTCAGGTGGTCACGAACCTGATCTTCTCCTACAGCAGGAAGGGTTTTGCCCTCCCTGTCTCCCTCATGCCATCCATCAACTCGGGTGGGGTGAGGAGAGAGCTTCCCAGTGAAGACTGAGGCAAAAAAGTTGTTGAGTACCTCAGCCTTCTCCTCATCTGCTATTACCAGCTTGCCAGTCTCGCTCATCAGTGGGGGTACGCTTTCTTTAACCATCCTTTTCCGGCTGATATACCTGTAGAAACCCTTCTTGTTATTCTTTGCATCCCTAGCCAAGTTTAGCTCCAGCTGAGCACGGTAGTTTCAAATTAATAAATTACAAGACAAACCTGCTCTCTTTTCACTGCTTACCGAGGACAGCCCCTCGTTTCCTGGCACGTACCCGTGCTTTGCAACGCCCCAACGACGTCGCGCCGAGGCTGGTTTCCAAACGGCTCCCCTACCCCGCAGCATCGGTCTTTGCAGCATTTAGAATCGCCTGAGCCCCATCATCCTCCTCTCCCATGGGCCGATGCCCCGAGCCAGCAGCTCTGCAGTACGGACCGAAGGGAAGGTGGACCTGGACTGTGCCCAGTTTAGCTTCTCCTTTGGGAACTGCTTCCAGTTCTGTAACCAGCAGAGCTTAACTTTTTGCTACAGCAAACCCCGTCATTTAGAAGTGGAGGCTTATCTTGTGGTTAGAAGGGGCTCAGGGGACACCGGCCCCCTCACTTCCAGGAGAACAGAGTTTCCCCAAACGCTGATGTCATGGACACAGCCAGGGAAGCATTTACAGCCACGGGGCAGCATGGTGATGCCTGAAGCGAGACTGTTTCTCAACAAGCCGTGGGCGTTGCTTCGGAGGCTGATGCAAACGCCCAAGATCCGTGCCACAAGAGCCGGTGCTGGCCATCCCCCACACCACGTGGGGAGGAACAGACAAGGCCCTGGCAACTCACAAACCCAGAAAAATGCCATCTTCTTACGCTAAGCTTCCCCAAGCGTTGCTGTCATCTGGGTGGGCCCCTTAGGAAGGGCAAAGGCACACATTTTTCCTGGTTTTGGTCTAATTGCTCTTATTTCATACATCTTTCATCCGCAGAGATGCACAATTGTTTTGCTGCTTCAGCGTTAACTATTTGGATTTTGTATTCTTCGACAAGCCTGTGTTTCTGCCGGGTAACAGTAGTATTCAATATATGCACTCCATAGAGCTACCTGGGTTTTAAATATAGGTATCGTGGCAATTATGCCTGCGAGGATGACCACTGCAAACGAGAGCGTGGGCTGACTGTGCAGAACTGCAGAGGACCCACAGGATGGAGGGGCTGCGCAATAAAATGCAGATGAAGTTCAATGCAGAAGGCAACAGCCCCGGGGACTCCACTTAATGCTGACCACTACCCATCTGAGCAAGGCGTCGGGAGCCTGGGAGGCTGCTCTAAGATCTGGGATAAACACTCAGTGGGCAACCTCAACCCCTCAGGCCTTCCCAAAACATAAACCACAAACATTAGGCATTAGAAGAGCAGCAGCAGAAAACAAAATGGAAAATTACACAGCTATACAAGGTCATGGTGTTCCCACAGCTTGAGTACTGCCTAAGCTTGGTCCTCTTACCACAAAGACGGAGATATAAATTAATGCATCTCTTCAGAAAGAGCTGCATTATTTTTCTGTTACTGAGGATCCAACCAACTATGCTGTGAGCTAAATTAAGTAAGAGTTTTTCATTTTATATTTTCAAGTTCTGCAGAGGGTCTGTCAGTCATCGACACTTGCTGGAAAGATCCAAACCAAGCTCTCACAGGAGTAGGTGAGCAGGAGACCATCAACACCCACCTGGACTGTGGCATGAACAGCCTCGGGCACCTGATACTTCAGCTCATTAGCAGTTTGCTGAGATTTTGGCAACAGGAATGGGTAGGACAGGGACCGGTACTTGGGCTTCATAATCTGCCCAGGGGGAAAAAAAAAAAAAAAATCCTTGAAGAGATTGCAATGTAGCAGAATAACATTAAAAAAAAAAAAATAAGATGCCTGCTGAGGGAGGGCATGTGAATGAGGCAGGGTCTGTATTTATTTCCATGCCCCCAGCAGCGATGCCCGCACCCCACCTTGGTGAAGTTCCAGCGCTGGATGAAGTGTCGGGCGACGTCACGCGCAGCTTTGCCGTGCACTACGGAGGAGATGTCGTGCCAGGGCATCCTCGGGGTGGTGTATCTGTCAATGAAGTCTGCGGGACAGGAAAGCACGTTTGGGCCTTCTCAGACAAAGGACATGAATGAAAAAGCACGGCGTTCCCCTCCTCAAACAGAAGTTTCTGGGACATGACACCAAGGGCTGTGTGGGTGAATTTAGACTTAACATGCAATTGCTGGCAGCCCCACTCCATGGACCCCAACAGCATAACTGGCCCTAGAACCTCTCAAGGGGAGCTTAGTTGCCTCCTCCTAGCAGCCAAACCAAAATAAGCTCATTACCTCTGGCTCAGAAGCAGGAAAAAATACAGTTTGAGACTGAGAAGATGCAGAACAGGGTTTGGGGGAAAGTAAGGACTTCCAGGCTACAAAGGCACCTACCAGCAAAAGGTTTGTCAAGTTGAACCCAGTCTTTAAAGACGAAGTTGCAATAGTCTTTCCCGTGCCAGAATCTGGTTTCCCCAAGCAGCTCGCCAACTCCCGTCTTCAAGCTGCGGATGGATCCTTTATCTGTCACAGGTAAACAAGATAACAAAAGGTAACAAAAGATAACAAAACCAGACGCTCCAAAGGCACAGCTGTCCATGGCATAGCACCGGCGAGAGACTCGCTGCCAGGGAAAAGCATTGGTGGGACGTGCCCATCCCAGCTGGCTGAAGCAGTTTTCTCCCTAGTCTTTCTGTTTCTTTCAAAGGATGCATATTAGTATTTTTTCTTCCCTATTTTAATATCTGTTATACAATCAGGACAGGTTATATATAGGAGTCCGCTATGGAAACAAAAAGCAGATGCTGAATTCTCTCTACACTGGACCAAAACATCACCCTATAATCATTTGTCTTTCCACAGGCCTATGACACCTAAACATTACCACGTGGCAGTCCGCTCCCAGCTGCGGCTGACCTTAGTGGTACCTACAGGACAGCACATATGTCATCTACTTAATATATTTTACAACACTAAGGAACTAATTCCAACTTCTCTGCTAGAGGGTTGATGATTTTGCCTCTCTAGCAGGGGGTATCTCCTCCCGCAGAAGCGAGTCTTTATTAACTAGAATGAGATGATTAAAATATTCCCGCATTAAGTATTGTGGGGTTTGTTTTATTTTGTTTTTCCAAACAGCAATGTCATCTTTTGATACAGTTTTACACTGTGAACAAATGGACCCTGAATTCCAAATTAATGGCAATTAAAAGGGTCTGAAGTATCATAGACAGGAATAGTCCCTCCTAAGAGGATCCCTTTTCTAGAGCGCGTATTTTGGTGCAGAGTGAACTCTTTCCTCACTGTTAAGAAAACCAGAACTGTTGGCCTAGACCATGAATGCTAACCAGGTTATTTCCTGACCCTGAGAGCACCCTTCATCTACTGTACCAAATACTAATGCAGTAATTACACAGTAACAGACCAACAGCAGAAGCCTTCGACCACATCGCCAGGTAACCACAAAAACCCCTTAGTACAAAAACCCCCTTTCAACAGTCAACAAAATACACCTGGGCAGCAGCGCAACAAGATGGGTTGACACAAAAGCAAGCCCTGCCGGCACTGCTGTAACCCCACCGAGCCGAGCTGAGCCAAGCCATGCCAAAAATGCCGTGCAGCAGGCATGCACCACCATGGCCTTGGGAAGCATGAGCGTGTAGTGAGAGTCCAGGTGGAGCTGGGGAATCGATGACTCTGCGTGCTCGAATGGGAATGGGTGGGACACGCTCTCCGGCCAAAACACACTTCATGTACCAGAGCTTGGATGACTGCACACCGACTCATGAATGAGCATGAGGTGACCACAGGGGAGACCGCACTTCATTTCCATGAAGCAAATGCATCTGTTCCTTGTTACCTGCCACTACTTTGTAACCAATATTTTATAATTGGCAATTAGTGCCTTAGGGGAAGACGTTAGCAAGAGGAAGATGTTGAAGAACTGCTCCTGACCCCGTACCAGAACTCAAAGGCATCTCCATGAGGTACCATACTGCGAGGCCCTTTCAGCATCGGTCCGGAGATCAGAAGAGCTCAATGCTCATTACCACCCAACTCCTTTCTCAATCAAGTACGCTTACATTGATTTAAATGAGGAGCAAAAAAGGGGGGCCCTAAGTTTTCATCTGAACATAGGTCTGGCAGCAGCCACTTTGCCGTTTCCTCTCTCTGTTTATGTGCCTCCCTACATCAAGCTTACTTTAAAATATCCAATGCAGAAGTTCCCAATTCCAGCAATAAGCCCCTATGCTGGATGAGAGGTGCCGAAATTATCATATACCAGAATCAGAGCCATTTCCTCAACTGTTCCCTGTTGCTGTTATTGCAAATTTGTTTGGGTTTTTAATTTTGGGGTTGGGTGGGGTTTTTTTTCTTTAATTATTATTTATTTACGCTGCAGGTTTTGTGGCTTCCGGAGAAGGCTCTTCTGCCAGGATGCCCTCAGAGGGGCGCTGAGGAGTTGGGAGAACAACAAGCAGCAAAGGCCGATCCTGGCACCCAACCTAACTCTCACCATCGTTACAACGCAGAGAAACCATCAGCAGCTAAAGCCTGAAGGGGTCTGCACCTCTGCCTTCCTCCACTTACCCTTCTGAGGCTCAGCAAGCCCCTCTTTGGATTCACTGTGGTGATGGAACATTTTCAGATGGGGCTTTAAACTCTGGATTATATTCGGCTGACTTCTAGTGGGGTTACAGTAACCTGCAGAGAGTCAAGACGCTCTATTTATGGCAAACACACACGTCCACTTCTGCTCCACCGGTGCCTGACCCTGCCTGAAGACACCATGCGTGCCACCGAGTGAGACGCCAGTTTGCTGAAACTACAAATAAGCAATAACGTGCAGAGGACCAAATTGAAGTCCCGGCTCGTTTTCAACCAAACAGACATATTGAAGTAGCAAAGCCATAGCTATCTCCTGAGCTGACTGCAACCAATGCAGACGATGCTCCAGCAAGGCTTCCGCCGGCTGGAGGTGGGAGTAAGATCTGCAGGGAGTGATGGAAACTCAAATAAACAATGTACAGCTTCATGGGCTGAGGACATCAGAAACAGATCTCGGGAAGGACTCCGTGCTAGAACAAATGTCAAGCCCATCCTTGTAATTTTAGCTGTGAAGCTGTTTTTAACGTGGGGAAGTAAAAGCTGCATTCAAATATCCAACTGTTGGATAGTCTCTCCTCTCTAGCAAAGTGGGTAAATTGGGAATGTTTCCATTTAAGTGAACTGATTTAAACCTAGGTAACACTAGCCGACGAGAGGGGATAATCACAGAAACTGTTTTGCTTGCTATTATAAATACGAGTCAAAAAATGAAAAGATTCAGTTCTCCCTTGCAGGAACAAAAAATTTTCCAACAATCTCAACATTTGGGAACACGTACATGGTATCGCGTCACCTGATGGCTCATGACAATTGCTAATTAACTCAATGCAAATCCACTTAAAACTTTTCTTGCCTGTTTTGCAGCGACACAGATTTACATATTGACTACGCATCGTTATTATCCTGATAGTTAAGAAATTCACCAACTCGCCTGACAAAGAACACATTACCCTAGAAATCATGTGAATCTGCGCAAACACCCACCCACCCACCACCACGCACGCTTCATCCACGATGTTTAGTTGAAAAACATTACTTACTTGATTCACTGTCTATGCTGCTGACACTGTCAGCGTGGTGCATGCCGTGTCGGTGGAGATGCTTGTAAATACTGAACCTTGAAAATTTTTTGGGTTTTCCTACTCCTTTCATTTTTGGTATGTCTGGGGCATCTTCTGCGTTCCTCTGGAACAAGTGGCTCTCTGGGGACAGAGCTTCAGACTGCAGGGGGATGCATTCAGATGACTCCGCTGCAGACTTAAAAGACAAAGGAGGTTGCTGCAGGTGATGGCCGGACAGGTTCCCCTTTCATTACAGATCTATGCTCAGAAAGAACCACAAGCCAAACTTTGCTCCTTGACAAAGACACGCTTGGGTGGGAACTACAAATGGTTTTGAGGTAGAGATTCTGTACTGAGGAAACACTCAACAGAAAAAGCACATTAATGCTAGCAGTACATTCTTCAGTCCCATAAATTTACTCTGCCTTATTACTCCCCTTGAAATTCTCATAAATTTAGACCTCTTAAATTTTTTAGAGCTCTCTGGATGCGTACAGACCCATGTTAGCAGAAAGCTCGGCAAGCAAGGCACCTGCTGAGGGTCAATGTATCCAGAAGTTCGGAGCACTCCGGGAGTGCCTGCTGTGCATTTCTAGCTAAGTTTTTTTAAGAACGTAGCCTCCAAATTGTGACTGCTGCTCCAAGCTCCAGGGGCAACCCAGCTGTCTATCTCCATGCCCTAGCAAGGGCTGGTCAGGATCTACCCTAAAGAGTCATTCAATATGCAGATGCTTCTGCCTTCCCATTACTATTCCTCTTTAAACCTCCTAAACCCAACCCTACGCTTAGAAGTGGACAAGGCTTGCTCATCCCCACCGCAGACCTGACGTGTGGATGTTGAAGGTGGGCACCAGCTGGAGCAAGGTCACTTACGGTCAGGTTGGTTGTCGACACAGACTTCACTGCCGCCATTCGTTTGACACTGCCCACGTCGGTCAGGCGATGCTCATCATCATCCCACCTGCCGTATGCCAAGTCGATGCCACCCACAAATGCCACGGACTGGTCAATGATGACGAGCTTCTCGTGGTGGGCCCAGAGGTACACGGAGGAGGACACGTGGTCTGGGTGTCTCATCACCTGGGGAGAGAAACAGCAATTGAGCCCAGTGTCGCTGCCCAATTTACATCCCTCCAGCCAGAGAGCTGCCCAGATGGGGTTTTTTTGGCTGCTCAGGATGATGGGGAAGCACCAGAGTTTTTAAGATGCCTCTGCACAGACTGCTGTAACTACTGAAGCTACGTGACTCTCCCCAAGTTAGGCTCAGCCTTACTGGCAAGGCAGGTCCTTCTCCAGGATGCAGGTATTCCCAAGCAGCGACGGTTACTGATGTTGGGATCACCAACTGTGTTCATAAGAGGACTATATTCAAAGCCACTTTCAACAAGTAAAATCATGCTTTCAGCAGAGCTATAAGAGCTGAGCTTTCAAACACAGAGCCTGCTCTAAAAGAAAACAACATATTGGTGATCTGACTCACTGCTTTGGTTGTTGCCACTACATAAGTGAAATGAGAACTTGGCTGTTTTTTTCCCCCGTTTAAAATCAGCAAATTGTTTGACATTTGTTTACGAGATTCTTTTTGACATGTGTTTATGGCAAAGTAATTTCTATGTCTAAGCATTCAAGTATACAGTTTTATTTTTTATTTTTTTTTATGTTAGAGGAGAGCCATTAGACCAGCTTCCTGGGGAAAGAGCTAGATAGCTTCACCTGGCTGCTTCCAAAACCTGTTACGCACATAGCACTTATCTTCCAGTTACACCTTCCAGCCTTGCTGCGAAGAGGATGGTGAATGGATGCTTCCCTTCGCTGTGACAACTGGTCAAGTGACAATAAATCTATTATTCTAGCAGTTTGTTAGTCACCCTCATGCATAACATACATCTTATTCCTCATTAAAATGTACATCTCTAATTTCAAGAGACTGGATCTGGCCTTATCTACTGGTTCGTCTGCCACAATTCATTTTCTGCTCAGTGGCAGAGCAATGGCGAAACAGCACAGGACAGCGCGGTGCTGTTCATGTACGATGGAAACATAAACATGTGGTGTTGACTCTCGCCATCTATGTATGAGCAGAAATGCTGAAACGAGACAGCGTTCTCCAACTGTAATTTTCCATTTGATGTAACCCCATTAACTTGTCACACGAAATATGTTTCCTGTGAATTAGATGAATAGTTGCTTTGGCAAGGCTAAACCAAGGAATTTTATGTTCAATTATAGCCTAAAGAAATGAAGCTGCCAGATGTGGTAATTGCCATATGGGTATGTCTTCTCTGACTATTTCCACTGTAATGGTGGGAAACGCTGTTCTTCCGGTTCACACCCAAATACACCGAGGGTCAACACCAGCTATTGAGAGCAAATGAATGCAAATGTCCTTCATGCGACCGCCTCACGTGCCATTACCTTAATGTTTGGATGGAGGTGCATGAGCGTCCGCTTGCTGTATTCACTGTTGATCCCTAGGGCAAGCTCCACCTCTTTGTACAGCATAACAAAAATTCTCACTCCTTGTTGCTGTTAGAAATAAAAAAGAAACACATGGTATGAAGGTATTTCAATGGATACAGTCCATTTCTGAAGTGAAGCGAGGAAAAGCAAAGAGGCAGTAGGCATGTCGTGCCTGCAGACAAACGCAGGCTGAGGTCACTTGTTCTTGGTTATGCTCTTCCAGATCCACCACGGTGACCCCACAGCGTGCAAGGCCCCACACTGCTCAGGAAAGCTCTTCAGCTTCCAGAGAAGGGCTCAGTTCCTGGATTTGTGTGTGAAGAGCTGAGCTACGCCAAAGCCCATCAACAGCTCATTCTTACAGTACCCCCTTCTAAACATCCTTTGAGGTGAAATTTTGCAGATGTGATTCGCTCCACTTATAGTGTTGCACACATTCACGGAAGATCCGTTTTCTGTTGCACGTTGCCCTGAGGTTTGCCTACAGTGACAAGAATCTGCAGGACAACGATACCAGTGTGGTCATATGGACATCCCTCTCCTAAAGGGGATGCAACCAACCCAATGCCACCAAACAAGCTCTTTCTGCTGGTAGAGCTAAACAAGCTCCTGGAATACAATGAGCAGTGCCCAAAGGATGGTGCTTTTCTTAAGTGAAACATTACCCACACTAGGGTGTCTAAGGACACTTGTTAAAGCACTTTCCAGGCTGCCAAGTACTTCATAGAATCATAGAATCACAGAATGCTTTGGGTGGGAAGGGACCCCCAGAGGCCACCCAGCCCAATCCCCTGCAGGAGCAGGGACACCTTGAACCACATCAGGTTGCTCACAGCCCCGGCCAACCTGGCCTGGAATGGTCCCAGGGATGGGGCCTCCACCCCCTCTCTGGGCAACCCCTGCCAGGGTTTCACCACCCTCGCTGTAAAGAATTTCTTCCTTAGATCCAGTCTCAACCTCCCCTGCTTCAGTTTAAAGCCATCCACCCTTGTCCTGTCCCAGCTGGCCCTACTAAAAAGCTTGTCCCCCCCTTTCCTCTGGGCCCCCTCTAAGCCCTGACCGGCCGCACTCAGCTCTGCCCGCAGCCTTCTCTGCTCCAGGCTGAACACCCCCAACTCTCCCAGCCTGGCCTCATAGGAGAGGGGCTCCAGCCCTCGGAGCATTTTCCCAAACCTCAGCAGATGCTGGCCACACACTGGAACTGTTGCTGTAGATCAGTACAACATCAAATCTCGCAGTAGAGCTTGAACTTGGGACCTAAGCTTTCCATAGCCTTTAAAGCTTCTATTTCCATGAAGCTGCTAAGGATAGCTTGAGCAGTCTCCAAATTGTGGATGATATTCTGCTCCCAGAGAAATCCGAGGTGGCACCGTGCATACATGAAGGACAGCCCTACCTCTATACCTAGACACCATCTTGCCGACCGCCCTGCCGAATCAAAGAAATGCCACAAGTGAGGGAGCAGGCAAGTATTTCCAGGACTAACCTTAAAACACTCCTCACTCTTACAAGGTATTTAGAGCCTTAGGAAAATCCATGTCAACACGACAAACAGAGCCAAATTCTTCCAGTGAGCATGCCCCGTGGCCATGTTTCATTTGCCAGAAAATAAGACTACTTCCAGATCAACAACAATCAGACAGAAAAACCTCTTATTTTTTTTCTAAGCATGCGTTCAGGTGAGGACTGTGACAACAACTTGGAAGAGGAGGGAGTCAAAGACCACTTCAGCACACCCACCTGGACTCCTGCCCTTCTACCACATCAAGAGACTTCCCCAGCCATGTGTCCCTTCCTGACTCACCTGGGGGGCAAACTACCATCTCTAGCACCGGTGTTATCAGGGGTTGGGTGAACGACATTCAAAACCACCTCACGTTCAGCTTCCCCATCTGCCTCACTCGGCTCCACAAAATGTATTCTCTATAGTCTGGATCCAGATGTGTTCTTGGGAAGCAGAGTACAACAAAATAAGCTGTTTTCTGAGATGCAAACACTTCGAGAAAAGAACAAACAGAACTAGCAGTGGTGGTTGCTTGCTTGTATCTCCAAGGGCTGCACAAGAAAGGAGAGTGCACAGAGAATGTGTATAAATGGAGCATGGGAATCCGAACTGGGAGTGCCAGGAAAGGCACCAAGTCAACAGCAGGTCTGAGCTTTTCTCTTCAGGAGGAACAGCAGAGAAAGAGAAATTAAAGCAGAGGGAAAAGATCCTTATCAGGTTTACACAAGCATTTGCTTACTGTACAGGAGGGCTTATTAACTCAGATAAGATTGCAATGCAAACAGGAGTCCAAGTCTTGGAGTCAGGTTTGTCACCTCCTTGTAAACAAGTTGAACACCACGGCCCAGCTCGGGGGAGGGTGATGTTGCTCGTGTCTGCACATTTTTTCCAGCTTTGCTGAAACCCTTTCCCCACAATCCTTTCCTACAGCAACGCAGCAGCACCCTCACGGCTAGAGAACCTCCACCTGAGAAGGGCCAGGCAGGGGGGGCACCGCTGATCTTCCTCCTATTAGCGGCCACCAGAGCCATGAGGATATAGAATGGGGTGGGTAGGAACAAAGAAAACCAGGAGGCAGACAGGTAGCAAGAAGCAGCTCCAAAAAAATAAAGCCTTTTCTAATCCTGTAAGTTACCCTGGGAAATAAAAATAGTAACAATAAACCACAAAAACTTTTCGGGCTCTGGTCTTTCTTATGCTCCACTGAAATTCATTATTACCAAGAGCAGCAGCTGTGAAAGAGCTACAGCAAGAAGAGCTTTGGGCAGCTTGGGCTGGGCAGGATGAAAGCAAGAGGGGCTCCACCAGGGGGAACGGGGCTGGGGGACGCTAGGATGATGTTTAATGTCAACAGGCGCTTCTTTACTGTAGTGAGGAACGATGGGTGAACAGCAAGAACATCAGACCTTCAGTGTGAAGCTGTAGCAAGGACCTACACAAGGTATCAAGCCTGGAAAACCAGATGAGAAGGCTATAGCCAGTTAGCCTGAACCGCTGGATGACACCGAGTGACTTTTTGCTAATGACATCCTGATTTTCTTGGCAGATGGATGGTACCTTCCACAGCTTCAACTCTTGAAAGCTGCAGCACAGAGGCACAACACACGGTAATGACTGATGGGATCGGCACCGCACAGACCACCCACCAAGAGCCGCCACTAAGCGCTTCGTCCTTCCCATACCTCTAAATTACACATGCCACAAGGAGGGCACGGGGCAGCCATTGCTCTTTGACCCCAGAAGGAGCCGGGGCAGTCGTAATGCAAGGCTGAACTGACCCAAACCTGAAGACTCGAAGAGGCAATCAGAGGGTCCACCATTCTGCCTCTGAGCTCTTCCAAACCCAAACAGGGGGGAGCAAATCAAAACGTGTTGTTTCCTGAGGCCACCCCAAGTGAGGCTTGGCCAGCTTTCACTCCCCTCCCTACCCAAAATAAACAGTGCAAACGCTCCAGTCCCAGTATGACCCTGTAACTGGGCAGGCACAAGGGGTTTTCTGCCGGGTGAAGGTTGCAGCTGGAGCTCACTTACTGCTTTCCGCTTGAGGATGCAGTCCAGTCGCCAGCGATTTCCTTCCACAACCGGTCGTTTCATGAAGATTTCTGGGCTCAGCCTAAAAGAAAAAATAAAGGTGTGGAAAAAGCACAGCATATGTGGTCTGCAAACAAAGCATTGGCCTAAATAATCAACTTGGTAAGCAAAGAAATAAAAAAGTTTCTATGAAGTGGATGCAAAGGCGCACGTCCCGGAGCGATGCATTCTCCAACGTCATGCTCTTTATTTTTCATAATGGAGCATTACGGAGGGCAGGGGATGCATCCAGCACATGCATCTTGGTATTCACCAACCCATGAGACCAAGTTTAACAGTGTTGTATAAAATGGGGAAACTTGGACTCCTCCTATAAAAGCAAGATGCAACAAAAGAAAGTCCCAAGGTAGATTTGAAAGAAATGTATAGACATAAAAAATAAGTAAGAGTAGGATTGCGGTTCTCCTGGTACTTAGGCTGAGTAGCATAGATTTATGCTGAATTTTCCTTGCTGCCCAAAGGCAGAGCAATATGATCTCGCAACAGGACATTTTATCGATTCTTAGCTTTAAGGATTACAAGGAATAATTAAGCAATCTCATCTAACTCCTGCAAAGGGAGGTGACAGAATTTAATTCCTTCTGTATTGAGCGTGGGAACTTGTGTGCAACTAAAGCACATTGCTACATCCTAAAAGCATGCTTCTGACAACAGCGTTTTTATCTGAAACTTGGAGTTTAAGGTAAGTTTTGCAATTCCAAGATCTGCTAAGAATTGAATAAATTCTTGAATAAAACATTCCTGAATAAAACATTAAGAGACAACAGGTCTGAAACGCGATGCTTTTGCTTTGCTACCTGATGTTGCACGTGGGGATCCAGGAGCATTGGGTTTATCCGTGGTCAGGTTAGGAAATGGGCTTAGCCCAGTAAGTGCTAACATTGTATTTAGTTTTCTCATAATTGTCACCTAAGAATTAATACTGCCGGTTCCTACAGGCAGTGGATTAGTAGCAAGAGGTTCATTTTACAGATGGAAAAAGAGGAGCACAGAGACGTGCCCACAGTTAAAGAGGACCTCTGAGCTGTGGCTTGGGAACCTGCCCTGCTGTCCTGTCCCCAGGGTCCAGCCTGGCTCAGCCAGATTAACCTCTGCAAAGGCAAGACACAGGCAGCCGCAACCGGCATCGCGTCGGGAAACTCTGCCCTGCGTCTGCGAGAGCACCCTTCTCCTCCCTCAAACGGGACCCAGAGCACTGCATAAACAGAATTAATTACTCGTTAAGAAGTGGGCAGAGCCAGGTCCTTCGGCAGCCACGCAGCTCAGGGAAGGGACAACAAAACTCCCCCTCCATTGTCTGGCCCATTGAAGAGCAGAGCAAAATTACAAATTACATCCCCCCCCTCCCCGCAAGATGCTCTCATCACTGGCACGGGGCTCCCCAAAACAGTGAGGAGGAGCTGAAAGGAGGGTCCCATGCAGGATCTCATGGGAAGAACACCGGCAGAGGTGTTTGAGTGTCCACGTTCCCTCACACACTGAAAAACGTTTTTGTCCCTTGGGTTTGCGGAGATCTATGCTCCCGGTAAGCACCTCAAGCCGTAACACTCGCAATTCAGGTGGTGCCTTCATGCAGTGTCAGGCCTTTCCTTAGAAGGAGACAACCAAGCTGTTGATTTCAAGCATGCGCTTTTGCTGCCAACCCTCCTGAAAAGGCCTTTGAATACAACACAGGGAGATGTTTGGGTGTGCTGCCAAACCATCTGGCCGCGCGGCTAGTTGCCATACTGTAGGGCCTCCGAACAGCGCCGCATTGTCGGGAACATCCCAAGAGAGACGGCTGGTCAACATCCAAATATTTAAGTACGAACCACCAATCTGTGATGAAAATCTCTTCCTTAGCCGCTTCCATGGCATTTGCGACATCCTCAAAGTACCACTTCGCATTTACATACCTGCAGAAGCAAACACAGTGCGTGGATTTAAGTCTCTTCCCCCTTCATTAAACAAAGTCCATAGCTGCAGACCAGCCCGGTTCCGTGCTAATGCCATCTACATTTTCTTCTCAAAGCCAAACCTAATTTCAAGGATTAAGACAACACGCAGAGAGAATTTCACACGGCTGTTAGTAGCTTAACGAAGCAGCACGATAGGAGATGATTAAGTGCCTTCTGCCAACCGCACACAATATTCTTGGGTTTTGCTCGACACGCGAGCTAGCTTTCGCTCTCAGGAAAGGACGGCGGAGTGGTGTTTGCTTGGATTTACAGAAACTATTTGGGCAGCAGTTGCTGCGAGGCAGGAGCTGCAGTGAGAGCACTGTGAGGGTTTGCTTCCAGCTAGAATCAATTTTTTGAGGTGCTTCTGGGAATGGCTTAGTGCATTCAGGTTATACTACGGATAGGAGGATTTCTCGTGGGACTGCTGTGTGCACAAAGCCCAGTCACCCCTAGACTAGACACAAATCTGCATTCGCTGACTCTCTTTCATCGCAAAGCCAATCTGCAAGGCTTGAATCCGATGCTGCTCTTCAACCAGATGAGTGACATTTGCACCTGAACACATCCGAAGTGCCTGGAAGGGTAATGCTGTGTTAGAGAATGAGAATCAGTCTTGCAAATGTGGTGAGCAGGACATAGCTTGCATTTCTGGCCAGACCATCGAAGGACATGGCCAGACCATCGAAGGACATGGCCAGACCATCAGTTGCAGAGGAGCACGGGCAGGATAGGCTGCAGCACAGCTGTTTTGGGAGGGACCTATGGAGAAGGGTTTTCAACAGCATTTCAACAGCACCTGCGTTACCGTGGGCTTACAGCCCAGAGCCCAAAGACCTAAACCCTCAGGGAACGGTGTTTCCAGAATCAGAAACTGGGCTAAAATTGAAGCCAGGGATATCTTAATGAAAGAGCAGTTCTGGTTTTAACTCATGAGCATCTTGCCAATTATACGTACACCAAAATACCATTTTTATCATTACGATAATAAATACCCAGCGTGTTCAAATTCAGACGCAACTTGGTGTTTCAAAATGCTCTTAGCTGTGATGCAAAGGATCAAACCACTCCCGTCACCAGTACTGCTATCCTGTTCCCAGTGAAGAAAGCCTCATTTGTTTTTTGCAACTTCTCTGTTTATCATCAGTCCCGACAGCGACCGAAGGCGAATGGCTCTATCCATCAGCGCCGGGCTGAGGCAGGCAGGCATGCGCCGTCGCTGCTGCGGGTGGCAGCCCCCGAGGCATCGCGATCCCGTCACAGCCCCCGAGGCACCGCGACCCCGTCGCACCCCGATCCCGCTGCAGCCTCGCCGCCGTCCTCACCACTTGGCCAGCGTGTTCTCCTGCACAGCTGCATAGGAGCCGAAGCGGTGCTCCGTCAGGAAGTCCTTGCCGTGTTTCCGAATGAACTCGTCTATGCCCTGCCTCCACCACTGGGCATGCCGGTAGCTGTTACACTTCAAAATCAGCGACCTGCAAAACAGACGATGCGTGGGGCGGGATGCTGAAGCCACCTATGGTTAATTGGGCTGCTCCTCGCCCTCTACCTGTCTTGATAAATGTAGCTGTATCAGTCACGTTTTATTTAAGCAAAAAGGATGGACTTTGCTTTGTTGTTCTGTTTGCAAATGAATAGAATCACAGAATGCTTTGGGTTGGAAGGGACCCCCAGAGGCCACCCAGCCCAACCCCCCTGCAGGAGCAGGGACACCTTGAACCACATCAGGTTGCTCACAGCCCCGGCCAACCTGGCCTGGAATGGTCCCAGGGATGGGGCCCCCACTCCCTCTCTGGGCAACCCCTGCCAGGGTTTCACCACCCTCATCGTAAAGAATTTCTTCCTTAGATCCAGTCTAAACCTACCCTGCTTCAGTTTAAAGCCATCCACCCTTGTCCTGTCACCGCAGGCCCTGCTAAAAAGTTTGTCCCCCCCTTTCCTCTGGGCCCCCTTTAAGCCCTGACCGGCCGCACTCAGCTCTGCCCGCAGCCTTCTCTGCTCCAGGCTGAACACCCCCAACTCTCCCAGCCTGGCCCCAGAGCAGAGGGGCTCCAGCCCTTGCATCATTTTTGTGGCCTCCTCTGGACCTGCTCCAACAGGTCCATGTCCTTCACCAGCATCAGTTCCATGTCCTACGTCAGCACTGAGCTGCTCTGAGTGCCTACCACAGCATTGCACTGCCAAGCATAAAAAAAAAAAAAAAATTACCCCGGATTTCAATTGATAGCATCAGCTTAACTCGGAGGAGAGTTGGACCCAGCTAATGCTGTATTCTTTTAAAAAGACAAATTTATACTGTATGCTATCATAAAAATATTAAAACCCTCTTTATCCCAACTAGCATGTTTTTTGGGCAATGCTCCGGTTGGGATGTAGACAAGCACATCCCTGCCTGCAGCAGAGAGGAACAGAGCGCCCAGAAAATTACTGTAAGCAATTGCTGCAAAACCAGACGGTGCAACTCAACACGCACCGTGCCCTCAGGCCCCAGCAACAGCCCCAGGGATGGACGAGTGGTGGCTGAGGCTCCAAACGCCTCATTAAGACATTAGAAATGATCAGCATGACACAGGCCAAATCCCCAGCAGGTATAAACACACCAGCAGCTGCCTGGGCCAAGCCCTGCGGGACACGGAGCTACACCACGTCAGCCCGGCACACCTTGTTAACCCCTCCCGGCGAGCGGCATCGATCTTTCCTTAAAAAAAAATAATAGCAAAAGCAAAGGAAAAAAAAAAAAAGGGTCTAAATAAAGACTGTATCTCTTACCTGGAGAGATTGTCGATCTGCAACCCATATTTAGTTTCAGTTTCTTTCTGGCCTATTTTAATGTTGAATTCCTTATCTACCAGCAGGACAAAGGCAATGGCCCCCGAGTCTGGCTTCATGTACAGCAGGAAAGAGTCCTTCACCACCAGCCACCTGTACGGGCACAGCAACCGGGTCACCTGGATCTCACCCACGCTGCTCTTCAGCACATGAGCCATAAAAGACTCATGAGGTGAAAAGGTGTCTCCTTCCAAACAACTGCAAATCATTTATGGGGGAAAGGAAAGCGTTCAACTAAAAAGTAAAATTGATTTTCAGGGGCTAGTCCAGGGAATGGTTCTCTTGAGCAGAAATGGGCCTATTTTATGAACTTGGGTAATCAGTTTGAATTCAATATAAGACTGTCTGAATTATTTGCATGGCTCCTTTTTACAGAAGTCTTGGAAAATAGAGGTTCTTGAAACAAAATCAATGAGAACCTCCCTGCCCACAAACCTCCCAGCCAGGTGCCCCAGCACGGGGCAAGGTGCAACAAGGATCCCTCCATCCCAGATTTTTACTCAGCTTGTACATTATACCTAGAGGCAAGATGGGAATTACTTGACATTTCTAGCATTAATTATGATGCTAGGATCACCTTCACTCCTATCAAAATATAAGAACAAGGCATTCTGGAAAGCTTTTATTGCCAAGCAACAGGCACCCTGTTAGAAACACATGATGAGAGATGACCGGCAGGTTTTATATAAATACCATAGCCTGAAGGCAACTCTGGGGAAAAAAACCCACATTTTTTTACTGTGAATGGCATTTCTAATTTTTTCTCCCCCTGCGGCGTAGCTGGGGTAACCGGCCCCCTCTGTCCCACACAGGTCTCCACAACCAGACCTTCGCCTCATTCTCCTGCACATTCAGAAACACACAAAGCGACAGAAAATACTGCAAAAAATCTGTTCATTCTTGTATCTTTAGTAACAGCCCCAGCTCCTCATCTACTTCCAGATCCTGTAACTTTTCTTTTCTTTCAGGGCCCTGAAAGAATCATCCCAGCATCACCTCCCATTGCTGCCAAAATACCTCCTCCCATCATTTGGCCCATAATTTTACCCCCAAAACATATCCACAAAGTACATTTTCAAGCGTTCCTCATGCCCGAGAAGCCCTGCCCATACACGTTCATGGCACCACCCCACCGTTCTTCTCCGTGTCCCTTTCCGCAGCCCCCACGGCCATAACACACTCAACCTACTCCAATAAGTGAAATAAATTTGGGAAAACCCCAAATGCCCATGGCAAAGCTGTGGAAGGAAAAGGATGGCCACGGTCTGCCCCAGCTTGGCGTCTCCTAAAATCCTTCACTTAAATAACCCTTTCTGGGAAATATTACTGTTATTTGCTTATTTATGGATGCACACGCTGTCAGTCCTAGCAGGCCGCGGTGGGGATTCATTGCCCTGCACATAGTCCCACGCAAATGCTTCTCCCATCCCCTTTTTAGGCTCTAAAGGAAAACCAAGATCCATGGGAGCTGTACATGCTACCATCCCCGCCAAAGCCTGAGTTCTGCATAACATAGGGAAGAGTTCACCAAGGGGTATCGAGAGGAAAAGGTGTTTTTTTTTTTCCCCATAAAAGAGAAAAAAGAATTGGAGACAAGTTAATGATTTGACCCGAAAGCAGGTCACGGCTTCATCTCCTTGTGCACTCATTATAGAGATCTTCTGTGAAATTACATTAAGAAGTGTGGCAAAGACTACGAAGGAACAGGACCTTTTCTTCACAAGAACATAGAAAGATTTTGTTGGAAACCAGAATTTTTTAAGATAAACTAATGACAGCCCATTGGCGATGCTGAAATCCAGAAGGTGGCTAATGCTTGGGGAAGCTCTCACAAACCAAGAAATGGTTTCTAGATGGCAGGTATGAGCTATTCGGATTTTCAAAAGGAAAGATTTGCTCGGAAGGGCAAGCTCCAGGAAATACCCCTTGCATTTTTGGGATGCTAGCTGGTAACGCACATCCTCCATAGCGCACACCTCCCTGTGCTGCAGCCCCAGGAAACACTGAGATCCAACACAGAAGGTCAAGGGATGGGGACAGCAAGTTCCGCCCGTCTGCAGCAGGAGGGGATGGGGGAACGGGGCGGCTTGCGAAAACGCCCATGAAGACATCGGCATTTAAGCACGTGCAGCAATAAGGAAGAGGCGGCGTATCTAATTCCAAGGTTAATTGCACCAAACGGAGCTCCTTACTGCTGCAGGTTGGTCACGTCTGATTTAATCCAGCTCCAAAGCAGCCCAGATAGTGTTTCAATTAATTGATCTTCATCTTGTAAATTGAGGAAGGGAAGCTCAGAAAACCAGGCTGAGATCTGGCAGCGTCACCAGCCACATCCCCTCCCGAAGGCATGGAGCCCCCGGGCGCTCCCGCAGCAGGGAAAGCTGGGCATGGACCAGGGGATCATTGCCACTTCTGACAGCTCAGGGCCATAGGAAATCCCGGTTTTCCTCTGGAGCAACACGTCCCTTCTGCTATGAACTTCAACGCTAAAGAAAAAACTCACCAGCCTTCACACAGGAGGAAGGGAGGGGAAGAACCTGCGGGTCCTTTTGGCCTGAAACTCTGTGGCTTTTGTAAAAAAACCAAGAATCTCCCTCACAGACTTTTTGGGAGGAAAAAAACAAATGAGGATTTTTGTATGCGTGCCTGAGGAGCACACGGCATCGCCGCCATCACCCACCCCAGCAGTACCTTTTGGACCATCGGTAGCACATCCTTCCTTGGCCGCAGCAGTTCAGGCCAGGTATGCGGTGGCCCCCGGAGCGCTTCATGATCATCCCTTCTCTGCAAGGACAGAAACATGGTCAGGACGGGCAGCACGGCTCCCCGGGAGGTGCAGGGCAGCCCTCGGGTGGAGGAACCCCCAGCCCCTGGTCCCAGGGACAGCTCCTGGTGCCTCCAGCCGTGCCCAAGCAGCGCCTCTGCCACCGTCCCAAAAACTGGAACAAGGGCAAAAATAAAACCCGCAAAGGGAAATCATGCAGCTTTAAGAAAGGCAGGGCCCTGATTTATAGCACAAGCATGAGAACAAGCAGGTCCACACATCGCAGGGAGGGAAGAGAAACCCTGTGAGCCAGCCCATGAGCCTGCGCTCTCAAAACTGTTTCCCAAACTTGTAGCGTTTCTGTAGCAATTTTTTCTATCCAGATGGCAAAATATTCCCCGGGCAGTTATTTGTGAGGAAGGAAAACTATTAGTTTGAACAATATTTATTTATAAGGTCCTGTTGTTGGTGAAGCGTAACGCGCAAAGACACAGCTCACGACTCACATGCCCTTCGGTCCCAGGTCATGGATGAAAGACAGCTGGCTTACTCCAATGAACTCCATCTGGGGAAAGAGAAGAAGATTCCCTCATCCTTCATACTCTGAAATCCACAAAATACTTTGCTTCATCGAAGTGACTTGTTGTAAAGACAGAACCTACAGAAGTTCCTGAGCAGAAGTTACCCACCATCGCTTAAGCATCTCCATGAAGATGAAGAAAAGTAGTTTGGTTGGGTTTTGGGGGTTTTTGTTTGCTTATTTTACATGTGCTTTGGAGAACACATTTCAGGCAATCAGGACAATCGTGATCAAATGTATCACAGGGACCCACCGGTATCCTTCCTAGATCACTGCCTGAAACAAGGACTCAGGTTTGACACTGTTTGAGGACCCGCTGTGAACATGGCTGGCTACCCGAACCCTCTCCTTCCTCCCATGAACCTCACAGAAAGTCTGGAAAGGGAATGAGCAGACGTACCCAGGGCTGGGAACAACCTTTGAGTCCCCTACCCCATGGACACACACTGTGTGGGGGTTCAGCCCCTCATCCCACGAGCATCCCCCAAGACCACCACAGGTCGCTCCCAGGCTCCACTGCCCCATCTGGCTCCGGGAGCCAAAAAATCATCGGAAGGGCAGCGTGGGGCAGGAGGGGAGCAAGTTCAAGCACACTCCCCGTGACTTCTGCCGGTCTGCACAGAGCTCCACGGCAGGCACAGCCTGGGAAAACCCATGTGCCATACTATCGAGTCTACCAGCAAATCTCAAATTCCAGCAACCTGCCTCCTTGCAGCTCTTCCTGCTTCAGCAGGGATTGCAGAGGAACATCATGACAAGCAGAGCCAGTGAGAAAGCACAGCACCATTACATTCACCTCTAAAAATAGGACACCAGGGCGATTTCGACCAAGCAGGCTTTTCTTGGCACAGCGGGACATTCCTGACAGTCTGATGGTTATTAGCCCTGGGCCCCATTAGCAGGGAGAAACGCCGGCATCCCGTGCAGGGCTTGGGCAGGAACAGCCCTGCGAAGGAGCTGCCTCACGCGGCGGAGGCTTGTCTGCACCCAGGTACTTTTAAATTTATTATTAAATAAATTCATTACTTATTATTTATTATTACAATTGTCCAAGTGCAGAAGGGTGCTCAGGGCAGGGCGAGGGCAGGAGCTGCTTTCCCCTTCGGGCAGGCAGCAAGCCGGGGGGAAGCCTCTAACCACAGGTTTTGGCAATGAAGCCTGCTGGGACCAAAGCCCAGGACTCAACCTATGCTCCCGACCGCAGCTGGGACACGAGACAGCCTCAGGGCCACCTTCAGGCCATGCCCACTCATGCCCCAAAGCAGCACCCAGGGAAGGGCTCTCCTGCAAGGTGGCCACTGTCCCCTGCTCTTTGGCAAACCAACCTCAGGGCCATCGCTGGCAAAACCCCATTTTGCACAGGAATCACACGGGTGGACCCATAAGTCTCGGAGATATTTTCAAACACTAAGTATAACAAAGAATATCAGTAAATTCGGGACAAAAGCCTATATTGCAGTTAGGGTGAGGCCAGCTCAGGCTCCCTTCCCAACGACGTCATTTTTGCCCCATGGAAGCGGCAGCAGGACAGAGGATCCTTCCTCCTCCTCATGCTTCACTGCTCCTTCCCAAACCTCTCACATCAGTAAGACCATGGAGAAGAACAAAGGACCTGTTGTTCTCCTCCGAGCAGCTCAAGGACATAAAGTAACTTCTATTCAGTCGAGGCAAATTTCATGCCCTCATTTTGGGGTGATTTCAGCCTGCTTTCAGAAAGTGGCTAGAACATGTTATTCCGTGCTTTTACTAACAACCTTGCGGCCACCGCTCTCACTACACGTTCTGGAAAGGCACCGGCGGTGACCCACGAACGTTTCAGCTCTTTCTGCGGTGGTGCTCAGAGCAGGATGGGGCGCATCCGAAAACCCAGCGTATCCTACAAGCTCTTAACAGAGTCCCAGGCGAAGTCTCGGGCCAGTTCTTTGCCCTGGATCCTATTTTCATGTCTTCAGAAAATGGCTGGCATTCCCTGTCAGACGAAGCAGAAACCCAGACATCTCTCTCACAGCGGGCAAACAAAATACCAACGCACACAAATGTCGAAACCCTTTGAAAATGTTGGCTGCGACCAAAAAGCTGGCAGCAATTTGAAGAGCACTGTGTGCCGAGGAATAATTCTCCTTGGAGAAGCCAAAAGAAAAGCCAGGAGGAAAAATGACTTGCAGAAACAGAACGACTCTTACATAAAAACTAAAGAAAGGTTGGCAGCGTAGCAACCTGCTCTTCAGACGAGGGGGTCTTTGGAACGGCAACGACGGTGACAGGGGCCCGTCCAATGCGTTGATCAAGCAGCTCCAATTAGGAGCATTGATTTGTACCAAAAAAAAAACCAACCCCAAACCATAAATAAATTCCACCAGTTATGAGGAAAATGCCTCAGCGCAGTGGAAAACATCTGATCGGACGATTTATTATTAAGATTACCGTTGCATTAGCTACTTTTGCTGTTACAGTGCCTTTCAGCTGTGTCAGGACAAGGGGTAATGGATTTAAACTAAACCAGGGTAGGTTTAGATTAGATATAAGGAAGAAATTCTTTACAATGACGGTGGTAAAACACTGGAACAGGTTGCCCAGAGAGGGGTTGGAGGCCCCATCCCTGGGACCATTCCAGGCCAGGTTGGACAGGGCTGTGAGCAACCTGATGTGGTTCAAGGTGTCCCTGCTCCTGCAGGGGGGTTGGGCTGGGTGGCCTCTGGGGGTCCCTTCCAACCCAAACCATTCTATGATTCTATGATTCTATGATTCTATGATTCATCCAAGGTGCTCGTCATTCGCAGAAGAACCAAGAGGGGAATGCAGAGCAGCCAGGCACTTTCATCTCCTTCGCATCTGAATTCCTGAGCCGCCCAGTTGCCTCCCCAGGGACCAGGCATCCCACTCCGGTTTCAGAGCGATCCGCAGCAGAATGTTTCAAGTATGAGATCGGGGCCTAGAGAATGCAGTTCCAATGACATGGCTGTAGCAATAAAAAGAAGAAAGAAAAAAAAAACCCAAACAACAAACCTGCCCAAACCAGCTGGGAGCAATCAGCTGCAGAAGGATGGGCTGGGAAAGGTGGAGCACCAGCTGCAAGGTGCACGAGCCACGGTTTTAAACCGACCCTTTCCACCAGCAACGTCGAGCACGTGTGATTTATGTGAGCGCAAATTGCATAGAGCATCTGCATTTCAGAAAGAATTCAGAAGCTCCACGTTGTGTTTTCATTTCAACTCTTGTTTTTAACTTAGTGGGTTAAAAAAAAAAACCCCAACATAGAGAGCTGAGTAGCAGCAGTGGCTGGCAATAAACTGAAATTACACCACTCTTTCAAATAATATTTTTGAGCAAGATGCCAGCTACTTCTTACACATCAAATTGGCTTATGCTAAACCCAAATTAAAAAAAAATAATAAAATATTAAACGTGCTGAAATTCATATGCAAGAACTAAAAATACTGAAGGGGCGGGCAGGGAGCTTTGCGATGGTCTGCAGATGCAAGTGCCGTATCAGAGGCGGAACAGCAGCCGCTCACATATCCGAGCTGTTCTTCCGTTGTAGCGCTTTCACTTTAGACCGGGCTTTTTCACTCAGTTACTAAAGCTCATGCGAAACGTTAGACGCACATATTGGCTCAGTCAAATCTTATTTTTCGTTTTGCTTAGGTGTCTTTCAACTATTGCAGCTCATAGAAAAAAAATGATGCAAAGGTCCAGTTAATACATTTTTCATATGGAATACAATCAAGCCCACAGGCCCTGCTTCCTAATGTTTTTAGGCTATATTCCCCCAATTTCCATTTCCCAGAGAAAAAGTGTGGACAGTTAACACATGGAGATTCCCACAACTTTCATTTTAATGGTAATTGCCTCGAAGCACTTCAGCCCAGAAGTACTATGAAAAGGTTTTGGAAAGGACTAGAAGACATGAAATTTAATCATGTCACATAGCCAAAAGGAAAAAAAAAAAAAATAAAATGAAAGGCTATGAAGTCTGGAGTCTGATCACAAGACACAACACTAATCTGTTTGTGAACTCCACACAAAATACTGTTACGCTGAATGCTGAGAAATTAAGGGAAATGTGAGAAGGCTGTAAATTTTATCAGAGCTACCCAGTCAAAGCAAGGGATGGTTGGTCCATCTCTAAATGATGCTGCTTCAGTAGGTTCTATTTCCACAGCCTGCAGGAGTGTCACCCAGAAAGGCCAGAGGATGCACCACCTCTGCAACGGCACGTGGCCACCACGGACCTGACTCTCAACCTGCTGGGGACGTCAGGTCTACAAAGCTGCTGTGAGCTTGACTCTCCCATTGCACAACACATCCTCCAGACAGCATATAAAGCTCTATACAAATAATAAGTTAACCACAAATGCAAAATAAAAGAAGAAAAAAAAAGCAAACCAAATTAAATTGTGCAGGTCGGATGTAAAAACATATCCGAGGAGACGCGATTGAGCCAAGGACGCTCTTCAACAAGGACGAGGGTTACATGTCAGGCAGGTCGCAGCTTGTCATTGCAACCCCACGTCTGACTTTACAAAGAATTTAGGGTTTTGAAATACACCATGGTGCATGGATTTGACGAGAGGAATACGCAAGAGTCAAAATGTGCTCTGAGATTAAGACAGTTACAGTATTCGTCAGCATCCGGGCAAAAGATTTCTCAACCACAGGAAGAGCAAAGCCCTCATTTTGTTCTAAGGAGAACAAACACAGTTCCGAGGAAAACGCCAGAAATCTTCACTTTAGTCTCTAGCCTGAGAATGGTGGGGGTTGTTTTGTTGGGTTGGTTTTTTGGGTTTTTTTAAAAGGAAACATTTTTCTCCCTGTGCTTTCTTCCAGCATTGCCTGCAGGGCCCGCTGCACTTAGCGGTGCCACCATTAGCAGCAAAGTCCTCACTGAACACTTCGCTGCGGCCAAATCCAGCGAAAGCCAACAATAAACTGAGAATTTATGTGCCAAGTGACATCTGGCTCCGGGGGCTGGAGACAGAAGGGCGATTCAGTGCAGGAGGAGGGGAGCACCCCACAGCTGCCCGGGCAAGGCAGGACCGCTCCTCTCCTCACCCAGCCCCCACCGCGGCAGCCCGCCTCGAACCACAGACTGGTCAAAAGATCATCCACGTTCTTACATGAGCAGAAATTCTCCAAAATATTTGAAAAAAGCAACGCCTAAAGAGTGACAAGATGGATCTGCACTGTAAAATAACTCTCCCCCGCTTTGCATATGCTACTGATCAAAATTGCCAAGTTATCCCAATCTTGTCTTCCGAACAAAAGATGACTCCTTTCCACACGCAGCCTAACACAGCTCTTGACTGCAGTGGACTGAAGCTCCGCATCCTGTCCCCAAGGCAGCACTCTAAGAAACACAGGTTCTCTCAGCCCAGATATGAAGACTTCTTGCAACCCAAAGCACGACGGCCAACCCAAAGCACGACGGCCAACCCAAAGCACGACGGCCAACGCTGGACAAGCACTTTGTCCCATGTAAGAACCAGCGCTCAACACACCGAGCTCTGCAAGAAAAGCACACACTGCTTTTGGTCATTACATCCAGCTACAAGCTGCCCAACATCTCTACACAACTGAAATCCTGCAAAAGAGCAGAATTCCTACCAAACAACAACAAAAAAGTCAAAGAGAAGAACTGGCTGCCACAGATACCCTAAGTTTAGCCTACATTTCTGCCTTGTTTGGAAACCGAGCGTTCCCAGTTATCACCCCTTGCTCAGAAATGTCGCTAAGCTCTGCAGCTACTCACTGCATGCATCAGGTTTTGCCAGTAATACAAAGACGGAGTAACACAATCATTATGCAGCCAAAAAAAGGGGAAATAAATTACCATCCTGGGGAGATGTTACAGCTGCAGCTGACAGGTGAGGACTACTGAAGAAACATTCAAGGATGGCTTTCAAAGGAAGTATTTTTGCTTAAAATAGGCCTGAAGTTGGATTTGACATTTCTCCTCATTTCAAAAAGACTGTCGACTTGGGGAAATAAGCCAATTACCATCTCCCTTTGGAAGCGACAAAACACCCACAGAGGTGGATGGGTATTGCTTGTACAAACTCAAAGCCACCGAAGTCCAGTGAAACTGCACAAAAGAGGAACCCAAGACAAGTTTGCACCCAGGACCACATACAAAGCCCAGACTGAAGGGATATGGCTTGGACTCCAATTGCTTGAGTATTTAAAACTTCAGCTTATCATCTTGAACACTGCCCAGCATTAAACGGAAACCCGCTACGTCCTACATGTACAGTCAGCCGCCTGGGTTGGACTATCTCGAGGAGGTTATCACTGCTGTAACAGTGACCTCCAAGAGCGAGCCGTTCACCCTCTTTCTTTGGTTCTAATCATACAACACCCATACTGAAGAAATCAGCTAAGCCCAAATGCCTGCAACACGACTGTAAAGCATTTCTTATACAAGCTGCGTGCCTTCTTCCAACGCGTTTGATGTTTGTAAAGCAAATATTCTTTAGGCATTTAAGCAAACTAATTCCTACTTACCGTTCCATGGTAGTTCCTGTACATCGGCATTTTTAGGATCTTTGTCAAGTAGTCTTCCAGCTGTTTCTACAATTAAAACATTGGAACTTTAGATAAGGTGCAGGAATTTTCAAGGAAAAAAAGAAAGCCAACACCACAATCCAAGTGTCTGGCATTAGGAAGCAGTCAAGAGATCAGTCGTGTTTTTCGGCTTGTATAAATGTATTATTATGTGCTCACAGAAGTTCATAGCTCAGCAGCACACAGTTCGATCGCAGGTTGTTTAGTGTTCACAGATCCGCGTTTGTACCTTCCACCAGCAGACCTGTTGCTTGGCACTGCCATTTTAGAGGTCAACTTTCTTGACTGAGCCCGAGTTTCAGAATAATTTTAGATACAAAAATCAGTCCCTGCTGTTCCCAACATATATGAATTAGCTTTGTGAGAAAACGCAGCCTCGGCCTCATCTGAGAGCACCTATTTAACCCAAACACCAGGCTCACGGGGTGAGGAGCACGGTGACCACACTGCCCTCTCCCAAAGCCATGGAGATGGCAGTGGCCAGGCCACCGGGCGCTGGAGAGCCTGTCCGCCCCGGGGAAGGAGTGGGGAAGAGAGGGAACCACTACAGGGGAGGGGACCTCTCCCCATCCTCATGACAACTGGACAAAGAGCAGATTAAGCTGTTTGGGCATAGGAAACCAAGCAGAGTCCTATAGGGCACAAAAAAAACCTGAGAAGAAACAGAAGTCACTGGGACTTTTGCCCTTCTCAGCGTTGGCATCCTGAGTTACCAGGGTGAAAGCTACGGGAATCCCACAAGGAAACCAAGGGGGTGGGGAAGAAAGGGATCTAGAAAACATTTTTCTTCCATTTTAAACCAACATCCCTCTCCTGAAAATTCGTACACAGCATGAAAGCCACGCATGGCAGGGAGGGCTATCTGCACCGCACAGCCACGAGACACAACCTCGGGACCTGAGCCTTCAGTGGCAGAAAGCCCAGGGAGGGGGTGAACAGCGGAAAGAAATGATAAACCCAGGGTGAACAAACATGGATTTTTACAGGCTGGTTTGGTGGGTTTTTTTGCAAACAGCAAAGCTGCAGTGAAGAGGTAGGAAGACATCCACCCTCTTCATAGACGGGCCCATCTGTTAACATCTGATGAAGTTACACAGAACACATGTGCCTCGGCTAAAATTACCCACTTCAGCATCAAGAGCCCGACTGTCATCTCCTCTTTCAGAGGGGGACAGGACTGAAATCTCTCAGATTTTGATGGCCGCAGGGCTGCCTCCATCACTCAACCTGACTCTGCGAACGGCCTCTTCTATCTTTAAATCCGAGCAGGTGGGAGGAAGGGAGCCGCCACTCCCAGCATCCCAGTTTTCCTCAACTGCAGCGGAAAACTTCGCCCGTACGAACCCTGGGAGCAGCATCCTCCTCTTTGCACGGAGGACAATTTGGCATTAAAGCTGGGCTTGTCAAAGCCTAAGTTTGTCAAGCAGAAGACTTTAATGGTAATAAAACGCAGGCTTTGAGAGCGTGCGGCTTCGCAAGCATCTTGCCTGGTGTCCCTGCACCGCAGAAGCCGCCCCAGAGCATCCCTCCAGCCCCTGCAAACACGGCGCTGGGTGCTTACCCTCCTGCTGGAGAAGTGCTCTTCCCGCACTGTGCTCTCCGCGGTGTGTGGCAGGCTCGGCATCTGCCTCGGTTCTCCCCTTTTGATGGATTGTCTCCTCACCGTGTGACTGGAAGAAAAAAACAACCCCCAACGCCGTGTCAGAGTGCTGCGAGCGCGTGCGTGCCTCCATACATAACCCTTCTTCTGCAATACTTTTAGTTTTCCTATCCGAGCTCTTAAAAACTGAGATGGGTGGGCAGGAAAGCGAAAAAAAAAAAAAGCAAGCTTGGATTCATTAAAGAAGGCAGCATGCTCCAACTGGCGCACAAATGAAAATACAACCCAGAAACATCAGAGTTTGATTTTTCAGGGTCCCCTTTTAAGGAAAGGGAGCCTACACCCTATTTTTAGGGTGTTATGTCCCCCCAGCTCTTAACCCCTCGTAATTTCACCTCTCCTAATATCATCTCCCCACATTTCTCCACGTCAGGAGGCTCTTGCTGACCTACACCACTTCTCTTCCCACTTTTTTCTCTTTCCCCTTATGCTTCCAGCCACCCCAAGCACCAAGGCCAGCCTGGGCAGGGTTGACCACCCATGCCAGGGACCCCCGTACCGCCCACACCCAGCCCACGCTGGCAGAAAGCCACAGCCCGCCAACAATTTCCATTAGCCTTAGCGTAATCCTTCCCCAATTTCAAGGCAAATTCAGCTCAAAAGCTGACAACCTGGGACCCAACATGCTTCCTGAGCCAGCAGAGAGGTGCTTGCACCACTTAGGTTAGAGCTGCTAAATACATTGAGATTAAATATTTTTATCATAGCTGCTAAATTTTGGAGAGACTGAATTCTTCTGCCCTCTCTTCCTTACAGCACAATAAATGGGAATGGTGAAGCCAAATGGATATGCTATTAAAAGAGAAAAGACCGTCACATCTTCCCAAAGCCCACCGCCTCCATGGGGCTGCCAACTCACCTCCTGGTAGGGATAGGGATGCGCACGAAGGCTTTGTACCTCAGCAGCTCCCTGTGAAACTCCTGGAAGTGCTTGAACTTCCTTTTCACGTGCCAGGTGAAATCTCCATGGGTCAGCTCAATGGTGTAAACGTTGGGGCTCGGCACCTGCAGAGGAGAATGCCACCGGAAGGGATGCAGCTTTGAAATAAGTCCTTTTCCCGCGGCTGCTCACCCTTATTCAGTTTTACTTAAGGATCGTTCTGTCTCACAGCTTCTTGTTCTGCTTTATTAGGTTTTATAAACACGCAGGCAACTTTCTCCCTTAAGCGTTTTCTGGGACACAGGCATTCCTGTTTCCTCAGCCCGTGAACAAGCACACGGGAAAGTTAACCCACAAACAAACAGCATTTTAACACAGCTCTATGGAAATGAAATGAAATTTCTGGAAGCTCTGACCTTCTTTGTGGAAGTAAAGCGTTCAACTTCCAACACACGCACTCGAACAGGACATCCCGTGAGGTACGTCTGCGTGCCCGGCTCTTTGAACCCATGGGTGTGATAGATGGCGGAGAAGGGAATGGACGCTGGAAGGACCACAAACCCCGTTAGCTCGACAGCCTCGTCACCATCCATGAGGGCATGAAAGCCAGCAGAGAGTTGCAATGCTTTAGCGTGGGAGCATTTACACAGCAGCAATCATTCCACTTAAAACATACCAGGTTTTATTTAAGAGAGCTTCAAGACAAGCTTTCACAGAAGGGAGTTGGCTGGAAGAGCTCAAGTGCTAAGAGCAATGTTGGGCTTGGTAAAACCACTGGGGTTGTACCCTATCTGCCCACGGATCATCCTGTATTAAATCCAGATGGGACACTGGGTGAGAACTTACGGGTGTCAACTCACCAGTGCCTTTTGGGTCATTGAGCACCTCCGAGTCGACCTCCTCCCCCTCAAAGTGGAGCTCCCTGGTGTCCAGGCTCTCGATGATGTTGCTCATGTCTGCAGCAATCTTCTTCAGCGTCGACGTAGCTGCATGGCTTTCGGCTCTCAGTGACATCTCAGGGATGCGTGCGCCGGAGACACGGGGGGCTAGGGAGGAGGGAGGAGCAGGGCTGTCATCATCCCTTCCGCAACACCGCTTGCGGCTGAGCCGAGCCGAGGGAAACGTCCGGCAGCGTGCGGCCCCATCTGCCCTCCAGCCCCGTGCCCACGTCCGTCTCCGCTATCCCCACCCTACACACCCGATGCAAAACGCCCAGCCCTGCAGTGGGAACGGCGAAAAAGTACAAGGTAGCTTCAGGCTACAGGAGAAAATTTCCCTCGATACCATTGACCACGGGACTCATACACCCCGGTTGTACTTTAAAACGGAAAATCCATCACATATTTCACTTCTCAGCTATAAAAACCTGCAGGGGGTTGGTTGCAGCTTAGGAGCACCTTCACATACGGACTTCAAAGGGAAAGCGAGGAGGGTGCTGCCTCAGCTTGCCGTGTCACCTCAAGCCACCTCCGCACTAGCGACGCCACACCAGAAGAAGCACAAACCCCTCTTCACGCCCGGCCACATCCCAGCCCTAACGCACACGCCGCCACTTCCCAGGTTGGGCTGCACGGGTGAAAAGCTCACTCGGAGAAATCAGTAAGTTAAGCCTTCTTCCTTTGGCTGAACCAGCAATATAGGCATTATTAAGATTGCCTCGATTTCCATGCACCCATGGTATCTGCACATCTCGTGCTCTCCCACGGCTCTGTCCTCACAGCAGGCTCAAAAATCAGAGCCACGAGGGTCCCTGCCTGGGGAGCAGAGCGGGGTCGGGGCACCCTGATGCCCTCAGAAATCCTGGGAGCCACACGGGCGGGTGCTGCAGCCTGCCCTCACCCCTCCAGCAGCCTCGCACCCCCCAGGCGGCCCCGGGGGGGCAGGGGACCAGCCCGCCGCCCCTCCACGACTGAAGAGCGGGCAGCGAGCGCGGGGAAGGCTGGTGTCTGCTCAGGGTGGCCAGGCAGCGGTGCTCGGAGGCGTTCGGGCACTGGGAACTACGGCACTTCCCACTTTTATCCCCAGCCACCTGTGAGCCTGAGTCAGGACAAAAACAGGGAAGGAAGAATTAAAAAAAAATAATTTATATATATATATATATATATAAAAATCAAGATGCGACACATGTCCACTAACACTGCCACAAGGTTTCAGCACTTGTGAGCGTTTGCAAAGCTGCTTCTTCTTCATCCTCATCCTCTTCCAGGCTCTGCAACTGTATTGGGTTTCTGTGGCAAGGTCGTGGTAGGGGGGGGGGGGGCTACGGGGGGGCTTCTAGAAGTTTTCCCTGTGTCCACCGCTGGCCAAGGCCAAGCCAATCAGCGGCAGTGGAAGCGCCTCTGGGATAACATATTTAAGAAGGAAAAAAAACCTGGCTGCGTCTCAGTAGCCGGAGAGAGAAGAGAAGTGAGAGGATGGGAGAGAAAACAGCCCTGCAGGCACCAAGGTCAGTGAAGAAGGAGGGGCAGGAGGTGCTCCAGGCGCCAGAGCAGAGATTCCCCCGCAGCCCGTGGTGAAGACCATGGTGAGGCAGGCTGTGCCCCTGCAGCCCATGGAGGTCCACGGTGGAGCAGATCCCCACCTGTAGCCCGTGGAGGCCCCGGAGGGGGGCCCAAAGGAAGGAGGCTGTGACCCCGTGGGAAACCTGCGCCAGGTCAGGTTCCTGGCAAGACTTTGCGGACCCGTGGGGGGAGGAGTCCACGCTGAGGCAGGTTTGCCGGCAGAACTTGTGACCCCGCAGGGGACCCAACGCTGGAGCAGTCTCCTGAGGGACTGCACCCTGTGGAAATTACAGACCCATGCTGGAGCAGTTCGTGGAGAACTGTAGCCCGTGGGAAGGTTGGTTGGGGACTGTCTGCCATGAGAGGGACCCCTGGAGCAGGGGAAGAGTCCTCTCCCCCCCCCCCCCCCCCCCCCCCGGGGATTTGGAGTACGGGAGGTGAGCCCAGAAAGAAGGGAGGGGTGGGGGGAAAGGTGTTTAAGATCTAGCAGTTTTTCTCCTCTCCTTCTCTGATTTTGATTGATAATAAATTAATTATTTCTTTCAAGTGGAGTCTGTTTTGCCCGTGATGGTAACTGATAAAATGATCTCTCCCTGTCCTTATCTCGACCCATGAGCCTTTTGATTTGCTTTTCTCTCCTCTGTCCGGTTAGAGGGGAGTGATAGAGCGGCTTTGGTGGGCCCCTGGTGTCCAGCCAGGGTCAAACCACCACAGCAACCCAGCATGGGGCTGCAGACCCGGCTGCTGGTCCCTGCGCGGAGCCAAGCTCCAGCTCCCGAGCACCAGCGTGACCAGCCCTCCCTTCCAGCCTTGCTCTGCTCTGCCACGAACGTCACAGCTTGACAGCTACGCTGAAAAACTACGGACGGGACAAACGGGCGACATTTTACAGAAGCCAATACAAGGATGCCCATTTATACCCATGGAAGCTCTCGCACTGTGTGAAAGAGTGATTTTTATAAAAAAAAAAAAAAAAAAAAAAAAAGCAACATGTCTGCAAAGAACACTGTGCAATTATTCCTGAGCAAGCTCTATAGAAAAAGCTGGATATGCTGTAATTTGGAAATAATTTAACATTTTACTAATTCATGTGTTTAGCTGCTTTGGAAAGAACATTCTTTATTATTGTTTCCTCTTGAAACAAGCACATAATTTTATTACTGCGTAAGGCTGATACCACATACGCTTAAAAACATGTTAAAATCAGGGGAAAAAAAAAAAAATCCGTTTGCACACAGACTTGAATCAAGAAAACCTGGGTCAATCTCCTCTCTTGTAGCAAAGTAAATGCAGAATCAACAAGCTCATCGTGGAAGCGAGGGGCTTGGTGGCTCTGCCACCTCCCACCAGTGGCTGGGAAAGCCACCGCAGCCTAGGCGGCTTTAAAGGACCAGACCGGAGGGTCGCTGGGCCAGCGCATCCCTTCAAGAGATCATAGAATCACTTTGGTTGGGAAAGACCTTTAAGATCGTCGAGTCCAACCGTTAACCTAACCCTGCCATCCCACCACTAAACCCTGTCCCTAAGCACCTCATCTGTCCTTCTTTTAAATACCTCCAGGGATGGGGACTCTGTCTGAATAATTCAAACACAAACCCACAGACGTATAACCCCCCCGGTACCTCATTCCCCTTCGGACCGGGGAGGGCAAAAAAGGCATTTGCATTCATCCTGGCAGGTGGAGACACCGAAACGCAGGATGATCAAGCTGCTGATGCTACCCACTGCTCTGCCCCGTCTGCCCAGCCTCCCTGCAGTGGGAACTGGGCATCGGCGCTGCCCCTTCCATCGCGGTTGGATGGAAAGCCAGTTCTCCACGTCGGAGGCTTCTCACTTTACCTATTGCTAACCACACTCTTTGCCAGGGATTTCAGCCACTCGGAGAGCACAAGGTTCACTTTTATTTTCTGTTAGCAGCAAAGTCATTCCACCAGATACAGCTTGGCTTTGGGTGTTTGATTTTCTGCCTAGAAAGCAGGCATAAATACACAGCATTCCCAGGAGGGAGGCCGCACCAGCAGGCTTTCCCAAATAACTCCAGGGGTGGCAGGGGGGAGCCCAGAGCTCTGCACCAACACGTACAATAAAATCCTATTTTATTTCCCACTCCACACAAAGAACTTTTCTGGCCATCTCTAGCTGCAAATAAATCTGTATCTTGCTTTGCATTTATTCTGCCTGTATTCCCATTTAGAAACAAAACATAGGGCTTTTTTGGTTTGTGTTTTTTAAGTCTGAAGAGATGCTCTTGCTTCATGGAAAAACTTAAGGCGCTTTCCAAAAGAAGAGCTTTGCACAGTCAAAGAGAGCACAAGCCCAAACACACTTTGTACGTGCCGTGCCAGCTATTGCATTTGAAGGAAACCAGCAGACAAATACCACATCGACAGGGCTGGAGGAAAAGCACGCGGACAGGAGCCAACACGGAAAGGATGTGCATCCTCCCTCCTCCTCCTCCTCCTCCTCCCCCCCCCCCACTCCGCTGTGCCAGGTACAGCCAGGCTCCTCTCAGCACATTAATTGACGCAGTCCGTTAATGGATGAGCAATTAACAAGTGCACCGCAATGATTATTTGCTAAGAACCACAGCAGGGCTGCATAACTCAGGAGATATTTTTTTTTAAAAAAAAAAAAAGCTAAAGCTATTTTCACAGCTGGCACAGACAAGTCCTGGGATAACGCAGGCTCCCAACGCGGCTGGACCAGGGTCAGTCCCAGCAACATGGAGCGGGGCGGGGGGGGGGCAGCTGGGAAGGGGGGGTGCATCACATCCCTCCGAAAGCTTCTGCAAATGGCTTTATACGGCTCTGCCCAGTAAGAGCTATTTAACCTCTCAGCCAGAGCTCTCCACGTGGACACCGTCCGCGTTTAAGGAATGAGCCCGGGTTAATCCACCGCAGGCAGGGTGCAAGGCTGGGTGTAAACCCGTGCCAAGCGCCGTTATCCGTGATTCAGCAGCAAAACAGAAGGGCTGCGCCACGAAGACCCTGGCTATCCCGGGCCACTCGCTGCGTGCACGAACCTTGGACTGGAGAACAGGCTTGCAAAAATTTGCTGATGTTGCTACAGCTTTGGAGGCTGCAATTACGTGAAGGACAAGAGAGAGAACTCAAACGATACTGGTAAATGGCAGGAGGGTGGAAATAATAGGATGGAATTTATTAGAAACAAGTGTTACGTTGCAGTATTTGGCTGTTGCCATGCAGGATAAAAAATAAGCAGCAGTTTGTCTCTAACAAACTCTTTTTCTCTGGATAAAAAGAATAAAAAAAAGAAAAATTTAAAAAAAAAAAAAGAAGGAAGGAAATAAAAAAAAAGAAAGAAAAACAAAACCAAGAAGGAAGACCGGCGTTTCAGTGAGTCAAGAACCAGCAATCCTAACAAAGGCACAAGTGGTGCCAAGAGGCACAAACAGGGTGGCTGCCTGCAAGCCAAAAAGGAAGCCGGGGCGCAGAGCACGGGAAGCACCAGCTCCAAAGAGCTCGGCTGGCAGGAATGCAGCGCCAGGCCTGGGAAGAAAAAAAGTCCAACGAGAAAAAAAAACTTCAAAAGAATGAGCAAGCAAGGTAAAAGGGAGATGGTAAAAACCAAAATAAAATTCACAAAGGGGAAAAAAAAAACCCATACTAAAAAACGCCGGCAAACGCTGCTGACACCACGTTTGCCCAGCCCAGGTTTCAGATTAATGATTTTCTCTTCCCAGCACAACTTCAGCTCCCTGCCTCCCTTTGCCTGGCTGTTCCCACAGCACACGGGCCCCAAGGCTCCTGAACCAGTAAAATACGCACACTGGAAACAGCGACCGCACCAAGAATCAAGGCATCAACTACAGGGAAAATGACTATTAAAAAAAAATAATAAAAATTAGAATCATAGAATCGCTTTGGTTGGAAAAGACCTTTAAGATCATGGAGTCCAACCTTTTACCTAACCCTGCCATCCCACCACTAAACCATGTCCCTAAGCACCTCATCTATCCTTCTTTTAAATACCTCCAGGGATGGGGACTCGACCACCTCCCTGGGCAGCCCATTCCAATTAACTATATTAACCCTGCGTCCTTGGGAACGGATTGCAAACCCCTAGCTCACTCCTGCAACTTCGCAAGCCCAATGGCTGTTTTCGTTATTTGCCATTTTGGTTATGCTTTAACCCCAAGTTATTGCTTAGGGGATCACATGACAACCTCAGCCCTCGCTAAAGAAACCGCGTTTTTCTCCTCGGTGCCTAGGACAGCAAAAGCACAGCTTTAAGGGCATGGAGACAGGAAGGCAGGAAACACCTATTGCAGTAAATATTCGTGAACAGTTCTGTGTTTTGGAGACACTGAAGTCCCGAGGTGAGAACGTATGCGCTGGCAATAGCCCAGACTCCCCAAGAGTTGGTGAGCCCAAGCGTATTCTCTTACGTGTCTCGTGGCAGGTCTGCAAGCAAGCTCTGATAATCCCTGCTCCTTAGCGAGGTTAGGATGCCGGCAAGCAGCAGGCAGAGCTATGAAACCGAGAAAGCCTTCGTTTGGGGACAAGGGGTGGAGGGAAGGGAAAATACATCCAGTAAAAACAAGTATTTCCTGCTAATGGCGCCCAGGGTTCGATGCTCTACGTTAACTCCCATCCCCACGGCGAGAAACACTATAATCCCTGAAAATCACCCTTGTTCCCGTTCTCATGACATCTCTCCCAGTGCAGTGACCTTTTGGCAAGGGCTGGGACAAGTGAGCTCTGAATGTTCCCACAACATGGTTTCATCCCGCAGGCAGCGCTGGTGGCCGGACCCCCGCCAGTCTCCCTGGCCCCACTGCTCAGAACAGAAGGGCTCAGCCTAGCATGGGGTAAGGTGAGATGGTGATTTTAAAAAGAAAAAAACAGAAGCAAAAAAAAGGAAAACAAAAAAAAGGAGGAAAACAAAAAAAAAGGAGGAAAACAAAAAAAAGGGAGGAAAACAAAAAAAAGGGAGGAAAACAAAAAAAAGGGAGGAAAACAAAAAAAAGGGAGGAAAACAAAAAAAAGGGAGGAAAACAAAAAAAGGGAGGAAAACAAAAAGAAAGAAAACAAAAAGAAAGAAAACAAAAAGAAAGAAAGAAAACAAAAAGAAAACAAAAAGAAAGAAAACAAAAAGAAAGAAAGAAAACAAAAAGAAAGAAAGAAAACAAAAAGAAAGAAAGAAAACAAAAAAAAAAAAGGGAGAAAACAAAAAGAAAGAAAACAAAAAGAAAGAAAAAAACAAAAAGAAAGAAAGAAAACAAAAAGAAAGAAAGAAAACAAAAAGAAAGAAAAGAAAACAAAAAGAAAAAAAGAAAGAAAACAAAAAGAAAGAAAAAAAAAGAAAGAAACAACCCCACAAGACCACAAACCCGAAGGACTTGAGCCATGAGCCTGCTCTCTCCTGCTCCTGCCCCTGCGCAGGCCCCGAGAGCCCAGGCGGACGCCAAGGCCATCCTCGCCCCATGCCCTCCGCAGCCATTTGCCCTGCCAGGTGGCGAGGAAGCTCTGCCATGTAAATATTTCCCCCGCCCCAATTCCTCCCATTTTAAACCTAAAATTAGCTTTGGACCACTCCTTCACGGAGAAACACCCTCAGCTCCCACGAGCCCTTTTTTAGGAGTTACTGCACCCCCCAGGAGGAGCGGGGCTCACCACCAGCCCCAGGTGCACGCCCTGGCACACCTCCCTCCCACCGTCCTTGGGGTGTCAGGCCTCCACCGAGCAGCCTGGAAACATCCCCGATCCTCTGAAAAGGATCCTGTTTTTCCAGCCCAGGAAACCCACGTACCCATACACAGCGAAAAAAGACACACACTTTAATTTTTCAGCATGCCCCCCCCCTCCCCACTACTTAGTCAAAGCCCAAGGGCTCTTGTCGAGGGCAGGTAGCACGTTACATTCCCCAGCTATGAAACCAAAAGGCAAGGGGGTTCAAAAATGCTCGGCAGCGACCTAACCCTGCCCTTAAAGTTCAGTACGTGGAAGCTGTTTCGCCAGATAAGCACGGGGCCAGCAGGGCACATGGAGACGCCTCCCGATAATCTGCCGTTCTGGATGCTCATTCTACGGGGTCAGCCCAAGAGAATTAGGGTTTATTTTTTTAAAAAACCACACAAAACAACCCTTGAATAACCAATAAAGCATTGCTCCCATCCTGGAAAGATTGGGAGCTTAAGAAAAACTGGAATACGAGTCCAAATCAACACTAAACATCACGTTCAGGCATCATCCTGACCTAAATTTCTTATCTTTCGCCCAGTCCTGATAAAACCAAAATATTTTAAAACGCCGTTGCCAAAACAATTATTCCCACAAAGTTCCTCCATCTTTAATAGCAAACCCTCTAAAAGCAGGAACCAATTAGCGCTTCCTGCTTTAACGACTGCGGTACAGTTCCCTGGTTCTTGCTTTATTGATTCCCACTCCCTTTCTGCGCCAGGCTTACTGCCAAGCCGCCAGCCTGCCCGGAGGAAAAGCCAAGTCACGGCAATCCGCCGGGCCCGGTTGCGATAGGGGACTGGGGTTTGCTTCCAGACTGGGATTCCCTGGAAATAACA